>JAGIQG010000019.1:31147570-31842736 GCA_024679065.1 Sphyrna mokarran
ATGAATAAGTCAAATACGAACCTTGGAAAATGTTATGCTATTTTCATAAATCAGCATCAAAAATCCTACAGCATTTTTAAGAACCTAACCTGTTGTCTTTTGACACCAAAATCTAGTATGCTATGGATTGTTTATTTCGCTATGTGTTGCAATTGGATTTAATGCTGCAAGAGCAAAGACACTTGTTAGGAACAATGTATGAGATTGGAGTATGCCTTTTTATCGTATATCTTTATCTTTCTTAGTGGAATGGCCAATTTATGCTGAATTGTGAGCAGTTCTGAAATGTGAATTGCATCAAATAGGAACATCCTGCCAATGGCACATAAGTTATATAATGACTGGTGGAAAAAGGAAATTTCACATTTATGCAGAGCAGAATGCTCCAAGTCTGGGAATTTGGCACACTTTGGAATAGGGTACACATAATTTTGCTCTATGATTACCTTTGCTGTACTTAGCCCAGGAAAAAGATACTGTGTTCATTACTGAAGACACATTTTATTGCCATAGTGTGTTTAAATATCAAACTCTGTAAAGTCAGATCAATCATTTCACCAAGGACCATTAAACTAGTAGAAATGTTCATACTGTTGGCTGGAACTGGTGTTGATCCTAGGCCCCAGCAGTGAAGGGGCAATTTATTAACTTCTTTTTTAAATACATTATGAATTTGAGATGGTTTTGTGGTAATAGTGCAATAAATTAAAAATTTGTTTTATGACCTGTGTACAAATTATAAATTAGCTTAGTACAAATGCTATTTAGTTTTAATATATTTTGTGGGGTTTTTTCTGCAGGCTTTGTGGATGCACTTAGATGTTTGCAATGAGCACTGTGGCTGGCATGCCCCAGTGTTTTGGATGCCAATGTATAGGACTCCGTAGAAGTCGATTTTATCAACAGCGAACGTCATGAGCATAGTGTTCCCAAAAGGGTTTGACACAACGGAGACCTCGTTTTTGGAAATGGCTGCAGGCTCAGAGTAAGCAATTTTATGGTTGATACCTCTATGTATGTATATATTTATATACTTTTATATTTGAGAATGCTAGATGATCACTTAAAATGATATTAACCTAGTGTTTCTGGTTGACTGGCTTGTAGAAAATACACCTTGATGTCCTGTGAAAACCAGTTAAGAAAGATTTTTTGTTTTATGTTTCTGCAACAAATGAATTTTAATTACTTAATGGGTATGTCACTTTTTTATGGCAAGACATTTTCTGTGTTGCTGGTGACTCCTATCAGCTATTAGCTGTGGTGGGAAGCCAATAAGGCTGAGCAGCCACAAAGCCCTTATGGGTCAGAAGGGAAGCATTTCTGCTTCTCATGGCCCTTGAGGTGTGAGAAAATTAGTTGTGAAACCATGGCCTCTTCTAGCCATCAGTTTGTACCAGTGTCAGACTGCAGACACTGTAGTCTCCTACTGACATTTTGTTCAGATGACATTGTATTGCTAATATTGTAATCAGGTCATGAGGGTAGTCTTGACTGTCTTGAAAGTCGGCGAAGGTTGGATGGTGCCCTTCAGAAATGGAGTAACCTCAAGATGGCAATTGATACAGTCTGTTCAAATGCATTGTTCTAGCTGGTGAGGGGCATCAAAATTGAAGTTTTGCCCAATGAACTATCAGTCAAAGTGTCAAAAGGACTCTGACCAATCAGTAAACTTGTCTTCTTTCCAGATATTTGCCAATTGAAATTCCCACTATTGATTTCAGCAACTATTTTTTGGAGCTTTATCAGGAGTTAACTATTCCCTGATACTTAAACCATGTTTATCAAATGTTCCATCAAGTATCAACTCCCCTGATCAAATAATTAGCACAATTGAGTCCTGGATATGGTTAATAGCAGAATTGCTTCAGTGCAATCATATGTAAACTTATTGAGAATCATTTTCAGCACACATGGAATGTTTTTGGTGTTTAAGATGGTGAATTATGCTTCTCCACACCCTCAAGTAGAGAACATGGGAATGTCAATGGATCTTATTTTTATGGACTTGCAAAAACATTTAATCAAGTGGCTCATAGCAAACTGTTAGTTAAAGTTGAGGTTGATGGAATTGAAGCAAGTTATTGAACTGATTAAGAAATTGAGAGACAGGAGACAGAAGAAGAATAATGGGCAGATTCTGATTGACAGGATATGATTATTGCTATCTCTTAAGGATTCTGTTGGAGTTTTGTCTATTTACTGTACTTATTAATGACTTACATGAAAGTCACATATCCAAATTTGCAAACAATATAGAGTCAGGATTGTAGGCGGTATAGATGGAAGGGTAAAATAACAGAGACATTGTCATCGTTCTTTAATCTATCAGTGTGACAAATAGATTTCATTATAGGGCAAATGTGAAGCTATTCATTTTGGACCTAAATCACAATGTGTTCTACATGGCTAGGAAAGCTTAACTAATGAAAAGAGACCTCTCGGTTCCGATACATATTTGTCATACATACTTAATCAAAATGGCTAATAGTTTGCTGGCCTTTATGTTTGGAGGATTAGAATATAACGGGGCAGGAATCATGCTTCAACTGTACAAACCCCTGATCACATCTGAGCACTGTGAGCAGCTCTGGGCACTACATCTTAGGAAGAATGTACTGATCTGAGAGGACATGGACCAAGTAAAGCATTAATTTCTAGGTTGATATACTATCTGGTGTACTGCAATTATAAATACTGCTATGCAGAATTATACAATCATCACTTACTACAGATTTTGTGATGGAAGAGGCCATTTTGTTTGTTTTCCCTCTTAAATTTTAAAATATGTTCTAATTTTTGTATTGCATTCTAAGTTAAAGTATGACAAATTAGATGAAGAATAAAGTAAAATTTTGCCTGCCACCAAGTCAATTCCACCTTACAAAATTCAGGTTGTATTCATATGATATGCATGAGTACCATTTGATCGAAGATCAAATAGTTCAATCACATATTACTGGCAACAAAGGAAAGAAAAGATCAATGTTTCCATTCCGATCATTTCCTATTGCAGTAATCAAAAAATATATAACCCTATAATTCCAAGCAGTATTTGTCCACTTGTTATTGCATAAAGCTGATGGAAAAGTTTGTGTTGCAATGGTTTCTTTTATGACTTGGTGTTTTGTGTGGGCTGGCTTTTCAGTTGTTTCATGATCATTTCAGATTATCTGAAATGTAATCTTTTGTTTATAAATTTGATCAATCGTGTGTGTCTCTTAAATATATTTTTGAATGATAGTGATATTCCAAATGGGAAGCAATTTCCTCCTCTATCATGGATGTACTGAAATTATAAAATTGTTCTTTTCAAATGTGTGGGATACCACCATATCTTATGCATGTAGGAAGTCTGTTATTCTGAAGTTGTTTACTATGAATAATTTGCTGTCATTTTTTTTATGAAAATGCCTTGTGTCATAAGCTGATCTATGCTAAAATGTAAATGATTCCTTAAAATATAATATTGTGGAAACTGTCCTCTTATTTATCAAAATACATCATAATTTTCAACTCTATTAAATCTTCCTTTAGCCACCCTGTTCTGTGTGTATGGGTGGGGGGGAATGGATTCCAGTTCCCAAGTAGCTATGCACTTCTCTGATATTCTACTGAATATCTTTAGTTAGTTTTAGTTTATCTAGTCATGCATGTTGGTGAACAGTTAAAACAACTGATAGGAGGAGGCACCACAAACATTCCCATCCTCAGTAATGATGGAACCTAACACAATATTGTGAAATACAAGGCTTAAACATTTGTAGTCATTTTCAGCCTGAACTTTAAGTAGGTGATCCATCTCAGCCTCATCCTGAGCTTTCCAGCATCATAGATGCCAGTTTTCAGTCAATTTGATTTGTGGAAGGTGATTTCAAAAAATGACTGAAATCATCGGATGCAAGAAAAGATTATGGGTGTTGATAACGTTCTGTACAGCCCTGAACATTTGAGCTCCAGAACCAACCATACCCCAAGTCAAACTGTTGTGGTATAGCAATAAATTGGCATCTACCTGATAATGCGGGTAATTGTCCAGGTGTGCCCAGTCTACGAAATGGACAAACCTAATGCAGAAAATTGCCACTCCATTAGTTGGTTTCTAGCATAAATGTAGTGATGGAAGGTGTAATTGATACCTAGCAACAGTTACTCAGCAATAATCTGCTCACCAGAATGCAATTTGTTGTCCTTTCATTCTCATTCCAGTCTTGTTGCAGACATGGACAATAAAGCTAAATTCCAGAGATAATGTGAGTGTTTATGCCCTGAGTATCGAGGCGGCTTTTGACCAAGTATGGCAAATAGGAGTCTAGCAAAGCTGAACTCAATGGAAATATGATGGCATACCAAGCACAAAGGAAAGTGGTTGTGATTTTTGGAGGCCAGTCATCTTGGGATGCTGCAGAGTTTATTTGGAGAAGAATGCTAAATCCAACCATCATCAGCTGCTTCATCAAACATATTCCCTCCATCATAAGATCAGTAGAGGGATATGCTATCTTGACTTAGAACCATATCATCATTCTTTTACTGTTGCTAGGTCAAAAATCTGGAACTCCCTTACTAATAGGATTGTGGATTGTTCATGTATGATATAGACTGCAGTGGTTCAAGAAGGTAGCCAACCGCCAACTGCTCAGTTTAGGTTCTGCAGGACCACTCGGCTCTTGATCTCATACAGCCTTGGTTCAAATATGCACAAATGAGTGACTCCTGAAGTGAGTGTGATTGTCCTTGATGTCAAGGCTGGACTGAGTGTGAAATCAAGGAGCCTTAGAAAAACTGGCAATGTGGGAGAAAACTTTCTGTTGGTTGGAGTCACACCTAGCACAAAGAAAGATGGTTGTGATTATTGGAGGTCAGTCATCTCAGTCTTAGGAATTCCTCAGGGGAGTATCCTTGACTCAATCACGTTCAGCTGCTTCATCATTGATCTTCCTTCCATCATGAGGTTAGAAGTGCGGATGTTTGTGCAATCAGCAGCAATGTTCAGCACCGTTCATGACAACTCAAATATTGAAGCGGTCCATTTCCAAATGCAGCAAAACCTGGACAACATCCAGGCTTAGGCTGACAAATAGAAGTAACACACAAGTGCCAGGCAATGACCATTTCTAACAAATGAGAATTTAATCATTGCTCTTTGACATTCAATGAGAGTACCGTAGCTGAATTCTGCAAAATTAACATCCTGGAAATTACATTGATCAGAAACTGATATGGGCTAGCCATTTAGCTACTGTGGCAGATCAGAGGCTAAGAATTTGGCGGCGAGTCACTCACCTCCTGATCCCCTAAAGCCTGTCCACCATCTACAAGGCACAGGTCAGGAATGTGATTAAAATACTCTTCCTTTTCCTGGATGCAGTTCCAACAGCACTCAGGAAGCTTGACACCATCCAGGATAAAGCAGCTGCTTGATTGGCACCTCATCTATAAACATTCATTCCCTTCACCACTGAATAGGAGCAGCAGGGTGTATATCATTGACAAAATATGCTGCAGGAACTCACCAAGGAACACCCACCATCTGGAAGTCTCCTCCAAGCCACTCATCATCCTAACATGGAAATATATCACCATTGCTACACTGTGACTGGATCAAAATCTTGGAACTCCATCCATAACAACACTTGGGTGTGCCTACATCACAAGAGCTTCATAATGGCAACTCACCATCACCTTGTCAAGGAGGCAGTTGGAGATTGACAATAAATGCTGGCCTTGCCAGCAAAGCCTACATCTCTTGAAAGAATAAACAAAATGAATATAGTTTGTCAAAAGAAAACCAAGTGTTGGCTGTTAGTTATTTATACAGTTTATCCAAGTGACAATTAATTTTATCATAGATTGTGGAACTTTGTCACCACGGACAATGTGTTGAGAAGTCTGTAATTATTGGGTTTATCCCTTCCCCGTGTTTGAACAGGGATATAAATGTGCAATCTACATTACAACAATGCCTGCACTTCTAAAGTATAATGTTTTAAAAAGTCCAGTAGTTGTGAAAATTGCTAGTCTCCCCTGCCCCCCCTCCCCCTTTCCCTCCTCTTTCTGTGTCTCACCTATCTGGTGTCTGCCATAATCTTACATGCATTCCATTTGAACCAAATACTTTTCCTAATTTGAACATTTGAACATTACCAACATTTTAATGTTTCCTTAGTATCTATTTATTCTCTCCAATTTCTCTACTATCATCACAACATACTCTTATGAAGACAGTATCTTGGCAACATCCTCAGGGTTTCCACACCAATATTTTCTTTCTGTCCTGAATCACAGTCACTCTTTATTTAACTAAACTTTCACTCTAACATTAGTGTTCCCTTTTATAAGATCCATGAATGTATTCCCACACTCTTTTATTCATTTCCTTTTTCAATTATCCTTTCCACTTTCTGTATTCTGTATTATGAACCTGACTTTTCTCATAAGCCTCTGTTTTTCTGTGTTGATATCTTAGCCTCTTGAATGACTGAAGACATTAGTTTTGGATATTCTTTCTTTCCCCTGAGGGAAATGCTGAGACTAGTTCACATGGTATAGATTAGATTAAACCTGGAATTTCTCTGACAATGAATTTATGAGGTTGTGCTTAGACAGTTCGTGTTAAACTTTTTTGTTGCCTCCTGATATCAAACAGTGGAAACATTATAAAGATCTTTCATCCCCTTGATTTTCCACACTCTGCTCAGAATCATATACTCTTATTGGACTGTGATTTCCAGGCAACATTTGGTGGGACCGCATGGGTGAGGTTCTCGTTGGGAAATTGGGGTTTTAACTTGACCCTGTGTATATTTTCATTTTAAATGGATTCCCTATTGGAAGCCAAATTGATTGATTGATTGGCTTGACACCTCTTTGGGTGGGCAATGCCCTGGAAAGGGACACAACCCAGGAACTGGTAGTTACATCACATTTGTGATGTAATAGAGAGGAGGTGGATACTCTATGGTCTGAAAATTGGGGATGATCACGTGGGACCAGAAAGTGGTTGGTGCGGAGATGGGAATTTGGTGTTGTGGCCTGGAGTGCTCAGTGATCATCGGCACTAGGGTAATATTATTTGAAGTGGAAAATAGACTTTCTTGTGCAACTCTGCTGCCACAGAAGCAGGGCCAAAAAAGTACTTGCCTTTTCCTGCAATATCCTTACTCATAAATGCTGGATTTCCTAGGAGTTGACAAACCAAGCAGACACTGTTAAGGAAAAGAAATAATATTGTAGGCATAAATTAAAATTAAGGCTCCGTATTTTTCTACTTACTGCCACCTCCATTAAAATTTAGTGAGTATGTTGGATGAGGTCTTGAGATTTGTAAGTTTGAAATTCCCACTTGACCCAAACTCATCTATTCTTGGGTTAGAATTGCCTCCGATTTTCAAAACTGATACTGACTGTGGAGAAGTACTTTCAATGGCATTCCTGTTCGTTACTCCTGATATTTGTTGCTAAGATTACTTCTTAGCAAGGTATAACACTGCAACTGTCATGCAGCTTTTTTGGATTCATTGCAAATCCTGATGTTGAGAATTAAATGATAGAGGGATCCGTTGGTTTAGATGGGATTACAGCTTTGAAAAGAAAATAATGTTTTATGTCGTCTCATAATGTTTGCCTTTTACGTATAATAAATTTTAATTAAGCGTATGAGTAGATAGGTGTGATCAAAACAAGCCTAAACACAAATGTATGCATAGATTTCTTTTTGGAGAATGACAATATTGTTTAATAAGGTATTTTTAATATATTATTTGACTGTTCAAGTGCTGTTGAAATAACCTGACTCTTGCAATTCAAATACTTCAATCGAACAGCTTTTTTCAGATCCAGTCTGTTCAAGTTTATAGTTAACCAAGAATAGTTCAGAAATTGAACACTTGTTGCTCTGTTAAAGCAGAATTAACCTTAATATCTTCTTTTCAAAATAATTTATTCATTTTGTTGAATAATTTTTTTGTCTTAAAATTTGTAATTGAGAGATTGGAAACCAATGGAGTAGAAGTGAATGGTCAACATATTTTTTAGTCCGTGCATTGCAGCAGGATTATTGCTATACTGTCTTCTCGATTGCCAGCTCTGAGTGGGTGTCTGTTTCTGTTGATTTGGTAAGAATCTTTCAGGTTGGCAGAAAATTACTGTGGTGCGTGACATTAAGTTTTCTATTTATTAATATCACAAATGGGCTTATATTAACATTGCAATGAAGTTGCTGTGAAAATAGGCACCTATTTGGATACACTGAAGGAGAATTTAGCATGACCAATGCATCTAACCAGCACATCTTTCGGAATCTGGGAGGAAACCGGAGCACTCAGAAAACCTTTGCAGAAACCCACAGGGAGAAACGTGCAGAATCTGCGTCGACAGTAACCCAAGCTCGGAATCAAACCCGGGTCCTTGGCGCTATGAGGGAGCAATGCTATAATGCTTTTTCCTAGGATGGAGAAAGCTAGCACGAGGGGACATAGCTTTAAATTAAGGGGTGGTAGTTACAGGATGGATATCAGAGGTAGGTTCTTTACCCAGAGAGTGGTTAGGGTATGGATGCCCTGCCTGCGGCAGTTGTAGATGCGCCAAGTTTGGTGGCGTTTAAGAGGTTAGTAGATAAGTTTATGGACGAAAAGGGAATGGTTTAGTTTGGAGGGTCAGTGCTTTTTCCTAATTGGTCGGCGCAACATCGAAGGCCGAAGGGCCTGTTCTGCACTGTAATGTTCTATGTTCTATAACCATTTTGCCACCATGCTGACATGTCAGCATAGAAAATAGCACTGCTGTTCAATGACATCCACTAGGTAATTGATAAGGTCTTTGAGTCTGATGTTGATTCTTTCTTGTGGATAATCATAGTGTTGCTGCTGAATAGATCTGTTGAACTTCACCCTAGTTTGTGAGACTTCTTACTGAATAGACCATCAGTAGGTTAAGGGCATGGTTATAGAACATAGAACAATACAGCACGGTACAGGCCCTTTGGCCCTCGATGTTGTGCCAAGCTATTTCCGAACCCAAGATCAAGCTATCTCAGTCCCTATCATTCTGGTATGCTCCATGTGCCTATCCAATAACTGCTTGAAAGTTCCTGAAGTGTCTTACTCCTCTATCACGGCAGGCAGTGCATTTCACACTCCAACCACTCTGAGTAAAGAATCTACTTTGGCCATCCTTCTCCTAGTTGAGCCAGGGGAGCTGCTGGCGTCTTCCACTGATCTTTAACAACAAAACTGATGTTCCTTGCATTGATAATGTGTCAAGAAATAGAATTTTTGAAAAGAGCTATGAACAATAAAGAACAAAGAACAAAACAGCCCGGGAAACAGGCCCTTCGGCCGAACGAGCCCGCGCCGCCACCTCGATGTTCCCACCTCTACCTGTCTGTCTCTTTCTCTCTGTTCTGGTGTCTCTCTCTCTCTTCTCTCTCTTCCTCTGTTACTTTCTGATTCTGTTTCTCACACACTTTTCCTCTTTCTTTCTGTCTCTCCCTCTCTCTCTCTCTGTCTATATCTCTCTGTTTCTTTTTCCTTGGTCTCTGTCTCACCATTTCTCTCTCTCTCTGTCTGCCTCTCTCTGTGTCTCTCTCTCTGTCTCTCTTTCTCTTGACTTTCTGTCTGTCTGTCTGC
Source organism: Sphyrna mokarran (assembly GCA_024679065.1). Taxonomy (NCBI): domain Eukaryota; kingdom Metazoa; phylum Chordata; class Chondrichthyes; order Carcharhiniformes; family Carcharhinidae; genus Sphyrna; species Sphyrna mokarran. The sequence continues at coordinate 31,157,200 of JAGIQG010000019.1, forward strand.
CTCTCTCTCTATCTCTCTCTTTCTGACTCTCTATCTCTCTTTCTCTGTCTGCCTCTGTCTCTGTGTGTGTGTGTCTCTCTCTCTGTCTCTCTCTCTATGTTTCAATGTTGGATTATATTTGACTGAAGATTTGATACTTTGAAGTTTTGATCACTCCATTGTATCTGACTTTATAAGGGAGAGTAGTAAGTTGCTAAAATCATTACAAATATTTGGAAATCATGCAGTTTAGAGATTGTACTTGATAAGCTGGTAAGATTTTAATTGCAGCTTAATAAAACTTAAACAACCAAAGAAAAATAAATGATCTCTATATGAGCTAACCACTTCCACACTGGAAGTGCTTAGGCTGCACTGCAACTTTTTTTAAACTTTGTGGACAGGATGTTATGCTTGTCTGAACTCTGAGGAGATCTTTACATCAAAACAACTTAACATTTATATCATGTCTTTAATGCAGTACAATATTCTGAGGCAATTCACAAAAGCAATTCAAAAGATGTTGCCCATCCCTAATTATAGAGGGATCTAAAAATCAGACACATTGCTGTGAATCTGGAGTCACAAAGACCGGACTAGATAAGAATGTCCTTCCATAAAGGACACTAGTGAACAAGAGATGCAACAATTGGCAACGTTATCATCGTCATTATTAGATTTTTAATTCCTTTTTTTTATTGAATTCAATTTTCACTACTTGCAGTGGTGGGATTTAAACCTGATCTTGATCTGGGTCTCTGGATTACTAGTCCAGTGATTGACTCCCAGGTATATTCAGAAGGTGTGGTAGGTTTTAAGGAACAACTTAGAGAAGAAAAGAGAGGTAGAAAGATTTATGGAGGAAATTCAACAACATAGGGTTACAGCAGCCAAAGACTGTCAGCTAGCATACCTATATAAGGTAATGACGTCATGTTTGAGATCTTCTACCCATTAGTTTCAGCTGCCATCACAACCCATCCACACCCCCATCTTGGTTAGCTGTTACTTGGAATTTCCTCAAGTGGCAAGAACTGTAGGATTCCAAAAAGCATTTCACCAACACCAAACTTCAAATGGTGCTTGAGAAGGGATAAAATGGTCAAGAATGCCAAATGCTGTTTTACTGATTTGTGATGTAATGGACAAACCAGTCAATTCTTGGCCTAAGTAATTATTATTATCAGCTTAGACAGTGAATACTATGGATGCAGCTAACACCAGTCACTTACTAAATGAATACAAGAATACATGTGACTGTGTTTACGTTTTTTTTTGTAGATTGCCCTCAGGACAATTGAAGTGAATGATTAGGACAACCAGAGTTAATTGAAATAATTCTGCATCCTGTTTAACAGTTAGCTAAATTGTAGCTAACATATTAGCAGTTAAATTGTTGCAAGGGGCAACCCGATATGATTAGATTTTCCGAGACAGAACTCAGGGTGACTTGGAAGATCACTTTTGTGTAACCTATAATAACTTTATCAGTATTAATTTATAGCGACTGAATATATGATGTTTTAATTACAAAATGTTATCAGTAGTTGAGTTCAAATACGTGATGGTGTCTACATTTCTGTTGAAATTGTAAATTAATAAACATCATTATTTGTTTTACATATCCTGAACTTGATAATCATACTTAATTTCAAGACCTGGATATATAGGAAGTTGAAGTAGTTAAAAAAGTACTATATAGATTGGTACTGTTGGGAATTTCGTATTGGTGTATGGAAATGTTAGGAGGCGGAATATGGAAAGAATGAATGGGATAATCTTGGGAAATGTGATCCTTGGGTATTGGAATTGTGTGAGACTGAAAAAGTACTTTGAAATCTGGGTGTAATGTGTTAGTTTGTGAAGTGAGAAGGGGAAGCTGCTGGGGTATGGCAAAGATAAGTGATTTCTAACAGTGGATGCATGGGGAGCTGGATTCTGAGATGTGGAATGGGTAAGGTGAATGGTCACCATGCATAGGTTGCCATTGAGAATAGTAGTTTAGCCACATAACCAACTGGGAATCCTCTTGAGTTTAAAACCTCATAAATCATTTCAGATTTCGAATTGATCCTGAGGTAACAGGAATGTGACAGCAGAGTTTTGGGAGTAGGCTGGTATGGGTAGTAGAAGGAAGAGACATGGTTTGGAAGATGAAGTGTGAAAAACAGCTGTTTGGGGAAGATAATGTAAAGAGTAAACCTAAGCTGCTTCTGCTCTCCATTCTTAATTTTGTTTAATATGGTGATATTTAACTAGAAATTGGAATTTTGTTTAATAGAGGCTTCTTAGCCACGTTTGGTGTTGGTGAAATGCTTTTTGGAATCCTACAGTTCATGCCACTTGAGGAAATCCCAAGTAACATCTAACCAAGATAGGGGTGTGGATGGGTTATGATGGCAGCTGAAACTAATGGGTAGAAGAAGTCAGAATTGGTCTTCTGCTGGTGAACTCTGCAGTTTTTCTATGGAGCAAAAAAGCTTGCCATCCCTGACTTTAGTTTTAAAGAAGGACTTTGCTCAAGGTAGAAAATCTATTAAGTTTACAGTGAATTCTACGCTCTTAACAGAATAAGACAAGTCGCGATTAATGGTGACAGTCAGGAGTGTGTTCTTTATAACTTCTTACGTGAAGGGGCAATTGGCGATAAGCAGTTAGTCTTCTGTGGATTTGCGTGCAAGTTGGAAATATGGTGTTTCGTGGTTATCTTACTGTTTTCATTGTGTCCTTCACGTTCTATCTTCCTCTTTTTTTTGTGGTTCTTTTTATTATATTGTGCCTTTACTCTTACTCCACTTATCCTTCTTCATCAGTTGTAATCTCCCAACCAGCATGGCCATTATTATAAATTACTACTTTCCATTCTCTCCATCTTTATTCCTTTTGTCTGTCTGACGTTCTTGCAATTAACAGTTTAAAGAATACAGTATTATAAAAACAGTGGGGCTAGCCAGCAACGGTGTTTGGTAGGAGTGGAGACTGGGCCAGATCTTGAATAGAGTACTGAAGTTGCAAGCAAAGTTCTAATTGCCAATTTCATTTTGAAAAGCTTTCCATGCAGTGCTATAGCTTAAAGAGTAAGAAAAGGTAGCAAGCCACATAGAGGAGGAGGAGGAAGGTGAAAGTTGGCAGGAACTACGAATGAGGGAGACATGGCACTTGCTGGCTAAAAACCAATGAAAAAACAGCAAGATTGGAAAGGTGGCTGGAGGTGGTCGGAATTAGAGACTGCAAGAAAAAAAAGTAATGTAGCCAAGATTAAGATGAAAATAAATTGTATTACATAAGATTTGGAAAATAAGATGACTTAGAGTAGGAGACAGAACTTGTAGAACTAGCATAACCCAAACCAGAGCACCATCTTGTGGAAGCAGATCTACATTACAGCTTCATATGACAGTGCTGCCTTGTTTTAAGAGTCTACAATTATGGCTAAGTATTGACTTAAAAGCATTACTCAAGAATTATAACATAGGAAGTAAAGGCAAAAAGAACAGGAAATGCATATTGTATGTGAAAGTTTTAATATGTACCTAGGTATCAGTTGATTGTACGATAATATAAAATAAAGACTGTCAAATCCTTTTTAAAAACTGAATTATATTTAATCTCAGTTAATGTTTTAATTTGTTAATCTTCTTAATCATGTATTTAATTGAAACAATTACTGTATCCAATTTCTTTTAAGTTTGCTTTATGTATGCTTTTGATTTGGAATAAAATCCTTTCAAATTCATGCAATGTTGCCACAAACTCTAGTACAAAGCGTTAATAAATGAAGAAATAATTGAGAAATGGATCACATTTAAATAGTGAAAAATAAATAACTGGCTTTGAATATCCTTGACTCAAAGTGTTGAACTGAGCCATTAAGTGTACAGGATATCTGAAATTCTGGTGTTTGTAGTTAGATACATTACAAATCAACAAGTTTAACATTTTTTCAAAATTAACACTCAATCTTTGCATTCAGAAGCTGTGTAACCCAAACACCGTAGGTTCAAGCCATCTTTATTGACTAAAAACATAGTCCTAAAGATCTACGATAAGATCTGTCCAGTTTTCTATAACTGGCAATTTTATTGCATGCATTCCTTTGTTACATATTTTTCTTCGTTGGTACAAACAGGAATTGGTGCCAAGCACAGAATGGTTCACTATGATTGGAGTAAAAATTGCATGTTTATTGGTGCCACCAGCACAAAGAAATTCACTATGTTAATCTTTAAGATGATCAATATATTCTTATTCTGAATGTCGTATTTTCGATATAAATTGCATGCTTACAGAAAGTTAAGATCTACCTGGATTGGGCAGGTTGTCTTGTTAAAAAAAAAGTTTGGACAGGCAAGGCTTTTATCTACTGGAGTTGAGAATAGTAAGAGGTGACATTATTGAAACACATAAGATACTGAAAGGTCTTGACAGTGTGGATGTGGAAAGAATATTTCCCCTCTTGTGGGAGAATCTAGAACAAAAGGTCACTGTTTAAAAATAAAAATAAATTTATGATAGATGAGGAAAAACAAATTTTTCTGAGGATTTTGGTCTTTGGAACTCTGTTTCCTCTGCATTTTGAGGAAAAGCTTATTTTTAATGCAGAATTAGTTAGGTTCTTGATAAGCAAGCATGTGAAAGATTATAGGTGGTAGGTGGGGATGTGGAGTTGAGTTGCAGTCAGATTAACCATGATCTTGTTGAATGGTGGAACAAGCTGAAGGGGCCAATTGGCCTGTTCCTCCTAACTTATATGTTCATACGTATACAATGTATTAAAAATCACAAAGACTGATTGTGATTAATTAACAATTACAATTTACTGACTTACCCTCAGAAATCATCTTTCTGCTATAAACTTGCAAATAAATGTTTACATTAAAGACTTTAGGCTCTACTCCCCTGCCACTATACTGTGGATATAGATACCATTAAATATGTCCTTTGTTTGTAGATTAGTGAATCTCATTTTAAGCAGTGCCATCTTTAAATGGTTGACAGGTGGAGCACATTAGGTATTAGAACAAGTCATAATGGTATAATAGTACAAGTCATAATACTCCACAGTCAGGCAGACAAGAGGAAGCAAAGCATTTTTACTTGGCCAGATAGGAGGGATCAAAGAGCCAGCATATGATCTTTATAATAAATACAATTTCATATAAATTCTGCACAATCTTGATTATTGTGAAAATAATCACCATAGTTTATGGAAATATAGATAAATGTTTTACACTGAAACTTGAAATGTTTTTAGCTGATTTCTGCACTAAACAAGAGTTTGTTGATTAAATGTATATTGAGCTGTATTTACAGTATGTATACAATATGATTACTGTTGATACAAACCAAACTTTGTTCTGTTCCCATTTCTCTCTTCTTTTTCCACCCTTTCCCCCCGCCCCTCTACTCATACCACTGGAATAGCATTTCTGCTGGAATTTGTTCAGTGTCTGTGTAATCTATAAGGCAGTGAAAGAGGAACCCTCGTGCAGCTACTGTAACCCAGATGACTCAATGACCGCAGTGCTCACTACTTACCAAACAAGAAAGAAATGTATATTAAACCACATACCTTAAATGGGAAGGTCATCAATGTGTGTTGCAATTCAGCTTTCCAGTGTTGCACAAGGTGAGGCTTGTTACAATAGAAAGTTATTCCTTTTATACATTGACCACTATATGTCATTCAACCAAGAATTGGATCTGAAAACAGAAAAAGATGATGGCTGTAGTTTACTTTTTGCAGTTCTTGAGAAAGGAGGAGTCCAAGTTTTAAAAACATCAGGAAATAAGCTTATGAATTTGTTGGTGCTTACCAAGCTTTAAAGTTTTAGCTATCCTATGCATTCAAGCAATACTGAGCAACACAATGGAATATAGAAATCCAAGTTTTAATTCTGAATTGTTTACCAGTTATGTGTTGAGTACACATTTTTTTCAGTGAGTGCATTATTAGTAAAAATAGGCACCAGTCTGCTTATAACTATGTTTGCGAAAATTACCACATTCATTTATGAAGCTTTTGTTAGTACCTTCTTCGTAAGAAATCAGTATTGTGTTGCAATGTTTGTTTCTTTCTCCAGCAGTTGAATAATTTTTTCTTTGGGCGGAATCATTTAGCAGTGTAAAAGGATGTGAGCTCACTCACGTTTGTGGCCACAACGAGGTTATTGTGCTTTTCGGCAGTTGGATATATAAGCAAAACGTGTGCTACAGTAATTTTCTGCTGCTTCCGTGTTGGTTGATTGCTTTTCTGCTGCTGATCTCTTGATTTAGACCGTCTCAAGTTCAAAATTCTTCATGATTTTTGGGGCAGGTCTGACTATTATCTGTTCTTAACTCCATTTTTATAAATTTCTCTGGTAGTTGTGTAAATTATAATGATTGATACTCCTTTAAAGAACGTAGCTAACAATAATTGTCAAACAACATGTGCGAATCATTTGAAGAAACAGTATCGGTGTTAAAACAATTACATCATTGCTAAGTTTTATTTATTTGTACAGTAATCTACACACTATCATGTTTGAGTAAAATGGAATTTTATCATTCACATTAAGAATTTGTTTAACCAAATTTTCTTTAATTTTCCATTTCAGTTAACTGATTCAACAATACCTAGAAGTTTTTAACTACTTGTTCATTTTAACAAGCACCTCCCTGTTGAATTATTAAAGAACAAAAAATTCCTGATATGATTAAAACTTTTTACCATCACCAAGCTTTATTCACTGGTACAATTAAATGCTCCAATAAGATCTCTTGGAAACAAAAATGAGAATAAATTTCAGAATATATATACATTGCAGAATATATTAATACATTGCATTATTATAGAAAAAGTGCATAATCACTTAATGGGCTGTTTAGTTGCATTATCTTAATGATAGCATTGATTTTCAGAAGCAGGTTTGTAAAAATTCTCCTAATTGCTTTGATGAATTTTTGAGTAAAACAGACCATCATAATTCTAGGTTTGGCCTTTTGCCCTAAGTTCTTTCCTAGAATGGTATTAGGTGCACTGCCGTGTTTCTAGTTTAGGGAGGGAACATACTTGCTAGTGGTCCTATTCCTGATCTGGCTGATCATGATACTTCCAAAAAATATATATAGGATTAACAGTCTCTTGACATTCAACCAGGGCTCACAAAAAAAAACAGCTATTCAAATAAGGACAGAGACCTATGGCTTCTGTGGAATTGCATCTGAACAGGAAGTTGATGCATTCAGAAGGAAATGAGAGAAGATTGGCAGTGATAAAATCCCCTAAACAGGCTATTTTAATTTAATGGTTTTTAATTCAGACAGTTTAATAAATGGAGAAACAGAATGTTTTGATCATCTTTTGTGTATGAAACTAAAATACTGTAAGTATGCAATTTTTAAAAAAAAATGAAATTGTCCCGTCATTTTGTTTTCAGTGATTTTAATGAAACAGCATAGAGGGTGTCGAACAGAAGGCCATTGAGCCCCTCGCACATATTCTGCCACTTAAATGAGATCCCAGCTGAACACTCAAAAACATTTATAATGCAATAAAATATTGAAGCAGATGTTGAAGTGCATGCAATCAAAAGCTGATCCTTAAATGAACTGCACATTGGAAAGCTCAATTGTTTCATTCTCTTGCATTCTGTCAATAGCACAATGATCCACAAAGTAGGGAAGAATTTCATCAGGATATCTAGATTTGTTGAGTTCTGTAACTATTTAGCTCAAAAAAAACTTGCAACAAGACACCTAGATTAGCTGTTCACTACAGATTTGGATTCCATGCTTTTGGTGAAGATTGGTACCTACACCACCATTTTCTCTAAATCCAAACATCTCTTTGTCCTTTATGCTCCTATTAAAGGCAGCTTGTTTCCACGTAGCAACATTAGTTTTCATGACATTCAGCAGTCTGGACTTCAAGACTTTCTTATGAACACTGAAAATGCATCAAATTTTATTTAAACAGTCACATCCAAGAACCCGTACTGAAAAGAGTTCTCTCTGAAAATCAATCATTTTTACTTACGTGTGATCCCAGTTCATGTTGGCTGCAGGTGCTGCATCCACTGATGAAATTAATTTATGGTTATGTCAGCTTTTAGCAATAAATTCTGGTCTTAAGTACTTGAAAAAAGTTCCAATTATTAACAATCAAGGTGCATTTTTTGTTGGTCAAAGTGACCCAACCATTCATTGAAGAGAACTCTGGTCATCCACACAACATTGTTTGGCTAAGAGACAAAGTAATAATGACCACCACAAAATATTAAGGGCTTTCAAATTTCGGTCTCTAATATCTTTTTTACCTAGTCATGCTGGTCCAAATCATAACATAATTTGCTGCTTAGCGTTTCTCACTAGGGCATTTTTGTTGATGAAAGCGAGCATTCAAGCTGAAAACAGCTCGTGGAAAATGTCGGTTTCATCAATATTAAAGATGTCTTCAGGCAAATAATGGGTATTTTTCAGCATTTTATTATGCATCCACATACTTTTGTGCCCATACTTTGTGTGACTCAATATCCCAACAAGAATTATATCACATTCTTTCATTGTCACTGGATCAAAATCCTGGAACTCCTTCTGTAACTGCACCATAGGTGTCCCTGCACCTTAGGAACTGCAGTGATTCAAGAAAGCAGTTTATCACTACCTTCTTGAGAGCAACCAAGGATGAGTAACAAATGTTGGCCTAGCCAGTAATGAAAAGCATCCCATAAATTATTTTTAAAAAACTTAACTCTTTTATGCAAATTTGAACTGATTGCATGGAGGTTTTGAAACAGCTGATCCACAATGAAGAAAACATCATTTGTTCTGTATTCATTTGCCATTTCCAACAAACTAAGTGATAGCCTACAAAATTTAGCAGCAAAAAAATGCAATCTTCACGCACTCCTCATCCCTTTGGGGAATCATAAAACAATTCCTGAACTGATTATCAGCCTGTTGAATTGCGATATGAATTTTTTAAATTCATACATGGGATGTGTCTAGCCCAACGTTTATTGCTGATCCCTGACTGCCCTTGTACGGAGGACATTTAAGAGCGAACCATAATGCTGTGAGTTTGGAGTCAAATGTAAGCCCGACCAACTAAAGATAGCATATTTCCTTTTCTCAAGGAGGTCAGTGAACTAGGTGAGTTTTTACAACAATTGTCAATGGTTTTGTAGTCACATAAGACTTTCTAATTCTAGATACTTTTTAATTCAAATTCCACCATCTCTCTGATGGGATTCAAACCCGGGGCCTCAAGACATTGTCACGAGACTGTAGAATGTTAGTGCAGTGACAATACCACTTTGCCATCTTTCTGTCGCCACCAAGTCCTGATGGGGACTTGAACCTAGAGTTTCTGGCCCAGAAACCAGACCGCTCCGCCCCAAGATCTCCTATTTTTCTGCAATGAAGTGAAGTATAGGCATTAAGTAATATCTTAAAGTAGATAAAATAAAATCATTTTGTGTTATTTATCATCTATAATTATAAGTCAAGGTCTGTACTTGAGTTTGTTTTGCTGAACTGAAAATAGTGTAGTAATTTCCTCTTTTTGTTTTGCCAAAAAGTGGTTTGGCTTTATCGGAAGTGCCTGTCTATACTTTTCATGCGCACAGTTTGACTCAGTATACCTCCATTTATTATATAAAATAAGAACTAAATCATACCTGTGCTGTATTCTGCTGGATTTTAAAATGCTCCTGCCTTTCATTTTGTAACAGTGCCCCCATGGCAGTGAATGTTTGTGCAGCATTGTAATGCATCACAGAATAATAAAACAAATGACTTTGAGATAAATAAATCTAATTCTAATAGAAATCTAGTTTACAAATCTAGTTGGGCTATTTATAATGGAGGTGTAATGTGAACTAATTATTTGCATTTCAACAAATTATGTACCTAGCAATGCATCTAGAGCTTAGTGAATAATTCAATATATTTTCTCTTTTTCTAGACCAGAATCTGTAGAAGCAAGTCCTGTGGTAGTAGAGAAGTCAAACAATTATCCGCACCAGTTATATACCAGCAGTTCTCATCATTCACACAGTTACATTGGTTTGCCTTATGCAGTAAGTTTTTGAATTAATAAAATGGCTACCTGTTTTGCTTAAGTTTTTTTCTAACAGATCAGACCTGAATCACTACTTTAAAAAATATTAACTGCCACTATACAAGTTATATTGTTGCTTCGTAAAGCAGCATTATTGACTTTCTAACCAAATACTGCATCATTTCATCATGTAAAAAATCCACTGTTTTTCTTTGCTTGTTATTATTACTTAAAGTGTTGATTTACTTAATAAAGTGGTATATTCTGGCTTAATACCTATAATTGAAATATAACAAAGCGGCTCTGCTGGCTTTGAGAGATTTTTGTGACAGAATGGGTTTTTTTTTTGCAATTCCATTCAGCCTTGTTATCTTCAAAATTAATTTGCATTTAAATGCATTTACACCTGCCTTTACTGAATATTACTTCTACCAATCTAAGTACACAGTTATTTTCTACCAACACACAAAGTGAGTTTCAACATAGACTGAATATAGCATTAGTTTTTTTTTCAAAGTTGAATTGGAGGTTAATTGCACCAATGGTTAAAAATAAAAGTTATGCATTAAACATATTTTTCTTTCATTATAGACACTGCTAACAGTAGTATTTATAGCACCATATTTAGTTTTGGGCTGATAACACAATAATTGTGATTGTCAATAACTATCAGTTTTGTAGGACAAATTTAAGTTCTGTGCTGGAAACTTAATTATTAGAGAATGGGTTGTGCATTAGATTAGAAATTCTGAAATTGGGATCTGCGAATCCAGGAATTCTTTTGAAGGATCTCCAAGATGTCCAAAGTGCTGGAGGCCACCACGGGACAGGCAAATGCCAGATTGTGCATAATTTAAAAATGATTGTAGAATTCAAATGGGCCAATTTGAGCAAAACCCCTTGGGATCAATGGATTATGCTAGCCTGATTCTGAAGGGCGAGTGCAGCGTGCAAGGTGGGTGAATGCATGAGAGTTGCCTGTGAGAGTTTGAGAGTGAAAAGTGAGGGTGGGTGAGTGTATGTGTCTGTGGGAAGGGTGATGTACCTATATTTGTATGGGAGACATGAGTGTGTATGAGAGGGGTGGTACCTGTGGCACAATGGCTAGCACTGTTGCCTCCCAAATCCAGGAATTCGGATTCAATTTTGGCCTTGGGTGACTACCTGTGTGGAGTTTGCATGCTCTCCCCGTGTTTGCCTGGGTTTTCTTTGGATGCTCCTGTTTTCTTCCACAGTCCAACGGTGTGCTTAAGTAGGTGGATTGACCATGCTAAGTTGTTACTTAGTGTCCAGAAATTTAGGTAGGTAAATTGACCATTATAAATGTGTGGGGTTACAGGGAAAGGGCAGTTGAAAGTGTCTGGGTAAAATACTCAAGAGTTGTTGCAGACCCGATAGATCAAAAGGCCTCCTTCTGCACTATAGCAATTCTGTGAAAGTGGTGTATTAGACTAGGGTGTGCACTGTTAAGGGGACATGGGAAGGTGACTTGTCTTGAGGTTATGGTGATATGTTCCTTTAGCTGGTGAATGTATTTATGACTGTGTGTCTCTTCCTAATTCTAATGTATGCATAGGTCTTGTTAGAAAAAACTGGCTTACATTTGATTTTTCTGTTTAAACCTATTTCATGGCAGAAAAAAGGTGTTGACACTATTGAGAATGCTTGGGATTTCCCGAAGCTCTTGGAAGCTCACTAGAGGTTGTGTAGCTCGTTACGTTTGAGGAACTCTGGGTTAGCACAATGCCTTTTCAACCCTGGAACCATCTAGGTTTAAATCTATTACAGAGAGATATACAGCACAAAAACAGGCTTGTTGGCCCAACTCATCCCTGCCAACCAGGTTTCCTAAACTGAAGTAGTCCCATTTGCCTGCTTTTGGTATATATCTCTCTATACTTTCCCATCTATGTACCTGTCCAAATGTATTTTAAATGCTGTGATTGTATCCGCCTCTACCATCTTGTCTGGCAACTCATTCCATATGAGCACTATCTTCTGTGTGGAAAAAGTTGCCCTTCAAGTCCCTTTTAAATCTTTCCACTCCCTGCTTAAACCTATGCCCCTTATTCTAGACTATCCTACCTTGGGGAAAAGACCTTGGCTATTTACGTTATCTAAGGTACTCCTCATCTTCCTATGCTTCAGGGAAAAAAAATCCCAGCCTAAACAGCCTCTCCTTATAATTCATACCCTCCAGCCCCAGTAGAATCCTTGTAAGTTTTTTTCTGCACCTTTTCCAGTTTAATAATATCCTTCCTAAAGTAGAATGATCAGAATTGAATGCAGTTCTCCAAATGTGGCCTTACCAATATCTTGTACACTTGTAACATAATATTCCAACTCCTGTATTCATTGCTGTGACTGATAAAGGCAAGTTTGCCAAATGCCGCTTTCACTACCCTGTCCACCTATGCTAACCCTTTCAATGACCTACGTATCTCTATTCCTAGGTCTGTCGGTAACTATGTAAGCTGTGCCTTGATTTATCTTATCAAAATACAACAACTCGCATTTATCTGAGTTAAAATCCATCTGCCACATCTCAGCCCACTTGCCCAGTTGATAAATTATTATTGACTTAAGCTATTCTAAGCTAATGAAATAAATCTTTTAATTGATGATTTTAAGGATCTTTCTAATTGCACGGTTATTAACGGTCTTAGCTCAACCCATAAGAGTGTTTAGTTTGCAATTCGAAATGATATACAAATACAGTTGGGGTTGCTATTCTAAGGTTTTGTTCAACATGTATTGATGGAGCAAAATCAAATTGAATTTTGCTGTCTGGTTGAAAGTGCTTGATGCTAGCATAGGGTTCATTCTTCAGCAGAAACATTCATTGAAAGTAAATAATTTACCAAATCAATTTGGAGGAAAAATAGCATTGTGTACATTGAAATCTCACTTTTCAACAATTACAGGACCATAATTATGGTGCTCGTCCTCCGCCAACACCCCCTGCATCCCCTCCTCCAACAGTGGTGATAGGCAAAAATGAAGTGAGCATATTCACCACCGCTAATTTTGATGAAACTTCCAGTGCCACAACAATCAGCACTTCTGAGGATGGGAGCTATGGCACAGATGTTACCAGATGCATCTGTGGGTTCACCCATGATGATGGATACATGATCTGTTGTGACAAATGCAGGTAGGAATTTGTGTACATTACGGTATGATTTTATTTTTGGAAGTTTGTTAAAGAGATTCTCCAAAGGGGAGTTTATCCAATTTAGCCAAACAAGATTGATTCAGGTTCATGCTATATTGCAAACATCAAGTGGGGCAATAATGAGGATCCCAGTCTTCACTTCAAATAACTTTGTTAAACTGTGATAGATTGGCCAGGATTACAGATCCTGATCACTATCTGGCTTCCTGTGTAGAAATTGCTGCACTAAAAACAGTTACAGCTTAGCTTCAACACTCCTAGCAGTTGAATAGTCTAATGGTACAGTGTACATGTTCATACAGGAATAAAAGTCACTCCATCGAGGTGATGGATGGCATCTAGTAGCCAAGAAGCAGTTTAATTGACAATTAGGGCAAATTATTGAGAAAATTAAACACCCACCTGCTTCTTACTGTTATTTTTATAAGGAGTACATATCCTAAAATTTTAGATAAGTGACTTGTCTAAGGATTTCATACAGTATTTGGGGATATTCTACTTTAAAACCTTTTGTTTTTCCTAAGTTCCTTGACCTTTATAACATTGTCTCAAGGATTTCTGTTCAAGATAAATGTTAAAGTACCTCATAAGCATTTTAGATTGAGTTGAATTTAATTGTTTTCATTAATTTTTGTCATGAGAATCCATGTAAATTTGCCCAACTTCAGCTGATTTTTTTGTGATTTATGCAAGAGTAGTCCTCAGGAATAAGTAAGGAAAGTATGACATTGCAAAAAATGATAAGTAGCTCTTTTAACAGCTTGGACTCTATCTAAAACCCTGAATTATTAGAGTAAATGACTTTAATTTTTCTTTTGTTAGGGGAAGATGTTACACGGTTATGCCGTCTTCATCTCAAATACAATAAGTATTCAAAATGACCTCTGATTTTTTTAAAGTACAAATAAGTAGCAGTTAATAGCCAATTGGTTGCATTACAACTAAAATAATCAAAGACAGAGGTAATGGTTTGGAATAAAATACTTACATGGGTAATTTATAAATTATGCCTGTAGTTTCAATAGTGACGTTTCAACATGAACTGTTCCTTGCATTTTTATCTTTCTTAGTGTTTGGCAGCATATAGATTGCATGGGTATCGATAGACAGCACATTCCAGAAACTTATCTGTGCGATCGTTGTCAGCCTCGGTGAGTGTAATATATTTTAATAAAAGACATCTAAAATAGTTGTACTACGTTAGTTCATATATCTCATGACAATTGTAATGCTGTAATTCCAGGTGTTTGGATAGAGACAGAGCTGTGTTGCTACAAACAAAGAAAAGGGAAAATATGTCAGGTATGTGTGAATCTATGACAAAGAAAGATGCTTTAATAGGACTTTATTATTGAGAACTACTTGCATTCTTCAGGAAAAAAAAATTAATCTAAAAGCTAGTTTCAGTTTGAATCCCAAACAGCACAACTTGCAAATAATGGCATGCTTTTCTCTTGCTAACAAAGTGGTTTCATTCCTGGACCTGATCTGGATATGTGTTCAAATTGTAGCTGGGTAATTTGAATTTGTTAATTAAATACACCTGACGTTTTTTAAAAGGCTGATATTGGCAATGGTGACCATAAAACTACTGGATTGTTGTAAAAACCCACTCAGTTCGATTATGCCATTCTTGTCTGTATTAGCCTATACTGTGACCTTCACCCCATTGCAATGTGGTTTCGTCCACTTCAGTTAAAGGAGCAGTGATCAAGCAACACCCACATCCTGTGAATGAATAAAAATAAAAACCACATGATCCAACATGCAAAATATATTTTACGATGTACAGGTTCTCTGCTGTGCGTGATTTGGAACTAGAGACAAAGTCCTTACTTTCTGTTCAGGATTCCAAATTGATATCAGATCAAGAAGTGAGGCTGGATCTGGACTGGTTTGGAAGTTTGCAGGAATTCGGATTTTAGATTTGGCATATTATCATAAACAGTGAATCCCACCAGCAAAAGCCTCTTCCTTCACCTATACCCTTCAATGAGTTTGTTGCATTAATTGGGCTAGGTCTTGCTGTAAAACAACAATATGTTAGTGATACATTTCACAAGTAATGTTCAAATCAGGCAGGGGATTAAGCGATGAATTGTGAGCTGCAAATTGCTAGAATTTGCCACACAATTTATGAGGCTGCACTGTTTATTTTGTGTAAATGACATTTCATCCTTAGTCCCTGTTTTTTTTAAAACTTGTTGTATTTGCACATTAATTCTCCATTCAACTCATCACAGAAGGTTAGAGCTGGAATTTAACTTAGTTTTTCTTTTCAAATCATATCAATGTTAATGCAATGCTAAAAAAAATCTCTGGCCCATAAAGGGAGAAGTTTAAACTGCAATCTAAATGTTGCATATAGTAGAGATTTTAAAAATGTCAAATTTTATTTACTTTTTCTCTTCATAATCCTATCTCTCTTTGAATTCTCTTTCCGTATACAATTTCATTAAGTCAGTCATCTTCTTTGTCGGTCTTCCTTGTTTCGTTCTTAAGTTCGTCAGTTTTAATGATTCAGGAGATAACAGTCTGTCTCACCATTCTCTCACGTTCAAGATTTCTCTTTAACTTCATCAAATAATTATCAACTTATACAAACAACAGGATACATATAAACATTTTTTTGAGCTGAATGGTGAAGAAAAATATCTATATAGCAGCACATGACATGAGATGACCCATTCCAGTAAGATCCAGTTATTGTAATTTTCTTTTTTCCTAATGAATTTTAATTTTTCTACCATTTGAAACAGCTGCAAGCTCACTTGTTCAGTATGAAAGTTTTCCTGAATATAACCAGTGTTAATTTTATTTTGCATTTTTGTTAGTTGTACTTTTGCTATACTTCTGGTTTCCATCTACAAACAAGTAACTGCTTATCTAATTGCTAGAAGAAAAGGGCATCAGTTGACCTTAGAATCATAGAATCCCTACAGTGCAGAAGCAATAATGTTTTCCTGTCCTCAAGTAATATCTCCTCCCTTTCAATGACATTTTCAAAAATCCACTGTCAATCCATAATCTTCCAAATTACCTTCCCTATTTCCAACCTCCTTGCCTGTTCCTTCAAAGTCTTTGAACATTTTGTTATCTCCCATTTCTTTGCTTATCTCTCTCTTTCA
Organism: Sphyrna mokarran; assembly: GCA_024679065.1. Classification (NCBI taxonomy): domain Eukaryota; kingdom Metazoa; phylum Chordata; class Chondrichthyes; order Carcharhiniformes; family Carcharhinidae; genus Sphyrna; species Sphyrna mokarran. Next base: position 31,173,527 of record JAGIQG010000019.1, read on the forward strand.
GCTCCATTTGTCTACTCAGGCTTCTGCTCCTCTCATGGCACCAGAACAGCTTTAAAAGTCACAAACACTCTAATTATGGTCTCATCCTCCTTCAGCTCTATGTAGTCCATAGTTGCCCATCCTATTCCAATTCCTCTTCACCATTGTTCAGTTTGATGGGACTATACTTGTTTGGCTCCTCTCATATTTATGCAGTTTTAACTACTGGTTAAAATGCACAAACTTGTAGATCATCTTTCATTTATGTGCTGTTAGTGCGAAACTCTATTAGAAATTTATGGATGTCGGTGCATTATTTAAAACAGGAGGGAGAAACTTGGTTTAACTACTAATCAGTCGATCTAACTTCAGTTGTGGGGATGATACTGGAATCTATCATTATGGACAGAGTGACCAAACATTTGAAGAAGTATGTGCTGATCAGAAAATCTGTATCAATTTGTGATGGCTAGGATCTGTCTGATGAATATTGTGCGATGTTTTGATAAGAGCACTAATAAGGTGAGTTTGGAAGTGTCTGAGGACATTGCATATGGATTCCCATATGATATTCAATGATATTCAACACAAGATTATTTTAAAAATCAGAGTTTGTGGAATCAGTGGTAATTTTGGTGTCATGGATTGATAATTGTTTGAGGCAGGAGATAGAGTGTGGGGTACTCTTGATTGGTTAAATGAGTCAGGTAGCATCCTTAAGAATAAGTTCTGTACTGGGGCACAGCTTTTCACCATAAATATCAAATATTTGGATGGAGGAATAGGGAGTTGTACATTTGCCTTTGGAGATTACATTAAATTGGGAGGGGTATTGATTTGTCAATGGGAGCAGAAAGTTGCAAAGTGACGTAGACACGTTAAATGAATAGACAAAAGTGATAGAAGAAGTTCACACTGGAAAGTGTAAGATAGTCTGATTTGGTTTTGCTTCTTTTAAGAATGAGAGACCAGAAACACAAAGAGTATAGGAATTTTGATATTCACATACACAAATCATTAAAAGCTAATGCATCCATACAAAAAGTAAAGAATATTGCTAATGGAATGTTGCCCTTTATATCCCGGGGATTGGAATATAAAGTTTGAGAGTCCTACTTTGGAGTATTGGGGATTGTAACTTAAAATATGTTCATCATGGAAGAAGTATAGCAACAATTAGCTGGAGTTATACGAGGGATCCAGGGTTCAATTAGGACAAGCTGCATAAGGCTAGGACATTGAAACGGGTTTTTTTTTAGGTGTTTACAATGATAAAGAGATTTGATAGAGATTAAAAAGCTGGGAATAACCCAAAACGTCACTAAGGAGAAGGTCCTTGGGGAACTGAGAGGTCTGAAGGTGAATAAATCACGTGGACTGGATGGGTTACAGCCCAGGGTTCCAAAAGAGATAGCTGAGGAAATTGTGGAGGTACTGGTAGTGATCTTTTGGTAATCACTGGAGGCAGGGAGGGTACCAGAGGACTGGAAAGTAGCAAATGTAACACTGCTGTTTAAGAAGGGTGGGAGGCAGCAGACGGGAAATTATAGGTTGGTTAGCCTGACTTCGGTCATTGGCAAGATTTTCGAGTCCATTATTAAAGATGAGATCACAGAGTACTTGAAAGTGCATGATAAAATAGACTAAGTCCACACAGCTTGCAAAGAGAAGTCATTTCTAACAAATCCTGTTAGAGTTCTTTGAGGAGGTAACAAGGAAGTTAGTTAAAGGAGAGCCAGTGAACATGACTTGTTTAGATTTCCAGAAGGCTTTTGTTCAAGATGCCGCATAGAAAACCGTTAAATAAATTAAGTGCCCATGGTTTTAAGAGTAAGATCCTGGCATGATAGAGGATTGGTTGACTGGCAAAAGACAAAGAATGGGGATAAAGGGGTCTTTTTCAGGATGGCAGCTGGTCACTAGTGGTGTGGCTCAGGTCTCAGTATTGGTACCACAACTTTTCACAGTATACATTAATGGTTTTGAGGTAGGAACTGAAGGCACTGTTGCTAAGTTTGCAGATGACGCAAAGATATGTAAAGGGACAGATAATATTGAGGAAGCAGGAGAGCTGCAGAAGGACTTGGACAGGTTAGGAGAATGGACAAAGAAGTGGCAGATGGAATACAATGTGGAAATGTGTGAGGTTATGCACTTTGGAAAGAAAAATGGAGTCATAGACTATTTTCTAAATGAAAAAAGGCTTAGGAAATTAGAAACATAAAGGGACTTAGGAGTCATTGTTCAAGATTGAATGTGCAGGTTCAGTCAGCAATTAGCAAGGCAAATGCAACGTTAACGTTCTTGTCGAGAGGGCCAGAATACAATGGCAGGGATGTATTTTTGAAGCTGTTTTTTGCACAGATCTTCTGATATGTTAAGCAATGGGATTTCCCACAAAGAACAATTTAAATCACTATTATACAGACCATCTGTGTTACAACCCAGATCACTTTAAAGTAGAGCTTCAGAGAAACCTGTCACCCAGAAAACCTGATGCAGCCACAAATGCCATAGGATCTTTACAATTTATTGATAATAGGATTTCAATGCTGGTGTGTTCAGACCAGCATTGATCTGGTCAGACCACATTTGGAGTATTGTGAACAGTTTTGGGCCCCATATCTAAGGAAGGATATGCTGGCCTTGGAAAAGGTCCACAGGAGGCTCACAAGAGTGATCCCTGGAGTGCAGTGCTTGTCGTATGAGATTGAGGACTCTGGGCCTGGACTTGTTGGAGTTTAGAAGGATGAGGGGGGATTTTATTGAAATTTACAGGATACTGCGAGGCCTGGACACAATGGATATGGAGAGAATGTTTCCACTCGTAGGAAAAACTAGAGTCAGAGGACACAACCTCTAGCTAAAGGGACGATCCCATAAAACAGAGATGAGAAGGAATTTCTTTTACCAGAGAATGGTGAATCTGTGGAACTCTGCTGGAGAACGCTGTGGAGGCCAGGTCATTGAGTGTCTTTAAGGCAGAGATAGATAGGGGGTGTTCTTGATTAATAAGGGGATGAGGTGTTATAGGGAAAAGGGCGGAGAATAGGAATGAGAAAAAAAACAGTCATGATGGAATGGCAGAGCAGACTCGATGGGCTGAGTGGCTTAATTCTGTTCCTATGATCTTCTTATGGCCTAACAAGAGGGCACAACTCTTGAAGAGGAATAGAATGTTGAGTCACTTGAGTCTTCCCGCAGCATTCAAACTATATCATTGCTGATCCACACTGTAAACAGTTTTCTCCAATGTTTCTTCATTTCCCTTGATACTCTTATCTAACAAATACACTGATAAATAGATTTTTACCAGAAAGCTCCAATAGACTTACCATTTGTACCTTTTTGGGAAGAACATTCTAGCTCTTACTACCATTTGTGTTTTAAAAAAGAAAGTGTTTCCTGACTTTTGCTCCTGAGTGGCCTAATCTTGAGTTGAGTAACAGATTAGTCATGATCCAATTGAATGGTGGAACAGGCTCAAGAGGCTGTAATGTACTGGTGTTCCTATCTGACAACCACACTGTGATTTTTCCACTGTCTTTGTGCCTTCAGTCTGCTTATCTGACATCCAGGTTTCAAGGTGTGGATATTTTCCCAGCTAGATATCGGGAAAACCAAGACCATCATTCCAGCCCTCTGTAAAATCCTGACTGTCACTACTGATTCTACCCCTGTTCCTGTCAACGTCTTGGCCTGAACTAGACTGCTCATATGTCAAAGTTGATGCAGAGCTAAGTTTCTTATTCCTATGATCTCTCCATTGCAAAGTCTGCCTATTTCACCTTCCATAACAATACATACTTTCCTCATTCTGCCACTAAAACTCTAGTCACCTCCAGTGTCAACTATTGCAATTGTGGCCTGATTGGCTGGTCGGCCTTTCTCTCCAACTCTGATGTTCTACATAAAGTTCCACTTGCTCGCTGATCTACAGTGGCTTTAAACCTTAATGCACTTAACATTCTTATACTTGTGTTTAAACTTCTCCACTGTCTTGTTCCACCATATCTCTTTAACCCCCTTCAACTCTATTCCTTGAATTCTTTTCTTTCTCAACTCTGGTTTCTTGTGCGTCCTGCCTTCAGTTCCACATGTCTTAATTGATTTCATGTTTTCTGCTCAAAATTCTTCCTTGTCCTTGAAAGCACGTCTTTAATCAAGCATTTGGTCAGCTTCCTAATATCCATAATTTTAGATTATGCCTTGGTGAAATACTTTGGTTTACTTTACTTCATTGATAATACTATAAAAATGCAAGTTATACAAATGGATTTGTATCTCAAATTAAACTTTTTTATATAATTGAAAATAATGCTATGCCAAACTAGCAAAAAGATTTACCATTTAATAGTAATTCTTCATGCTTATCTAATATCCTATTCGTGCATCAAAACTTGTAAAAACTAATTCTTATTGGTTTTGAGTAATCCTCCAACCATGACATTTTTATTATTTGGTTTGCTTCCTGCGTTGTTGAGGTATGTGTGGAGCTGGCCCAGATCAAAGTTCTATTCTGTCCTCAGCAACTATGTTATCAATGGATTAAAAAAAACACGTGGGATTTTGTTTTCCAATAATGATTCCTTGCCATTGAATTGTGTTGGGTTCCCAAGTTGCACAACAATTACAGTAAATATTGGGTTTGAATTTTCAAAAAACTTTATAAATGCCTGCAATGAAATATAATTTAGGATGGTTTCACTTGACTCTTCTCACATTAGTAATGAGACTGCAGATTGCATATTGTTTGCATACGAAATGAGTGAAACATAATGGGAACGGTTCTCCTGGCCTATTGCACTGCTCAAGTAGTGCAGCAGGCTGGGAGATATCTAGGGGCAGGGGTGGTCAGTGTGAGGCTGATTACCATATTGAAATTTACATTTCAATATCATTAGCAAACCCAGGACACTATCTTCCAGGCAATGCTAACGCCCAGCCCCCAGCTCGTGGAGAGCAAGGGCAGCCTCGTTGGGCAGTGCCAATTTGGCACTGCCACCTTTGCAGTGCCAATTTAGCAATGTGGTCAGTGCCAAAGAGGTGGGTCCTGAGCGGGCAGCACTGATCAGTTGTAAAGGGGGTGGAGGGACCCACTACACACTATGCATTAAAAATCAGTGGGGGAGGGAGTGGCCAGTCGGGACTGGACATAGTGGGGAAATTCGGGTTGGACATGGGGAAGAGGGAAGTGGTCGGGCTGGAAGGGGGAGCGGGTCAGGCAATAGTACACATGCACCAATCTCCCCACTGACAGAATGATGCGTGCACAGTGGCCCACTAAGCGTGCTGATGCTGCCCCCTCCAGCAGATTCAGGCTCTGCCCCCATGAAAAATCTCTGTATCCCCACCTGTTTTTTTGGGGAGAATCAACCCAATATCTGAATTCCAGTAAGTGAAACCTGTTCACGATATCTTGGTTCATCTTTGGATAGTTGTATCACCAAGACACTAAATTGTTCAATGTTGGCTGTAGTCAAAGTATATTGACACAATTTGATCTTCGAGAAAGGAGATTCAGTTTGTAAAGCTGGTACTTGCATATTCATTGTTTTTTCTTTAGTAACTTCCTGGTTTGTACTGGAGAATCTTGCTAAACCTAGCAGACTTGTTATTTTGCTTATCTCCATTGCTTTGATATGGTGATAGTACACAAGTCTTGCATGTGAATTATTATTACAAACTGTAATTCATCAATTAGTAAGGAGGAAAAAGCACACTGTCAGTTGTAACACACAGTTAAGGTTTCACGGGACCAAACTTGATTTTCCTTTAAAGTTTAAATTTTATTTATTAATGTCACAAGTAGGCTTATATTAACATTGCAATGAATTTACTGTGAAAATCCTTTAATCACGACACCCTGGCACCTATTCTGGTACATTGAGGGAGTATTTAGCAAGGCCAATGCACCTAATCAGCACGTCTTTCAGACTGTGGGAGGAAACTGGAGCATGCAGAGGAAACCCTTGCTGACATGGAGAGAATGTGCAGACTCCACACATAGTGACCGAAGCTGGGAATTGAACCCATGTCTCTGACATTTGAGCCAGCAGTGTTATCCACTGTGCCATTGAGCTGCCTGTATGCCCTCTGAGACCTTGACATTCTTCCAAATATTTGAGGCTCAAGAGTTAGGCAGAGATGGTTCAATCAGTTTTGACTGGGAAGCGTTTCAGCAGTTTGGTTAAAATATATATATATTGACTGTTCCTTGAAATATAAAGACTGGGATTGTTATGCATTCCATTTTGTATTTGGTTTAACCGATTAGTTCAAATAAATCTTCTGAAATGTATGAATTTGCTGCCTCTGTCAGGGTCGTCTTTTGACATTTTTGCACTAGTAAAGTGCTGAAGTAAATTGTTGATTGCTTTTCTCTTTCTTCACCCATCTCTTCCTCCTCTCCATCTGGCTGACCCAGATAGTGCATAACCTTTGCATGCTAATTGACCTAGACCTGAGCTTCCAACTCCTGTGTCCTCTCCATTGACCAGGATCTATTTAGAGTGAAGATTGAGATGTGCTTGACACAACCATGATTTTTGTAGTTACAAGCTGCTTGGTATGATCCCCTTTTCAGTTGCAGAGTTGATATCTCTGGGAATCTTTGGACCATACTGCCAGTTATAGAGTCATGTAACAGAATCCTTACAATGCAAGAGGAGACATTTGGCCATTGAGTTTGTATTAACTCTCAGACAGAGTATTGTACCCTCGCTGTCTTCCCCTACCTATTCCTGTAACCTCACATATTTACCATAGTTAATCCACCTAACCTACACATTCTTGAATTGTGGGAGGAAACCAGAGCATGTGGAGGGAACCCATGTGTACGTAGGGAGAATATGCAAACACTATACAGTCACCCAAGACTGGAATTGCACCTGGGTTTTGAAGCTGTGAAGAGCAGTGCTAACCACTGTGCCACTGCTGTTCAAATCTTCATGACAAGAATAATTGTCAGCTGTCTTGGGCAAGATGCTGATCTGATGTCCAAAAGAAAACTGTCAAATTAGAATAGCTGATACTCGCTATGTTATGAGTCATCTGACTAATTTATTGGCAGTGATGGAGCCTTGTGTGATTATTAGTGGCATGAATCTGATTGCAAATGGTGTAGCTAGTGAATTCTTTGTCTTTGTAAGTGAGGATGTAGATTGAAATGAGGCTGGTTTTCCTGTTGTGAGAAGAATGTAAAATTTGCTGTTATGCAACAGTGGGAAACCCTTCTTAAATTGCGTTGATCAATTTTCAAAAGTCTCATAAGATGAAGTTGGAAGTTACGGGAATAGATTGTCAGATCTTGGAATTGGACTTGAAGACTCTGCCAGAGAGCATTATCTGAAAGTCAGAAGAAAATGTGCATTCCATGTGAGCCAAACTGGGATTCAAGGTATAGCTTTTTCAGAAGTTCAGTTTTAATTCAGTTCTGTACATTAATGGATTCCTGCACAAGGCTGACCAGAACTGAAACCAGCTTCTTTGTTCTGAGTGAATATTATTCAGGATCGGGATTTATGATATTCAGAGGCATGTCATGTTGTAGAAAAAAGTTTGGAGGAAGAAATTATTTATATATTATCACGGGAATCCTGATACTTGAATATAGAAGGAAGCTTGTGTTGATGTTGGCTCTCCTAGAATTGTATGTTGGTATTCCATTTGTTCTTTCCCTGTTTAATTATTTAAGGTACTTACCTAGTTCAAGATTAGATACTGAGAATGACTTATAACCTTTAGATTTTAAAAATTCCATAAGCTCCCCTTTTGTGTTATATTACTTGTTGTGTTCTATGTTCCTTTGTTACTGATTCATAAGCAATTGGAATTTTCCAATACTTACTTTCAGCCCCTTTTATAAACTTGATTTCAACATTTTTTATCCTTATTTTCAACTTGCTCTGTGGCCTCACTTTTCCCTCTGTCTCACCTCTTCCAGCCACATGGTCTTAGATGTTTGAGATTATGTAATTCTGACCTCTTAAATATCTCCAATTATAACAACACTATCCCTGGTAGCCAGGCATCCAGTGTAAGACCTAGGCTCTGGAATTCTCTCTGTAAAACCTCTCAGACTCTCTGCCTCACTTTCTTACTTTAAGATGCTACTTAAAACCTACCTCATTGATAAAACGTTTGGCCATAAGCCCGAATGTAACCTTATGATCATTACTATCTAATTTAGCTTTATAATGTTCTTGTAAAGCACCTTGGGTTAAAGGTGCCATAAAAAATGTGTTGTTCATAGTCCGTCTTTTAACACTGTCTCCTTCAGTGAATACAGCCAGGTTTTTCAACATATTATATTTTCACATTTTCACAACACATTTTCAACAACACACTTATAACCTATCATTCCTAGCATCTCTAGCACAAACATAGTGAATCAGCATTGTATCTTGTCTATCATTCTGAGAGCCTTTTTATGGTGAAGTATACAAAACTGATAATACGCCAGCCACATCTAACCAATATCCCACACAAGTTCATCATTAGCTCCTTCGTTGAATATTTAAAACCCTTCATATTAAACCCAGAATGTATTGTCCTTTTCAAACTTTTTCTACCTGTAATACCATTGTTGAAGATATGTATGTCTGGATTTATTTTGCAAAGCATTTTAGTGTTTAGTATATAATTCTCCCTAATTTCCCTCAAGATATATTGTTTTCTATTTATCTACACTGAATTGTATTTACAAATTTCTACCCATTTCCTTAACTTACTTCTTTCTTCATATGGACTTCTGTATTCTTAGTTTGTTATGTACATCATTTATCATTAACACTGAAGCTCAATATCGCTTCCTCTGTGCCCATGTCCCTTATCATTTATGTAATGAAAGAAAGATCCTACCTCATCTGTGGAGTAGATGCATCTTGCTAATGTGAGAAACATCCTATCCCGCTATTTGCTTCCTGTCTTTTAGCCATCCCTTTATCCAGTGCTCCATTTTTATCTTTAGTATCATGGCCCTTATCTTCACAGTACAATTTGAAGTTCTCTTTTGCAATTTTGTCAATTTCAAAAAACTGAACTCCCTTTGTCCATATATTGAGTAGTTTTTTTTCGAATGAAATGAATTTAGTCAAGCACAACATATCCCTTAAAATCCTATTTCAGCTATCCCTTTTCAATGTTCACGAATGTTATCCCTTATTATGGTCTCTGACAGTATACCTACAACTGATGTGAGGATAACTAGTCCATCATTATCTGGCTTATCCCTTTTCCCCTTTTTTGAACAGGAATTAACATTCGCTACCCTCCAGTCCTTTGGTACAATTCCTGTTTCCAACGAATTTTGGAAAATTATGGTTAGTACATCTACTACTTCATCACTTATTTCCCTCCGTATTCTGGGATCGAGACCATTTGGGCATGGTGATTTTTTTAAATTGTAATTCCTATAATCCATCTATTCAAAAACTATTATAACTGATGATTTTCCACATTGTCCACTGGTACTCCTGTACTTCCTACAATCTCTTAATAATGAGTCAAAATGCTTTTTGAGTTTCTACTACTCTTCCATTCTTTTATATACTGTTGAATATTCTAAGAAGCGAAGCAGATATAAAACAAAACATTTTAAAGTGATAATCTTATACAGTTTCCTGCAGCATTGTGAACTTCAACCCTAATTCTTAAAGTGTAGCATACAACTGTTTTGCCTGCTGGATCCCTGACAAAGCACAGAAGCCTTGCCTTGTAACCTAGTTGTTTTAGGATATAATGTGTTACCTTGCATATTCCTATGAAGTAATTGTTTTCTGTGTTGAACTTTTTGTTTTAATCTGATTTTAAGCAGTAGATATCAAATAAAACCACATTATGAATAGTAAAATAATTGTGTTTTTTCTTTTATTTAAACTTGCTCCATTTGACATTGTGTCAGGTCAATAACATTTGTAAATTGTGTTATAATGACACATCCAGAATTTTTTTTCAGAAAAGTATAACTTCGATTATCCAGCACAATGGAAGCATCCTTTTTTTTTTGCAACCCCATCACAAATAATGTCAACTGGTAGCTGATTAGATCCCAAATTACTATACCTACATAAGGACATAAGAAATAGGAGCAGGAGTAGGCCATCTAGCCCCTTGAACCTGCCCTGCCATTCAATAAGATCATGACTGATCTGTAGTGGTTCAATACCACTTTCCCACTTTCTCCCTGTAACCCTTAATTCTCTTGTCAATCAAAAACCTATCCACTCTTGACTTGAATATATTCAGCGAGGAAGCCTCCACCACCTCATCAAGCATTGAATTCCAAAGAATCACCATCCTTTGCGAGAAGAAACTCCTCTGCAACTCCGATCTGGAACCCCCCCCAATCTTGAGGCTGTGCCCTCTAGTCCTGCTATCTTTGCTAAGCGGGAAGAGTCTCTCAACCTCTACCCTATCCATCCCCTTCATTATCTTATACATCTCTATAAGATCCTCTCTCAGTCTTCTAAACTCCAAAGATTACAAACCTAGCCTATTCAGTCTCTCCTCATAATCCAACGCCCTCATCTCCGGTATCAGCCTAGTAAACCTTCTCTGCACCCCCTCCAAGGCCAATATATCGTTCCTCGAATGCGGCGACCAAAACTGCACGCAGTACTCTAGCTGTGGCCTCATCAGTATCCTATACAGCTGCAAAAGTACCTCCTTACTTTTATATTCTATTCCCCTAGCTATAACTTGTTAATTGCTTTGTCTTAGTCTTCTCCAGTAATATATATTATAGAAGAATCCTGAATGAGCAGGAGGCAGCCTTTCGGCGCATTGAAACTGCACTGACCACAGTCTCTATTCCGTAACCCAACACATTTACTCTGCTAATTCCCTGACACTAGGGTCAATTTAGCATGGCCAAGCCACCTAACCCGCACATCTTTAGACTATGAGAGCAAACCAGAGTACCCCAAGGAAATCGGTGTAGACACTGGGAGAATGTGCAAACTGCACACAGATAGTGACTCAATGCTGAATTGAACCTGGGTCCTTGGCATTGTGAGGCAGCAGTGCTGACCACTGTGCCACTATGCCACCCTTAAAAGGCAGAGGATAACATACGGCAGTATTAAATTGCCATTGCAACATTCAATTAATCTGCTGATCTGCTAACTCTCATTTCTCTCCCAGACTTGCTAGTGCCTTCATCAGATAAATGAAGCAGTTCAATGACACTCTCAGATTCAGTGCTGAGCACTGATTCAACCATCTGGTTGGTAATCTCTGGAGTAGTTAAACCGCTCACTTTAAAATCCATATAGAAGTTGTATAAATGTGCTCTTGTATGAAAAAGCTCTGGGTTGACCGATCAGTTGATTAATCAGTTGTTGCAACAATAAATGCTCTGGCCTCCCATCACTTGAGATCATTCTTACTGATTCTGGATGATGCAAATAATTGATGTGTAAATAATTGAAACTCTATTCTATATTGTACGTATTTTTAAAGTCTGTCTCAATTCCTTATGCAAGTTATTAGGTGTTATTTGTTTTAAAAACAATAATATTAGTGTTGTAGAAGGTTTTGATTTTTTTTATTAAATAGATGGAGACACCAGTGCAACTGAAAGTGGAGATGAGGTACCTGTGGAACTATATACTGCCTTTCAGCAAACCCCTACAACTATCACGTTGACTGCCACAAGGGTAACAAAGGTAAATGAGAAAAAGCGAAAGAAAAGTGGAGAAAAGGAGCAGTTTGCTGCAAAATCTAGAAAGGCAAGTAAAATTTGTCTAATCACAATCTGCTTGTTTTGCTTCGTGCAACAGCTAGAGTCCTGCGCTATTTGACTTGGAGGAAACATTTATAAAAAGTTTGAGTTCAACAGCTGATTCATTTTGTACTGGAAATCCTTGGTCATTGAAATACATTGCATTGGCAATAAAAACCATAGAAAGAGATTATTGTACGTTGCGAAGGTCTTGAATTCTATAAGTTATGTTGTGTACTATTAATTGTGTTAACAAATTCTAAGAATTTCAGCATCCTTAGGCTAATTGCTGCATTAATATAGAAATATTTACTAAAATTGTTCACGCATCAGAAGGGTAAAATTAAACTGGATATCAAAATTTAAGCTGTGTTGCAAACAGTTGGTTTGTATTCCTTTTGAATTTAGAAGGTTGACGGGTGGCTTAATTGAGATGTTTAAATGAGATAAAAGTTCAAAGGGGAGCAATCTTAGAGTTAGGCCATTCAGGAATGAAAGCTGGAAGCCTTTATTTCACTGGAAAGGTAGCAAACATATGAAATTCGCTTCCTCAGAAGCTTGTGGAAGCTGAGTTATTTAAAATGCTCAAGGCTGAGATGAACAAGTTTTTATCAGGTAACAGTATCAAAGGATTCAGATCAAAATTGGATAAATGGGAGTTGAGCTACAAATGCAACCATGACCTAATATTCTAATGTAAATTTCTACTGCTCACATAGTTACTCATTTTAGTTGTTTCCCCTTTCTCCCTCCTTTCAATTTTTATTAGATCTTTAATTATTTAACATTAATATAAGTCATTTATTGTTAATCATCTGAGTTACTGCTGAGTTATCCAGCTCCTTCTGTCAGTTTTGTAAGTGGGAGCAACTTTGAAATTATCATCCAGCTAAACGTCTACACCAAAGGCAGTTTTATACAGGTGAATTAGTGTCAGGAAAGCATAAAAATCGCCATTTCTGCAAAGTTAATATGAAACTCATCTATACACAGGAAGTGTTTTCTTTAAGATTATCTCCCAGTGCTTTGAATGCCGATGAAATCTTCTCCAGTTCTTAAAATATAATTATCTATTTTGTCAGCTGTATTGATTTATTTCAAGGTACATAACATGACCTATATTACCTATTCTGTCTGGTACAGAAAAGTTTCATAGTACCTTGAGCTTCAGTGGAGAGTTTTAAAGTTCTAAGCTCTACACTACCAGAATACTTAGCAACAGCTGAGAATTTTGATGATACTGTGAATGGTATTGGAGGAAAAAGAGGTAAACTCTTCACATTCACTAAGTAATGTTAATGAGCCATTGTAGTTGGTAAAATCTTCATGTAAGTATGTCTATAGTACTTTGACCACAAACTGGAAATTTCAGAAAGTGATACTGTTGGCAGGGAAATAAGACCATTTTTTTTTCTTGTATATTTCACAGGATGCAAGTATCACTGTCCTGCCCAGTATCTGTTGCCCATCCATAATTGCCCTTTAGAAGGTAGTGATGAGCTTCTGTATTGAACCATTGTAGACCATATACAGTTTCGATACACACACAATGCTGATACTTTGCTTTACAAATAGTGTCAAAAAGTGGTTTGTTTTCACCATTTTCCTTCTGTAGTTTTCCACTGAAATGCAAAGTCCACATAAGTAATTTTCTGCTATTGCCACTTTGGGTTTGTTTCTTTATTAGGTCAAGCATTTATTATGCTGGAAACATGAAAAAGCCTTTGGGTTTCCTTGCTGTAGAATCTGATAGGGTAATCAAATGTGTTTCTGTATTAAATTGCTTTCTGTTTCTGTACCTAATTATAGAGATTTGAGGTGCAAATTTTCCGTTCCACCTGCTGCAGAATTGTAGTGGTGGGACAGGATCATGCAAGGGTCCGTTGATCTCGAGCAGGATTTTCCGGTCTTGGAGCAGACATGGCCGGAGAATTCCACCATTGGTGTCATAGCAGATACAAAGTCAATATCGGTATCATTAAGCCTGCAGTTCTGTTATTTTTGGAAAATCATCAATCGAAATATAAAAGCCTTCTAATTAAAATCTCTTAAAATTCAGATTCTTAATTTTAACACCAAGCTCCTCAGTTGTGCCTGAGCTAACAAGGTACGAAAAACTAATATTTATGAATCAATTCATTAAGCTAGATTTTACATATATTTAACTAAAAGCAGTGAAGACAATGTTAAAAATTCTCAGCTCTCAAGATCCTAGGATTCGTTGAGCATTATTAGAACAGGCAATGTCTTTCTCCTATCTCTGAAGTGATGCTAAACTATGTGCAGAAGACTGATGCCCCAGAAACCACGTGCGAACAAAAACTCCAATTTTCCAACTTTCGTCCTCTTATTATTCCAGAGTCCCTTGTTTAGAAATAGTCCAGATTCATCTTTTCTGCTGGGTGGGGGTTGTGCCATCTTCTGCCACCCCCACCTCTGTACCTAGAGTTAGTGTTAGTTAAGCATGAATGCCCAACCTTAGGAGGCAGTTGGAAGAGGCCTTCAGTTTTGCAAGTATTCAATGAAAGGTCCACTAAAGAAAGATGTAAGAAACAGCATCCACTATTGTACAAGGTCATTTTTGACAAAATCCTTTGACTCTTGTCAACTGTGAAGGCTTATGGAGTATCCTCCTCAAATTTGACTACCCAAAAAAAGTTTGTCACTAACCTCCGCCTAAACCACGATGATGCACATGTGTAACCCTCATCGCTGGAGCCGCCAGAAATTCTATCCATGAAAACAGAAGTCAGATGAGCAGTGTCATTGCACCTCTGCTCCATTTTCCTCATTGCAATAGTGTACCTCATCATCAGCGTATTACAAATTATCCCATAAACAACAGAATAGATGGGAAGCTGTTCAACCTATGCCACCTTCAAACCAAAGCCACTCCAACTTCAGTCATAAAACTCCAGTATGCGGATGATGCTAGTTATGCATCCACTCAAACTGAATTCCACATCATTGTCGACATCTCTGAAGCATATGGATATGTCTCGCCATTGAATAGTTGACATGTGTAACAAAGTTACTGTGAACAGCCCACAGTCAATCACACTTAGGGTACACTGAAAGAGAATTTAGCATAGCCAGTGCACCAAACCAGCATGTCTTTTGGACTTTGGGAAGAAATTGGAGCACTCGGAGGAAACCCATGCAGACACGGGGAGAACATGCAGACTCCAAAGACAGGAAGCCAGGACGTAAGCAGGGAATCGAATCCGGGTCTCTGGCACTGAGGCAGCAGAGCTAACTACTGTGCTACCGTCAAATGCAAAGTTGTGTGCAAAAGTTAAAGGTGACCAACAAGAAGGAAGGGCTGACACTGTTTTAGCTTCTTGCATTAATTTTGAGAAAATTCCATACATACAGTATAAGTATAGAATCATAGAAGAATCCCTACAATGCAGAAGGAGGTGATTCAGCCCATCTTGCCTACACTGACCACAATCCCACCCAGGCCCTATCCCTGTAACCCCACATATTTACCCTGCTAAGCCCCCTGAGATAATTTAACATAGTCAATCCACCTAACCTGCACATCTTTGAACTATGGGAAGTACCCTGTGCAGGCACGGGGAGAATGTGCAAACTCCACACACACACACCCACACACACACACACACACAGTCACCCAAGGCTGGAATTGAAACTGGGTCTCTGGCGCTATGAGGCAGCAGTACTAACCATAGTGCCACTGTGCTGAATATCGATCCCTTTCAGCACAAATCTTTGCACCCCTTTTTTTTTCAGTGAAGTTTGGAGGTCTGGCACATCTGCATTGGAACAACACAGTTTAATATAGCTTCGAGGTTTTTGTTTGGAAATTGTGAGCTGTGCTATGACTTCATACGAAAGATTCCTCAACATATTTACCTGCTGTTCAGAATGCACTTGGATGCTGCCAGTCCTTTGTTTTGATGTGTTTTGTTTGAGCTTTTGTTGGCTTCTACTGATCTAATTATTCCAACTGGTCACACTCTCAAAAGATTGCTGCAGAAGGTTAAGGTGCAGGGAGTCGGGGGTAGGGTGTTAGACTGAATAGAGGATTGGTTGTCTAATAGGAAGTAGAGGGTAGGTATTAATGGGTGCTATTCTGATTGGCAGCTGGTGACAAGTGGAGTACCCTAAGGTTCGGTGCTGTTTTACCATTTACTGTTTTACTGTTTACCATTTACATAGATGATCTGGAGGAAGGGGCAGAGTGCAAGGTGACAAAATTTGCTGATGACACGAAGATGAGTGGAAGAGCAAATTGCGTGGAAGGTGTGGAAAGCCTGCAAAGGGATCTGGATAGGTTGAGTGAATGGGCGAGGACCTGGCAGATGGAGTATAATGTTAGCAAGTGTGAGGTTATCCACTTTGGTAGGAATAATGTAGGAAGGATTACTACTTCAAATGGAGAAAAGCTGCAGCATGCGACGGTGCAGAGGGACCTGGGGGTCCTTGTGCACGAATTGCAAAAACACAGTATGCAAGTGCAGCAGGTGATTAAGAAGGTGAATGCAGTGTTGGCCTTTATAGCTAGGGGGATAGAATATAAAAGTAGGGAGGTTCTGTTGCAGCTGTATAGGGTACTGGTGAGGCCACAGCTGGAGTACTGTGTGCAGTTTTGGTCGCCGCATTCAAAGAAGGATATATTAGCCTCGGAGGGGGTGCAGAGAAGGTTTACTAGGCTGATACCAGAGATGAGGGCGTTGGATTATGAGGAGAGACTGAATAGGCTAGGTTTGTACTCTTTGGAGTTCAGAAGACTGAAAGGGGATCTTATAGAGACTTATAAGATAATGAAGGGGATGGATAGGGTAGAGGTCGAGAGACTCTTCCTGCTTAGCAAAGATAGCAGGACTAGAGGGCACATCTCAAGATTGGGGGGGGAGGGTTCCAGATCGGAGTTGCAGAGGGGTTTCTTCACGCAAAGGGTGGTGAATCTTTGGAATTCTCTGTCTGATGAGGTGATGGAGGCTTCTTCGCTGAATATGTTCAAGTCAAGAGTGGATAGGTTTTTAATTGACAAGGGAATTAAGGGTTACGGGGAGAAAGTGGGAAAGTGGTACTGAACCACTACAGATCAGCCATGATCTTCTTGAATGGTGGGGCAGGCTCAAAGGGCTATATGGCCTACTCCTGCTCCTATTTCTTATGTTCTTATGACCCCAACACTGACTTGACTCTCCCTCTGCTGGAGTATGGAATTGCCCCCATATCAGAGCAAACCAATAAGTAGTAATCAAGGAAGTAAAATTCACATGTTGAACAATGCTGATATAGATGTGTATTATTTATAAAGAATTTTTCTGTGCAAGCTTCCATCTCATTTTATGCAAGTGCTTTGTCTGGCTTCCACAACATGCTGAATAGTTATTGTGTAGCATACTTCTCCATTGCCATCAGTGTTCCTTGAGCAAGCTACAGAGGGATTTCAGGGATTAATGTGATAACCCCACAATTTTACATAATGTAGCACTGATGAGAAAGCAATTTTTAGAGTATTGAATTGTAGAGCCATTCTGGGTATTTTTAAATTTCACTTGGGCCTTGATATTTCATTTAACTGCTATTTAGAGACATTGAAACATTAAATTGAATTTACTGTGACTTTCACATCAGAGGGATCTCGATAGAAAAATCTTCATATATGCCGTCTGCTTGCAAATAATGTGTTGTAACATATTTGAAACAAAATTTTGTATTTAAATATGGAATACTGCACAAGTCTTCAATTAAGGTGTCTTCAGACTTTTTTAAAATGTATACGAGATCTTTGGTTTTAAAAATGTAAACAAAGAGAGAAAAACAAGAAAGTTCTGTTAATAAATTGCTAGTTAGACCTCAGTATTATCTCCAATTCTGGCATCAGATTTTCAGAAGGATGTCAAGACCTTACAGAGAATGTAAAGGAGATTTAATAGAATGATGCCCAAGAACGGAGGAATCCAGTTATGTGGAGAGACTGCAGAAACTGGGTTGTTGTCCTTCAAACAAAGAGAATAGGGAGATTTAATAGTGGTGTTCCAAATGGGTTTTGAAAGAATAAATAAAGAATAAATAAATTGCTTCCGGTGACAGAGTCTGTAACCAGGGGAACAAGATTTTAAGATAATTTGCTAAAGAACCAGAGGAGAATGAGAGGAAATTTATTTCTTACACAGCAAGTTGTTATCATATAATAATAAATAGAAACTAGAATGTAAATCAGAGCAGTTTTAGTTGTTGACCTACTCTTCTTTGCTGTGGGTCTTTGCTTATCCCCTCTTTGATCAAGAGGCAGGGGTGCAACTCTATAACTACTTCTGTAATTTATGGTAATAATTGTAACTGCTTTGGTGTTCTGCTGAATACATAGGTCCTCAGAATTTCATGGTTTCTGTTTTAATGCATTTTAATACCTTCATTTGGATTTGGAAACTTAATTAGTGTAATATTACTTAGCATAGCTTAGACCTTCCTGATTCCCACCATTTCAACCTTTGCAACCTCCTTGTCATTTTACTTAGGCTTGGCAGAGCATAATGTTTAAATTAGGTGTTACTGGTTTTGCTGTTAAGTGGTGTATCAATGATGATATCATATGACATATAAAGATGTATTTTAAATGAGCTGCAGACATTAGTATTGTAGTAAGGACATCTGGCTATGTTACACATCTCTTAGAGGGAAACTTTAAGAAAGTGTGAACCACAGTTGGCAAGACTTTTAGTTATTACAATAAGTTTTATTTACCGATGTGCAAGATATCTAAATTGCTAAATAGATGAACACAATATTAAATGATATAGTGAAATCCAGGGATAGAGGATTTCTTGTGGCGGGATTTTATGGTCTCGCTCATCCTGAACCCATATAATCTCACCCGAAGTCAACAGATTTTCCCACGGTCCGCCCCTTGCCCACTACGATTCCTGTGGCAGGCAGGGCAGTAAAATTCCAACCTTAGTGTCAAATGATTTCAACTTTTTTTGCTGAAAAAATACACTTTGTCAAAGCTTTTTATCTTGAACTGATCAGGACAATTGCAAGAATATCAGTGTTGGGGAAAAGAACAACTTTATACAGTATGAGAAAATGCTACTTGGCTAGCAAGTGGACTCTGATAGATGTACTGTAGAATAGAGTGCACTAGTTAATAGTGAGAGTTAACTGCCAAGTATTTTTTGAAAATTTGAAAACCAATCTGCCTAGTTTAAATTTTCAAATAATTCTTGACAATTAACTGTCAGTCCCATTAACTGGTGCATTTTCCATGGTAATGCCTCTACCAATCGGAGTCCACATGCCAGCCAATCATTTTTTCATACCTTATGAAGTTATTATTTCACCAGCATTGGTATACTTGCAGTTGTCTTGATGAGTGCAAGACAAAAAACTTTGACAATATGTATTTTTTCAGCACTATTCAAGTTCTTTATTACCAAATAATTAATCATATTTGTTACTTGTAAAAGGCATTTCAATTGAATATTATGTAATTAAGAAACCAAGAAGTAAATCAAGGGGTTAATCTAGACATTTTACTATTCAAGTAATAATGCTTTTGAAAACCAATTCACAGTAACAATCATGCATCAAAGCAATAAATTTATATTTATTTATTCTGTGGGTTTATGTTTTATTTTGAACATAACTCCTTTGTTTTGTAATTTTACCTGTGTGATAAAACAACCATCATAGGACAGTGCAAATTTAATTATAAATGGAGACACATGAATTGGCATATGGAATTATTTTCCCAAATATAGCAATGTGCTGGAAAACTGCATATGGAGAAGAGTCATGTTGGACTTGAAACTTTCGCTCTATTTCTCTTTCCAGAGATGCTGCCAGACCTGCTGCGTTTTTCCAATATTTTTTATGTTCAGATCGCCAGCATCTGCAGTACCTTGCTTTGATTTTATATTTATTTTCCCTTTTTAACTTCATATCAATTGTTATGTTTGTATGACATTTATTCTGTACATTTAAACTGTTTTGGCTGTTACAGTAAATATGTACAACACAAAGTGACCATATCAACTGGTATTTCTTTATATATATATATATATATAAAGTTGTCCACAGAGCAGGCACTTATTTTTCATTTGTCAGATTTTTTTTTTAATGATTTTTGCTGAGTTCTGCAGTCTTGCTTTCTGCAGTTTGCTCTCTATCCTTAAGATTTGGGAAAATAAGTTTATTTCAGAAGCTGGTAAAACTAAATAACCTCTTTAACAATGTGTTCTATACAGTATTTTTAATTAGTTATTTGGCTTCATAATTTTAAGATTTAGTAGTCTTCAAAGTGTTGGAAAATTGTATCTGGAGAAGGGTTATGTTGGACTTGAAGTTTCCATTTTATTTCTTTCTTCAAAGTGTGTTTAAAAGCAGGAAATGTAATTGAACAATTCAAATATTTCCATCTAGTTAGAAATTATACTTTTCACTGTAGGTACTCTTAAGGAATGAAGGACAAGAAAGAGGGAAGGGTAAATATTAAGTAAAAGTTTAGTGCTTAAAAACACAACTGGTAAGAAGGTGATAAAATTAGAATATAAAAATGGTTGATGAAAAAGACAAATAAAATAAAGAATGTTTTGCTGTTAACTCTCGTGATCTTGGCAATTGCTTAGAATTTTGCTGAGGTCATTGGAGGTGTGACATTTTGGGTTAACTTGCAAATTCAAGTCTCAAAACCACCCTCCCTGCAAAAATGGAAGATGAATGGCAGACTTTTACATGGCAAAGTGGTGTTTCCAAATTTGGCCACCAATGTCTGTATGTGATATAAATTGAATGAATGAGTACCCTGCCCAAAAAAAATGAAAAATTAGCAAATAAAAAGCATTTATGGGCATTCATGTGCCAACAGTGTTTACAGGATGGCTTTACAAAATTTGCCAATTTTAATTTGAGTATCACTGAAAAAGGGCATTTTGTCTAAGCTTTACATCCTATAATCATCAGGACAATCACAAGGATACCAATGTCAGGGGAAACAACAGTTTCATACTTGATGAGGAGAAAATGCTGATTGGTTTTGTTGCTGAAGTAACAAAATATTCATTTTGTCTTATATGTTAGAATATGTAGCTTCCATTGCACACAAATGTGCTACACATAAATGATAGCCATTCATGATTTATTCCTCAGGGCAATGCATTGACCAGTGACTCAAGCTGCCTGGTTTAAATATTCAAACAATGCTTGGCAGTTAACTATCAATCATAATTAATGCATGCATTCTCTGTGGCACTGTCTCTATCAATTTGCCAAAATGAAAAGTTTCAACAAAATGCTGTTTTGGGCAATACTCAAGTTCTTTATTACCAAATGGTAATTTTAATTTAGTTGGGTACTCTCTCTCTTACGTGTGTTCACACCTGCTGGGGAAATAGTGGGGGAAGTGGTGGAAGGATTTCCAAGCTGATTATTAGCTCATTGGACCACTTTGAACGCTCTTTCCATGACCAGCAGGTTCTGGCGTTGTACTCAAACCCAAAGTGTCTGGTTCAGCGCTGGAGGCACAAGGCTCCTTCGAGCATGGCACTGAGCAAGCAAAAGTGAAGTATAAAACCAAAGAGTGGAGAGACTATGAAGTAGAATTGATTTCATCCCACTGTCTGCTAAGTAACTGAGGACAATAGTTGGAAGAGACTTGAAGACATTATAATGGTCCATTTCTCTTTTGCTGGAATTTTTGAAACTTAGAGAAGTTCTAGTGAATATTTGCAAAACTAAAAATTAAACATCAAGAATTTCCAAGAACTTACATATTCTAATACATTGCTTAGTTAAGTAAACAGATCAAATTTTATATCTTTCAGCCTTTCCGGGAAGGATCTAGAAAATCTTCAAGAGTAAAGGTAAGAAGAGTCTTGTGCATTGAGTATTGTAAAAGAATGTGCAGTTTTATATGCAAGTGAATGATCTTTTTCACATAAAGTATTAAATTGTATTCCTAACTGGGCTATTTTTTCAAGCGGTGAGAGAAGATAAGATGTCAAGGAAATGGTGACATAGTGGTAATGTCACTGAACTAGTAATCCACATAAACAGACTTACAGTCTGCGAACAAGGGTTCAGATCTGGTGGAGCTTGAATTCAATTAATAAATCGGAAATATAAAGCTAACATATAAAGCTAAAGTGTCACAGCTGTAGAAAAGGAGGTTGCCCTGGAGGGACTGTCTACGGAGTCTCTGTGGGTGGAAGTTAGGAACAGCAAGGGGTTGAAAACTTTGCTGGGTGTTTTTTATAGGCCGCCCAGTAGTGACGGGGATGTTGAGGTGCAGCTAGGAGAACAGATCCTAGAGAGATGTAGAAATAACAGAATTGTCGTGATGGGAGACTTGAATTTCCCAAACATTGACTGGAATGTCCCCAGAGTAAGGGGCTCAGATGGTGAGGAGTTTGTTAGGTATGTTCAGGAGGGTTTCCTGACCCAGCACATGGATAAACCTACAAGAGGAGAGGCTGTACTTGACCTGGTGCTGGCCATTGAACCAGGACAGGTGTCGGATCTCTCAGTAGGAGAGCATCTCGGGAATGGTGATCATAATTCTATCTCCTTCACGATAGCATTGGAAAGAGATAGGATCGGGCAGGATAGGAAAGTGTTTGTCTGAAGTAGGGGGAAATATGAAGACATCAGGCAGAAAATTGGAAGAGTAAACCGGAAGGAGGGGTTCTTGGGGAAAAGAAAGGTGGCAGATTTTCAAGGAATGTTTGTCTGGAGCTCTGCACGACAATGTTTCAGTGAGACAAGGAGGTTTTGGTAAGTCAAGAGAACCGTGGTGCACAAAGGTTGTGATGAATCTAGTTAGGAAGAAAAGAAAGTTCAGGAAGCTAGGGGATGTTAAAGATCTAGAGGCGTATAAGACTTGTAGAAGGGAGCTTAAAAAGGAAACTAAAAGAGCCAGAAGGGGTCACGAGAAGGCTTTAATGGGTAGGATTAAGGAGAATCCCAAGGCATTCTACAAATATGTAAAGATAAAAGGATGAGAAGAGAAGGGATAGGACCCATAAAGGGGAAAAGTCTGTGTGGAACCAGAAGAAATGGCAGAGGTGCTTAATAAGTACTTTGCCTTAGGATTCACAGTGGCAAGTGATCTGGGAGGGGTTGTACTGCAGGATTGCAGCAAACTGAAAAGATTGAGTATATGGACATTAAGAAAGAGGATGTGTTGGAATTGTTAAATTCCATCAAGGCAGGTAAGTCACTGGATCCGGATGGGATGTACTCCAGGTTACTATGGGAGGTGAGGGAAGTGATAGCAGAACCCCTGGCAATGATCTTTGCGTTGTTGATGGAGACGGGAGAGGTTCCGGAAGATTGGAAGATTGCCCATGTGCTGCCTATTTTCAATAGAGGGAACAGGGATAGCCTGGGGAATTACCGACCAGTGAGTCTGACCTTAGTGGTCGGTAAGTTGATGGAGAGGATTCTCAAGGACAGGATTTATGAGCATTTAGAGAAGTTCAATATGATCAGAAATAGTCAACACGGCTTTAAGAGCAGATCGTGCCTTACAAGCCTAAGAACAAAGATCAAAACAGCATGAGAAACAGGCCCTTCGGCCCAACGAGCCCATGCCACCACCCCGATGTTCCCACCTCTACCAGTGATCCCTGTCTATGTTTATAGATCTATGGATTAAAAACCAAATTTGAGACAATTTAGGGAGAATTTGTTTTGCCAATTAGTCTAAGAGCACATTTTTGGGATGTGGGAGGAAACCGGAGCACCCAGAGAAAACCCATGCAAGCACAGGGAGAACGCACAAACTCCCACAGACACAGGCCCAAATCCATGTGTCTGCACAGCACAGCAATAGTCACTGAGCTGTTGTGTTGCCCATCAAATGGTCCAGGTCAAGCGTACACTAACGACGTGAAGCACTAGGATACTGTCAAAAAAAAGTCCAAGAGCAGCCCTCTCACGACCCATTGCGTGTATGCCCCTCGTATCAGTATAGACAGTTTACAGATTGCTGATTAGAATGCGAATCCTTACACCTAACCTGCTATTCAAACCTTAAAGTGGCTAAGTGTGTAAGTGGAGGATGTGGTCAAGAAGGCATGCGGTGTACTGGCCTTCATTAATAGAGGAATTGAGTTTAGGAGTCGGGAGGTAATTCCCTTGTCAGACCCCACTTGGAGTACTGTGTGCAGTCCTGGTTGCCTCACTACAGGAAAGATGTGGAAGCTATTGAGAAGGTGCAGAGGAGATTTACAAGGATGTTGCCTGGATTGGGAGGCATGCCTTATGAAGATAGGTTGAGAAGGCTAGGTCTCTTCTCCATGGAGAGACGAAGGTTGAGAGGCGACCTAATAGGGGTTTATAAGATGTTGAGAGGAATAGATAGGTTGGATTCTCGGAGGTTATTTCCCAGGGCTGAAATGGTCACTACGAGAGGACACAGGCTTAAGATGCTGGGAGGCAAGTGCAGAGGTGATGTTAGAGGCAAGTTTTTCACTCAGAGGGTAGTGAGTGAATGGAATCGGCTACCGTCAGTGGTGGAAGAGACAAACTCGCTGGGGTCTTTTAAGAGACTTCTGGATGAGTACATGGGAGTTAATGGAATTGGGAATTACAGATAGTTTTATGGCCTGCTAGGTACTGATATGATCAGCACAACTTGAAGGCCGAAGGGCCTGTTTGTACTGTAGTGTTCTATGTTCTATGTAACGTCAATAATGGTGACCATGAGAACTGTCATGAATTGCTGTAAAATTTACTAATGCCTGTTAAGAAGATAAATCTGCCATCTTGGTCTTGCTTACAAGTGACTCCTGATTCATAGAGATATGATTGACTTTTAACGCCTTCTGAAATTGCTAAGCAAGCCACTCTGTTCGAGGGCAATTAGGGATGGGGAACAAATGCTGGCCTTGCTAGCATTGCCCACGTTCCATGAAAATATAAAAGTGTTTTTTTAGTTTTTAGAAGTGAGAACTGGCTTTTGTTTTAATTTATTACAACTTATATAGCTACTTATTTTACTTGATATCTGTCCTACAATGATCCAACACAACTTTCCTTGCATTTAAAGTAGTTACTGATTGATTAACATTGAAAATACTTTTTTTAGCTGAGTCAGAAGACTAAGCAAAATACTTTGGTCCAGTCACATGATTAGGCTAACCAGATCAAATTATTAAATTAAAAGTGGGTGACATTCAGAATTCTGAACTGGCCCAAGTGCCAAAAAAGATATAAAAACAGAAAATGCTGGAAAACATCAGCAGGTTTGACAGCATTGATAGAGAGAGAACAGAGCCATGTTTCAAGTCTGGTGACCCGATGTCGGATCTGAAGAAAGCTTTTTTTTAAAAAAAATGTTTTCTTTGCCTTCAACTCCTGACTTGAACTGTTGGCTAGTCTCTCTCCTTGTATGCTGTCATACCTGATGAGAATTTCCGACATTTTCTGTTTTTGTTCCAGATTCCAGCACCCGCAGTATTTTGCTTTTATATTTGACAAAAAAAGATAACTCATCAGTGATGCAAACAGTACAGAGCTACTTAACTAAGTTCTCATTGGTGGCAATATATGATTCATGACTTGTTTATGTTTAGAGGTTTTGGATTATTAGTCTTGTAATGCTCACATTTGTATTTTTCGTCAAAATATGTTTGGAAATCCACCTCTTTCGTTCAAAATTATTGTGCCTATTTAATTCAATCTGTATATTACTTTGTGAAACTTACTTGAGAGGACATCATTAAAGTGGTGAATTCTTGCAAAATTTTAAATGCACACAGTTCTCAAGTTTAAAACTTCTTTATTGTGAATTGATATCGTTGAAGCCATCATTTTATTGATATATTTGTGCATTTGAGATTGGAGGAGAAGGGAGAGAAACCAGAACTAAAGCCCTATAATTTAAAGAAATTAAAATGCATTGATTGTGCTGATGCTTTCTTGTCCTTAGCAAAGTTCAGTATCAGAAGCCGATGTTGTTGATAATGCAAGTTTTATATGGGAGAACAAAATCAAAACGTGGATGGATCGCTATGAGGAAGCAGATGGGAATCAATATAGTGAGGATATCCAAAATATTCTCGAGGCACATCGGCTAGCATTAGAGATAACTGATGGACATGAGAAAATGGAAGTGGTCAGTAGATCAGACCTAAACACCAACCTTACAGCCTTTAAACCTCCAGTAGAGGTAAGGAATAGCCTTCACATATAAAATAATTGATTTTCTTCCAGTGCAAGCAGCATTTATTTCCACTTTCTTTTATCCCTTCATCATTTTTAAAATTCTTCATTTTCTTTCCATTCTTCCCTGTTCATTTCAATCCCCCAACTCAAAGATACAACAAACTGTCCCCCAGGTAACCTCTCTTTTCCCCCATTCTTTCCCATTCACCCCAGATCTCCAAACACCAAGTCAGCCAGTGCAGCTCAAATTAGATATTCATTTCCATAATTCAGCCACTTGTAATCTTTGAACTGCAATCATCTGCTTGCTTAGCCATCAAAACTTGTCACCAATGTGAAACAGTTCTACTATCAACTCACAATTTGGCCATTCAAAGTGTGTTTTCTGGGCACCAGATGGCATTCATTATAATGAGCAAGATACATGCTTCTTACGAGTCAAGAATTCAGCGTTTATTATGTTGATCAAGGCCAAATTGTGTGCAACATATTAGTATATGTAAATGACCTAACATCAATCAAGATTGGGCTGGATGAACTCAGGAAAACTGGGTCTATAGGCAGTCCTCAAACCAGCAAGTTAAGTTTTGAAAGTATATTTAACTGAATGCTCAACCAGGAGAGGGAGATACTTCTCCCAACTCAGTTCAAAGTAGTTTTTTTGATTTTCTCATGAATTAACTGGTAAGATCTGCAAATTACAACAGTGCTTTCGTTATAGATATATATCCAAATCATCAATACACATTGCAAATAAAATTGTCCCTAGAATTGAACACTGTGGGACATAATTTAGTTATTTTCAAACACTCTTCCTGCACTGATTTAACTGTTATTGTTCCAGTGTGCTATCTTCCACTTCTCTTAATCCTCCCTAATGATCTCCACAAAGCAGTACCTTGTCAATATTGGCTGAAGTCTCCGTTACACCACATCTGTAGCAATTCCCCCATTTATTAGGGTGAATTTTATGGAACCCAAAGCACCCTGAGGAAACCCACAGGCACAGAGGGAACATGCAAACTTCATACAGACAGTTATCCAAGGTTAGAATTGAACCCTGGAACTTTGAGGCAGCAATGCTAACGACTGTCCTACCATGCTGCCCACACCAATTTTATATTTCTAACCCTTCTTTATGTAGAGGATAGTGAGAATGTTAAACTGACTGTTATATGGAATGATTGAAACAAATATTAGGGAAGAGGTAATTATACTGGGAGGGTACTCTTAAACAGCAACATAGACAATTGCCAGTTTCCATGCTATAAATCCTGTGTTTCTATAATTGTAGACATAAGCAACAAATAGTATAGTATAAAATTTGCTTTTTATTTCCTTTTAGAGTCAAGTGCAGAAAAATAAAAGAATATTGAAAGCTGCCAAAGATTTGCTTCCTGATACTTTCATTATTGAATATCGAGGAAAGTTCATGCTACGGGAACAGTTTGAAGCAAATGGGCATTTCTTCAAAAGGCATGTTTAAAAAATTGAGTTCACTTATTTTTGTAACCTTAAATTCTAAAGCTTCTAGAGATTTCATAATTGTCTAGATTTCGCTATCTGCCTTTGGTTTCAACTCTCCAAATCCTCTGGCTGAAGTTAATTCATGAAATAATGTATTTGAGTTCTTCCCATTCAAGGACATGAAAGGAGCCAGAACTAATTGGCCTATTGAGCCTATTTTTTTCTCATAACGTGTGCAATCAACTTTGTAATAGTTTGTGCCTCATCCGTTTAACATCCCAAAGCAAAAATCTACTAAATACACCTTGGTCCCTAAAAAACAATTCAGCAAAGCTCAAAATATTTTCCGTGTCCTAGACCTTTACATTTTTTTGTACAGCTTCATACCATAGAATTTTTAAAAAGCTGAACATAAATTGAATACGTTTGCATTTGGAAATGTTCTGGGAGTATGAGGGAATAATACCTATGAATAATGTACCCAAGAGGTTTATTTGTAAATGAGAACAGGAGGAAACTTTCAATCATCTTTTTTGTTGATCAGTTAAGGAGATATTCGGTTGCATGTCCTGTTCAGTCGAGTCCCGTTTTCCTTGCCAACTCACAGTTCCTGCAATAAGCCACAATAAAAATTCTAACATTTAAACCTGCCAGGGCAAATGTAACCAAGGGTAGATTCCGTTAGATTCAACTTGTGGCTCAGGTCAAGTAAGTTAAAAGTGATTTAATTCATTAAGGTGAAAGTATTTCCATAAGAATGAAGAAAACCATTGCAAACATCGTCATTAATTTGATGATTTGCAGGACAGTGCGATTTCTGTTAACATGGTCAAGCGCAGAAATTAAGTTTAGTGTGTTGCATCAACAACTTGCATTTATGTAGCACTTTTAATGTAATAAATGTTTAAAGATGCTTTGCAAAAGCATAATAAGACAAAAACTGACACTTTTCTAAAGAAGGAAATATTAGGATCACTGACCTAAAACTTCTTCAAAGAGGTAGGTTTTGTAAAGGAGACAGAGAAGTTTAGTGAGGAAATTCTAGACCTTAGGGCCCAGACAACTAAAAATGTGACTACTACCTGTTCTGAGACAAAGGAATTGCGGGATAATCAAAAAGGTTATTTCATGCCAAGATTGCAAAATAAATGAGAAAATAACGTTTGTAGCTATTTATGGAAAAAGTTAATGAGAGAACTTGCTAAATTGTTGAAAGCAACAAACCTCTAGCAAAATTTCAAGCATTGTGTTACTTAAAATTTACTATTTTCCCTCTAGACCTTATCCTTTTGTGTTATTTTATTCAAACTTTCGTGGATTGGAAATGTGTGTTGATGCAAGAACATTTGGAAATGAAGCACGATTCATCAGACGATCTTGTATACCAAACTCGGAGGTGAGTTGTTCTTGATAAAACGTTTGTTATTAATTTGTAGTTGGATTTTGGAGTCAGTAGAGAACAAAATGTGCATGCTGTGATTTGGAGCTACTGCACAGGATTTTCTGCAGAGGTTCACTGATCTGTTTGAACAAGGTCAGCAACTCTGTCTTTTTAGCTAATTAGATTGAAGAATTATTAATAAAATGTGCAGAGTCTGAACCAGAGGTTAGTTAGAACCTTATTTTCAGAAAGCAAAATAACTATAATATTGAAGTGAGATAAAAAGAAAATATTTTTAAAAAACTTTTATATCTTTACTTAATTAAATCTCCACAATAATTAATCTGAAGAAATCAGACTCAACGTTTCGGCACTGAAATTGGCTTTTGTAAGACATTGTTGATGATCATTAAGACTTAGCACACCATT
Organism: Sphyrna mokarran; assembly: GCA_024679065.1. Lineage (NCBI taxonomy): Eukaryota > Metazoa > Chordata > Chondrichthyes > Carcharhiniformes > Carcharhinidae > Sphyrna > Sphyrna mokarran. Next base: position 31,202,656 of record JAGIQG010000019.1, read on the forward strand.
AGAATTTTGCTTACATTGGAATGGCAAAACCATATCTATTTCTGATTAGTTTCTTGCATATTTATCATGTAAGTCCAGCAAAGTTGTGCTATTCTATCTATTTCACTGGCAAGACATTGGTGTAGCGAAAATACAGGAAGAAGAGCAAAACCTGGACAGCAACATCCTTTGCTAAGGCATGATTGCCAGAAATCATTGTCTGATTTATACTTCAGTAATAGTAATACTGATGGCCTCATCATTATTTTTATTGCAAAACTCGGGCCAATTTATTTTTCTGTATTGATTTTTTGCAACTGTAGGTTCGACATGTTATTGAAGATGGTATGATTCACCTTCATATCTGCTCCACCAGAAGCATTCCAAAGGGAGCTGAAATTACTATTGGATTTGACTTTGATTATGGGAACTGGTAAGTATGTGTTCTCTACTTTAGGTACTGCATACATGTAGCTAAACTCTGCTATTAACTTACAAAAGTATGAAGTAGTTTTCATCAAGTTCAATTTGAAAGTATTTTCTAACCCTAACTGCAGCAGCTTGAAAAATTAAACCAGACACATGACCTGCAGTGGCATCAATATAAGTACATTGCATTGCCAGTTTCTCTTTGAAGATTGTCTTGCATATTGCTTCTAATATCAACATGTGAAAGTGTTATTAGCTGAAAATTATATTCAACGTATTTCTTAGAATATTAAGCAGGTTTCCTACCAGTTAATTTTTTTTTTACATATATTAAGTGTAAAGTTAGTGGCTGTTTGGGAGGTAAAGACAATATGCTCTGGTTGATGGGATGTAAGTGGTGGACCTCAGAGATGTGTTTCTGAGTCTCAGTTTTTTACTATATATTTATATCAATGACTTGGATGAAGAATCAGAGTAATGTACATCCAAGTTGTAAATAACGCAAAGCTAACAATTAGAATAAGCATACAAATGGGAGTAGAGCATTACCAAGGTACGTAGACAGACTGAGTGACAAAACTGTGGCAGTTCGAGTTCGATATGGAAAAGATCTGAGATAATCCACTTTGAATCAAAGAAGGATACATCAGAATATTTTCTTCATAAGAGACTATAAACTGGAGCAACAATTACATTTGGATGTTAAGGTGTATATACTATTAAGCATTACTAATTGCAATTTTACTGTGTGCAATTCTTAATCAAAAAGACTCATGGAATGTTGGTCTTCATCTCCAGGGCATTGGATTACAATGGAGGGTGTTAGTTGTAGTTAGTTAAAGCCATCTAGAACACTGCATTCAGTTTTAGGCACTGTACCTCAAGAAGGATATATTTGGCCTGGTCAGAGTCTGGCGCAGATTCATTAGAACTATGTCAGGGCTTAAAGAACTAACCTATATGGGCCAGTTGCATAAACATGGCTTATATTACCTTACAAGGCAATTTATTTGAGCTGTTTAAAATGATAAATAAAATAGATAAACTATTTCCTTAGTTACATGAATCAGAACAAGGGGTGCAAACTTAAAATTAAAGCCAGACCTTTTAGGAGTCAAATCAAAAAACACTTTTTCACACAAAGAGTAGAGGTAACGGAATCCCACACTCGTCAGCCTGTGGTGCGGTGCTGAGTAATTGAGATCTTCAAGCCTGAGATTGAAAGATTTTTTTAAATTAAGATCACGGCTATCAAGATATAAGGAATAAAGGCAGTTAAAAGGAGTTGAGCTTCACATTAGCCATGATCTAACTGAGTGCTAGAACAGTTCTGAGAACTGAAATGTCCATTGCTTGTTATGGTAACAGTATCGAAAGCAAAATATCTACTCATTTCATTAGGAGAGCAAACCAAGGGACCTGAAGAGGCAGAAGTAAAGGAATAACACAATTACCATAGATGTTAACATATTAGCTGACCGTTGAAGCCTCAAGATCACTCCAAAAATGAGATTGACTTACTTGCCACGTATAAAAATGAATTGTGGATGCTTGTTATTTTGAAATGCCATTGGCATCTGATGCAAAGAGTGAGTGTGTTCTAAACTGCCGTCCATCTTAGCTACTGTATTGCTTATTGCCTGTTTGTACTTTATAACTAAGTGCAAGGGATCCAGTAAGTAAAACTTGCATTTGTGGGTTGAAAAATTGAGACTGATTACTAATGCAAGTACAGCTTGTTGCAGCTGAAAATGGGACCAGAAAATATGTTACTTTAAACATTGGATCAACTTGGATACCGTGATTCATGGTAAAGAAGACGGTAGTTCTTAGGGGAAAAAAGTACATTTAGAGATAGCAATTCAGTGAAAAGGATGAAAAATACTCATTATACCAATCTTTAACTTGTCTCACAGTAACTTCTCAAAAGAGCATTTGGAAATATTTGCTTTTCAACAAATATGATAGCACCTCAAATCATTGTCATAGCAACTTTTTCTTAATTTTCTTTGTGCCAGGAAAGAGAATATTTGATTGGAACAATATAGTTCAGATTGCAGAGAGGTTGGAGAGATGTGTGAAAGATGCAACACCTTTTGTTGGACAAATTGAATGGAAAAAGCCTCCTTTGCATTTGTAGTTTCCTCTGAAACCAAGAGGATCTTTTTATTTCTTCTTCACGTAAATCTGTTTGCTCTAGCATCCCTAAATACTAAATGCCAAAAGTCACTAATTCTACTTACAATTTAGTTGCCAATATGAGTATTGATATTATTGTCTAACCCATCTATGTCCCAGTGCTGTTATCCTTTTTGGTTGAAAATTGTGGATGTAAATGGAAGGAGGAGGTTGTCAAAAAAAAGGGTGGCAAAACACATTAAAGTTGAAAGAAAGTAGTGTAACGGAATAAGAAATAAAGGACAGACATAAAAGTAAAGCGATGAGGAAACAAGTGTTGGGTATAAGGAGATTGAGAGAAAAGGTGTCAGTGTAAATGAAAAGTGAGACACAGGTGAAAAAAGTGAAAAGCAATAGAGTCAGAAGGAGGTATGAGAGCAAGGAACAGAGAAAAGGATTCTTCTGAAGCAAAGGAGCCAGGACAGGGTCAGAAACAGACAGAATCCTAGAGGTTAATAGAATGAAGTGGGAGAGAAGGAGACAAGGGACTGGGAGAAGTGGAAGAGGGAGACAGAAGCAAAGTTTATAATAGAGAGCCAGCAAAGAAGGCAAGGGAGAGACATTGAAACATGGGTGGTCAGAGAAAAGCTTCAGTGCACATTTGCAAGGAGCATTGACCAAAACGTAACCACATAAATGTCCAATCAGAAGTTGGTGAAATCTTTTTCAGTTCTTCCTCAATCAACATGTTAGTTGCATTGCTAAAAGTTGCCACATAGATTTGATATTTGTTTGTGAATGATGGCCTCCGTTTTTAAATAGAACAACTGAAAGTGCCTTCTTCTTAAGGCAGATGAGATTATGATCTTCTGTTCTTCCACACAGCAAATACAAAGTGGATTGTGCATGTCTAAAGGGCAATCCAGATTGTCCTGTTCTCAAACAAAATTTGGAACCAACTGAAAACATCAGCACTGGATATGAAACAAGAAGGAAAAAAGGAAAGAAGGAAAAGGACAGCTTGAAAGATAAAGATGCTCAAAATCAAAATGTATCTTCAGATACTGAAGGAACAGCCACCAAAACTAAAGGACTGGATAATAAACAGAGAAAATTGTCTCCTCTCAGGGTATCCCTGTCTAACAACCAGGTAAAATGTAGTAGCATAAAATGTAGTAGATTCAGGAAGTAATCTTTACTTGACAGCCAGCTATATACCCCTGTAGCGACTGATCTAGCAAGATTATAGCTCTCCATCATCTGTAGAGAGAGTAGTGCAGATCATGTAAAGCAGTCATTTCCATCTTGCAGGAGCCAGATATAATTGAGGAAATAGAAGAAAAACCTCCAGTTAGCAATGAAGTAGAGATGGAATCTGAGGAGCAGATTGCAGAGAGAAAAAGAAAGATGGTAAGTTGACAGGCAAATAGCTGCTTCATGCTATCACTAGACTTCAGGCACAGTGATAACAGCTTTAAACGAATGCTATTTATTGCTGCTTTAGACATTAGATCTCCATTTGTATCGCTGTGTAAGTATTTCATATTTGTGTGATGAATTCCCTCTTAAAAGTCACTAGTCAGGTTTTAGTACCTAAAGATATTGCATCTGTTTTTAGACCAATGCTGTAGTTTTTGCGTTAACGTAGTAATCCAGTTTGCCTTGCTATGCTGCTTCTTGTGAAAGCTTATATTCTGTTTTTTATTTAGCTGCCTTGGTTTTCTTTTGAAATATGTGCTTTCAGTAATTATCATGTCAAATTAATAGTTAACTGAAAAAGAATAGTCAATCTTAATTGGCCAAGGATTTGGGCTCTTCAGCATTTATCACATTGCCGAGGGAATGTGGTAATTTATTCTATAATCCTCACCCACCTTCTCCATTCAATTTTTCCCTTTCCTCCTGCCTGGCTTTCATAGTTGTCCATGTTTGTGACAACATAGCGCATTGTCGCTTCTTAACATTCCACTGAAGAAAAATAAGAGAACTCTAATATGGTGAGAATATTTCTTGATAGTGTGTTGAAAATAATATTTTATCCCATGTAATGAGTTCCACGTAGCACACTATAGTATCCTTTAATTGGAGAGCATGGGCAATTAATGTTGAATCCATTATGTTAAGTGGGAAAGATGAGAATGGAAACATTGGATATTTTTACCCAATGATGTGCATCTTCTGATATGTTGTCCTCACTACAGACACTGGTGTTATAGAGGTGAAGTAGTTTCTAACCCAACAGATACAATTATATACAGTTGGAAAAACCTGACCTTATGCAAGGAAATAAGGCTGAAGGCTGTTCTAATAAACAAGGAAAAGACTAAATATATGTCAAGTGGGGGCTTTTGGGGGCCCTGAACATGTCAGTGATTGGAATGGTTGCTGTGCTTTTGTACCTGTCCAGCCCAATAAATATGGTTAGGAAGAGTGATTTGCTTTCATTTGATTACTTAATGTCTAATTATGTCAATGTGTTTACTACCCTTGTCCTCAATTTTATTCTTGCAAGTGCAGATTAAATATGTATAGATGTAAGATTTTGTAAATTAATTTACTTTGACATTTTTTAATTATTTTAAACAATCTTGCCCAATGTAATGGTAATACACAAGGACCTGCTCAAATTCAGGTTACAGTCAATTGACAAACGATATTAAAAACTGAAGGGACATAGAATTTGAGTCCCAAAAGATGAACACTCGAAAGTGATTACTTCATCAAAGTGACCCAAATCAGAACTTCAACACAAATTTTGATGGTAGAGTACAGTTTATTGCATCTGTTATATGTAGCTAAAGGTATGTTGGTTTTAGCTAAAGTTACAGATATTACTTCCTGCGTCTTTCAAGATGTGACACTCTTATGGTTGAGGTGCGTAGAAAATTTGATAGTTGTCCTCATTATATTTAATGTTGGTATGCCACTTGAATTACCACCAGCATGGAATAGCAATGGATGCAGTCTAGTTGCATGTGAATATAAAGTCCCCTGAAAAACCTTGAAAGTGGTTAGAAAACTTGTTTGAGTTTTTTTGCAAGCGTAAACCATGTTAAAACTTTCCTCAAAAATCCCTCACGTGCATTTGATCTCACCTGTGAAACATGGGATAAAGTGAGAATTGTTCACAGCATGCCGGGGATGTATCTGCTACCATTTTCACGTAGTGGAAGCAGATAGATGGGACACTTTTTATGTATAATATACAAGCACAGAACTTAATTAACATATTTAAATAAAGCTCCTACAACGTAATCGAGAGCCTGATTTAAAATTCACAGCTGCTATGCAAATTTCCCAGGGGTCAGGAAAGCTTACGGCATTTGTTTGTCGTGCTTAGATTGCCCTTATAATTTAAGGCTCTTACTTATGTCACTCAAAAAAATCTGAACTGACTGCCTATTTATCTACTTTAATGTGGATTTTTGTTTATGAGCCATTGAGGATAATGCTTTATAAATAGCTTAAATTATATTCATGAAGCATTTTTGTGGATTAAAAATATAAAAAATTGTAGTTACTGTAATATTTCAGCAAGCCATCTTAACTTGGTGTACTTTTACTGGAATATCTGAAGTTCATACTGCTTTACTACATCTATTTTAACAGACCAGAGAAGAACGGAAAATGGAAGCCATTATGCAAGCTTTTGCAAAGATGGAGAAGAGGGAGAAAAGAAGAGAGCAGGCTTTAGAACGAATCAGCACAGCTAAGGATGTCAAAGTGGAGAGCAAAGATATACAAGCAGTGACTGTCACAGATTCCACACAAGTATGTATTACTATAATTTTCTCAAAGAAACTGAAGAAAACTTGATGAGGGGAATTTCCTTCCTGCAAATTCATGTTTCATGTTTGATTTGTCATCAGTTGCATCATCCTTTCTTCAAGACTTAGGATGATAGATTTCTACATGTTAAAAACATCAAGGGATATGGGAATATGTTGTTTCATTATCCTTTCTTTACATCAATGGATATGAGGTTAGTGCAGGAAAATGGTATTGGTAGTAGAAGATCAGCCATAACCTCCTTGAGTGGTAGAATGGGCTCAAAAGGCTGAATGGCCTACTGCTCCTATTTCTTATGTTCAGGGTAATACAGTATTAGAGTGCATGAGCAAGAAAAACAGATATTTACTCTTAAGCTTGTAACCTTTGGTATATGTATTATCTTATGAAAAGTTGTTTCTATGTTAGTTATTGTTATAATTCTTGGAGGCTAATCCGATTCTTATAATTCCTTAAAGATAATAAATAGCATGAGCATGATAATTTTGCAAGCCATTCGCTTGTGTGTTGATTTCCTCCAAATTGTCATTGGTTTATCAGTGACCACCTTGTTTTGAAATTTCTGATTTTTTAGTTGCACCCTCTTTGACCCTTCCCTGCCAGAAATGCAATTTCTCTGAGATAGTTGATTAGGCATATCCAGTCGGTGGTTCACAGAGCCATTGTTTGAAAATGCCCATAAAACAAATAACTAAAATTCAAGATTTTGCTGGGAGCAGCTCCCCCAGTCACAGGCTGTTCCTTTCATACATTTGCTGCTCCTAGGTTATCGAGTGATACTTTCAGCAACAAGTAAGAGTATGCTGAGGACAATCGGGCCCAGCGCTGTAAAGGTGCAACAGGGCCTGGGGCATATAGGAAACTGTATGTTATGAGAGAGGGACTGAGTGAGAGTGTGGGTATAAGAGAGAGGAGGAGGAGAGAGTGCGGGGGTGCAAGGAAGAGAGGAAGTGAGTTTGTTGTTTAAGGGAGGGAGAGAGTGTGCAAGTGTAAAAGGAAGGGAGGGAGTACGTGAGTGTGAGAGTGAAAAAGAGGGATGGAGAGAGTGCATAGATATAAAAGAGCAGGGAGAAAGTGTGTGGGTGTAAGAGAGGGATGGAGAGAGTGCATAGGTGTAAAAAGGAAGAGGAGGGAGTGGCTGGGCGTAGAAGGATGGTGAGAGTGCATAGATGTAAAAGGGAAGGAATGTATGAGAGAGGGAGAGTGTGTATAGGTGTAAAAGAGGAAGGGGGACTATTGATGTAAGAGAGTGAGGGAGAATTTTTGGGTGAAGACGGAGGGAGTTAGTACAGGCGTAAGAGGGAGGGGAATGTGTTGGTGGAAAAGGGATTGAGAGGTGCTTAGATGTAAAAGAGGAGGGACAGCAAAAGAGTTTTTGGGAGTAAAAGAGCGAGAGAGAAAGTGTATGGGTGTTAGGGGGAGAGTGAGTGTAGGTGTAAAAGAGGAAGCGAGACATAAAATGGCCCACTGAGTGGGTGTTAGCGAGGGAGGGAAGTTGAGCGAGTGTGTGTGTCGGAGAGCGTGGCAAGTGAGTGAGGGGGAGAGAATGGATGAGTACGTGTGTCAAATTCTTTGGTAAGTATGTTCATTTTTTTAAGTTGTGGAGCTTAAATGAAGGGTTAAAAAACACCCCTAAATGTATGAAAAGGAAAAAGATATTATCTGAGCAAACCACACAAGAACTCCAAAGAGGCCAAGAACTTTCCAGAAGTCCCAAAAGGCCTGACATGGAGTCTGAACTTTAACAGCTGGTGGTAACAAAGAACAAAACAGCACAGGAAACAGGCCTTTCGGCCCAACGAGCCTGCACCGCCACCCTGATGTTCCCACCTCTACCGTGATCCCTGTTTATGTTTATAGATCTATGGATTAAAAACCAAATTTGAGACAATTTAGGGAGAATTTGTTTTGCCAGTTAGCATAAGAGCACATCTTTCGGATGTGGGAGGAAACCGGAGCACCCGGAGAAAACCCACGCAAGCACAGGGAGAATGCGCAAACTCCTACAGACACAGGCCCAAATCCATGTGTCTGCACAGCACAGTGATAGTCACTGAGCTGTCATGTTGTCCATCAAATGGGCCAAGTCAAGCGTACACTAACGACATGAAGCACTAGGATACTCTTGAAAAAAATCCAAGAGCAGCTCTCTCACGACCCATTGTGTGTATGTCCCTTGTTAGACAACAAGGTGGAACAAAGCACCTGTAGGATAAAAACAAGTACATCAATATCATCTATTTACACACTTCCCAGGGACTCCCAAGGCTCATGATCCCTATTTTAAATCAGTTTTCTATATCCCTCCATTCCCATTCTGTTCATGTGCTCATCTAATGTGGAGCAAGCTGCTGACTGAATAAAGAACAGCTCTTTGATAAAATCTAAAATACAAAAACATTGCAAAAAGAAAATGAAGTAAGATTGAGAAAGTGTTTGCGTCAAAGTTTAATTGTAAGATTTAAAAGTATAAAATTCAAGCTGTATACATGTCTTCAAAAATGCACAGTAACTGGGAATCATAGTAAACCAAACTGTTTGAAACCTGAATAAACACATTTCTGAGGTGTCATAAAGATACTGGGGGAAATAGCAACTCTGGAATTCCATTGTTGATAAATCAGAGCAGGAGTTGGGAAAACTCATCCGTAAGTACAACTGAACATAACATCTGGCGGAAAATACACTCAGAGGTTGTAACCCTGAAAGACTCTTTGAGGAACCAATACATGTCCCTGGGAAGCATAAATTTAAAAAGTTGAATGTTCAGGAAAGGCTTCATTGGAACTGTCAACTGTAAGAAAGTAATACACTGAAATGCAAGGTGAGAAAGGTAGGGCTGAACAGGAAAGAATACAGTTGAAAGAATAACTAACTGCCTTTTAGGATTAAATTCAAAAGCAGCATGGAGGAATGAAGATTACTTTGAACAGTAAAATGAAGGAACAGGAGAAAAAGACACAAGAATTGCAATTTGCAAGAAGAATGAAAACCTGCTAAAGGACCGTCACAAGCTACAAGGATCCTTCAGGTCAAAGATTGTTTCTCTGGAAATTACAATGTCACTCAGAAGAAACTGAAAAACCAGTTGGCAGAGGAGACTCAGGAATGTTCTATATTCCAGGTGGAAGCAACAAGTTGAAGAAAGAGATCTCAGAGCTGAAGAAAATGGTTGGACATTTGGAAGAAATATATGAAGAGATGAAAGTCGAGAACCTAGAAGGACAAATGCAATTACAATGTCTCACAGAAGAGCATGAAAAGTCTCGGAGTCAATTGGCTTTAAAGCAATTACAGACGGTGAGCTCTGCTAAAGAAGAATTGATTGGCAACTTTCACGTATAAAAGATGAGTTTGTAAAGGAAAAAGAAAACTTATTAGAACACTGGAATGTCACTCACAGGAAGTAGAATACTTGAAAGAGGACTGGAAATGATTAAATGACTAACATGTAGAGGCGTGTTCATCAAAAGTTGATTTTCAATAAAATTTGATGAACATCAAGCATGGGCGGTCTCCAGTAAGCATCATTCAAAATGTCTGGAACAGGAGAAAGAATTGCTGACGCATTAGAACAGCTGTTTGAAAGCAGAACTAATAACTAAAGATGTGCAGGTTAGATGGATCGGCTATGCTAAACTGCTCCTTAGTGTCCCAAGATATGTAACTTAGGGGGATTAATGAGATAAATGTGTGTGGTTAAGGGATTGGAATGAGGGTAGGCCTGGATGTGATGCTGTGTTAGAAAGTCAATGCAGACTGAGTGGGCCAAATGCTGGCCTCCTGCACTGTAGCAATTCTGTGATTAACTTTTTGAACTTCTGTCCAATCTGAAGAAAGTAAATGTTGATAGACGCAATATAGAATAGCAAATGCAAACTTTGAAAGCTGATATGAGAAGTTCTATGAAACATTCATAGTATAACAAATTAATTGAAAGAGTCCAAGGAAAAGTCAATGACTACGGAAGAAACATTCAAAACAAAATAGTCAGCTGAAGTTGCCATACTTTTATAGAAGAGTTCCTCAGTTAACTTGGAAACAGAGTTGTTGCTGAGCTAAATGAAAAGATTAATAAGCTTGAAAAACAACTGGGAAAGAACTTATTTGGGTAAAATTATGAAACAAGTGTAAATTCATGCACACATTACAACGACCTACACAATGATAGAAAAAAATGACAAGGGAACATGCACAATGTTCATCTATCCTGCAAAAATAAGTTGGCTACCTGTCACCAACCAGTGCAACTGCAGAACTAATCAAGTGTGATTCAACATAAAACAGTAGAAGAAGAGGATGAAATCATAATCCAGTTCCAGAACAATCTCCATACTTACAGAAATAATCAGCAGCAAAAGAGTTCTATTCCTCCCAACAGTAATGCAAACTAAGATATGGAAGGGTTTTAAGGTCTCCAGAGCATTTGAACTTTATAATTCAAGAACTTGATTGGGGGTCGGTGGTAATTGGATAATGATAATATAGTAATGGCCACATAAATGTAGGATAGTAATAACAATGTAAGATATAAGGTAAGATTACTTAAAATGCATTGGATAAGGACTTGGGGTAGGTTTAGTATATGGGTCTGGCACATGTAAGGTTAATGCAGTACTGAGTCCAATCCTACTCTCACACTCAGTGAGGCAAGAGAGTAAATGGACTGCATTCAAAGTCAATCAAGTTTTGGACAGAACTGTTATGTAACAGCAAGCATGGAGACTGCTCCTAGTTTGTACCCTTTATTGTATATTTGTAAATAGTTCTAAGAGCCAATGTAGACTTACAGTTAACTTGTATATAATTATGAAGATGTTTTTCAAACCTGCTGACTCTAACCAACACTCTACAACAAAGCTCAGATTCCACAATTACACAGAGTACAAATATGAGAAAAGAGCAGTGGGGAGAGTGACAGGGATTCTAATGCATGGGATGAGCTTGAGCAAATTTGCAAGGAAATGGAAAGATGATCTGGGAGTAAAAGAGCCTGATGGGAGAGAAAATAAATAGAATACCTTTAATAACCTCAGAATGTTGTCACTATGGTAATGCAGGAAATTATAGATGAAATGTTTATAGAATCATTGGTGATGAGAGTCAGAGAGCACAACAGCTGAAGAGCATAAGCAATATTAAAAATTGTTGGTCAAGCAGATGCCATGATACATCAGATTAAAATTAGAAAGAGAGATCTGAAGCAAGCTATTAAACCATAAAGGATAACAAAGGGGCTGAAAGAAACAGGTTTTGAGAAACAATGATAAGTAACAGTTGCTAGAAGAAGCAATAAACTTATGGAACAACTTTAATAGCAGATTGTTATATGGATTACAAGCAGTTAGGCGTGGCTGAAATCATGCTGACAGAAGTTCCCCTGACTCTTCGGAACAATGTGTTCCGAAGCAGCCAAGGAATTCGTTCAGGAACAACACAGCTACCAATTATCTTTGGTTCACTTGCAAACACTGCAGATTTAATTTTTGCATATCCAGACACACTCTGGTGAATCTCTGGAATTCTCTGCCCATTGAAGTGGTGGAGGCTACCTCATTGAATATGTTTAAGTCGTAGGTAGATAGATTTCTGATCGATAAAGGAATTAATGGTTATGGGAGGCAGAAGGGTAAGTGGAATTGAGCCACTTCAGATCAGCCATGATCTTATTGAATGGTGGGGCAGGCTCGAAGGGATGGATGGCTTATTCCTGCTCTTATTTCTTATGTTCTTCCCTAAATGTTTAATCTCATTCCCATTCTCAAATCCCATGGTAGAGATTTTTAAAAGGTCAGGTGTCAATTTTTTTTATCCTTTTGCTTTTTCTTTGTTTATCTTTTCTCTGTTAATCAGTTTTTCTTCCCCTCTGTATTTTGAAACTGTTCTCTAATTCATTTTCCTTCTCTGTTTCTCTTGAAATCATAGGAGATGCGTTGTTGGCCCTGTCATTAACTAAAGTCACAAACGTTTCGTTGCCCTCACAACACTGTTTTCAGCTTTACTAAAACGTGTGAGGGTGCAAAGAAATTTGATCCGCCAATAGCAGAAAGTCTCAATTGATAGTATATGTTGCAGAATGCTGTTTCCCAAAAATCCAGCCCAGTATTATCTCAAGTAAAACTTAATAAAAGCAGTGTGTACTTACTGGTTTTTTGCCTTACAGTTAAATTTCAGGAAAATTTACTCACTCAACACAACCAGAGATGCATAGTAAATTTAATTACTACATCATCAAGATGTTCATATTTCTTCCAGGAATCAGTAAAAGAAGAAGTTTTAAGCAAGCCAAATCCTGCCAGAGTAAACAGAGCGAAACAGAGGAAAAGCTTCTCCCGCAGTAGGACTCACATAGGACAGCAACGTCGGAGGCACAGAACTGTCAGTACCTGCTCCGATATTCCTCCATCTTCTCCAGAAGTCGATGTCTCTGGTAACCAACAGAACGAGGTTGAAAATTCTTTTCCTGAAACAATATCTCGCTCATGTGATGCTAATATGGAGGATGAGACTATTGAAGTGGAACCAACAGCGGCAGTAGAAACCACCACAGTAACAGAAGAATCAACAGGAACACCTTCACCAACTTTCAACAAAACAGCATCGAAGTATCCCAAAACAAAAAAGGTGTGTATCTATCTGATTGATGTATTTGTATACTTCTGTTCCTTATCATCAAATGTTTGTAAAGTTTTCAACATTGGTAATGTGATCACATAGTTCATGATTCATTGCTTAACCATTTGTTTCAATTAACATTAGGTCTTATGAGGAAAGGTTGAGGGAGCTAGAGCTTTTCTCTTTACAGCGGAGGAGAATTAGAGGGGACTTAATAGAAGTTTATAAGATGAAGGGGATAAATGGAGTGGATGTCCAAAGACTATTTCCTCGGTTGGATATAGCTGTTACTAGGGGGCATAACTATGCTGGGAGATATAGTTGGGATGTCCAAGATAGGTTCTTTACTCAGTGATTGGGATGTGGAATGGACTGCCTGCTGTCATAGTGGAATCGACATTTTAGAAACTTTCAGGCAGTTATTGGATAGGCACATGGAGCACTCCAGAATGATGGGGAGTATCTTGATCTTGGTTTTGAGCTAAGCTCAGCACAACATTGAGGGCCAAAGGGCCTGTACTGTTCTATGTCTCTGTAATGTGCCAATGTTTCATTTGTTTTTAACTATATTTGCCTATTTTTATGAAAATCTACTTCTTTTTAATTGCCGGATTTACAAGGTAAAATTTAGTATCTCTTTGGTTTTTCTGACATGTTTCGCTCTTGCAAGTCCTGACTAGGAAAATGAGATGGAAAGCAAAAACAAAAGATTTAAATATAATATATGATGCGTATTTGAAATTACTATTGGATTTTTAGCAACATTAATAGTTTTAAAATTTGCCTTTCTTCAGCACTTGGTCAGTGAATGGTTGAATGAGAAGGCTGGTAAACCAACGGACAACCCTTTTGATAGACCTCTGCGGATAACAACTGACCCTGAGGTTTTAGCTACGCAGTTAAATTCGTTACCTGGCCTTACACATAGTCCTCATATTTATACAACCCCTAAGCACTATATTCGTTTTTGCTCTCCATTCTTGTCTGAGAGAAGAAGACGGAAAGAACCTTTGGAACCAAAAGCTGGATCCTGCAAAAAGGTAATATAACTTTATCTCCACTTTTCATGGCCGTGTATTTTTAAGTAGAGATTTTATGAATTAATTTAATGTCACATATAACCCACTTAAAGGATAGATCACTTATTTATTGAACTAACGTTAAATTAGTAAAGGATCCTATCATCTTATAGCACTCTGCTGGTTGAATTTTCTTTGTTCTTTTAGTTTAGTCAACAGCATGGTTGGTGCAGGCTTGGAGGGCCAAAGGGCCTGTTCCTGTGCTGTAATTTTCTTTGTTCTTTAATTCACGCAAGCAGCATCGTGTCCTGAGCTTCCTCGTTGTTTTTAGAATTTTGATTTGCAATTAATTTTCTATTAAACTCACCACAGAAGGTTAAATCTAGTAATTGAATGTATAATGCGTTGCCAATTAACCTCTTAAAATGCAAACAATTTGAATTATTTGCATTTGAACTTTTAATTATAATCAGTAGCAACTAAATTTCAAGCTTAACTGAAGTGTTTTTGATGGATTAAATCTACATCATGTTACAAAGGCAAGCATTTTTATTATTATTCTTTATAAACTTGGCAGCTACCTGAAAAGTAATAGGAACCCCGAGGAAGTGAGAATTTTAATGTTGGAGTTTTACTTTTTCCCTTATTCTCTGTAATTATGCTAGTGATTAGCATCTAATTCCATGTTTGTTTATGAAGCGTTGGTTAAAGCAGGCCTTGGAGGATGAAACGTCTTCAACTGTTGCCGATGTCTTTGACTCCACGTCATACGATGGCTCTCTGAGTCCAGCAATGAGTGGAGAAACTCACAGCCCAGGCACGACTGCACTCAGTGGGAATTGCTGTTTAACAGGTATTGAAGTGTACTAAAGTCATAATTTCCTGAAATATTAGGAATTATAACAAATGGATACTGTTCCTTATTTGCTCAACCTCCACATCTATAGAATTGTCATTCACCCTGCTTGGTCTTCCATGGCCAAAGGGCCTGTTCCTGTGCTGTAATTTTCTTTGTTCTTCGGATAGGTCCTTAAATATTTTTACATAAATCTCAGGTTACATATCTATAAGTTCCCACTAAAGAGTGCCTTTAGTTTTTAGAAAATAGAATCAGTTTTCCATTTGGCTTTTAACCTCGGGGTAGTAGAACCTTGATGTTGTTTGAGTCCTTCTTTGGGAACCTAAAAGATTTTCTATTGCACTTTTGGCCTTGGGTTTACCAGTACCTAATTGTATTTTTTGTTCAAAACACCATAAAACCATTCCACCATACCACAATTCTAACAACTTTTAGTTTAGTCAACAGCATGGTTGGGTGTAGGCTTGGAGAGCCAAAGGGCCTGTTCCTGTGCTGTAATTTTCTTTGTTCTTTAATTCACGCAAGCAGCATCTTGTCCTGAGCTTCCTCGTTGTTTTTAGAATTTTGATTTGCAATTAATTTTCTATTAAACTCACCACAGAAGGTTAAGTCTAGTAATTGAATGTATAATAAATTGCCAATTAACCTCTTAAAATGCAAACAATTTGAATTATTTGCATTTGAACTTTTAATTATAATCAGTAGCAACTAAATTGCTACTGAAATCAACAAAGTCACGGAATGATCCAGGTACTTTTTTATTAGGTTTTGACATATAGGGAGGAATAGAAATTGGAAATAGGAGTTGACCATTCAGCCCTTTGAGCCTGCTCCGCCATTCATTATGATCATGACTGATGACCAAATTCAATACCCTGATCCTGCCTTCTCGCCATATTTCTATATCTCTATATCCCTATTCTTCTTGAAATCAGACAATGTTTTGTCCTCATCTACTTCCTGTGGTAGTGAAGTCCGTACATTTACCACTCTCTAGGTGAAGAAATTTCTCCTCACGTCAGTTCTAAAAGATTTATCCGTTGTCCTCGAACTATGATCCTTAGTTCTGAACTCCCCCACCATTGGGAACATTCTTTCTGAATCTACCTTGTCAAACCCTGTTAGAATTTTTAAGTTTCTGTGAGATCCCCTCTCACTCTTAACTCTCCAGTGAATATAATCCTAACCAACTTAGCCTCGCTTCATGTGACAGACCTGCCATCCCAGGAATCAGCTGTACTCCTTTATGGCAAGGACATCCTTTCTCAGATAAGGGCACCAAAATTACAGGTGTGGCCTCACCCTATACAAGTGCAGTAAAAAAAATCCCTATTCCTATACTCAAATCCTCTTGCTGTGAAGGTCAACGTAACATTTACCTTCATTACTGCCTCTGTAACTGCACTGTTATTTTCAGGACTGATGCAAGAGGACACCAAGGTCTCGCTGACTATCACCTCGTTCAATTTACACTCATCATCTAAGAATAATCTGTGTTCCTATTATTGCTGCTAAAGTGGATAACCTCATATTGTACTGCATCCACTATGCATATAGCTTAAAGTCTTTAGATTTCTTATGTTTGATAGTTGATTTTAAATCATTTCAGTCCTACCTTGAGCATCTCTTAATTCATGCAAAAGCAAAAAACTAAATGTGTTAGAAATCTGAAATAAAAACAGAAAATGCTGGAAATAATCACCTGTCAAGGCAAAAGATAATGGAGAGAGAAACTGTTAACATTTTGGGTTGATACCTTTGTCAGAACTACAAAAAAATCAGAGATGTTACAGATTTTTTTCAGAGGCAGGAAAAGCAGGGAGGTAAGATGGAGCAAAGATCACAGATGATGAAGGGGCTGGAGAGATTAAAGAGATGATGAGCAAAGCAAAAGGAGATGGTGATGGGATAAGAAACAAAAGATAACACTTTGTGGGGGTGTAAATTGGAATAGCTGAAATCACCACCCTGGATGGTGTCTGAAAAATGAAGACATAAGTTCATTCAACTAAAATCGTTGAACTCGGTATTCAGCCCAGATGGTTGAACAATTATTGAAATATGTGAACCTTCCCATTCTTACATTGAGCTTCATTGGAGTAGGAGGAGACAATTAAAATGACAGGCATTCAGTGCTTAGAGTCAAGCATATGGGCTCCATGGAAATGTTCTGCTAAATGGCCACTCCTTTGGTCTCTCTAAAGTAGAGAACATTATGATCAATAAATACAGTGTACCAAATTGAAAGATACAAGTAAATTGCTGTTTCAACCAGGAAGAGGCTTTATGGAAAGAATTAAAAGGGCAGGTGTTGCATCTCCTACTGTTGCATGAGAAGGTGCTTTGAAAAGGAGGGAGGTTATGGGAATGATTGCAGACATGTGCATGTGCACATATGGAGGGAGAGAGTTTTGATTTAAACTTTTGTTTATAGGTCTTAAACAAAATGTATGCAGTTTGATTTCTTTTTTCATTTTTGAATTAATTGATCAAATATTTTGTTTTAATATTCACTCATTCTGGCTCCTAAATGGCTTTCTGTTGATCTCATCTTTCATCTTGTCTTACAGATTTAATTACTCCTTTAAAGAAGAGAAGATTACGCCATCTAACAGATTCTGGTTTACCTGAACCCTCCACTCCAAACCCTTCTCCACAAACAACTCCTCCATTTCTTGATATCACTGCCTCAGATCCTTCCATATGTAGTACTCCCACAAAGGGAAAAATAGAGGATGATTCTTGTAAAAATGGTTACAAACCTGTTTATTCACCTGTGACACCTGGAACACCAAATCTTCAAGGAAATTCCCTGCAATTTGAGGTAAGTTTGTTTTTTTTTAATAGGAAACGATGTAGGAACCATAATAAAACTGAGCCTGCTTCATTTTGTTCTAAGTTAATACTAGACTAGGAACAATCAATGCAATAACTTGTTTCATTAAACATTTCCACATTTCAGACTTAAAACCCAAATTAATGGATTCTCTTACAAAAGTGAAAATTAAATAACAATTTAATTTGTCCTAATTATTTGTCTAAAATCTTTTTTTAGAAAGAACAGTAGTCTTCAATAATGCTTAGATAATGCATTATAAGGGCTTCTGGTTAGCTCAGTTAGTTAAGTAGCTTGTGTGTGAATCAGAATAATAGCAATAGCACAGGTTTGATCCCTGTTCTAGCCAAGGTAGATCTGGGCCTGTTTTCTTGTCCTATCCAAGAGTGGAAGGCAGTAATAAACAACTACTCACAAAGACTGCCTAGAAAACCACCAAGGATAAAGCAACAGCAGACAGTGAGCCAACAGCCTGGCTTAGGGCAGAACACACATGATGGTGAAGGTGAAGAATTATAACTATAAAATTTTGTTTTCTGGGAATCCATATTACCCCATCTTAAGGGTAATGGAAGGATAATCAGATTGGTTACTAACCTCTTGAAGGTCGTGTGGCACAGTGGGCAGCCTCTGAACCAGAAGTTCCAGGTGGAGTCCACCCAATACTCTCACAAAGATAATTGGATAACGAATCATTTGAAACATTTAAGACTAAGATTAATAGATTTTCGCTAGGTCAGGGTATGAAGGATCATGATGGAACAAAGTGGAAGATGTAAGTGAAATTGAAGTACAGATCAGCCATGAGTAAATTTATTAGTGAACTAGAACCTAGATGCAGCATGGTCCCGTTGTTACTCAGGGCCTAAGATGGTGTTGAAATGGAGAAGAAAAATCATGTACCATGCCAGCTTCCTGTCATCTCAATTGTAATGTAGTAATGTCAACTTTTTTATCGTTGATGTGCATTACTAAATATAGAAGTTAATGTAAAATTATTTTGCTGGGAAAACGAGAGACAGTAACAGGATGAATATCATGGCTGAGATAAGGTCATGGAACCAAATTGCATAATTCTTCCTAATATTTTGGGTTTATTTTATTGACATGTAAAACTCAAAGATCAAAGTCATCTTTAATAGGGAGATTTATTTATATTAATATTGCTGTTTATTACAATAAAAGAGAAAGAAAGATGTACATTTATATAGCACTTTTCAGCGGATGATTTGAAGTGCCTTATGGCCAGAGACCACTTTTCAAGGTAGTTACTGTTGTAATACAGGAAAGCCAATTTGGCAGCCAATTTGTGCGTAGCAAGCTCCTACAACATAAAGTAATAGTAATAAAAATAGCTTGTTTTGAGATGTATTAGAATTTATTCAATAAACTTTTATATAAAATAATATGAACTAATCAATCCAGTTCCATTTTAAAATCTCCATTGTTTACCTTGAATTTTTTTCTTTTTTCCTTTGGCCTATCCAAAGAACATTTCATCACCTGAAAGTTCCCCAGATGTTAAGCGAAGAGCATACAATCACGAGGTAAATTTAGTGTTAATTTTATTGCAGACTGGACGGACTATAGATTTATTGAAATTAGAATTGGCAGAAGTGTTCTTTTAGTCAGTGTAACTTTTAAATGTTTAACATTTAACCGTATGACTTGGGATTGTGGGCATATTTAGCTTTTCAAAGATAAATCTCCATCTAATCAACAAGTCCTCTATTTTCTATCTCAGTGCTCTCCCCTTATGTTCGATGGTTCTAAAGTTCCATAGCAGAAAAATATATTTGTTATTTTAAATCAGTTATTTCAAAATAATTTATAGGTTGACAATAATCACTTATTTGCTGAAATCTTTTGTGTAAGTTTACTGATTTCTTTATGAATTCTGTGCTGTAGTTTTTGTTAGTATTCTAGTTTCAGACTGCTTTTCGTTTTCTTATAGCTAAATCATGCATTGACACCGTATCATTTAAATTTCCCACTTTCTACTGGCAACCAGTAAAAGGTTTTTTTTGCTGACTTTTTTTTCTTCTCTAGTATCAGATGTACACCAGAATTGTGTGGTTTTCCCATATCACAAGCTTCTTGTGATCTGTTCAAGATTCTATAATTTGGTGTTTTGCTTCATAACCTTTCCTTGAGAGACAAGATATTGAGCCAGCAGCAGCTGAAGATCAGTCATTATCATAAAAAGGAAAGCTCCAAGAGGAAGAGGATCCAAGAGAAACTGGATTGTACAGCAAACAGCCAGGGGATTATTTAGCAGCAGCTCATAGACGAATGCTTTCAGAAAAAGATTAGGACTAGTGCCTTCACACTATTTTTGTATACTGATCCAGCTTAACATTCCTCATTGCACGAAATTCTCAGATTTTGCCTGTTGTTTGCACATATGCCACGAGCCATTGATGCCTGAATACCTTAATGTAGCCCCATCAGATAGACAAACTTGGACCTTTCTGCTGTTATAATTTTTAATGCCTTCACTGAACGCAGCTTGTCCATAATCTCAGATATGTCATTGCAGCTCCTAGATAAGCAGTTTGATATCTCCAACAAGTGCTGGCGCGTGCCAAGGAATTAGACTTTATAGGCCATGCCTCCTGAAGTTTGCTTGCCGATCTTCTTTTGCAGTCTTAGGACATAGTCTTGTCCTCTGATGAACCGTGTGGAGGTCTTCTTTGTCCGCTTGCTTTTGATCTTGAAATTCTATTCAGATCTTCTTGTGTATCCCCTTCCATCTCATTGCCTATCCCAACCGGGCTGCAAAAGTCTGATCTGGTCCTTGAAAGAGAGAGAGAAGTGGCATTGTTTCTTCAGGACGTTTTTCCCCTCCAAAGCTCCTGCTTCATCTTCCAAAACATAGAGAAGGGGAGAAAACGGAGCCACTGGCAACTAAATTGCTGAAACAGTCTGATCTAAAATCCAGGCAAGCTGACTGATGCCTCCTTGAAAAGGATACAAAGTTAAATTTGCAGCATTATATAAGATCATAATTATCATTGCAATGCATGACCATACAAGATATATTCTAACTTTCTATACAATGCAGTTTAATACTGGTTTGTCAGAGAAAGAAAATCAGTTTTTCATACTTCTGATAAATGTAAAAAGATTTGCCTGTTCATTTTTATATCCATAAAATTCCTACAGTGTAGAAGATCATCATTTGGCCCATCAAGTTTGCACTTACTCTCCAAAAAGGGCATGTTACCTAGGCCCATTTCCTTGCCCTATCCCAGAAATCCTGTACATTTACCATTACTAATCCACCTAATGTACACATCTTTGGACACTGAGGGCAATTTAGCATGGCCAATCCACCTAACATGCTTATCTTTGGAGTGTGGGAAGAAACCAGAGCATCTGGAGGAAACTCACTCAGACATGGGGAAAACATGTAAACTCCATACAGTTGTCCAAAGTCAGAATCAGGCTGATGCTGTGAGGTAGCGTGCTACCCCACTGAGGCTGCACGTCGGCCTTTTGACATGATGAATTATATATATAGTTCCTTTAAGTATCATTGAATTTAGTAACATAAAGTAAATTACCAATAACTTCATTCTTTTTTACTTGCAGACTTCTGACAGAGTACCATCCCTTTTGGCACTGAATTCTTTAAGAAGCTCCAACCTAACAGAAATGGGACTACATGATGCAAAGACTATTGGAGATGTTAGCCCAAGGAGCAGGACAGATATTAGCCAGTGCATCAGTGGCATTGAATCTGTAGTAGAACTACAGGCGGGACATGAAGTATGTGAACAGCATGCACGGCACAAAGATTTAGAATGCCCTATTCACCATGATCGGACTGACACAAACAGCCAATCAGAACCTATTTTCAGTGGAATGGGCACTCTTTACTCTTCATGGATGAAGAGTCCGGAACGACCCAGCTTAAATTTCTCACCTTTGAATTCCAACCTTCGGGATTTGACACCTTCACATCAGTTGGAAGTAGGAGGTGGCTTCAGGGCAAGTGAGTCAAAAATGCTTCAAGAGGATAACAGATTATCGTTTCCAGAAGGAGTTGGTTATTACTGTTCTGAAGATAGCATAATCAACTTTGGCAAGACAATTAATGGGGATGGTATGACAGAGGGAAGCTGTATTCCACAAAATCCACCGCAGAAGAAGAAGGTGAGTGTTAATGATCAAAATTGACAGAATTGTTTTCGGGCCTCTAATACAAAATGCTCAGTATAAGAAAAACATACTAATTTACAATAAGATGTGGATCACACTTATTTGAAACTAAGAATGAAAGAAGAAATTTAATTTGTACCTTAAAGTGGAGCTGTAATCAGTAATTGATGTGAAATCCACTCAGTAGTTGCCCTTTTTTTTTTCAGGTGTCTTTATTGGAGTATCGTAAAAGGCAACGGGAAGCAAGACAAAGTGGTTCCAAATCAGAAAGCATTTCTCCAGTTGCCACATCACCACACAGTGTTATTGGTGTTGGTGGTGGTGTTGGTATCAATGTGGCCAATAACAATGACAATGGCATCAGTAACAGCAGTGTAACTGCTAGTGGAGAACAAGATGAAAGTACCGCTAGTCATTCATCATCTTTGCTTGCTACAGTGGAATCTGCAAATCCCATTGAAACTGGCAACAAATCTCCAAATAAGCAGACCCCATCAACAGAAAAAAAATTGGATGATGCCGATGTCCAATGGTAAGTTTATGCCCATTTCTTTTAGGAATAAAATGTGCATGTTCTGTCTGGTATAAACATAACATGTTATTCACACACTGTATTTTCAATTTGTAGCATGACCTTTAAAAACAAAATAAGAATTTTCTGCAAGTTTTTGAGTAGCATCAGTCTAATAGTTTCAATTGAAACTAATACAATTTGTAAATCAGTTTTCTTATATGTAAATATGTTCTGCAGTTGTTTATAATAACTTGCAATTTATGAGAAAAGCTTGGGAAGGTACAAGAGCTCAACAAATGAATTGTAAAAGGCAGACAGGCTTAATTTTTTTGCCAACGTCAGTGGAATGGTGAGTGGACCAGAAAGTGAAAGCTTGGCTAGAAGAGGTTGCAGAGGTAGGATGGAAGAAAGAAACAGGGCTGTAGTGTAGGTTAAGAGCTGGTGAAGGAAAATGGATATGGTGGTTATAAACAGAGAAAAGAATTTTTAATTGTCTATTTTGAGGAATGGAACCAGTAAAGGTTGCTGAGGACATGGGTAATTAGTAAGTAGGATTTAGTACATGATAAAATGCACACTGAAGTGGTTTATGTGCATAGTCCTCATGGTAAAGCAAAGCGCTTGATTGATCCCCAAACTACTATTTTCCACATTCGCTTCTCCCAACACAGTGCATGCCATCTGCAAGATGCACTGTGCAAACTTGCCAAGGCTCCTTCAGTGATATCTTCCAAACCCGAAACCTCTATCATTCAGAAGAATAAGAACAGCAGGCACATGGGAACATGTTACTGTCCAAGTTGGACACCATCCTGACTTGGGATTATAAATTGTTCCATTATTGTCGCGAGGATAAAATCCTGGACCACCCTCCCTCCTTGCAGTTCGGGTGTGCCTAAACAAAGCACTGCAGTTCAAGGTGGCAGCTCATCATAATCTGCTTAAGGGCAATTAGAACAAGCAATAAATACTAGCTTTGTAAATGACTCCTATATCCTATGAATGAATTTTAAAAAAGATTGGTGAGGAGGTGTTTGAGATGTTTAATTTGAATGATCATTTGATGTAAACATCAATATTTCTTAATTATTCTTTATCCTCTCTCAACCATGGAGAAAGCCTGTCTTTGAGGTAGGATCCCGGGGGAAAATTACAAATATCAATATCCTTAATTTTCAAATTGGTAGTATTTTAATCCTAACATTATTATTAGTACAATAAGTTATCAGAAAATATTGGTTTCTGGCTCTTTACATTAGAGTAACGGGCGTATTTTGTGCCATTTGTCTGTGTGGCCCTTCTATGCTTACCATGGTTCTGGAACTGATATCTTTCCTTTTACTAATATTACACTCCCTGCAGAGACCAATAATTTCCAAAAGAGAGATGAATTTCCCAAACAATCAATGGAAATAACTGAAGAACAAGGTTTCATGTTTTAGACTTACTATAACAATCTAAAATCAATGTAACTCAGGCACTAGTTAACAAGCAACAATACATCAAACTAAAGCGTTAACTGACCAATGCAATCGACATATGCCTCACAACCCCTTTTGCTGTGCACTGACTGCACTACAAGCAGATGTGCAACTTTATAAGAACAAGTACAAAGTCACTTCCACCTCTCTAGCATGCTCACATTTTGTTGTCCTGCTAAATTGCAACTTCTAATGCCATTTGAAAGTCATTCTGAAGTTACTTTGAAATGTACCAGAAGTTCTGAGAAACATGGGTTTTAGTGAGGATCTGTAGGAAATTAGTATTTGTAGCGAAACAGTTTTTGGGGAAATTAATGGGATTAAAGGTGGATAAATCTCCAAGACCTGATAATCTTCACCCAAGTACTTAAGTAGTGGCCATTGAAATAGTAGATCCATTGGTGGTTATTTTCCAAAATTCTTTGGACTGGGTTCTATAGGGTGCAGGGTAGCTAATATAAGCCAGCTATTTAAAAAAAAGCACAAAAACAGGGAACTATAGATCAGTGAGCCTATCATTTGATAGTAGGGAAGTTGTAGAGTCCATTGTCAAGGATTTCATATAGCACAGCATTTGAAAAGCTGTGATATAATCAGACAAAGTCAGCATGGATTTATGAAAGGGAAATCATGCTTGACAAATCTACTGGAATCCTTTGAGGATGTAACCAGTAGAGTTGATCAGGAAGAACCATTAGGTGTAGTTTATTTAGATCTTCAGAAGGCTTTCTCATAGCAGATTACTATGTAAAGTTAAAGCGCATGGGATTGTTGGTAGTGTCTTGAGATGGATAGAAAGCTGGTTAGTAGATAGGAAGCAGAGAGTTGGAATAAATGAGTCTTTTCCTGATTGGCAGGCAGTGACTAGTGGAGTATGGCAGGGAGCTGTGCCACAATCCCAACTGTTCATATTACGTGTTAATGATTTGGACAAGAGAACTAAATGTATTCTCTCCCAAATTGCATATGATACAAAGTTGGGTGGGAGGATGAGCTGTGAGATGGATGCGGAAGATAATTTGGACAGACTGAATGAGTGGGCATACATACGGCAGATACAGCATAATGTACATAATGTGAAGTTATCCACTCTGGTAGCAAAAATAGAAAGATAGATTGTTATTTGTGAACTGATGTAAATTTAGAGAGGCAGATACTCAGCAAGACCTTGATCTGCCATTGCATCAGTTGCTGAAAATAAGTACACAGATACAACAGGCTGGGATTGCTAGTTTCACTTCTGGTGCTTAGGTAAATGCTGGGTGATTTGTCTGTTTTGTCCCTTCTTGTAATCTTCAAAGTGGTTTGGTTCAACTGGTTGGCTTGCTCAGCCATTTCAGAATCAATCACAATGCTGTGGAGACTCATATAGGTCAGACCAGGTAAAGAGAGCAGATTTCCTTCCCTAAAGGGAAGTAGTGAACCAGATTGTCAATTGTCATAATAATCTATGATTTAATTTCACTATTACAAAGACAACTTTCAAATTCCACCAGCTGCTGTGGTGGGATTCAAACTCATGTCCCCAAAGCATCAGCTTGGGCTTCTGGATTGCTAGACTATTGGCATTACTATTAGGCCACCATCTCCTCTAAATTAAAATGTGGAATTTAATAAATCACTTAACTGCTCTAAGTAAGAAATGAGATGAGTAGCTGAGTAGAAAAGAAAGATACACTGAGAAACTGAGATGTGATTGATTGAATGGTACATAACTTATGTGGAATATACACGCTAGTATAGACTGGTTTGGCCAGTCTGTTGTTTATTTTATGTAATTCTAGAAGTTACTTGGGAACATTGTGAAAATCCTTAAGCCATCCAAAAAATGATAACCTTTTTGTAATAAAATCCATTTTTTTACATGTCTGAAACCTAACATGTGGAAATGTACTTAGAATCAACTTGCTGGATTAGCAACTGGGCATTTTGTTTGAAAAAGGCTTCTGTACTCAAGTGCAGTATATGCTTGTATGCATACCTAATTTATCTAATTAGGTAATGAGTTTCTGCTGAAGCTTATTTGTACATTGAAAACTCAAAATCTAGAGTGAATCAATGCAGTTGGACGCCTTTTAATATTTTTAGAAAAAATAGGTTTAGGTTTAGATAGGGTGGACAGTGATAGCCTTTTTCCTAGGATGGAGAAAGCTAGCGCGAGGGGACACAGCTTTAAATTAAGGGGTGATAGTTATAGGACGGATATCAGAGGTAGGTTCTTTAACCAAAGGGTGGTTCGGGAGTGGAATGCCCTGCCTGCAGCAGTTGTAGATGCGCCAAGTTTGGTGGCGTTTAAGAGGTTAGTTGATAAGTATGTGGAAGAGAAGGGAATGGTTTAGTTTGGAAGGTCATTGCTTTTTATATTGGTCGGTGCAACATCGAAGGCCGAAGGGCCTGTTCTGTGCTGTAATGTTCTATGTTCATAAGATATTTCTGGATATGTTGAGTAATAAATGGGTTTATTGCAAAAAATATATATTTAATCAGTGTCAATTCTCCATCCTAAAGTAACCAGACTGTAAATTACTGAAAAACAATAATGAACCAATTGTTAATGGGGTACAGTAGTCAGTTTCTTAATTAAGTTAAAAAGAAACCAAAGCCATTTAAAACATACCTTTTAAGCATCCTTGCACTCAAGTATCAGCTTTATTATTTTTTTAAAACCTCCTGATGGCCTGCAAACAAAAGCAGTTAGTAAAAACTCCCAGTGCTGATTAATTCAGCCGGGAGCATGACCAGTTTTATGTATCGGACTGCTTCCAGCTCAAAGTTTTTTAAACCGGTACAAAAACCAGATTTACGCTTCAAACTCGAAAATACTTTCCAACAGATACCATTATTCCTCTCAAATTATATCTTAAAAAATAAGATCAACGTAATGAAAATTCTACCCCATGCTGGAAAATGCTGTTAACTATTGTTTTATTGGCTAATAACCTTTAAAACCTTTAGAATGCTGCATGGTAACAGTTTCTTGATAACTCCCTGTATTTTGTTTTAAGGACTGCTTCAACCTCAGTTGAGAAAGTAAGAGAAAGAAGCTATCAGAGAGCATTGCTTTTGAGTGATCATAGAAAAGAAAAAGAAGGTGGTAAGTGTTACACATCTTTTTAATTTGGTCTGTATAGATATAAGGGAACTGTTGGGTTCGAATGTTAATTTAGAAATTTTGCAAGAATGTGATTTTTCCCTTGGCATGCTACAATCTGTCATAAGAAAGGAATATCATACATTGATGCTCACTTGCCACTGCAAACTTGAGTATAGTTACAAACTTGACTGTAGTTGTTAATGCACTAATAGAGCAGATTCAAGTGATTGGAATTATCAATCAGGGCTGCAGCTAGGAACTAGCTTTTGGTCAGCGGTAAGGCTTTTGGTTGTTCAAGTTTTTTAAGTGGCTAGTGTTATGGTGTTGAAAAGGCAGGGTTGAGTTCTTTCTGCACAACAATATCATACACAGTTCCTTACCTCAGGTGTGGGACATTGTATGTTCTACAAGACAGTAGGGAAAGTTGAATTAGAGTGATGTGTTACGCATTTTCTAGAGGCTGCGCTAAGAGTGCATGTGCAGAGATTTGGAGGTGGTGTATTGCTTTCCCAAGCATGTAAATGAACTGGACAGAAACACTTGGAGAAAACTGAAGGCATGTGTCCTTCATTGGAAGAGGAATACCTGAACAATTTTTAAGAATTGCCGTGGAGCTCTCAATGCTGAATTTGAAATTGCAAAGTCTATAAAGTGTGTTACAATACCATGTGTTTTAGATATTAAGCAACTTGTGACACTTTTTAAAATCAATTTTAAAAAAAAGCATTTGGGACATTAGGTCCAATTGCCTGTTTTTTGGATTAACTCATCAGATTGACCAGAATTGTCATTTTGTTTACAAATATGTGATTCGTATTAAGAAATTATAAAGATATGGCCCATCTACAATAGTGTCCACGTATGTTTAGATTGAAATTATTGATTTATAATAATCAGTAGTCAGTGACAGCTTTAATGCTTATTTGAAACGTTTTTTTTCTGTAAATTACTCAATTAAATCAAGTCTATCATTTCTAATACTCTGTTATTGGGACTTCCCATCTGTAGGAATGATTTCACCCACACATAGCCCAACATCAACTCATTGGCCACAGTCTCATCTTCAAACTTCATCTTCATCCCACTGTTCAAAACCCATTCCACGTCTTCATCTGAAGATCCCAGCCATCTCTCCCAGTGAACCTAACATAGGTCAGTAGAGAAGACATTTCATAATCATTCCACCATTTTTGTGACCTGTAACTGTTATGTACCAAAATTTCTATTGCTACGCAAGACTGGAATCCCCTTGTTGTTTCTCCATATTACCTGCACTAATAATTGACTGTTTATGTGAACACAGTTGAAGAAATGAACTGGTTTCATACTGAAATGTAAAATTAATTTTAAAATTACACATCTTTGTACTTATAAATAAAATAATGTATGTGGCAAAATGTATATAATCTGCAATAAAAATGTGTGCACCTTGTGCTTGTAATTTCTCTTGTATTTTGGAATTTATATTACTATTTCTGCTTCAGTATAACTGTTAGGTGTGTGAATATTGTAGGACAAATGTCTAGTAGTTTATGCCATTCTGCTGGTATAAGTTTAAAGGAATACTCCACAGTAAGGTTGTATAATGGTCTTATAAAGGCAAAGATATGGGATGAAAGAGTTATTTGCCCTTCAAGTCTGCTCATTCCTCCAAGCAATGTACAAGTTAAACATCATGCATCTTCCCCAGTTTATGTCTTACCTCCTGAGGAGGTGACTGAACACAAGTGTAACTTCAAGAAGAGAACTGTGAAACTTCTACCCATCTTCTAAAGGTAATTGATCAAAACACTTGGATATCTGTCTAACGTTGAAATCTCCATTATTCAGCCTCAGCAATTTAGATCTTCGTGTGGCTTTATCATGAATCCTAGTAGGAAAAATAATTAAGTTTTCCCGAGGAATATTGGAAATAGTGACCAAGCACTGAGGGGTATCATGCATCAACGCTGCTAGTTCATCCAGTGCTGATCCAAGGGAAAATATCTGGCTTTCTATGAAACCATGAAAAATATTTCTTTAAGGAATATTCTGGTATAATATATTATGATTGTAGAGTATTCCTTTAAAAGCACTGGCCACAACAGTCATTAGTTATGGCTCACAAAACATCCATGATTTTTTGAAGGATATATTTGATGTAGAGAGGAATACTGTTTACTGTGAGTTTTGCCAGAACCTCATTTATACAGAGAAGTTACTGAAAATAAGTCGCAACTCAAAGTCCCACCTTAATGGAATACAATGTTCAACTGATTTCTTTTTTCTGAAGAATTAAAGTTGCTTAAGTATGCTAATTCAACCAGATATTTTTGTGTAGCTAATTTTAGTGAGATCTTTACCTGTAATTTTGGGGGGAATGGTATAATGAACTATGGTGATAATTGCTTAATGAGTTACTGCATATTGGAGACAAACAATATGTCTTACTTATGTTGTTTAATGTTATATATAATGTCTTATTAAGTGCTGTATTAGAAGAAGAAATGGCTGTCATTCATAAATTTAGGGTAGCAACTTTTGTGTTGCTTTAGACTGTATTTTCAAAATTAAGTATGCAATTTTAATACTGCCTCATTGATCTAAGAATGCATTGATTAATTTTCCTACTACTTCTGCAGAAATTTCAGATGCAGAAAACCCAGAACAAATTGCTGAAAAGGAGTGCCCGTCTCCAGTGAGTTCTCAAAAGCATAATATAAGCCCTTCAAAATTAAACAAGGTAATTTGCAGTTGTTTAGTTTAGAATGTTATTGTATCAAGTGTACTGCCATTTCAATACTGCATGCAATTTAGTAGCTTGTATAAAAATTATGACTTGGTATTCTTGATGGATAGTGAAATTCATTATACAGTTTATTTTTGTTGTGTTCAGTTCAAATGATATGTTCAAACTTTTTCTTTTAAATTAACAGCCAGCACAAATGCCTTCTCCATCGTCTCCTGCATTTTCATCCCAGCCCCAGGTAAAGTTGCAGGTGAAGTCTCAGACCGTGCCACAATCTCATTCTTCTCAATTAGAAAGTACAAGTAATGTAACAGAGACTTCTCACCAGTGTCAAACTAAATCTGAGACACAGCAAAAATTGCATTTTCAGTTTGATTCCCAACCAATTTCAAAAGTTAATTTTAATGGCCAGTCTGGAAATCCACATTATTCACAGCATCCTTGTCCATCACAGTCCCAGAATTCGATAAAACCATCTAATTCTCAACCAGCTTCACTTCCATTGAAGACTCAATGTCCAGTGCTCCCACTACATCCTGAGCATCCTCTTAAATCTCCAGCTCCTCATACGCCTGGACAGACCAACTATCTTCCATCAAGTTCTCAACCACAATCACAAATGCACTTACATTCACCAAAGTCTCAGTCACAGCAGCTGGGATCACCATACAGAACAATTCATTCGCAATCGCCTCAAATGGGAACTGTACAGGCCACATCACACAGAGGATCTTTTTTAACCCCTGTTACTGTGGGGCAAGTGTACTATCAGGCAGCGCAGCCTGGGAATTTAGCACAACAGCAGCAGACAAGTGCAACATTTTATCCTTCATCGACGGCACCATCAGGTCATCAGCCTAGTCTGAGTCAGTTCAACCAGCAACATTCAAGCAACAGTGTGCCCCCACCACCTCCGCCACCGCCACCTCCGCCACCGCCACCACCTACTTATTATCAAAACCAGCAACCTTCTGGGAACTTTCAAAGTTTTAATCAACCAAGAACAAATGTTCCCCAGCAGGGAACATTCGCTCCTCCACCAAGTCCGACCCAGACCCTGTCTGGAGCATGCTTGCTTCAATCTTCTCCTGGGCCCATTATACATCAAGGACCCCCAAAATCTCCAAGTTCTGCTTTATTACACACTCCTGGGTCGTTACCAGCAGCAGCTGCCTCTGTACATCATGCATCATCTACGGCGCAGTATCTGACACCTTCGAGTTCTGGTCTACATCACTCTTCCTCAGCATCTACAACACAACCCCCACCGCCACCTCTGGTTTCTCAGTCACCTGGATCAGGACCACACCTTGTGCCTCTCCCAGGACCGCATCACCCTCCACCTCAAGGACAGGCCCCACATCCACCACCATTGCCGCATGTAACTAGTCCAGTTCATCCCATACCACCAACCCAAGGGCCACTGTTACATGCTCAGCCTTCAGGACATCATCCACCACCACCGCCACCTCCTGGGCCAGCACCTGTTCACCCTCCTCCACCTTCTGCAACAGGACATCAATCTCTTTCAGCCTCTGGAACTACAACATCGCATCAAATTGCACTTAATTCAGCACACCCTCCTCCACCCCCTCCTCCTCCACCACCACCTCCTCCTCCACCACCAGCTCCAGTTCTTGGATCAGGACATCATGTTGTTCCAGGACAAGGATCTCATCACCCAGCTCCTCAAGGACCACACCATCTACCTTCAGGGGGCCATCAGTCTTTGAGTCACCATCCTTCACATCATACTGCTCTAGGACCTCAGCTTCCACCTGCAGGATCAGGACCTCACCATTCACTGCCACGACAAGGCTCTCACCACCCGTCTCAAGGAGCAAATAGTATTGCATCGCTTGCAAGCCCAGGATTCCATCCGCCATCTCCCAATGTGGTTCCACTTGCACATGCAGGTCAGGGACTTAAACAGATGCCTGCATTACCCCCACAAATTTCTGTTCCCAGACCACAATTGCCACCGTCTTTCCAGCAAAACAATTTTCACAGCTCAGGATGGCACTAAAATGGGGCTGTGCTGACCCATTTTGAACATTGTTCTGTAAAATATGATGTAAATATTTTACGTACTGTATCTTTTAAAGATACTTCTTAAGTCAGACATTGTAATAAACTTATCACCAGTGCTCATCTTTATTTGTCTTTCACACAACTTCTTAAAAAAAATTTTACTCCTGTTGGAGCTGTATATATATGTTTGTGAAGCCAGTGAGAAGAAAAACATTTTTCAGATTTTATTTTGTAAGTAGACATTCCAGCCATCCTAACTGACGTTGTAGTGCACAGGTTGGCTCAAAATTGTAATTTAGTATTTTATTGTTGCATTTAAAAATGCATTTATTGAATGTTTTGTATAAATTTTTTTATTCAAGTATGTTAAATATAACTGCACTTCTAAGGAGTGTTGCACTCATGCAATTTACTTTTACTTTTTTTTGTTCAATCTCTTTTCTGTAGTAAAACATTTTATTTTCCTTTGTATACTATTAATAGCAGAACAATGCAATAGAGGTTTTGAAGCAGTTGCGGTGTGAAACATGGTTCTTTTACTTGATTGGTTCTTGTAGAAAAGTAATTTAATGTATAGATTATTTCTAATTTCTTCTGGCAGATGTTATGTAAATAATTGTGCATTTACTTTTTCCTTGCTTGTAAAACTTGCCAATGCTTCTATCTCATTTTTGAATACTGTTGTACATTCAAGTCCCTTTGCAAATATGTGTATGTTCTCTGTGAGCTTAGTATAAGAATTTTAATTTTTTAAAATACTGTCACACTGCAGCACTGGTTGGGCATTTTAATCCATGTTAATAAATCACAGTAAATTGCATTTTTTACAAATTACAAATACAGACTCCTAGGATTTTGTCTGGTAATATATATTAGTGTTTTTTTAAAATAATTGTGCTTGAACATTGATTGTTGTGCAGGTGGAGGAAGAAAAAATGATTAGGTAGCAGGTGAATCCAGCAGTATTAGGGCATTGCACCAACATGCAAAGTTAAAATTTCATGATTGCAGAAACAGCAAATCAGTTCATATTTACAGTTATATTAGCAATTATGTTTGTTGAGCTCTACGTCTCGTGCATATCTATTTACTCCTTTGATCTCATCACAAATGATCAAAATATAGGGACACACAAACACACTATTTGTAAAGTTTGAAAAATTGTCAGTTTGAGACTCTGTTGTGGAAAATTATCAGTTGGAGTGATGATAATGAGAACATTGCAGGTTTATGTAAATTTAGTAAACACCAGTTACCAGAAGTTCACTGGTTTTAAGTTTTGATTCTTCTTCCTAAACAATGGCTCAGTATTATTGTGCCATAACCATGTGAGTAAAGATAATTGACTGACTAAAGCATTTAAAAACCTTAAAATGTCCCTATTAAATAGCGTTGCCTTTAACAAACTGTTCTAATAATGATCTTTTTAAATGGTTTTCCTGTTGTGTTCCAAAACTATAAGGCTAATTGATTTTCATTTCACAAGCTAATATGAACATTGAAACAAAATTGTTCATCATTCCTTGTGAAAGCTATTATAATTTATTTATGGATGGAAAAACGTTGCCATTGTAAAATCTTTTTCAGATCAAGTCTCACAACACATTCTTGCCACCCATTGCAACTTAAATAGTTGATTTATTAAATCGATAAAGCTAATGTTATCATTGTTTTCATCCATTTATTTAGTTACTTTTCTCTTCTCATTATTCTTCAGTTCATCATTTGGTTTATCTTAAGATCGCAAATTCCTACAGTGCAGGAGGATGCCATTAAGCCCATCAACTTACATCGACTACAATACCACTCCATGCATTTACCCTAGTTAGTCCCCCTGACACTAAGGGACAATGAAGGACAGCCAATCCATCTAACCGGCACATTCTTGGAGCGGAGGAGAAGACTGGAGCACCTGAAGGAGCTCCACGCAGACACTGGGAGAACATGCAAACTCCGCACAGACAGTGACGCAAGCTGGGAATTGAATGCTGTGAAGCAGCAGTGCTAACTACTACCAATATCCACCCCTAATATCTTCTATTCAATCACCCTTCCTCACTTAGAACATTACAGCGCAGTACAGGCCCTTGCTGCTGTGCCAACCTGTGAAACTAACTTAAAGCCCATCTAACTTACACTATTGCAATATCAGCCATATGTTTATCCAATGACCATTTAAATGCCCTTAATGTTGGCAAATCCACTATTATTGCAGTCAGGGCATTCCACACTCTTCTCTGCATAAAGAACATATCTCTGACATCTATCCTTTATCTATCACCCCTCAATTTAAAGCTATGTCCCCTTGTGCCAGCCACCTCCATCCGAGGAAAAAAGGTTCACATTGTCTACCTTATCTAATCCTCTGATCCTACGCCGCCTTAACAACCCTATCAATCTGGGTGCAAAGTTTGAATACGTAAGTTTTCTCTTTGCTGATTAAGTTGTATTTATGGTCATGTAAAATGATGCCGAATCTCCATTCCTATAAGCACTGAGAAACTTTGTGGATTCATACTTCTACTAAGAAGTGTATCTGCAGGTAGTTGCAACAAGCAGAGACTGGTCTTAGCATCATAGTATTTTGGTGAGGAAGAAAGTGTCAACTTTCATATGTTTTATCAATGGTATCTACCTATCTTGGCAGTGTTTTTTTTATATACCGTTAGAGCCTGCTAACTCAGCTTTGCTATCTGGACTTGTAACAGCTAAACAATTGGGAAAGCCAAAGCTAGGATTTCAGCCTTACTACTGACACTTCTCACACCCAACAAAGAACAACACAGCACAGAAAATAGGCCCTTTGACCCAGTGAGCCCGTGCCGCAATTTTAACGTTCCCACTTCCACCCATGACCCTTGTCTATGTTTATGGAAATCTGCTTTGGAACCAAATTGGGGAGACAATTTAGGGACAATTTGTTTCGCCAATCAGCCTAAGAGCACATCTTCGGGGTGTGGGAGGAAACCAGAGCACCTGGAGAAAACCCACATAAGCACAGGGAGAATGTGCAAACTCCCACAGATACCAGCTCAAATCCCTGTATCTGCACAGCAACAGTGATAGTCACTGAGCTGTCATGTTGCCCATCAACTGGTCCGGTTTAAGCATACACTAACGACATGAAGCAATAGGCTACTCTTGAAAAATCCAAGAGCAGCCCTCTCATGACTCATTGCATGTATGCCCCTTGTTGGATAACAAGGAGGACCGAAGTACCAGTAGGATAAAACAGAAATACATCAATAACATATACAATTCCCAGGAACAGCCAAGGCTCATGATCCCTATTTAAATCAGTCTTCTATATCCCTCCATCCCTATTCCACTCATGTGACCATCGAAGCATCTCTTAAATAACTCCAGTGTGCCTGCCTCCACCACCTTACTTGGCAGTGTGTTCCATACCTCCCCAACCTTCTATGTGAAAAACCTCCCTCTAACATCCAAATTATACCTTGCCCTCTGCCCCCCCATCCTAAGTCCATGGCCCCTCGTGATATTTGATTCCAACCTAGGAAAAAACTTACCACTGTTTATCTATACCCTTCATAATCTTGTACCACTTTATTAGATATCCTCTCAGTCTCCATCTTTCTAAAGAAAACAATCCCAAGTTGCCTAACCTTTCCTCGTAACCCAGTCTTTCCATACCAGGCAGCATCCTGGTAAACCTCCTCTGCACTCTTTCCAGGGTCTCCAAGTCTTTCCAGTAGTAAGGCGACCAGAACTGGATGCAGTATTCCAAATGAGGTCTAACCAACGTTTTATACAACTGCAACATTAAACGCCAGCTCTTGTACTCTATACCCCTTCCTATAAAGGCTAGCATACCATAAGCTTTCTTCACAACTTTCTCCACCTGTTCTGCCACCTTCAAAGACTTGTGCACCTACATACGCAGGTCCCGCTGTGTTTCTATACTCTTAATAGGTCTATCTTTTATCATATAACTCCCCCTACATTCTTTCTCCCAAAATGCTTCACCTCACATTTATCAGGATTAAATTCTATCTGCCATATATCTGCCCAATCTACCAGCCTATCTATATCCTGCTGTATTGCCTGACACTGCTCCTCACTATCCGCATAGATGACACTATCTTTGTGTCATCTGCAAACTTGCTGATCACCCCACTTACTCCCTCTTACAAGTCATTTATATATATTACAAATAGAAGAGGTGTCAGTACTGAACCCTGCGGCACACCACTAGTGACTGACCTCCGGCTAGAAAAAGACCCTTCCATTATTACTCTGTCTCCTATTACCAAGCCAGTTACTTATCCATCTAGCTACCTGTCCTTGTATCCCATGAGCCTTAATCTTTTCAACTAACCTCCCATGAGGGTCTTTGTCAAACGCCTTACTGAAATCCATTCAGACGACATCAACGGCTCATCCTTCGTCGACTGTTTTTGTCATCTCAAAAAAATTCCACCAGATTCGTAAGACGCAACCTCGCCTTAACAAAACTATGCTGCATATCCCTAATCAGATCGCAACGCTCTAAGTGCCTATACATCCTATCTCTAAGAATCCTCTCCAACAGCTTCTCTACCACTGAAGTCAAACTCACCGGCCTATAATTTCCAGGGTTATCCCTACTATCCTTTTTAAGCAACAGTACAACATTCGCTATTCTCCAGTCCTCTGGGACCTCACCTGTGTCGAAAGAAAAGACAAAGATTTGCGTCAGAGGTCCAGCAATTTCACCTCACATCTCCCTAAACAGCCTGGGATAAATGCTATCAGGCCCCAGAGATTTGTCAATTTTAATGCTACCTAGAAGTTCTAACACTTCCTCCCTCATAATGGATATTTCCCTCAAACCTCCCTCCAAGACGTTACTGGTCAACAAGCCCCTCTCCTTTGTGAATACTGACACATTCATTTAGGATCTCCTCCATTTCCTCGGCTTCTAAGCACAGTTCCCCTCCTCTGTACTAAAGAGTTCCAATTTTTCCTCTAACCACCCTTTTAGTCCTAACATAGGAGTAAAAAGCCTTTGGATTTTCCTTAATCCTGTCTGCCAAAACCATTTCATGCCCCCCTTTTGCCCTTCTAATTCCCCTTTTAAGCTCCCTCCTACTATCTTTATATTCCTCCAATGCTGTCTCTGTTCCCAGTTGCTTTGACCTAACATACGCCTCTCTTCCTAACCAAGTCCTCAATATCCTTAGTAATCCACGGCTCTCTAATCCTACCTTTCCCATCATTCCTCTTAGCTGGCACACATCTTTCTTGCAACCTTTTCAGTTTTCCCTTGAAAGAATCCCACATGCCGAACGTGGACTTCCCATCAAACCCAACTCCACCCCATCCATATCTATTGAATCAGACTGACCTGAGCTTCTGTTCCTACATCCTCTATCATGAAGACTCCTCACTTCACTGCATTTACAACTAGCATCTTCATTCATGCCATTGTCACAATCATAAATAACACTAAAAATCTTACAGCTGCCCTCCACTGCCCATATCCTGCTACATCGAGGAGTGCTTTTGGTTTAACTAGGCCTTCCTCATGTTAAAGTAATTTAATGGCCTTGCCTCTTCACTTGCTGAATTATCCATTCTGCTGACTCACAAATGTCCAATTTCCCTGAATTATGCCACATCTCGTTGTGCTACAGTTCATGTCCATTTCAGCAATTTTAGGTCCTACTCTGAACCTACGTAATTCTTTACCTACATTTTTAAAAGCAAGTTTTGTTTCTCCTATCTTCTGTAGCTCAATATTCTTTGTTTTCTCTACTTATGAACCAGTTTGGACCATTTTTTATACAATAAAGATGCTATAATAAGTACAAGTTGATGAATTCATTATCACAATTGTTGAACTGAACCAATATTAATAGGGAGCAAGCTAAACAAAAATATTAATTGACAAAGCAAAATAAAATCAGAATAGATGGACCTCACTTGGACAATCTTTTGTTATGAAATTTCCCCGATCCTCTGTCCTAATAAAACTTGCAAACTGTTCAAGAAATGAAAAAATGCCACATGGATACAACGAAGATGTGTAGCCAGTTTGTGATGCTTTTAGAGAGTTTTTCACTCTAAGTTAAAAATTCCAGTGGGTAACAGAAGCTAGAAATAGGCAATAACCTCCAGTCACTGCTCCCTTTGTTAGAGCTGAAAGCAAAATTTTAAATATTCGGTGGAATTTTCCCCAAAAAAGAGAAAACTGGTGTGAGTGGCTATGCCAGTGTGAATCGGAAAGCAATTTTCCCACACTTAGACAGTTTTGGGGAGTATGGCAAGCTGTGCATTAGGTCAGAGAGGAGCAGGGCCTAAACATGTCAGTAAACCTGTCTCCACGGCAAGCAGGCACCATTTTTAATAGGCATCCTAATCTCAAATGGAAATTGAGGACACCCACCATGATATTTTTTTTTTCGTTAGAAAGAAGGCGGCTAAGAGGAGACCTTGTTGAAACATAAGATGATTAGAGGTTTAGCTAGGGTGGACAGTGATAGCCTTTTTCCTAGGATGGAGAAAGCTAGCATGAGGGGACATAGCTTTAAATTAAGGGGTGGTAGTTATAGGATGGATGTCAGAGGTAGGTTCTTTACCCAGAGGGTGGTAAGGGTATAGAATGCCCTGCCTGCTGCAGTTGTAGATGCGCCAAGTTTGGTGGAGTTTAAGAGGTTAGTAGATAAGTTTATGGATGAAAAGGG
Source organism: Sphyrna mokarran (assembly GCA_024679065.1). Lineage (NCBI taxonomy): Eukaryota > Metazoa > Chordata > Chondrichthyes > Carcharhiniformes > Carcharhinidae > Sphyrna > Sphyrna mokarran. The sequence goes on from JAGIQG010000019.1 coordinate 31,240,998, forward strand.
AATGGTTTAGGTTAGAGGGTCACTGCCTGTTCCTAATTGGTCGGCGCAACATGGAGGGCCGAAGGGCCTGTTCTGCGCTGTAATGTTCTATGTTCTATATCAGGAACCTCCCTTCCCACCCCAACAATGATCACAGGCATATTGGGATTCTTCCAGTGGCTCACCCTTCATGCTTCCAGCACCCTGTTAGGTTGGCAGTGCCAGATGGGCAGTGCTACACCACATCTCCGACTGCTGACAGCTTCAATGGTCTCCATTCAAGTATGCTGATCTGCTTCTTGCCCTTACTGGACAGGAACCAGATTATGTCTGGGAGGGAGAGAGGGGTGGGTGGGACTAAAGATACTGACAGGGTTTTTAAACTACTCCTTGGATGCAATGCAGCTGGAAAAATCACAGCCATTATTTCTTCAAATTCATTAATATGGTTGCATTCTACATCAGATGGTTTGTGGTAAGTAATGCAGGTCAGGATGGATAGACCGGTAAGTATATCTTGTCTTTCATTTTCATCTGTTTAGAAGTGCAGACTGATCCTGTTTAACTCTTTGAAATTAGACATTTAATAATCAATTTAGAATGGTTGATTTTGTTTCAAGGTATTACAGGTCTAGATATAAAAAATCAAAGAAATCTTATAACTTGAAGTATTAACACTGATTATAGAATATTGCTGCAGCACCTTATCATTGACCTAGGCTGAATCTTTTTCAACTGCTTCAGCAGCAACCTTCCTGCTATCATAAAGTCAGAATGATGATTGTGTGATGTTCAGCAACATGCACAATTCTTCATACTGAAGCATTCCTTTTCTCTATGCACTAATAGCTATAGATCACTCAGGCTTTGGCTGGATAAATAGCACGTAACATTTGCACTACACAAATAACAGGTGATGACCATCTTCCTTCCACATTCAATGGTACTGCTATCACCAAATCCAGCACCAGCCAGTGATCATAGAAATCTAATTAAACCAGCCATGTAAATACTACACAGCATGTTAGAAGTTGGGATGTTTGCAGCAAGTAGCTCACCTTCTCCTTCTTCCGAGTCTGATGGAATATTCTTGCCACATGAGTACAGCTCCAACAAGATGAGAAACTTGAAACCTTCTAGGACAGAACAGTCCACTTAGTTGGTACACGATATCATCTGAACTGGCATACAGTGGTAGTTGTATAGAATTCTAAAATTCCAAATTCTCAATTTCTATTATTCCATTACCTGGAAAAACACACCAGCTGCAAGCTATCCTCCAAGTTACAACATCTTGCATATCAGCCATATTGCTGTTCCTTCACTGATGCTGGTGAAGATCCTGGAATTCTTCCCTAACAGCACTGTAGGTATACTTATACCATACGGAATGCAAGGCTGTTCAACCCAAAGTATTAGTTCACAACTCAACTATATCCATTTGTTGCATATTCCTTGCTATCATTACCTCACATCTGTCTCAGCCCCAATTACAATTGGCCACCAGTCTTCCTGCACTTCGAGACCACTCCTAAGATTCTATTCTGTGTTTCCTCATCTGAGGAAATAATTTCTCTTGAATGCCTTATCATTTAAAACACGTTGATTAGATCATACCTGAACTCTAAAGAAAACAGACCAAATTTATGCAATTTGCCTTCATAATTTAATCCTTAAAATCCAGTTATCATTCCAGTCAATTGGCATGCCCTCCATTACAAATATATATTTACTGTAGTGCAGTGCCCAAAGTGGAATCAACTGAACAGACAGTCTAACTGAAAAAAAAGATAGAAAGAGATGAGATCAACAATCCTAAACCCTTGAAAAAGTTAACATTTATCTTTCTCATTTGCAAAATGATCTCACACTTACGACATTGAACGCCATCTGCCACACTTTTATCCCTCACTTGGTCTTGTGTTCTTCCAGCTACACAACTTAGTAAATAATTTTTTCCCCGCAAGTGGGGAGAGTGTAAAATCAGTGTCATAAATATACAATAGGCATTCATAAATCCAATTCTTTAACCCAAAGATTAGTAAGATTGTGAAATACAATCTTATTTCCTATGGGTGTCTCTAAGGGCAAGTTAGATAAATACATGACGGAGGAGGATAATGAGATTAGAATGACATGGATGTGCCTTAAAGTCATACAGTTCAGAGACCTCAAGATAATTCTATGTACTGTATCACCTAATTTAATATAATCTTCAACTTGGATGTACAATTCTTTATTCCTTTATGAGAGTCATTGATGCAAATTTTTAAAAACTGAGGTATCAGTACAAAGCTCTGGTGAACATTTGCAGCTGATCAGAGAATATTATCCCAATTTTTGTCCCCATTCAACCAATTATCAATATCACAAGTTCCACATTCTCTTATTGCAATAATCTTTGTGGAACCTTACATAGAACATAGAACATTACAGCACAGAACAGGCCCTTCGGCCTTCGATGTTGCGCCGACCAATATAAAAAGCAATGCCCCTCCAAACTAAACCATTCCCTTCTCTTCCATATACTTATCAACTAATGATACTTACTCAATGATTTAGGAATCTGGGAGAAATCCCTGCTTTTATTTTATTAGTATTATCACTTCTTTTACAGGCAGGCTGAGCTTAGTTTTAACACCTTACCCAAAACATAACATCTGACAATGCACTACTATTTCAGTAGCATGCTCCTTTTGTAATATGCAAAATTTAGGGTTTATTGGATAGGAGGGCAATATGATACATAATCAATCCATGGCCTGATTCAGAACAAGGATCGCTAACCATTAATCCAAGTGAAAAATGAACGAGAAAAACATTGACTAGTCTAAGCACAGACTTATTATATGCTCATTGTTGAAATCAGCATACAGAAAAATTTGTAGAAAACTAAATCTCATATTGGCATTGCAGAACAGATTAACATTTAGGTGTGTAAATTGGTTATGCTTTGTTTACCTATCCATTGGCAATGCTGCATCAACAAATTTGAGCTGCCTCAGGCCTCTTAAATTAGTGCTCAGGCCTCAATATTTGCATGTGATGTCAATGTCTTATGAACTATAGGCAACTTGCACATTTTTCTAAGATAAGAGGAAAGTGGCCCAAACAAGAGTGGATCTGGAGCAACAAAGGGATAGGACGGGGTTACAATTGGAAGGACTGTTATATTGGGAAAAAAGTCCAGCTTTTCCTAACTTTAATATTCAATAAATTATAAATAAAACTATTGGTATCTAAGGATTCTCACTGTAGCAAGGCTCAGCACTAATTTCTAAGAGAGGCACTTAAACATTAACATAAAGCCTGCAAGAATTTAAATTAATAAATCTGGAATAAAATACAAGATAATGGAATTACCAAATTGTCGTTAACAGCCCATTTGGTTCACTAGTGTCCTTCAGGGAAGAAAATCTACCGCCCTTACCCAATCTGGTCTACAGCAATGCAACAGGTGCCTAATTTCCCTCTCAAATGACCTAGCAAACTACTGAGTTGTATCACATCACTATAAAGGGTAGACCTATTAAGAGTATAGAAACACAGAGGGACCTGGGGGTGCAGGTGAACAAGTCTCTGAAGGTGGCAGAGCAAGTGGAGAAGGTTGTGAAGAAAGCATATAGTATGTTAGCCTTTATAGGAAGGTGTATAGAGTACAAGAGCTGGCCTTTAATGTTGCAGTTGTATAAAACGTTGGTTAGACCTCATTTGGAATACTGCGTCCAGTTCTGGTCGCCTTACTACCGGAAGGACGTGGAGACTCTGGACAGAGTGCAGAGGAAGTTTACCAGGATGCTGCCTGGTATGGAAGGTCTGAGTTACGAGGAGAGATTAGGCAAATTGGGACTGTTTTCCTTAGAAAGACGTAGACTTAGAGGAGATCTGATAGAGGTGTACAAGATTTTGAAGGGTATAGATAGAGTAAACAGGGCTAAGCTTTTTCCTAGGATGGACTCAAATAGCACGAGGGGTCACGGGCTTAGGGTGAGGGGGGGGTAAGGTATAATTTGGATGCTAGAGGGAGTTTTTTCACACAGAGGGTGGTGGGGATATGGAATGCGCTGCCAAGTAAAGTGGTGGAGGCAGGTACTCTGGAGTTATTTAAGAAATACTTAGATGAGCACATGAACAGAATGGAAATGGAGGGGTATAGAAAACTGATTTAAAATAGGGATCATGAGCCTTGGGAGTCCCTGGAAGTGTGTAAATAGATGATGATATTGATGTACTTGTTTTTATCCTACAGGTGCTTTGGTCCACCTTGTTGTCTAACAAGGGGCATACACGCGATGGGTCGTGAGAGGGCTGCTCTTGGATTTTTTTTCCGAGAGTATCCTAGTGCTTCACATTGTTAGTGTACACTTGACCTGGACCATTTGATGGGCAACACGACAGCTCAGTGACTATCGCTGTGCTGTGCAGATACATGGATTTGGGCCTTTGTCTGTGGGAGTTTGCGCATTCTCCCCGTGCTTGCGTGGGTTTTCTCCGGGAGCTCCGGTTCCCTCCCACATCCCAAAGATGTGCTCTTAGGCTAATTGGCAAAACAAATTCTCCCTAAATTGTCTCAAATTTGGTTTTTAATCCATAGATCTATAAACATGGACAGGGATCGCGGGTAGAAGTGGGAACATCAAGGTGGCAGCGCGGGCTCGTTGGGCTGAAGGGCCTGTTTCCCGAGCTGTTTTGTTCTTTGTACAAAGAAGCTGAATAAGCTTAAAAATAGAAAGACCACCTGACACTGACCTAGGTACTGCAAAGAACAAAGTCAACTGTAAAATCTTCCAAACTAACATCTAGAGAGTTGTGCTGAAATTGGCAGAGTTGTCTCACAGGCTAATCAAGCCTAATAGTCAAATTCATCAAATCACATTTTACAGCCAATCCCAGGCTCCATCATCACTATCCCTGGGTGTGACCTGTCCCACTGGCAGGGCAGATCAACCAGAATACACACAGGAGAGATTGATTTTGGGAGTCCTTAACATTGACTCCAGGCCCAATGATGGTCATGGAACCTTTACAGGTTAAAGAGGAGGTGGTGCTGGCTGTCTTGAGGCAAATCAGAGTGGATAAATCTCCAGAACTGGACAAGGTGTTCCCATGGACCTTGAAGGCCTGGCAGGGGCCTTGGCAGGCATAGTTAAATGTCAATAATCATGCGGGAGGTGCTGGATGACTGGAGAGTGGCTCACGTTCCATTGTTTAAAAAGGGTTCCAAAGGAAATCCAGGAAATTACAGGCTAGTAAATTTGACATCAGTAATTAGCAAGTTATTAGAAAGTGTGATAAGGGATAGGATCTACAATTATTTGGATAGACAGGGACAAATTAGGGAGAGTCATCATTGCTTTGTGCGTGGTGGGTCATGTTTGACCAATCTAGTAGAGTTTTTCAAGGAGGTCACCAGGAAAGTGGATGAAGGGAAGGCAGTAGATGTTGTCTGCCTGGATTTCAGCAAGGTCTTTGACAAGATCTTTCATGGAAAGTTAGTTAGGAAGGTTCAGTCACTAAGTATAGATGGGGAGGTTGTAAATTGGATTAGACACTGGCTCAATGGAAGAAGCCAGAGAGTGATTGTGGAGGATTGCTTCTGAGTGGAGGCCTGTGACTAGTGGAGTGTCGCAAGCATCGGTGTTGGTCTATTGTTAGTTGTCATCTATATCAATGATCTGAATGATAATGTGGTAAATTGGATCAGCAAATTTACTGATGATACAAAGATTGGAGGTGTAGTGGACAGTGAGGAAGGTTTTCAAAGCTTGCAGAGGGACTTGGACCAACTAGAAAAATGTGCTGAAAAATAGCAAATGGAATTTAATGCAGACAAGTTTGAGGTATTGCACTTTGGAAGGATAAACCAAAGTAGAACATACAGGCTAAATGATAGGACTCTGAAGAGAGTGCAGTTGAATAAAGGGATCTGGGAATACAGGTACAGAATTTCCTAAAAGTGATGTCACAGGTGGATAGGGTAGTAAAGAGTGCTTTTGGTACATTGGCCTTTATAAATCAGAGTATTAAGTATTATGTTCAAGTATTATGGTAAGATTATATAAGGCATTAGTGAGGCCAAATTTAGAGTATTGTGTACAGTTTTGGTCACCTAGTTACAGAAAGGATGTAAATAAGGTTGAAAGAGTGCAGAGAAGGTTCATGAGGATGTTGCTAGGACCTGAGTTAGAGAGAGAGATTGAATAGGTTAGGACTTTATTCCCTGGAGTATAGAAGAATGAGGGGAGATTTGATAGTGGTGTATAAGATTTTGAATGGGTATGATAGAGTGAATGCAAGCAAACTTTTTCCACTGAGGCTAGGGGAGAAAAAAACCCCAGAGGGCATGGGTTAAAGGTGAAAGGAGAAAAGTTTAAAGAGAATATTGAGGGGAGGGGGGTGGCTTCTTCATGCAGAGAGTGGTGGGAGTGTAGAATGAGCTGCTGGATAAAGCGATAAATGTAGGGTCACTTTTAACATTTAAGAAAAACTTGAACGAGTTCATGGATGAGAGGGCTGTGGAGGGATATGGTTCAACTGCAGGTCAGTGGGACTAGGCAAAAAAATGGTTCAGCACAGACAACAAGAGCCAACAGGCCTGTTTCTGAGCTGTAATTTTCTATGGATTGCATCAGGCCAAACACAAGCAAGAATAACTCCTGCTGATTCCATTGATCACCCTTCTCTCTCATAGCTGATGAATTACTCCTCCATGTTGAACACACTTGGAAAAAGCACAGAGGGTGGCAAGGGCATAGAATGTACTCTTGGGGATCTTCAATGTTTTTCATTAAGATTGAAACAGCCGCATCACTATTGACTGAAATGGTTGAGTTCTGGAGAATGTACTGCCTATGGCAGCTGGAAACAGAACAGAGAGAAAAACTTACTTGACCTTGTCCTCACTAATCTAAGTGTCACAGATGCATCTGTCCATGATAATATTAGAATGAATGACTGTTACACAGTCTTTGTGGAGACAAAGCCTGTTTTTACATCAAGGATTTCCTCTTTGGTATGTGTCATTACCACCATGCAAAGTGCGATAGATTCAGAACAGATATAACAGTTCAAAACTGTACATCTGGGGTGTTGTGTGCCATCAGCAACATATAAGTATTCAACACAATCTGTAATCCCATGATCTTTCATGTCCTTCAGTTTACCGTGAACAGACAAGGGACCAATGAGTTCAATGAGTGCAAGAGAGCATGCAAATAGCATAATCTGTCATAACTAAAAAAGTGGGGTGCCAATCTGGGGAAGCTACAGCATGGCACAATGAGTTAAGCAATCCCATAACTAACTGATTACATCAAAGCTGTGAACTGTTGCCTTGTCTAGTGGTGAATGTTGATGGACTATTAATGGAAAAAGGAGGTTTCACCGGGTTCAATTTCCAGTTTGGGTCGTTGTCTGTACAGAGTCGGCACATTCTTCCCATGTCTGCATGGGTTTCATCTCAGTCCAAAGATGTGCTGGTTGGGTGCATTGGCCATGCTAAATTTCTCCACAGTGTACCTGAACAGGCACCTGAGTGTGGTGAGTAGGGAATTTTCACAGTAACTTCATTGCAATGTTAATATAAGCCTACTTATGACATTAATAAATCAACTTAAATCAATATTTGCATCCTCAATAACAGAAAGCTCAGCATATTAGTGGAAAAAATGGGGGCATTTACAACCATCTTCGGGCAGAAGTGCTGAGTGGGAGATCCATCACAGCCTGTTCCTGAGGTTACTACTATCACTATATACTATGGGGAAGAGAGACTTTCCAGGGAATTATAGGCCAGTGAGTCTTACTTCTGTTGTGGGCAAAGTATTGGAGAGAATTATTAGGGATAGGATTTATAGTTATTTAGAGAGAAATGAATTGATTGGGATAGTCAGCATGGTTTTGTGAAGGGTAGGTCGTGCCTTACTAACCTTATTGAGTTTTTTGAAAAAGTGACCAAAGAGGTGGATGGGGGTAAGGCAGTTGATGTGGTATATATGGACTTTAGTAAGGCGTTCGATAAGGTGGCCCATGGAAGGCTTCTGCAGAAAATGCAGATGTATGGGATTGAGGGTGATTTAGCTAATTGGATTAGGAATTGGCTAGCAGATAGAAGACAGAGGGTGGTGGTTGATGGAAGATATTCATCGTGGAGTTCGGTTACAAGTGGTGTACCTCAGGGATCTGTTTTGGGGCCCCTGCTGTTTGTAATTTTTATAAATGATCTGGATGAGGGTATTGAAGGATGGATTAGTAAATTTGCAGATGACACCAAAGTCGGAGGAGTGGTAGATAGTGAAGAGGGGTGTTATAGTTTGCAGAGAGACTTGGACAAGTTGCAGAGCTGGGCCGAGAGGTGGCAAATGGAGTTTAATGTGGAAAAGTGTGAGGTAATTCACTTTGGCAGGAATAACAAATGTGTAGAGTATAGGGCTAATGGTAGGACTCTTAATAGTGTTGATGAACAGAGGGATCTTGGTGTATATGTGCATAGATCCCTGAAAGTTGGCAATCAAGTCGATAAGGTTGTTAAGAAGGCATACGGAGTCTTAGCTTTTATTGGTAGGGGGATTGATTTCGGAGCCGCAACGTCATGTTGCAACTGTACAAAACTCTAGTGCGGCCGCACTTGGAGTATTGTGTACAGTTCTGGTCCCCGCATTATAAGAAAGATGTGGAGGCATTGGAGAGGGTACAGAGGAGGTTTACCAGGATGTTGCCTGGTATGGAGGGCAGGTCTTATGAAGAGAGGCTGAGGGATTTGAGGTTGTTTTCGTTAGAAAGAAGGCGGCTAAGAGGAGACCTTATTGAAACATATAAGATGATTAGAGGTTTAGATAGGGTGGACAGTGATAGCCTTTTTCCTAGGATGGAGAAAGCTAGCACGAGGGGACATAGCTTTAAATTAAGGGGTGGTGGTTTTAGGACAGATGTCAGAGGTAGGTTCTTTACCCAGAGGGTGGTAAGGGTATGGAATGCCTTGCCTGCGTCAGTTGTAGATGCGCCAAGTTTGGTGGCGTTTAAGAGGTTAGTAGATAAGTTTATGGATGAAAAGGAAATGGTTTAGGTTAAAGGGTCACTGCTTGTTCCTAATTGGTCAGCGCAACATCGAGGGCCGAAGGGCCTGTTCTGCGCTGTAATGTTCTATATGTTCTATATCACATATTAATCATCAGCCAATTTAATACACATCAGGTGACATCAAGAAAACAACTGAAGACATTGGATACATCAAAGGCTCTGACAACATCTCAACAGTCATGAAGATTTCTCCATAGCCAAACTTTTAACAGTATAGCTACAACACTGGTATTTATGCAATAATGTGGAAAATTGCCCATAAGCCCTATCCACAAAAACAGGATGAATCCAATCTGTTCAAATATACCCCTTCAATTTACTCTCACCCATCAGCAAAGTAATAGCCGATGTTGTCAACAGTGTCAGCAACAACCTGTTCACTGATGTTCAGTTTGGGTTCAGCAAGGGCTATTCATTTCTGACCTCATTACAGTCTTGGTCCAAATGTTGACAAAACGTGAAATCCCAGACGTGAAAACCTTGACAAGAAGGCAGCTTTTGACGGAGTGTGGCATCAAGGAGATTTTGATACCACACTCACTATTGAGTCTGCATTGATAAAAATCCCTCCCAAGCCTTATCCCATACCTCCACATATTTACCTTAACACAAAGGGTAATTTAGCATGGCCAAAATCTTCAATAGTTGGGAGTTAAAACAAAGGAAGATGGTTGTGGTTGTTGGAAAGCAACCACTTCGGCTGTAGAACATTGTTACAGAGATTCCTCAGGGGAATGACCTAGGTCCAGTTGTGCTTCAGTGATTTCCCCTTCAACATAATGCCAAAAGTCAGGATGTTTCAGTGTTCAATATCATTCGCAACTCCTCAGAACAATCAGGCTTTATCTGAAAAATGACAAGTAGCATTAGTGCCATACAAGTATCAGGCAATAATTATCTCCAACAGAAGAGAATTTAACTATTTCCCTTTAATATTCAACAGCATCACCTTTACTGAATCCTCCACCATGAACATCCTAGAGTGTTACCATTGATGAGAGATTTAACTGGACCAACCATATATGTATTACGACTACAAAAGCAGGTGGAGACTCTGACAAAAGTCTGTCCCCAAGGTACAATTCAGGAGTGAGATGGAATACTTCCACTTGCCTGAACAAGAGCAGTTCCAATAACATTCAAGATTCTAAACATCATTTGAGAGAAAGCAGCTGGTGATTATAGGCCAGTGAGTCTTACTTCTGTTGTGGGCAAAGTATTGGAGAGAATTATTAGGGATAGGATTTATAGTTATTTAGAGAGAAATGAATTTGTCGCCACATCTTAAATATTCATTCCCTCCATCACTATTTGAACTTGCTCTGCAGCAATTTGCCAAGGCTCCTCCAACAGTGACTTCCATATGTGAACATCACCAGCTGCAATTTCCCTAAATCACACACCATGCTAACTTGAAATCATATTTTCATTCCCCACTGTCCACTCTATTAATCCTTTTCTAATAGTGTTGTGAGTATGTGTACACCTATTCAAAAGCAATTAGGAATCAGTAATAAAGACTGGTATTGCCAATAATGTTCATATCATAGAATCCTTACAGGGTAGAAGGCCATTTGACCTATCAATTCTGCACTGACAAAAATCCTTCCCAAGCCTTATCCCATAACTCCACATATTTACCCTAACACTAAGGGTAATTTAGCATGGTCAATCTACCTAACCTGCACTTCTTTGGAGTGTGGGAGAAAACCAGAGCATCTGCAGGAAACCCATGCAGGTGCAGGGAGAACATGCAGACTCCACACAGTTACCCAAGGACGGAATTGAACCCAGGTCCCTGTTGCTGTGAGGCAGCAGTGCTAACCACTCTGCCGTTATGCATATCCTAAAAAAAACAAAAAAGTGACCTATTTATTGGCTGTAACTGACAGTTGCCCAAGATGGCAAAGAATGGACTCAAAGCTTTAAGCAGTAGCTGCACATGTAGATTGGATGCAGGTTATCCCACTGACACTTGTTTTATATCTGAAGAATCAGTGTAATTCTCTCCACAACCCAATTCTGCAGGCATTTTTATACACTGACAGCAGAGGGAACCCTTCTCCAATTTGTTTTCAAAGCAAGTAATAGTGAAAATAGTGGTTTGATGCTAATGTAAGCATTACCAATTAACCAATCACATCAAACGTATGGCTAGGACATTACTCTGCAATTAATTAACTTTTTTTTCACTTTTGAGTGCAAGATCCTCTGTATAATGCAAAATAAAAGTAGAAAATCTTCACCTAACAACCCTCTATTAGGAAACAAAGAGATTGAAGAATAATGGCTGACCCTCAATTCTGCAAGTGAAGGACAGGTCAGGGGTTGCCAAACTGGGATCATTTGTTCTGGGTATATTAGGGAACTTTTCTATAAATAAGGTATTCATGAATTCTATTCTATTCTATTCTGGATTCCATTCTAAAAGGGAGGGGCAAGACTGGCAGTTCAGTGTTCCAGGGTACAGATGTGATAGGAAAGATAGAACAGGAAATAAGAGGAGGAATTGCATTTTTGATGAGGGAGAACGTCACAACAATACTGAGAGAGAATATATCCCAGCGTTAGCTCACTGAGTCTATTTGGGTAGAACTGAAAAATAAGAAGGAAGAAATCACTTTGATACTATTGCACTACAGGTCCCCCAAAGAAAAAAAAAGGAGCAAATATGTAAATAAGATAATACAAGAAAAATAGGACGGTAATAGTGGGGGACTTTAACTTTTCCAACATTGACAGGGACAGCCTTCGTATTAGGGGTTTGGTTGGAGAGAAATTTGTTGAGTGTATTCAGGAAGAATTTCTCATTCAGTATGTGAATGACTTGACTAGACAGGCAAAACTTGATCTCTTGGGAGAGGGATCACTTTGCGACCAGTAACCATAATTCTATTTAGTTTTAAAATAACTTTGGAGAACGATAGGTCTGGCCCAAAAGTTAAAATTCTAAATTGGGGCAAGGACAATTGTGGTGGTATTAGACAGGAACTTTCAAAAGTTGATTAGGGAAGTCTTTTGAAAGGTAAAGGGACAGCTGGTAAGTGGGAGGCTTTCAAAAGTATGCTAACCAGAGTTCAGGGTAAGCACATTCTTAGAGTGAAGTGCAAGACTGGTAAAATGGGGAATCCTGGAGAAGAGGGCATATGAAATGTTTAAGCAGCTGGGATCAAATGGGTCTCATGAAGAGTATAGAGGTTGTCGGAGTAGAATTAAGAGAGAAGTCAGGAGGACAAAAAGAGGACATGAGTGCTTTGGCAGATAAGGCAAACGAGAATCCAAAGGGCTTTGACAAATACATAAAAGGCAAAAGAGTAACTGGGGAGAGTAGGGCCTGTTAAGGATCAGCAAGATCATCTATGTGAGGATCCGCAAGAGATGGGCAAGTCCCTAAATAAATATTTGTCATTAGTATTTAGTGTTGAGAGATATGGCTGTTGGGGAATTTAGGGAAATAAATAGTGACATCTTATATGTTACAGAGAAGGAGGTGCCTGAAGTGTTAAAGTGCATCAAGGTAAGTAAATTCCCAGGACCCAGTGAAATGCATTCAGGATATTATGGGAGATTATGGAGGAAATTGCAGGTCCCTAGCAGATATCTGAATCATCAATAGCCACAGGTAAGGTGCCTGAAGATTGGAGGATAGCAAATCTATGCCTTTATTTAAAAAGGGTTGCAGGGAAAAGCGTGGGAACTACAGACTGGTAAATCTAATATCTTAAGTGTGGAAGTTGTTCTAAGGGTATTCTTAGAGACAGGATCTACAGGCATTTAGAGAGGCAAGGACTGATTAGGGATAGTCAGCATGGCTTTGTGAGTGGAAAATAATGTCTTACAAATTTGAGTTTTTTGAAGAGGTAATCAAAAAGGTAGATGAGGACAATACAGTCAACATTGTCTATGTGTATTTTAAACAAAGCCTTTGACAAGATACCGCATGGTAGATTGTTGCATAAGGTTAAATCTCTCAGGATCCAGGGTGAGTTAGCCACTGGATATAAAGTTAGCTTGATGATAGAAGACAGAGTGGTTGTACAAGGTAGTTTTTCAAAATGGTGGCCTGTGGCCTTGGTATGCCACAGGGATCAGTGCTGGGTCCACTGTTATTTGTATTAATGACTTGGATGAGAATTTAGAAAGCACGGTTAGTAAGTTTGCAGATAATACCAAGATTGGCGGCATAGTGGTCAGTGAAAATTATCTCGGATTGCAACAGGATCTTGATCAGTTTGACCAATGAATAGCAGATGAAGTTTAATTTAGATTAATGAGAGGTGTTGCATTTTGGTAAACTGAATTGGGGCAGGACCTATTCAATTAATGGTAGGGCACTGGGGAGAGTTATAGAACAAAGGGATCCAAGAGTACAGCTTCATAGCTCCTTGAAAGGGAAGTCGCAGATGAACAGGGTGGTGAAGGCAGCATTCGACACGCTTGGTATCATTGGTTAGAATATTAAATACAGGAGTTGGGATGTCATGTTGAAGTGTACAAGACATTAGTAAGGCCATACTTGGGGAATACTGTGTGCAGTTCTGGTCACCCTATAATAAAAAGGATATTACTAAACTAGAAAGAGCATAGAAAAGGTTTACTAGGATGCTCCCAGAATTTAATGGTTTGAGAGGCATAGATTAGTTAGTCAACATCTTTCCCCAAAGGTAGGAGAGTCTAAAACTAGAGAGCATAGATTTAGGTGAGAAGGGAAAGATACAAAAGGGCCTGGGGAGGCAATTTTTTCCCCACACAGAATGGTGAGTATTTGGAATGAACTGCCACTGATGGTAGTAGAGGCGGGTACAATGTTGAATTTTAAAAAGCATTTAGACAATTACATGGGTAAGATGGGTATAGAAGGATATGGACCAAATGTGAGCAACTCGAACCAGCTTAGTGATAAAAAAACTGGATGACATGGACAAGGTGGTTCAAAGGGCCTGTTTCTATGCTGTAAACGTCCATGACGCTATATATGTTCTAGATTAGGGAAGCCAGGAAAGAAACATTGTGAGCAATGGATCTGTCAAAATTTAAAAGGATCAGTAAATGTGTTAGGGCTTAAGAACATTGAGCATTGTTAAGCGCTTGAAAAAAGTGTGGACAACAAAAGAAAAACAGATTCTTTACATCCAAATTTTCAAGTACTCATTATAAAAGTCTCATTCATTAGTTTCAGACAGTTCCTTCAAAGCATCAATCTCTGGAAACTTAGTTTTGTGACAATCTCAGGTACAACTTTTAACAATAGCTGATAAATAAAAATAAATAAATAACCTTACTTGTGATCCAGTCCTTAATAAGATCAACATGCATTATGCTTCTACATTTCTCTGGAGCAATGTCCACACCCACAGCAATCAGGAATTTGGTTTGCTTCTTCACTTCTAGAATCTAGCGTTCGGCATCTTTTTAATTTTACTTACTTTAAAAAAAACATAACCAAACAACATAAATAAAACCAGAGATGCTATCACTGGGGATCATGCCTAGCTCTCCAAATTGAACATCTTGTAGAAATCATCCTGATCCTGAGGATCATAAGGCAGGCGGATTTCATTAAAAATATAAATTTCAATATGTACTAAATTTTTTTGTTCATACAGATATTGGAAAACTATCTTTTTATAAGATAGTAAGAACTCAGATTACTTTTCTACTCACCATAGACTTATTTTCAAATTTTAGATCCTGTCTTAAAAGAAATATGAACTTCAAAATACACTAGAGTATAGAAACTGTAAAGGATCAATATAATAAAAGCTATAATTATCTGTCAGAGATGAAGGTACCTGGATTGTTAAGCTGTGTGATAAGCTTGAACTTTAATCAAATAAAGAGGAAAATGTATACCAAGATACAGTTAAATCAACTTCATGCTAAAATTCAGTAGGGTCTTGGATTTGGGTTTTCTAACATTCAGGTTTTCAGGACATCTTCGTACATCACTAATCCAAACTGTTTGTCTTCTGATATGCCAAAATGCTCGGTGTGTACTGATTCAGGTTGCTGCCTTACTTGATAAGAACCTTTTGTGTAATAAGTGGCTATTCTGGTATGTCTCATTCAATTTTGGGTTAACAGAAGGACATACATTCCAGCAGGCAGGCTTTTCTTTTCTACAGGATTAGGTATAGAAAATATCATATGGCCAAACCGCTCTACATCAGTGTTTATTAAAGCTTCACTCAAGTCTCCTTTCATCTTTCTTCATCTCAATCTCTCATCCTAATCACCCTTCTCCCTCAAATGCTTGTCTAGCTTTCCCTTAAACATATCTATACTATTTGCCTCAACTTACTCCCTCTAGAACATAGAACATTACAGCCCAGTACAGGCCCTTCGGCCCTCAATGTTACGCTAACCAGTGGCATGAAGCTAACAATCCTCTAACCTAAACTCTGGTAGCAAGTTCCACATTTTTTCCACTCTTTCAGCATGTTTCTTCTGAATTCTCCAATGGATTTCTTGGTGACTATCTTATAGTGATGGCCTCTAGTTACATTCTTCATCACAAGAGGAAATATTTGCTCTCTGTTCATTCTTATCGAATGAATCATTTCAGAATTTTAAGCACTACTATTAGGTCACTCCTCAGCCTTTTTGAGAGAAATGAGATCTGGTCCAGCCTGTCAATCCTTTCTCAATAAGTACAACCAGGTATTTCTAGTATCATTCTTGAGTCCTCTTCAGTGCCTCCATATCCAATTCACAATATTGCAACCAGAACTGCACGCAATATTGTAAGTGTAGTGTAACAAAAATGTGATACAGATCTAGCATAACTTCCCTAATTTTGAATCCTATCCCTCTAGAAATAAAGCCTAGTGCTTAAGTTTGTTTTCTCGCTAATCTGTGGCACAGCATTTACTGGTTGATGTATTTGCACTGAGATACTTTTGTTCCTCAGCCCCAACCAGATGTGCCCCTTCCAATAAACGATCTTCATATTTTTGCTCCCAAAGTGTACTAAATGTAATCTCTACTTTATTATCTTTTAGCAAAGCTAGATAATTGTCTACATTATCGAAAAGTTTTTGTTCTTTTGATAGAAAATTCTAATGATCTATACAGATTTACACTGAAATTCATTCATTTTAGGGGAAGAAACAGGAAGCAGTAGGTAATCATCTTACAAAAGCAAATGAAATACTTTTACTTATAAATGGGAGCAACCTGAAACATTAACCTGATCTCTAACTTTTCCACAATGGCTCCGTATAGCATGCAGATAATATATCACTGAGGCATGTTAAGTCTCTCGACCCATCAAGCTGGGGCGAAAGAAGGGACAATGTACGAGGTAGTTAAGAGAGGAAGCAGACCAGGGAGAGATTTAACGCCGAGGGAGATAATATTAAATTTGAGGCATTGGAGAACCACACATAGTCAGAGTTTATTGGTGCAATTAGCAAATCAGATTTGTGCAGGATAAGATAGCAGAGAAAGTTTTGGAGTGAAGAATGAAATGCCAGTCAGAAATGCAGTAGAATAGTTAAGTCTGGAATAGATATGGGTAAGGATTTCAGTGGCAGATGAGCTGAGGCCAGGGCAGTGGATGATGTTAGACATGGATATAAGAAGCCTTTCTGATGGCACAATGTGGGGCGGGAGGGAGGAAAATGTGGCATTAAAAGCTCAGAAATTGCTGAATCTGGTTCAATTTGAGACCATGGCAGGAAATGGAATGTAACCTCTAACAAAATAAATCTTTATCGGAATTTGAGACAGGCACTAAGAGAATTTTCTTTTGAAAATTTCAGTGTTTAATTGGAAGAAATTAAGTTCATCAAGGGCTGACAAGCAGTCTGATCACAAAGGTAAAGTAGGAAGTCAGCAACATCCACATGACAGTTGACTCCACGCTGCATCTGTCACCAACAGTACCACAAAGAGGAGATGGCGGCCATGGATGGATCATTGGTGCAACCAAAACTATTGATGGAGGTTGAAAAGATCTTGTGGTGAGGAATGAAATAATGGATAATAGAAGTGATACATTGGAAGAGGATGGTTTGTTCAGCCAGGGAAAGGACTAGAGTTGTCAACAAAGAAGATGGCATCGTGTCAAAATCAGCTATTCGCGACTTTAGTTGGGGTTATTTTGGTGCTGTGAAAAATGTGTAAAATTGAAGATGTTCAAACAAAGGGTCATGTAAAAGATGGGCAAAGAGCAGCTCTACATCTTGAATAATTTATATATTAGAGGCGAATCAGAAAATGTCCACAAAAATGGATGCACTCAACAACCAGGGATGTTAGATACTCAGTGGTTAGTGCTGCTGCCTCACAGCACCAAGGATTCTGGCCTTGGGTAACAGTGTCTGTGGAATTGGCACTTTCTGTCTGTGTTTGCATGGATTTCCTCCAGATTCTCCAGTTTCCTTCAACAATCCAAAGATATACAGATTAGGTGGATTGGCGATGCCAAATTGTCCTTCAGTGTCCCAAGATGTGGAGGTAAGGGGGATTAGTGAGATAAATAGATGGGGTTACAGAGATAGGACATTTTACCCAGACCATATCAGAATCGGTGCAGATTTAATGAGCCAGATGGTCTGCTTCTGCACTGTAGGGGTTATATGATTCTATAAAGGCTCAATACATACATACACTTGAACTCTCAAAATCTCCTTGAATTTCAAGAAAATTAACCAATTTAAAACAGAAAATACAACTGATCCACCTCAACAACAAACCAGTGTGGAAAGAAAAACCCATCTTAACTACTCAAATAAATGACAAACTTACAAGAGTGATTTGGGCAACGAGTCTCTTATTTAACCTAAGACTAAGGAAATTTGACATGACTCTCACCAACATTGACAGATGCACCACAGAAGGCATTCTTTCTAATTGTATCACAGCTTTTTATGGCTCCTGCGCTGTCCAAGATGCAAGAAACTACAAAGAGTCTTGAATGAAACCCAGTCCATCAGTCAAACTAGCCTCTCATCCACTGATACCAACTGCACCTTCCTCCTTCCTCTGCCTTGGAAAAGCAGCCAGCATAATCAAGTACCCCACACATCCGGGCATATTCTCCTCCACCTTCTTCTGTTGGGAAAGATAAACAAAAGTCTGGAGATCATGTACCAACTAACTCAAAAATAGCTTCTTCCCTGCTGCCATCAGACTTTTGAATGGAGTACATTGCACTAAATTGATCTTTTTCTACATCTTAGCTATGACGGTAACACTACATTCTGCACTCTCTCCTTTCCTTCCCCTTGTCTATATAGCTGTCTGTACAATGCATAAGGAACAATACTTTTCATTGCATACTAATACACGTAACAATGTTAAATCAAATTCAGCAGAGAAACAGGGGTGATGGGTGAGTAGGAGGGAGGGAAGATGTTGGAGTGTAAAGGGTCATGTCCAACAATTCTGAGTGCTTGGCAAGTGCATTTTTAGGCATGACCAACCAAAGAATCACAGCTACACCTCTAATACCTACAGCTCCCCAAAACAGGAAGGTTGAATCAGATTTTCCAGTATCAGGCATTACTACTTGTAAGAAACACAACTCTTCAGGACCATGGTTTGAAATCTGGCCAAACCATACAATTCAAGGTTGGGAATAGGAGCTGTTCCACATCTGATCAGAAAGCAATCCAGAAATACAGCATTTCAAATAATTAATAAAGTGAGCTGGCAAAGAGTTTATGCTAATAACAAAAATAAAATCAAAGGCAAGAGACTTAGAATAAGGCTGTAGTCGTATTGAAGGAGTAAAAGGTTACTTAACCTTTAAGAGGAAACAAATATGCCAAATGATTGTCCCTTGGTGGATGATGATGCATTTCCTATTATATGTGGAAACTGACTGAATCAAGACATTATTAGAGTGGGTGGACAGAAAAATACATTTCCATTTATATATTATTCCAGAACAATACATCTAATGTTCTATATACAACTAAGTGCTGTTGTGAAAGTTCAAATTGTAAAATATTTTGTCATTGTCATTCCAATGAGCAGCACAAGTTGTGGAAACAAAACTGTTTAATTAGACCGTTACAAGCACCTCAAACAATTGGCTATTGTTACAATACCAGAATTCTTTTGTCCACAATCTAGTTATTGCAAAGGCAGATGGAAAAACCAGCAATGGTAGATTTAGGAATGGTGGCACCATAATTCATGTGGAAAATGGAAATAAAACTAGCCAGTTCACTTTCACATCATTGGCTGTCTAGTGCACACTTGAAGATCTGACAAGTAGAAAATGCAGTGAGATGGAACATGCCAGAATAGCATTTGACCACAACATTCTGTTACCTAATAAGTCTTTCATTATACACAGCAACTCAAGAAACATTTAACCTTACATTTCAAGAATGCAATGCTTACATGGATGATTAAAAAAAATACTTCCTATTTACATTGTTAATCCCTGAAAAAGCTACAAAGACCAGTGCAATTTATTACGTCACTGTCTGATGCTGAGAAAGCAATGCTGTTAATTGAATAAGATCAACTTTCCCTTTATGCTAATGTCTGTGGGGTCTGCTGTATTGCAAATTGTTTCAAACAAGTTTGATCACATCCACTTTTATTTTCACTTTCATATCAATGGCTATCATTTCTGACACAGCAAAATACTTTAACATATAAATTTTTGTGACAAAATAGTAAATCTGCACATAGAAAAGTCACCTTTTTTAACTCTCTTTTGCAGGCTTTAATACAGGATATCGCAAATATTTTTCTTGGATATATATCTTACAATGCTGAAGCACAGTAAGGATAGTTTAATTAAAAAGAAATATTTTTTCTAATGTCAAGCTCTGTGCAGGGCCTATTCTTGCAGGTATGCTTTCATAAATAAGGAAAAGGCGATTAAGGGACTTTTGCAATGACATCAAAGTGTACTGTGGGGGCAGGAAACTTATCTCCTTTGAAGGACTGTTTTAGGACAAATCTGTTGGTCATCTGTATGGCTGAATTCAACACTAACTGAAGCAACAAGTGTGAATTTTCCACTGTCTCCTTTGTAAGTAGGCAAGCTCCAAAACATGCATTCTCTTAGCCATATTACAGTTTAAGTCCCGTTTCTGTATTTTATGGAAAGATATTTTACAGGAAAATCTACAGATTTTACAAGAATAATGCTTCTTTCCTATTGGATACAATTGTACAGCACTTTGCAATATCTCAGCTACTTCCTTACTTGATACAGTAGCTTCTCGCCTTTATCTTCTTGTCATTCAATATTAATACTCATCAGCTAAAACAATTTTCATAAATAGGTACAAAAAATATCCAAACACGTGAAAAAAACTAACATTTTTCTCATTACTTTCAGTTAGGAAATTTAACATGAGAAGGTCAGGCAACACAAGAAACAAAGCATCAAGACATGTTACGTGTTTTCAGCAGAGTCAGTTGGCCAACTACCTCTTGCTAAGGACAAAAACTACCCTTCCCAAAACACAGTGCACAAAAGCAAAATTTCAAACATTAACAGTATTTCTGAGTGAACAATGGTCTGATGTTGGAGCCATCTGATTTACACCACTGATGTTTGAGAGTTTGCCACTTTGCTGGGTCCACGATGAACACTGGAGTGATCGTTGGCTCCTTGAAGAAAGCTGGCGAATGCTGCTAGGAACCAAGCCAGGGGTGTCTGAGGCATTCTGCTGCAGAAGCGCGTTTCTCAGGGACCATTTCTAACATGGGCAGCAAGAAGTCAGTGAACTGTACAGCTTCTTCATGAGGCCATCCATATTTTTCTATTAGCACATCAAATAAGCTCCAGGGTTTCAGTTTTGTAATGTGTCGTAGTTCACCTATGCACAAAGTATAAAACAGTCAGGAAAATTCATGAATACACTGAACCTAAGGGTTTATTAGGGTAAGAACAGATCCTAAAAGCAAGTTGTGTCTGGATTTCAGATTTTGGAATTCTATTGCCTAACATTTACAATAAAGATGCAGTTTCCATAATCAGGTGGGTTTCTATAAACTAAAAATTGCAGCCTTTACCCTGAAATGGGCAGCACAGCACATCACAGATTAACAAATATCTCTCAATTATGATGGAAAGTGCTAAAAACTACACGAAATACTCACCAAATTCTCCCATCTGTTTGGAAGGAGATATTTAGCACATCACCAGCCCGGTCTTTAATATGACTGAGAGGAAACTAACTAAAGTTGAGCACTTTTATGCTAAATGAAGCATCTGTATTACAGAATGCTGAAAGTATTATCTTCTTCTCCAGTATACTCATATGCTGAACAGAATCTTTCTAGACATGCTGAGGCAGCTTTGATGACAGATCCAGGATAAAGGTTGGACAGGAGATTCATTGGCCAATGAGTTCCCATACCTGGCTAATTATGCTAGAGGCAGGGTGGAAGTGGCGATGACTACCAGCCTGGAATTGGCAAAGGCTACCAGCAGGATAGTGGCAGGCAGGCAGGCAGGCAAGCTGAATACATAGCTGACCACTGATGGGCAGATTAGGAATGTTGGAAGTGGGGGATAGCCTGCCACTGCCCTGTTCGTTGTCCTTGTCACTTGCAGACCAGTAGTCGTTGCCACTTTCATCCTGCCTCTGGGTCAAAGTCCAGCAAATACTTGGAGTGGGAATCCTGTAAATAGAACCCCGGCCATAGTTCACCTTGCAAACTCCATGTATAAACAGATGATATCAAAGCCATCCTGCAGGACAATCGCTATCCGGATCACTTAATTGTTCATTCTGCATTGCACAAACTCACAAATGTGCCAAAAGTTACCAGTTTCAGACCTGAAAATTGCCTGGTCTACTTCAATCCTAGAAAGGCCAAATATCTCAAATATGAGAACAACAGATTAAATAAATCAGTTCAAGCTGCTACTATCTAATGTCAACTTGAATGGTATTTTCAACTAACAGCCCTTCTTAAACAAAAGCACAATATTTGCTACTCTCCAATCTTCAGGCACCTCACCTGTGGCTGTCATTGATTCAAGTATCTCTGCTAGGAGACCCGCAATTTCCTCCATCACCTCCCAAAACATCCTGGGATAAACTTCTATGACTCTATTCCATCAGATTCCAGGGATTTGTCGACCTTGATACGCTTCAAGACTTCCAGCACCTCCTTCCCTGTAATATGTATACTCTCAAAATATCACTATTTATTTCCCCAAATTCTATGCCTTTCTCAACTGTAAATACTGATGAGAAGTATTCATTTAGGATCACATTCATCTCTTGTGAATCTGCACAAAGATGACCTTGCTGATCGTTAAAAGGCTCTTCTCTCTTCCTAGTTACTCATTTGCCCTTTATGTATTCAAAGAAGCTCTTTGGATTCTCCTTTGCCTTATCTGCCAAAACAGTCCCGTGTCCCATTTTTGCCCTTATGATTTCTCTCTTTACTCTACTCCTGCAACTTCTATATGCTTCAAAGCATCCACTTGATCTCAACTGCCTATGCATGTCATGTATCTCCTCCTTTTTCTTGACCAGGGCCTCAATGTCTCAATTTATCCAGGATTCTCTATTTCTACCAACCTTGCCCTTCATTCGAAAAGGAATGTACTTACCTTGAACCCTGGTTAACACACTTTTGAAAATCTACCACTTATCAGCCGTCCCTTTGCTTATCAACAGGCTTCCCCCAATCAACTTTTGAATGTTCCTATCTAATGCCATCAAAATTGGCCTTGCCCTAATTTAAAATTTTAACTTTTGAGCCAGACCTATCATTTTCCATAGCTACCTTAAAACTAATAGAATTATGGTCACTGGTCCCAAAGTGGTCCCTCACCAACGGTTCTATCATCTGCCTTTCCTTATTTCCCAAAAGGAGATCAAGTTTTGCCTCCTTTCTAGTCGGGCCATCCATATATTGAATGAGAATTTGAATATACTCAACAGATTTCTCTCTATCCAAGCCCCTAATACTACAGCTGTTCCAGTCAATGTTGGGAAAGTTCAAGTGTCATATGTTTACACACAGGAAGTCTTTCTTTGAAAATAAAAGGAATATGTCCAAAACTTGAATCTTTTTTGAACTACCTGAAAGCTTGGGGAGCCTGCAGTTCCCCACTGCATTCTCTCTGGCAATACCTCAGCTAAAGTCCGCTTGCCAACCAATCAGCATCCCTTTTCTCCTGTGGGATAAATTGTTTGCATTTGTACATAGCTTTGGCACTTCTTTCTCTTTCCAGCGATAAAACATTGAACTCATTCAAAAGAAAGGCAACAGCTTTTTTAAAAATTTGTATTGCAAAATCTTATTTTTGAAAGGAATAGAAATATTCCACACCTCAGTTAAACTTTACATCCGCAGGAACATAAAAAGCTTTAAAAAATGTTAGTTATTAACCCAGTTGATTCATATTGAAGTCATAGCTGTGTGCCTGACATACATTTGATTGCAAAATTCTGAATGCCAGGAATAATAAAGTAACATGCAATTTTAGTTTACGATAGTAGTGATTTGAAATATATTAACAGATATTCATTAAATTGTAACTTTTTAACCTCTTCAGAATATCACCAACTAAAACTGGATGATCATCAGTCAGACAGCATATTGCTCTGGGATATAGGATCAAATGAAATCATCTCTGTGAAGTGAACCTGAGCAGTCTTTGGTCCTAATTAGCACAGGTCCACATTATGAAATTAACAACATGGCACAAATAGTCAATCTATTTAATAGTTTTCTAATTCAGGATGCACAAACTAATATTAGAACTGATCCAAGGATAATGCCACACTACTACCTATGTGAATATAAGATCTACAGAGACCTTTATTCTGTGTCTGCTTCAGGAGTTTTTAATGTAGAAATTGAGAGTCTAGACTATAAAGGAGCCTAATTTCACAGTGGAGATGTTTGTTAACAGAGCATATTGTTTGAAACTAGTAAAGGCCATTGTTTCTCTGTTTAATTTGAGGTTTGCACACTAAGTCCCCTCCAGTCAAACCAGCCAATATTATCAACTTCTATAAAAATTGTCAGCCTCAGGCAAAAACATTTAAGCAAGCTTAATGAAAGTTTGTTCAACTTTACAACACAACCTTATTATTAGACCATCTGAATTCTTATGTAACTCATCAGTGTTTCAGAGGTACAAAAACTCCATATTGTATAACCACTAGACAATAATACCTCTAAATGTATGTAATAATTCACTCACTGTTCTTAAATACTTATGAAGGGATTTAATTTATTTAAGAATGCACATAGCATCTACCACTTTTGCTGAACATCTATTTCCAATACTTACTTTTAGTTGGAAAACAATTAGTAGTCTAACTTAAAGCTGGTTAATTCCATATTCCTGTTCCATGATGTTCTCCAAGTTAAATTACTTATTTGCATCTATATTATCAATATTTCCCATTATTTTAAAGGGGAATATTATTTAACTTTCCTAACTTTTCTCCAATATGGACATGTTCAGTTCATGGTCCCTTCATTGCTTCCAGCCAAAAACAATATCATCCTATTTTTGAAGCCACAGTGACATGGCTTTTGGAGATAGGGCACTCAAAAGGGTATTTTAAAAGTGACCTTGATAATAGCTATCCAGAGTTTTACATCAGCCTTCTTTAGTTTAGAATGAAATATCCTTGACTCACATCCTAACAATTGATACCATATCAATAATTAATTCCTATTAGATATTTATAATAATAATTATACATTAATTTCATTTCCTGTCTTTGATAATGCACAGCTAGTGTAAACTTGTATTCATGCATCATGTTCCACTGTGCATAGTCTTGCATATTTAACATGTTTAATAAATTTATCAAAAACCTGAAAGCTATCACATAACTAGGTAGCAGCACATCAATAGTCATTTTTTTTCCATATACTTAGTTTTGGTTCCGTTTTCTTACCATGCATATATAATGTAAACAAAGGACAAAGAAAGCTCCTACAGAACTCCCAGCCAATTTCTGCTTCTCGCCAAGGCTTTTACACTTAGCATCATTTTCCTTTACTAAGGTATTATCAATCCAGCTCTGAATTGCTATTAATTTCATAAGCCTTAATTTTCCTCTAAATTTTTACAAGCTCCGAAAATATTATTTGCAACCATGCCTCATTTCTCACTTCAAACAAAACAACCAACACTATCTTCATATTCACATACTAAATCTAGAAAAACTGGGCAATTCTGCAAAACATTTAGGAAAGGTTTTAGCTATAATGCTTGCCTGAACTTAGATTTATATTTGTTTTATGACATAATACTGTCTTAGCTTTCCCCGTGACTAAATAAAAAACATATGAGTTAGTTTAATACAACATGACCATCTTGCTGAAGTTCATTTCAGAATCCCTTATTTTCCAAAAGACCGAATATTTCTATAAATTCTTTAAACTCTGCATGTTGAATGTTTGACCTTTTTGAAATATCTTTTCAATAAAACTTTACATCACGTGCAAATAAAAGAATTGCTTTAGAACTAGCTCATGGTAAACGATACAAAGTGCATTTATCCGCTGGATGGCTAAAGCATTAATGAACTTCCAAAAGTACCTTACTATTAAATATAGAGTTTAACAAAACAGCAAGCTGCATTGCATTTATTCCATAACCACATTTCCTAAACATGGATAAAGTGGCTATCAAATGACTTTAATTTTGAATAAAACTTGATGGCCCAAATTTTCAGTTCCCAATAGTGGTGAATGCTGAGACGATTGCTGCTATTGAGGGTTGTAATGGAATTGGAAATTCTTGATTTAATCCCAAACTTGCAACTTCTGCTATGCCAGAAACAGCATATTCCTCACATGGAAGTCCTCACAGATGGTCTTGTCAGCACCTGCTGCCACATAAACATGGGCTGTTTGCCATATATAATGCTGTTTATTTTACACCGATCCTACTTGGCAGAAAGCACGCTCAAAAATGCAAGTAAATCAGGTGGAATGTCAAAAGCACTCAAGCACACATGTCAACCCTGACACTGTTCATTGGGACTCCACTTGGGCCTCACTTGGAGTACTGCGTCCAGTTCTGGTCGCCGTACTACCGAAAGGATGTGGAGGCCTTGGAGAGAGTGCAGAGGAGATTTACCAGGATGCTGCCTGGTATGGAAGGGCTGTCTTACGAGGAAAGATTGAACACACTGGGGTTGTTTTCCCTTGAAAGACATCGGCTGAGAGGGGATCTATTAGAGGTATATAAGATTATAAGGGGTATAGATAGAGTAAATGGTGGTAAGCTTTTTCCACCATTAGAAATGGATAGAACGAGGGGTCATGGCCTTAGGGTGAGGGGGCTATGTATAAGACGAATATTAGAGGGCAGTTTTTCACACAAAGGGTAGTGGGGGTGTGGAATGCACTGCCGAGTGAGGTGGTGGGAGCAGGCACGCTAGGGTTGTTTAAGGGTCTCTTGGACAGCCACATGAGCGGTCTGCAGATAGAGGGATATAGCAGGACTGTCTAAATATCTTATTTGTTTCCACAGGCAATTCGGTCCACCTTGTTGACCAACAAGGTGCATGCATTCGGCAGGTCGTGTGAGGGCTGCTCTTGGATGTTGCTTCAGGAGTGGCCTAGTGCTTCAAGTGTATGCTTAAACTGGACCATCTGATGGGCAACATGACAGCTCAGAGACTATCGCTGTTGCTGTGCAGACACATAGATTTGGGCCTGTGTCTGCGGGAGTTTGCGCGTTCTCCCCGTGGTTGCGTGGGTTTTCTCCGGGTGCTCCGGTTTCCTCCCACATCCCAAAAATGTGCTGTTAGGCTGATTGGGTAACAAATTGTCCCTATATTGGTCCCTATATGGGAATCTTCCACAATAGGCATAGCCTAAAGTCATGGATATGTCATTAAGACGTTAGGACGGCGGCGCGGGCTCGTTGGGCCAAAGGGCCTGTTTCCCGTGCTGTGTTACTCTTTGTTCACTCCCCTCTGACACTGTTCACTCTCTGCATACTATCCAACACTGTTCACAATCTCCTTAATGTGCCTCACCATACCCAGTATCACCTAAAACTGCTTATCCTCCCCACCTCACACTGCTCACTGTCACTTCAATGCCATTTTCCCATATCCCTCCATTTCCTGAGAGACCAAAAATATTTATTTCTGAGCATTAATTATATTAAGGATTGGAACATTTACTATCCTCCAGCGGTAGAGAATTGCAAAGTTTCATAATCTTTGTAATGAAGTAACTTCTCCTTGTCTCAGGATTAAATGATCAGCTCCTCGTCCTTAGACTGTATCCTAATTACAGGAAACAAATTCTCAGTATTTATCTTATTAAAACTGTGCAGAATGTTGTATATATCAAAGAGATCATCTCTCATTCATCTTAACTACAGAAAATATAAGCCCAATTTATTAAGCTTCATCATAGAACAACCCGCTCTCAATCAAGGGATCAATTTACTAAACCTTCACTGTACCACTTTCTACACTTCCTTCAATACAGAGACCAAAACTGTGATTCACCATAACTCAGTACAATTGTAGCAAGACTTCCTTATTTATCTATTCCAATTCCCTTTCAAAAAAAGGCTAACATGTCATTTGCTTTTCTAACTGCTTATTGTACTCACATGCTAACTTTTTCCATTCTTTGTACTAGCATACTCAAGTCTCTCTAACCATCAATACTTATAAGTTTCACATCTTTTACAAAATATTCTGCTTTTCTATTCTTACTACCAAAGTAAAGAACCTCACACATCCCCACATTATACTTCAACTGCTATCTTGCCACCCACTCACTTAAGATGTCTATATCTCTTTGCAGCTGTTCTGTTCTCCACACAGCTTACCTTTGCACATAGCTTTGCATTATCACCAAACTTCAATCTGTCATTTCTGTCTCTTCATCTAAGTCATTAATATAGATTGCAAATAGTTGAAGCTCCAGCACTGATACTTGTAGCACTCCCCTAGTTACAGTCTGTAAACTTGGAAAACAGCCTGCCTCCTGTCCATTAACTAATCCTCTGTCTAATCCTCCATCTATTACTCCTTTTTCCCTTACCTTGTGTTTCAACCTTTTGTGTGGCACCTTATTAAATGCCTTTGGAATCCAGATACTGGCTCTAACGTTTTAAAGTTTATTTAAAGTAAAAGTAAATTTATTTATTAGTCACAGGTAAGACTTACATTAACACTGCAATGAAGTTACTGTGACATTTCCCTAGTTGCCAAATTCCAGTATCTGTTCGCATCAATTCACCTAACCAGCAAGTCTTTCAGACTGTGGGAGGAAACCAGAGCACCCAGTCACAAGTAGTGTCGCAATGAAGTTATTGTGGAAACAACCCCAACCCACCTAGTTGCCACACTCCGCTAACTAGGTATACTGCAGGAAAATTTAGTATGGTCAATGTACCTGATAGCATATCTTTCGAACTGTGGAAGAAACCAGAGGACCTGGAGGAAACCCATGCAGACATAGGGAGAATGTGCAGACTCTGCACAGACAGTGACTCAAGCCAGAAGCGCTGGTTCCTAGCGCTTTGAGACAGCAGAGCTAACCTATGCTACCACTACTGTTTACTGACCTAATGTCTACCCTTCCAGCTGCATTCTCAAGATAACTAAAAATTTGTAAAACAAGATTTTCCTTTTGTAAAGCCACACTGACTTTTTCTAATCATTGTATACTTTGCTAAGTCTATTGTTAAGACTTCCTCAATAGTAGATTCCAGCATTTTTTCAATGACAGCCCGTAATTTTGTTTTTTCTCTTTCCTTTCTTGAAAAGTGGTGTCACACTTGCCAACTTCCAATCTGATGGGATCATTCCTGAATCTAAGAAATTTTGCTTGTGCAAACACTATCTCTGCAGATATCTATTCTGGAACCTTGGGCCATTAAGCCCTGGAGAACAGTCGGATTTTAGACCTTAGAGTTTCTTCAATACTTTATTCTTCTGTTGATATTAATTACCTGAATTTCCTCAATCTTTTGAGCTCCCCAAGTTGTCCTTTATTTCTGATATGTAACATGTGTCTTCTACTGTGATGACAGACACAAAGTATTTGTTCAATGCATCTGCTATTTCCTCATTCCCCATGATAATTTCTTCTGTCTCTTCTACCCAAGGACCAACATTTTCTGCCGCACCTTTTCAATCTATTTACCAAATCAGTCTTAGCCACCTCTCCCAGATTCTTTTCTGCGACTGGAGTATGTTGCTTACAAACTTAACATGGAATTCAATGGTACTATGATCACAATTCCCAATGGATCTCTAACAATATTATTACTAATTAACTCTGCCTCTACACAAAATAGATCTAACATAGCTTTGTCCCTAGTTGGTTCCACAATATATTGCTTTAGAAAACTGTCATAAAAGCATTTTACAAATTCATCTTCTAGACCATCTTTACTAATTTTATTGTCC
The DNA here is from genome assembly GCA_024679065.1 of Sphyrna mokarran. Taxonomy (NCBI): domain Eukaryota; kingdom Metazoa; phylum Chordata; class Chondrichthyes; order Carcharhiniformes; family Carcharhinidae; genus Sphyrna; species Sphyrna mokarran. Next base: position 31,270,412 of record JAGIQG010000019.1, read on the forward strand.
TAGTCAATATGAAGATTCAAGTTCCTCACAATTATTGTACTGCCTGTATTACAAGCACCAATAATTTCTTGTTTAACGTTTTGTCCAGTGGTATAACTACTAGTGGCGCAGTGGCAAGGTTCCTAATTTCTACCCATTATGATTTCACTTCATGTACTTCTGAAGTCAGATCCTTTCTCACTAATGACCTTGGCCAGAATTTTCCCATTCTACTCACCACAGGAATTGGAGCGGTAGTGACAGATAATGGGAAAAGGCTATTGACAGAGTGGGATTTTACAGTTTTGAGACTTATAATCCTGTTCCTTGTGTCATCCTTTATTATTTCCCACCTCCTTTAACATTCAGTCTGTCTTTTGAAAATATTATGGACCTTGAAATATTTATTTCTCAATTTCATCATCTTGCAATCATGTCTCTGTAATGGTGATCAAATCAAAATAATTATCTGTACTTATGCCATCTATCTCTTATTGCAGATGATAATGCATTCAGACAAAGAATATTTCATTTTATTTTTTAAACTACTATTCCATGTATGGATCTTATTTGCTGGTGTACATTTTTTTTGTTAAATTCTCTGTCACTTCCTGTTCCTCTCTGCTGATCTTTACTGACATTGTTGCCCTGTTTTGATTCCTTGATATTTCTGTTTAGATTTTTAAATCCCCCTTCACATGAGTTTTCCTCAACCAACTCCTCCCTGTTGGTTTAAAGGCTATGCAATTGGCCAGGATGCTAGTCCCAGCCCGGTTTGGGGGGAACTCTTCCCAATGGAATTGCTTCCACTTCTCTGTATACTGATGTCAGTATCTCATATATCAAGACCCAGTCTTCCCACATCATTCTTTGAGCCAGGAGTGGATCAAGAATTAAAAACAAAACCGGGTCTGTTTAAAAGAAGTGAAATTCAATGAACTGAAGACAGAGCTTAAACTTCTCTGCCATTGTGCTTTGCCACTGAGCCTCCCGATTCACCGATGGATGCAAGCTGGAGCCAGGACACGAAGATCCTAGCTCTTCAGGGTATAAAAGCAAGGCAACAATTTTAAAGAGGGTCATCAGTGTGCCTCTCTCTCTGCACCTGACCAGGTCCACCTGATCTATTTAAAAGGTTTAGCACCAAACTATTGAGCAGATGCATATTTAAATTCTGCCTAAAATACTTGAAATAACCATTTATTTTCAAAATCCATTATTTATACCTGATTTACACTTTAAATTGTGCACAAAACCATTGATACTGAAACACAGTACAATGGCCAATATGATTTCCCAAGTACGTAACAAATTGCAAAGGCACTCAGCATTTCAAAGAGCATCCATCAGCTTCTTGACAGACACCTGACTTCTGCAGACATCATCCTTCTTTAAAAGTGCAGGGTTAGATAATTTATTCAATTGTTAAAAGTCGACAAGCACATTTTTTTATATGCTTCCTAAGCAAATTGCTTCTGAACATTTAATATAGTTGAGTCAGTGCTTCATAACTATTGTTACCTTTTTTGGTGAAAAACTCCTTGGAATATTTCCCAGACATTGCGAACTTTCGAGGGATTTTCCCCAGCAGTTCAATGATCAAAGCTATGTGATCTGCATTGAAGAATATTGCCAGCAAAACAAAAACAGTTTAATCAGTACAATGCATGCATCATGTGATACTAGTCCTGGTACAGACAAGAGTGTTTCATCCTTGGCACTGAAACAGCCTCAGAATCATTTGGGCTTCTATAAATATTAAACCTTTATCACACTTCTACTTTTGTTTCTTTGGGATTATTATTATTATGAGCATTTTGATTTTAAAAAAATCAATTAAGTTCAAAGGAACAGAGCAAGATTTTTCTCTAAAATGTTAGGCTGACATTCCTAGTTCTTGTATGTCAGTCAGCACGATAGTTTTATGGTTTAGCTGTGTCTGCTCACAGCATTTATAATTTAATGTATATTCTGCAATGTTACAATTTAAAACTGATTACAGTGTAGGAAATACACTTCCGGCAACAGATCGTTGTAATCTGCATTATGTTTGTTTTCAGTGGCAGACTACTTTGAAATTTCCCACTTTGACATTCCCACTGGTTACATCAAACATTAGCTTTAGCTAAAGATCAGAACAAAATTATAATAATTCAGTTGCCATGGAAATCTCTGTCCACTTCTGTCTGTGTTACAGGACCTTCCAAAGAGAAGAGGTACTACCTCTGCGATTGAAGAATTCCCGAGAATATTTCCCAGAAAGAGCAAAGTGTCTTGGGATATTGCCTAGCAGCTCTATGATGTGTGCTATGTGGTCTATGAGGGAGAGAAAAAAGGATACAGGAGTGGGTAAGGACAGGGAAGAAAAAGGATGGGACATAAAAAGAGGAAAAGAAACTGGAATTAGTAAAATTGGAAAACAGATTCAAATCACCTATGTTTGCAGCAATCCCCGGCAGAAGATTTTAGGTTAAATCTGGTCTACCGCTCATAAACTGCTGCAAGACTTAGAAGACATTGTGCCTGTGGGTCTACTGCAAGGGAGTGCTATAAGCAAATAGACTTGGAAATGAGAAGGTTGGAACACAGATGAAAACACGAACACCACCAGTGAAATTCATAATCAAACGTTCACAGTTTAAAAGAACATAGTGTTAAGTTACTTCAACAATCAAGCATCAAGAGACATCACAACACTAAAAAGTATCAGAGGCAGGTAGGTCTGCCAATGTATTTTAAAAAGTCATGTATAAATTCACCTTAAAAATAAAAGGTATGTTTTAACAAACACTATCAATAAGATGTTCAAATAAACGTGTTATGAGGTTTAAAAAAATCTATGCATACATGTGTTGGTCTATTATTTTAATAGAAAATATTTTAAAAAGTATTTAATCACAGCTGCAGCATTTACAAAATAAAGGACCTAAACTTTCTCAGAGTAGCAGTCAAGAGTCAGGTTGCCATTCCACTTCCAGTTTTTTTTTAACTTCACATTTTAAAAAAAGTCCTAATTCATCCAATATTTAGACTTAGGCCGGGTGAGATCTAGGCAGTGCAATGTGGCACATTCCCGTGCCTAATGTTAAGTGTAGCTCTGTTGGGTGCAAAGAGACTATGCTCTCCTTTTTAAGGCACCAGCTGCTGTAAACCAGGCAAGTTTAAAGACTCTGACAGGCCATGGAGAAGATGAATATGTAAGATAAGTGGGTAGCATTTGAAGAGGGAAATTGGATTATGCCTCCAAAGGATGGGAGGAGATGAGATGTCAGACCTTGAGAGGGATTGGGGAAAGGGGGTAAGGATCCCTTTGGAGAAATTCCTATGGTTATGGGGATTCCCTTGGGAGGAGGCAATCACACAAGGGTGGAGAAATTCCATAGGATGGTAGTCAGGGATAGATACCTCAGGGTTTGTGCGTGCATGTGGGGGAAAGGGGGGTATGGTTTGAAGGATCCCATTTTTTTGGCAGGGGCACTCTGCATCTGTGCAATAGTTACCCAGAAGTTCGGAGAGGTTTTAATTTTTCTAATTTTTTCTGTGTTAAGTATTGATATAACCCAGTTGTAACCACCCAACATTTGCAATTTATATCTCATTTTTGGATGGTTAGCAGCGCAGGGAAATTGCTCTGGAGAAGTTGGAATTTCTGGGCTAATGCTATGCAAACTGTATCTGGAAACGTCCAGGTAGGGTACCTTTGGGGTAGCCCCCAGTATGGTGCTCTGGAACTTGGAAGTTATGGCCCAAGATTTTTTTCCATGCAGTGCTTATGATATGCTCAAACATCCTCCCTACTTTGTCTAACCCCCAACTTTCCATTCCTTTCTCCTGTGTGCTTGTAGCTTTTCCTTAAATGTAATTATGTAATTCATTATAACTTCCATTTGTGGTCACAAGTTCCATATTCTAACCACTCTCTGGATAAAGACGTTTCTCTTACATTTCCATTGGAGTTGCTAATATTCTTAAACATATGGCCTCTAATTTTTGGCCTCCCCACATGACAAAGCATCCTCTCTACTTCTATCCAATCAAAACTTTCCATAACCTTCTAGAGCTCTATTTGGTCCCCTTTCAACCTTTTCTTCTCTAGAGAAAATAATCCTAACTTGCTCAATACAATAGGTACAACCTGTCAGTTCTTACACACTCCTCGTGAATCATTTTTGCACTATCTTGAATACTTCTACATTCCATGATATTAAGATCAAACTGTGCAGAATACTGGAAGTGTGACCTAGCCAAAGTTATGTTTTCAATTCTTTACTTTTCAATTCCAATCTCCTAGAAATTATGCAACTTTTTAATGGATTTATCAACCTGCATTGTTACTTCTGGTGAATTGTGATTTTCTAATTCATTTAAAGTCCAATTTTCCTAGGTGTATAAATGATCTTTTTTTCCTACCAAAATGCACAACTTCAACTTTACACATGCTTTTTAAAAGTTTATAAGACCATAAGAACATAAGAAATAGGAGCAGAAGTAGGCCATCCAGCCCCTCGAGCCTGCCCTGCCATTCAATAAGATCATGGCTGATCTGTAGTGGTTCAGTACCACTTTCCTGCTTTCTCCCCGTAACCCTTAATTCCCTTGTCAATCAAAAACCTAGCCACTCTTGACTTAAATATATTCAGTGAGGAAGCCTCCACCACTTCAACAGGCAGAGAATCCCAAAGATTCACCACCCTTTGCATGAAGAAATTCCTCCTTAACCCAGACCTGAACCATGCCCCCCTAATCTTGAGGCTGTGCCCTTTAAGTCTGCTATCTTTGTTAAGTGGGAAGAGTCTCTCAACCTCTACCCTATCCATCCCCTTCATTATCTTATACATCTCTATAAGATCCCCTCTCAGCCTTCTAAACTCCAACGAGTACAAACCTAGCCTATTTAGTCTCTCCCCATAATCCAAAGCCCTCATCTCCGGTATCAGCCTAGTGAACCTTCTCTGCACCCCCTCCAAGGCTAATATATCCTTCCTTGAATGCGACGACCAAAACTGCGGCCTCACCAGTACCCTATACAGCTGCAAAAGTACCTCCCTACTTTTATATTCTATCCTCCTAGCTATAAAGGCCAACATTGCATTCACCTTCTTGATCACCTGCCAACTGTGTTTTTGCGAGTCGTGCACAAGGACCCCCAGATTCTTCTGCACCGTTGCATGCTGCAGCTTTTTGCCATTTAAATAGTAACCCTTCCTACTGTTATTCCTACCAAAGTGGATAACCTCACGCTTGCTAACATTATACTCCATCTGCCAGGTCCTTGCCCACTCACTCAACCTATCCAGATCCTTCTGCAGGCTTTCCACACCCTCCACGCAATTTGCTTTTTCACTCATCTTCATGTCATCAGCAAATTTCGTCACCCTGCACACAGCCCCTTCCTCCAGATCATCTACGTAAATGGTAAATAGTTGAGGCCCCAGCACTGATCCCTGGGGCACTCCACTAGTCACCACCTGCCAATCAGAATAGCACCCATTTAATACCTACTCTCTACTTGCTATTAGACAACTAATTCTCTATCCAGTCTAATACCCTACCCCCAAATCCCTGCACCCTAACCTTCTGCAGCAATCTTTTGTGAGACAGTTTATCAAACGCCTCTTGGAAATCCAAAAACACCACATCCACCTGTTCCCCTCTAGCTACTTCACTAGTCACTTCCTCATAAGACTCCAATACATTCGTCAAGCACGACTTCGCCTTAGCGAATCCGTGCTGCGTCTGCTTGATCAAACATTTCGTTTCCAGGTGCCTTGTTATTTCTGCTTTGACGACAGAAATTCTTGCATTTTCTCACTATTATCTTCCCCCTATTTTGGTGTCAGCCACAAATTATTAAACTGTACTTCCAATTTGGTGAGTCGTACTGGACCACCACCAATCCTTGTGAAACAACACTTCGCACCTGCCTTGTCAATCAAAAACCTATCACTCTTGACTTAAATATATTCAGTGAGGAAGCCTCCACCATTTCATCAGGCAGAGAATTCCAAAGAATTTAAACGACCTTAGTTCTGTTATTTTTTTCTCTCTCTCTTTTTAAACCTAGATATTAAATTAGTTGTCTGCCAGTCCTCTTGCAGTGCAGCCTCTGCTACCTCTTGCAGTGCAGCCTCTGCTACCTCTTGCAGTGCAGCCTCTGCTACCTCTTGCAGTGCAGCCTCTGCTACCTCTTGCAGTGCAGCCTCTGCTACCTCTTGCAGTGCAGCCTCTGCTACCTCTTGCAGTGCAGCCTCTGCTACCTCTTGCAGTGCAGCCTCTGCTACCTCTTGCAGTCCTTCTACCTCTTGCAGTGCAGCCTCTGCTACCTCTTGCAGTGCAGCCTCTGCTACCTCTTGCAGTGCAGCCTCTGCTACCTCTTGCAGTGCAGCCTCTGCTACCTCTTGCAGTGCAGCCTCTGCTACCTCTTGCAGTGCAGCCTCTGCTACCTCAGCACGTTTAGAATGAAGTCTTCATCATAACCGGTTGGCAAAACCAATTAGCTGCAGATGACAACTGCATGACTCCAAACTATTAATGGACTATATGTGTTAGAATTCTTCTCCCATAACCACCAAACCAATGAATGACATTTTACTTATTTCTTTGTGAACATTGAATTTGAAAAATATTAAATGGTTTTAATTACCTTTTCTTCTTGTAACACTGAAGAAATATTACTTATATCAATTTCCTTACCATTTTATTCCTTCAACTGTGGGGTTGAAAGTCAAATTTCTACACTTTATAAATTAATATCTGTATCTCCATTAATAATTCAGAATAAACATTCGTAAGAATTACCATTCACTGCTGCACAATTCTTCACCAATCACCCAAAATACAATTTTAAGATTGTTGGGACTGCAACCACTTGGTCACAAATTAAATCAGTGAATTTGACTCATTACAAAAAGTAGAACTTCTAAAAAATTACAGCTACTATCAAATTGGGGAGAAGTTTATGCAACAAAGTAACAACTGCTGTCAACATCAGTTATCAAGACATAATCCTTAAATTTGATAGATCTTTTGAACTAACGGATAACGAATAAGCAGATGCAACAGCAAAAAGACAAATGTGCTGAAGGCATGAATCAGAAAACCATACAATTTATTTGGTGCTAAAATGATCTTTGGGAATTAACTTTCAACACGGGGTTTTAAACTATTGAAGTTAACATCGCAAATAGCCATATACTGACCTTCATCTCTGGAATAGTCTTCACCAGAATGAGGTTCAAATAAATAATCTCCAGTTGCAAGTTCAAAGGCCTTTAAGGGGTACAAAATAAAGACCCAATAAAGCAACGTTCCATACATCATTCAGTCAAAGATATATTTATCTACTTTGATTCAGTAGAAAGTGTTGCTAAGCTTTGAAATGTAAAATATGTATTAACTAAACAATGAAATGCTCAGAACATCCAACTATAAAAGCCCTATTTGTATATTCAATTTAAAAACCACAGCACTATGAGAGGTTCACAAAAATCTATTTAATTAGTTTGAAAGCTCATTGGAAGGTCACTGCCTTCCAATCAGAGCTGCAATCTACACTACATTTCTGAGGCTAGGCACAGATATATAGTAACTTCTTCACCTAACTTTGGTTTCCAGCAATTTCACAATTCCGTGTTGTAAGGAGATAAAGGTATGGAAGGAAATTCATGTTTCAATACATACTCAGAAATACAAATAGTGGCCTGAAACAATAAGCTAGCCACCTTTAGCAACATATACACTTTTTTAAAAAACATGTCACATTTGAAAATGAATTGCTCTCCTTTCTCCCAGAAAAACTGGAAAAGAGATATGTTTCTTCAAATTATATATTTATTTATAATTACAATTTATTATTCTTCAAACCAATACAAACAGATATTTCAATAAGGCTTGTTTAAAAGCAGTCAGTTAGAAATCTATCATGTTGGGTCACCTCACCCAGAAGACCCACTTAGATCAGGGCCCATTATTTGCTGTAGCAGAGCATCTAATGGTATTTGCCATTGTCATATGTAGTTTAGATAGATTAGCCATGGTAAATGTGTGGGGTTACGAGGATCTGATTGGGGAAGGGCCTGGATAAGATACACTGTCAGAGAGTTGTTGTAGACTTGATGGGCTAAAATGACCTCCTTCTGTACTATAGGAATCCTATAAGTAATTAGAATTTCTCTTGCATGTTTAAGCTTTTAAATGTTTTGCGTAGCAAGTAGCTAAAATCAAGCTGGTAACTGCAGAAAGAGAAAATGGCATCTGGGACATAAGTGAGCAGCACAGGCTATAGTATACTCCTTAACCAATCATCATAGATATCCCAAAAGTGCAGAAAAATTGTCATTTGGCCCATCGATTCTCCGAGAAAAGCATCTTTTCCAGGCCCATCCCCTTCCCTGAGAAAAAGTGCAAGTTAGAATGTGCAAATTCAATAACAAAAGTCAGGTCAGAAAGAGGGAAATAAAAATTGACTTTTTTTTGCTCAAAGAGAAGGCTATAAAACAAAGGTAAAATGTAACATTTTTATAATCTTCAACAATTAAAACTCGATGAGACTTGTAGTAGTTAATGTTATTACCAAAAATGGATGACACAACATTTTGTCGTGAATTTAGTTTGTATCTACCATGCAAACTTCATGCTGTAAAAATCATTTCAATAGTGAGGCAGCCAATGAGATGCCATTTCACAAAGATCACAGTGGAGCAGCAAATAATTTTTAATTATCATGTTTAATCTCATTTTGGCCCTTAGCTGACATTGCTGTAGTATTTGCACATAAATAAATGGTGAGGCTTTCAACTATACACCACTATTTGACAGAATATTATGGGCTGAAGCCTCTGAGAAGATAATTCTCAATTTAATTTGACTGAAACAAACAGGGATTAGGGTCATTCCTACTTCTTAAAAAGCAATCATACTTTACACCCAAAAGTTAATGCATAGACTATGGAGGCGAGCTTATCAAAAATATTCTAAGTTCAGAACGAGCGTGAAAATGGGAGAGTTTCGGAGAGTCTTTATCAGTGAATCCAAATGTGTGTGTGTGTGTGTAGTGATTCTCCCAGCCTGCTGCACTGCTGGGATGTTGTGTAACGAGCTTCCTGTTTGGTGCCACAGCTGCCATGCATCTCCACCCACCAGATTTCCAGCATTGTCAGTTCCACACCAGATATTATCATGAATACATTATGCAAATGCTGCTTTCAAAATAATTAACATATCATAGCAGGCAGGGATGAAGTCTCTGGACCTGCTAGCATCTCCACCACACCAGGAGTGATTCACTCCAGTAGAGTTAAAATGGTACTTCACTAGTAGGGAGCTTCCAGCCCAACCCTACTGGAGTGAAAGATGGGTTGAGGACTGGGGGCTGGGGGCGGGGGTCATGGAGGCCCGCCCAGGAGGTTGGGATAAGGAAGGGGATACTCCCCTGGGTATTGCAGCTTTGTAGTATCAGCCAGGCCCCCCAGGCTGTATCGGACAGTACCAAGGCAGTGGGGCCAGAGGGGCTAGGGTCTGGGGGGGTTGGGGTCCCACTGCCATACTGCACTGGGATCAGTGACAAAGGATGGGAGGCCCGCAATCAGGGCTGGCCATCAGGGTACATTTAAGTGCATTAAAAAATCCTGAGTTCTGTTTTCTGTCTGTTGGGGTAGTGGGCAGGGCTTAAACTGTTACTGGAGACCAGCTGTGATTCTCGCCAGACAGAACTTTTCCAGCAAGTGAGCCCGGACCATTGAGTCCAGAGTTTGCTAATTTAATTGAAATTATATGCTAACTCAATTTAAATAATTTATTCAGCCTCACACCGGAAACCAGCACAAAGGTGATTGCGCCAGATAAGCGGAGCCAGTAAGATCACGAGAGTTGAGAAATTGGCTGCAAACCTGATTTCTTAACTCTTTCGTTATCTTACCAGCTCACCCCACCCATCAGCCAGCAGGGCACAATGGTAAGATCACCCCTAAGTCTTTACAATCATTATGGCAAGAATATGTAGACTTTCTTGAATTTAGAATTAATATTTATTTGTATAAAATTGAAGTCAATATAAATTTCATAATTTATATCCTAAGGCGCAATCTAATAATGCAATACCTCTCACCTCAGTTCTGATTGGGGTGCCCTTTAAAGATAGTGTCCCAACCTCTGTGGAACTAGTCCTGCTAGCCTAATCAAGCCCTGCCTTGCCTTCAGCTTAAACCATGTCCCTCAATTTATACTTGTCTGAGTGGATCAAGATCTGGTCAGAAAAACTGGCAGTGAATCTGGAGAGATACACATTAGTTTTCAATAGAGCCTGACACTGACAAATTATGGAAAAATTTCACCCAATGCAACAAATTACAAAGAAATCAATAGATGTTGAGTAGTCACCCTCTGGAAGTTGTTGAACTATGAATGGAAAGCAAATGGTCAAACAAGCATGTATTTTTGAAGCGTAGTCACTATTGTAACCAAGAAAATTTGGCAACCATTTTAAATGCAGAAAAATCCCACAAAAAAGCAGAGGATCATCATAGAATCATGGAATTCCTACAGTGCAGAAGGAGGTCATTCAGCCCACCGAGTTTGCGCCAGCCACAATCCTGTAATCCCTTATATTTACCCTGCTAATCCCCCTGACACGAGGGTTAATTTAGGATGGTCAATCAATCTAACCTGCACATCTTTGGACTGTGGGGGGAAAAACTGAAGCACCTGGAGGAAACACACACAGACACGGGAAAGTGTGTGAACTCCACACAGACAGTGACCTGAGGCTGGAATTGAATCCTGTGCTGTGAGGCAGCAGTACTAACCACTGTGCCACTGTGAACATATTATCTTTGTTTAAAAAAAGTGTTGCTTGGGGATAAGTACTGATCAGGTCAAAAAACTTCCTTGCTTTTTGAATAGTGCTGTGGAATTTCTTCCATCCCCTACTTTGGATACATGCCGCCTTGGTTTAATGTCCCATTCAGTAATAGCACTCCCTCATTATAGCACTGTTGTATTAGTCTAGATTTTGTATTTGGATCTCTGGAGTGGAGTTTGAATTCATGACCCTTAATTCAGAGGTTAAAACATAATCACTGAACCTCCTTAGACACCCAAGGATATTAGTATGCAACACAAAGCAATTTGACTATCAGTTGTCAGGGGAATCTAAGGTGCAGAAGAGGCAGTGCTTCTTGTATTCAGACTTTTGGAAACTATAACCAGGGAGGGGCTCTAACATCCTATTCAGACTTAACACGAGATTATTGAAATTATATCATGCGAGGTTTTACTGGAAACTATTCAGAGTATTTTCAAAATTCGTAGTCAGGAAGTGGATGCCACTGATAAAGTTGGCACTCATTGCTTGTTTGAGGTACCCTCGAGAAGTTGGCGCTGTACCTTCTCAAATCATTGAAGTTCATATTAGGAAGCTGCTCGCAAATGCTATTACGTAGGGAGTTGAGGATATTGACCTAATGACTAGTGTGATATGTGTAAATATCAAGACAATATGTGACACGCAGGGAAATATGTTAAGGATGGTGATCTCATGCAGTTGTTGCCCTCAATTTTGGAGGTGGAGTTTCTAGTTTTTCAAGCAGCATGTAACTGCAAGTTCCACTTTTTCTAAGATATGGAAGATTGAATCCTGGAAAGCCTAGCAGCTCATTTATTATGCTGAATACCGTAAGTGCAATTCTTATGAACAAGGTTGTGCTCAGACAACACTTCAATTGGAAAAGCATTGGGATAGTGTTTGTATATAAGCACTTCCTTTTAACTTAATTGACTATTTGCAAAACAAAGCAAGTTCATTTCTTTTACAGCTAAGGAAAGATCAAACAAACTTGCATTTTTGCTCTTCATTAAATTGGTGGGGCAATCGAAAGCTCTTTGTACTCAATGAATGAATTATGCAGTTTTACAGGCAGAAATGACAACCTTTGTGCAAATACAAGGCCCAAAGCGTGAAATGAAATCAGTGGCGTGTTACTCTGTTTTTGTTAGTTTTGGCTGAGAAAAATAATGGTGGTCATGATGTGGAGATGCCACATCTCCTCGAATAGAAGAATGGCAACCAGACCATGCTAGGATTGGATAGATTTTGTAAACCCACATTGTCCTTGTCTTTGTTATCGATGAACAATTTTTATTGACATACTTGTTCACTGGTTTATAGCCTAAATCACATTCAGATGAGGTATGCTTTTTACTACTTCTAAACCTTTTTCGAGATTACAAGACAATTTCTAATATAATCCAAATTGACCACAGCGACAAAGGTTTCTGGTTTACTCTCTTTTGCTGCATTTGTATCTATTTTATGCAGGAATGCATCTTTAACAATGAAGCATCCCCTCAAGTATTCCCACGGTATTGCATCAGTCTAGATTTTGTATTCAGCTACCTAAAGTAGGGCTACAGCCCACAATCTACAGGAATATGCTTACAGTGAACAAAGCTGATATTTAAAGAATAAAATATTTATGATTAGTTAGATATTACATGTATAGAACTTGCAACACTAAAATTGTAAGAAATAATTCAAGTTACACATCACTTAAATATATCTGCAAATTTAACATAAAATAGAGCTAGAAGAAATATATTACTTACTGTCTCTTTGAAAATTTATTTACTTAAAATGTAAAATTCTGAGCTTACCATGCAGGCTGTACTCCATATATCAGCAGGTGTGCTATACCCAGCACCAATTAGAACTTCTATTGATCGATACTGTCTTGTTTGGATGTCTTCTGTGAAATGCTTATGCTGTAATAAATGTTTTTTGCAAAACAGAGATGTAGCAAAGGTTGTTTGCTCTATATTACAAAATGCACGACAGAAGCATAAAATACCTATGTGAAGAAAATGATTTGATACAATAATAAACATTTGTGCCCATCACAAAAATTAGAGCTGATTTTCTTAATACTTGACTGAACTTTCAAAGACCGATTTCATTATATAACAAGCATAATATCTGCTTACATAAGTGGGCCATTTGGCTCTGCGCGCTTGCTCCACTACTCAATAAGATCAAAGCTGATCTGACTGCATTCTCAACTCCACTTTCCTGTGTCTCTCCCCCTCACCACAACCCTCGACTCCCTTGTCCATCAAAAATCCATGCGACTTAGTTTTGAATAGAAAAAATTTTAGTTTGCATCAACCAAATTTAATCTCTCCAAAGGAAAAGGAAATACAATTGTCGAGTGGAGTTAGAAGGGCAAAAAGGGGCATGAAATGGTCTTGGCGGATAGGATTAAGAAAATCCAAAGGCTTTTTACTCCTATGTTAGGAATAAAAGGGTGGTTAGAGGAAAAAATCAGACCTCTTAGGGACAGACGAGGGGCAATGTGCTTAGAGCCCGAGGGAATGGGGGAGATCCTGAATGAATACTTTGCATCGCTATTCACGAAGGAGAGGGGCTAGTTAACCAGTCCTGTCTCTGAGGGAGCTGTAGACCAGTTGAGGGAAATATCCATACCGAGGGAGGAAGTGTTAAGAGTTTCTAGGTAGCATTAAAACTGATAAATCTCCAGGGCCTGATGGCATCTCCCCTGGCTGCTTAGGGAGGTGCGAGGAGAAATTGCTGGGCCTTTGACGCAAATCTTTGTCGCTTCTTTGGACACAGGTGAGGTCCCAGAGGACTGGAGAATAGCTAATGTTGTACCGTCGTTTAAAAAGGGTAGTAGGGATAGCCCTGGAAATTAAAGGCCAGTGAGAAATTAAAGGTCTCTGGGAGGCTAGAGAGGAGATTGCAGAGCCTTTGGCTTTGATCTTCATGTCGTCGTTGGCTACAGGTATAGTGCCAGAAGACTGGAAGATGGCAAATGTTGTCCCTTGTTCAAAAAGGGGAGTAGGGACCATCCTGGAAATTATAGACCGGTGAGCCTGACTTCTATTGTGGGCAAAGTCTTGGAAAGAATTATAAGGGATAGGATTTATAAGCATCTAGAGAGAAATAAATTGATTAGGGATAGTCAGCACGGTTTTGTGAAGGGTAGGTCGTGCCTCACAAACCTTATTGAGTTTTTTGAGGAGGTGACCAAAGAGGTAGATAAGGTAAGGCAGTTGATGTAGTGTATATGGATTTTAGCAAAGCGTTTGATAAGGTTCCCCATGGTAGGCTACTGCAGAAAGTGCAGATGCATGGGATTGAAGGTGATTTAGCAGTTTGGATTAGAATTGGCTAGCTGATAGAAGACAGAGGGTGGTGGTTGATGGGAAATATTCAACCTGGAGTGCAGTTACAAGTGGTGTACCTCAAGGATCTGTTTTAGGCCCACTGCTGTTTGTCATTTTTATAAATGACCTAGATGAGGGTGTAGAGGGTTGGATTAGTAAATTTGCTGACAATACCAAAGTGGGGGGAGTTGTAGACAGCGAGGATGGATGTTACAGTTTGCAGAGGGACATAGACAGGTTGCAGAGCTGGGCCGTGAGGTGGCAAATGGAATTCAATACGGATAAGTGTGAGGTGATTCACTTTGGTAGGAATAACCGGCATATGAAATATAGGGCTAATGGAAGGACCCTTAATAGTGTTGTCGAGCAGAGGGATCTTGGGGTACAAGTACATAGTTCTTTGAAAGTTGGCACCCAGGTTGATAAAGTTGTTAAGAAGGCGTACGGTGTGTTAGCTTTTATTGGTAGAGGGATTGCATTTAGGAGCCGTGAGGTTATGTTACAACTGTACAAAACTCTGGTGCGGCCGCACTTGGAGTATTGCGTACAGTTCTGGTTGCCGCATTATAAGAAAGATGTGGAAGCATTGGAAAAGGTGCAGAGGAGGTTTACCAGGATGTTGCCTGGTATGGTGGGAAGACCTTATGAGGAAAGGCTGAGGGACCTGAGGTTATTTTCATGATAGAGAAAAAGGTTACGCAGTGACCTAATTGAGGCGTATAAGATGATCAAGGGATTGGATAGGGTGGATAGTGAGAGCCTTTTTCCTCGGATGGTGATGACCAACACGAGGGGACATAACTTTAAATTGAGAGGTGGTAGTTATAGGATAGATGTCAGAGGCAGGTTCTTTACACAGAGGGTGGTGAGGGCGTGGAATGCCCTGCCTGCAGCAGTTGTGGACTAGCCTACTTTGGGGGCATTCAAATGTTCGGTGGATAGGCATATGGATGATATTGGAATAGTTTAGGTTAGAGGGTCCACTGGCCGGCGCAACATCGAGGGCCGAAGGGCCTGTACTGCGCTGTAATGTTCTATGTTCAGTGAGTTTGACATCAGTGGTAGGGAAGCTGTTGGAGGGGATTCTTAGAGATAGGACGTATAGGCACTTAGAGTGTTGCGATCTGATTAGGGATATGCAGCATGGCTTGGTTAAGGGGAGGTCGTGCTTTACGAATCTGGTAGAATTTCTTGAGGAGGTGACGAAAACGGTCGACAAAGGGCGAGCTGTTGATGTTGTCTGTATGGATTTCAGTAAGGTGTTTGACGAAGTCCTCACGGGAGGTTAGTTGAAAAGGTCAAGGCTAGTGGGATACAAGTACAGGTAGCTAGATGGATAAGTAACTGGCTTGGTAACAGAAGACAGAGAGTAATAGTGGAAGGGTGTTTTTCTCGCTCGAGGTCAGTCACTAGTGGTGTGCCACAGGGCTCAGTACTGGGACCTCTTCTATTTGTAATATATATAAATGACTTGGAAGAGGGAGTAAGTGAAGTAATCAGCAAGTTTGTAGATGATACAAAGATGGCTGGACTTCCCAATAGTGAGGAGCATTGTCAGGCGATACAGCAGGACATAGATAGGCTGGTAGCTTGGGCAGATAGATGGCAGATGGAATTCAATCCTGATAAATGCGAGGTGATACATTTCAGGAGAAAGAATGTAGAGGGGAGGTATATGATAAAGGGTAGACCTATTAGCAGACGGACCTGTGGTGCAGGTGCACAAGTCTCTGAAGGTGGCAGAGCAGGTGGAGAAGGTTGTGAAGAAAGCATATAGTATGCTAGCCTTTATAGGAAGGGATATAGAGTATAAGAGCTGGCCTTTAATGTTGCAGTTGTGTAAAATGTTGGTTAGACCTCATTTGGAATACTGCATCCAGTTCTGGTCGCCTTACTACCGGAAGAAGGTGGAGATTCTGGAGAGAGTGCAGAGGAGGTTTACCAGGATGCTGCCTGGTATGGAAGGTCTGAGTTACGAGGAGAGTGAGGCAAATTGGGGCTGTTTTCCTTAGAAAGACGTAGACTTAGAGGAGATCTAATAGAGGTGTACAAGATTATGAGGGGTATAGATAGAGTAAACAGTGTTAAGCTTTTTCCTAGAATAGCCCAAGGGGTCATGGGCTTAGGGTGAGGGGGGTAAGGTATAATTTGGATGCTAAAGGGAGTTTTTTCACACAGAGGGTGGTGGGGGTATGGAATGTGCTGCCAAGTAAAGTGGTGGAGGCAGGCACTCTGGAGTTATTTAAGAGATACTTAGATGGGCACATGAACAGAATAGGAATGGAGGGACATAGAAAACCGATTTAAAATAGGCATCATGAGCCGTGGGAGTTCCCTGGGAAGTGTCTAAGTTGTCGATGATATTGATGTATTTGTTTCATCCTATAGGTACTTTGGTCCGCCTTGTTGTCTAACAAGAGGCATACACGCGACAGGTTGTGAGAGGGTTGTTCTTGGAATTTTTTTGAGATTATCCTAGTGCTTCACGTCATTAGTGTACGCTTGATCTGGACCATTTGATGGGCAATATGACAGCTCAGTGACTATCGCTGTGCTGTGCGATACATGGATTTGGGCCTGTGTCTGTGGGACTTTGTGCATTCCCCCCGTGCTTGCGTAGGTTTTCTCCGGATGCTCCGGTTTCCTCCTACATCCCAAAGATGTGCTCTTAGGCTGACTGGAAACAAATTCTCCCTAAATTGTCTCAAATTTGCTTTCAATGCATAGATCTATAAACATAGACAGGGATCACGGGTAGAAGTGGGAACATTGACGTGGCGGTGCGAGCTCGTTGGCCCAAAGGGCCTGTTTCCCATGCTGTTTTGTTCTTTGTTCTAATAATTTCAATTTAAAATTGGTTTTGAAAGCTAACAAAGGGGTCAAAGGTTAATGGGGATAGGTGGGAATGTTTAAATATTTTAAAGTTTATTTATTAGTGTCACAAGTAAACATTGCAATGAAGTTAATATGAAAATTCCTGAAGTTGGGAGCTAGGATGATACGCTACCCAAGCATTATCTGCAGTACTGTATCCAATTCTGAGTGCCATACTTGAGGAAATATATGAAAGCATTGGAGAAAATACAGAAGAGAATCAAGAAAATGGGTGGCATGATAGCACAGTGGTGAGCAGTGCTTCTTCACAGCTCCAGGGACCTGGTTTCGATTCCCAGCTTGGGTTACCACTGTCTGTGTGCAAATTGAACACTTCTCCTCATGTTAGCGTGGGTTTCCTCCAGGTGCTCCGGTTTCCTCCCACAGTCCAAAGATGTGCGGGTTAGATTGATTGACCACGCTAAAATTGCCTCTTAGTATCCTGAGATGCATAGGTTAAAGGGATTAGCGGGTGAACTATGAGGATATGAGAGTAGGGCCTGGGTGAGATTATGGTCTTTTGACCACATCCCATGTCATCATTAAGGATGCCCACTTGCAATCACAGTGACATTGTTGACTCTGCTCTTGCCTCAGCTACTGAAGACCTCATCCATATCTATTACCTCCAGACTTGACTCCCAAGACACACCTGGTTGGCATCCCATATTCTACTCTTGAAAACTCTGCTCTCTCTGTCCTTACTTGCACCAAGTTCCATTCACTACACGAACAAATGGCTAAGCAATGCCTTCAATTTTAAAATTCTCACCATGACCTTGCCCTTCCCCATCTCCGTAATCTCCCCCAACCCCAAAATTCTTCAAAATATCTATGCTCCTCTATTTCTGGCCTGATGGGAATCCTCGATTTTAATTACCACTGGCAATGTGTCTTCAGTTTCCAACGCTCTGTGCACTGAAAATTTTTCTGAATTTCTCCTGCCTCTCTAGATCTCTTTTCTTCTTTAAGGCACACCTTAATCCATAACTCTTTGGCCAAGCTTTTGGTCATCTGTCTTTATATTGCCTTGTGTGGTTTGTAATTCACCTGTGAAGTGCGTTGAATATTTTATTAAATACATTGTTGTCAATGTATGCACAATAGCCCATGTTGGAGAAATGATACATTGGTCAGTGTCTTAATCAATACCAAGTTCAGACCATTTTGAAATAAGGCTAACAGAATATTTCTGTTTCTTAACACGTCACATTGAAAGCATTTTTTCAAAAAATGATCTACACTCATTTAAACATTCCTAATTTTAATTTTTAGCACAGAAATTAACAAAAGTTAAACATTTCAGAAAACACTGTGTACTTACAACCCAGCAAGCATTTCCCAAGTCAGCTATTTTAACTCTAATTTTCTCTGCATTTCTTGGATCAAGTGGGTTTACCAACAAGTCCGCAGCCCGAACTTTTACTGTAAGATAGAAAAATCATGTTCTGGTGATACAAGGATAAAATATTACTTTGCTGCCAAAAAAAGATTGGGCACCACAAACTATGTTGTTCAACTAACATACACATACAATACCCACACACACACAGTTGTTGCTGTAATCTTCACCAATGGAATCTGCAGAGAGATCACTAAATGACATGATTTTAAATTAATAACTATTAATTTTGCACTGAAAACCAATGTAAAAGTGAGGATGAATATGAATATAATCTATGGTACAAAAAGTGATACGTATTGCTGAACAACTGTCCTAGCCACAAGAAATTAATTTAACAACTGTGGAGATATTCACTCAAAAGAAAATCAATGTTGAATATTTTTTGAAAAATAACAACTACAATTTTATTTTAATTCTTTCTAAATTATTTGTTTTAAGTAGGTTCTTTCAACTATTGCTATGTTCAAAATTTTGGTTTGAATTTTACTGTAGGGGTGTGCCTGAAGTAGGCAAGAACAGGAGTGGATCTGAAACCTGCTCCTGCCCGAGATTATGTTGTTAACGTGATATTACCAATTAAGTTTCACTCAGCATGCAACATACCTGCCAGTTGGGTCTCTGTATGGGTAGGGTTGGAAACCTGGTGCAGTTGTTTAATACCAGAGGATGCCACTCCCAGAAGCCTGCCAAGAGTTTTGGGGAAGACTAAGGGTGCTGAGTGGCTTAGAAGCAATAATGTTACTGCTGTTCAGAAATGTCAGCAGCACCAAGAAGCCATGGAAAATAGAAAGCCAAGTTGGGTACACTAAGTGCCTCCCCTCCCACTGCTGTCTCAGATGAGTGCCCATCAGTGCAAGTCGTCAGTGCCAGGAGCAACATCCTGATGGCAAGAGAAGTCTGCCCCACCTAGACTGAAGTAGCAACCAAGGCTATCTATAGTGATGATAATGGGTGAATTCACCAATGTTGGCTTCCTTCCACAGATGAGCCAACCACACTAGCAAGAGGAAACCCCCTGTCAGGCACCCTGTCATTGCTCCTGTACCTGCATCATGTTTTTTTTTCAATACCAGGCACCAGCCTAGATACTCACCCACCAGTGGGCATTACATCATCATCTCTGCAGATAGTACAATGGTGAAAGCACATTACACTTGTGTGAGGATATGATAGAGGCAGAGAGGTTCCCATGTACTCATCTTGGAAGTACTGTTAGAGAACAAAACCATACTGAGTCAGAGGCAGACGACAAGCCTCTGCAGATATCCATCAGGTGATAGATGTTTCTGTCCAGTGGGATGCACGGAAAGATCTGGCAAAGACTCATAAGGATCTGCGTGTAATGGCATCTGACATGAAGGAGCCCATGTGGAACAAGAGCACTGCATTAACCCTGAACACCAAGTACATGTCCTCCTCCATTGGCAGAGTAGTGATTCTTGTAGACAGGCTGCTTGAGGGACACCCTCTGGGGTTCCGAGGTTATGCCTGGATTTGCAAGCCAGCACACCAGCTATGACTTCTGGAGGTCATTGCTAGTGTGAGTGTTGAGTGAGGCATCTAGTCTCTCTCTCTTGTCCTTTCTAGTGTGTGTGGTAAAGCATTTCTGGACTAGGCTCTTAAGGAAATTTTTATTGCAAGCGAGACATTGTGAATAAGAACATAAGAAATAGGAGCAGGAATAGGCCATCTAGCCTTTGAGTCTGCCCCGCCGTTCAACATGATCATGGCTGATCTGAAGTAGATCAGTTCCAATTTCCCGCTTTCTCCCCATAACCCTTAATTCCCTTGCCTATAGAAACCTATCTACCATGACTTAAATATATTCAACAAGGATTGTATTGTCATTGTATTAAGTTGGCCTCCATATCTCGCTGAACTTTTGACACATCAATCCATCCCTCACAACCCTGTCCCTTTGAATGTTCATATCATCCACCTCCAAATCCTCATTTTGTGAGCTCGCAGTCTCATCCTCAGACCCACTGTTAGAGTCATCCTCCCTGACCTATGGTCCTGGCTCACTCAGTTCAGCCTTCATTGTTCCCTTCTTATCAGAGCAAGATTGTGCAGGGCACAGTTACAACAACTATGAAACACACACTGGTGAATATTGCATTGATCCTCTGGATTGGTCAAGTATTGGAAGCATATCTTCAGCACCTCGATGGTCCTGTCCATCACCACTCTTGTGGATGCATCTCTCTGCTTCAGTTTTTGAGTGTTGGAGTGAATCATTAACTACCTCTTCATGAATGGCCCATGTCACTCAGGAGTCATCCATCCAAATTTCCAGGAGCCATAAACAGCCTTGGTACCTGGGAGTGCCACAATTTGTATGAATTCTGTGAGCTCCTTGGATAACAGAAATATTCTTGCAGAATCTACAACTTATGGTCATAGACAATGGTACCTCTCCCTGTTGATTAAAAAACCCTTGCTCTTTTGCTCGTGCCCTGATGGCTACTTGCCACAATCTGTAGCACCTCAGGATGTAGGGAAACCCAGTCATTGTTCGGAATGCTCCTGCTTGCTCCCCGACTTGTCTGTTTGTAGCTGATGAATGTGAGGGCAACTCCGAAAATGGCATCAGACTCTAGCTTGACTGATGCCTGTGGCTGATTTAGTGACACTGCACAGATTATCTCTAGAGTCCTGAAGTGAACTGGAGACATAGGTGTTGAGGGCAACTGTGTCCTTTAAGGCAATGGCATGGGGTTACCCACTCATGCAGTTGGAGGTGCTTTCGGGACATATGCCACAGATTGATGTTACTATGTCCCTGAAGAGGTGGAATCTCCTGTAGTTTTGGACCTTAGACATCTGGAACTATTGGTGTGCTGCCTCTCTTGTCTAGCCACTAGAAATGAGGGCTTCAATATGCCCTCTCACCTTGGCTTCCCTGCTGATCCTGCACAGTTGAGCCTATGCTTTTCTTCTTACAGATCTCTGCCCGCACTCACCTCGCCTCCTCTTCCCTCCTGTCGCTCTCTTCCTCTTCAGAGGATATCCTACCAGCATAACACATCAACCCCACTGGATCAGAAGAAGAGGACCAATGTCAGGCAAATGATGAAACACTGTCCTCCAATCTTCAGGAGAACTTTCTAGAGAAGTCTGAAATTTTGGAAGTCATGCCTCAAATGCTGAACAATAAGTAGCAAACTCAAGCTAAACTCTAAACTCACATGAACTCTATCAGAGAAACTGCTCTGCTCTGAAGGTTTTTTATCCTGCCCTTAGATGAGAAAATGCAAGAAATGTAATGCCAACATAATGCCCCCCTTCCAACCCAAGCTAAGAATCACAAAGGCTGCATAAAATCATTATCAATTGGACTTTTAAAGGCCTTAATTAGTCCTTTAATTGTTGGTGAGTGCATGTCCAATTCATACACATGCTTGCCAAACTCGATGACGAGGGGAAATGTTCCATGTCTTCTTGTAAGATTTTACGTTCTTCCAGGTAGAGCATGTGCACCATCCAGACATGTAAAATTCTTGCCTTTATTTTACTTTCTAAACAGTAATTAAGCTACAATTTATAGCCCTTATTTTTTACTTCCAGCTTTGCAGTCTGCATGTCTCAATGAGGATTCTTGAGTCTGGTTCAAAGGCTTGCCAATTACTAGGTCCGTTCACAGATGCCATAGGGCCTCTGTGAAGGGTAAAGGGTGCCACTTTGAAACAGAGGCTCAAAAATTAGAAATCTCTGCTGATAAAAAAAAACATGAAAAATCTCATGAAAAAAAACATAGACAAAGAATATAGTGAAAGTCACTTGCAACAAACTTCTCGCCATTAATTCATTGCTTTTGCAGGGGGAATTATTAAGTGATACAATTAAGTCAGAAATTTTTGATATGAAAAAGCGGTATCAAAACAATATTATGATCTAGGAGGAAATACGAGATGCATATTTAAAGCTGCTTCCCAATGAAGATTATAAAATCAGAACTTTGGCAGAGCTTGAATACAAAAAGTGTCCATAACAACACATATGTATTATGGAAGAGATGCTTATTCGGTAGCCTGGACACTATCAAAGAGGTGCCAAATAGCTTCAACACAAGTGACAACTCAAAAACTGCTTTGAATAAAAGCCTATGGTAAGGGAAAGCAAATCATGACACATACTACAAATGGACATTGGGTTGTATATGATGTTAAGGATACATCTAAAAATCATTCAGCTAAGTACATGACATCTAAAGGAAATCTATATTTTAAAAAAATATATTTTATTTTCTACAGTGGTTTTCAAGACTTCATTCCTTACCCCCATGTATTCCCATCTATAAACACCTTAAAATAATTTTTATTCAAGGTTTTGAAATCTATCATGAACATGGGCATTGTTTTATCTCCAAAGCAAGAACAGAGGATGCTGGAAAAACTCAGCAGGTCTGGCAACCTCTATTAGGAGATAATGCAGAGTTAACATTTTTGAATTCTCTGATTCTTTGTCAGAATGGAAGAGAGGAAGACTGTTTAAGAGCAAAAAGTAGCAACTTTAAGAACAAAGGCCCGGTGGGGAAGATTTTTTTTGAAAGGGGTTTAAGATGGAGAAGAAAGATTACAATCTAAAGTTGCCAAACTCAACACTGAGTCCCAAGACATGCCCAACCTGAAGATAAAATACTGCTCCTCCAGCTTGCACTGGGCTTCATTAGAACATTGCAGCAGATCAAGGACTGACATGTGGGCATGAGTGCAAAGTGCTGAGTTAAATGGCATGCAGTAGGGAGGTACAGATCATGCTTGCAGATCACGCAAAGGTGTTCCACAAAGTGGTCACCCAATCTACGTTTAATCTCCCCAATGTAATGAAGATCGCACTGGGAGCAGTGAATACAACAGACCACATTGAAGGAAGTGCAAGTGTAACGCTGCTTCACCTGAAAGGAATATTTGGGGCCTTGAACAGTGAGGAGGGAGGAGGTAAAGAGTTACACCTTCTGCAATTGTAAGGTAAGATGTCTTAGGAAGAGGATGGAGAGTTGAATGTGATGGAGGAGTGAGGGCAAAGGTGCCTTAAATGGATTGCAGCTGGTTGAGTGCCCTTTTAATCACAGGTGGGGGGAGTTTTGGTTAAGAAAAAAGGCAGACATGTCAGAAGTACTATTTTCGAAGGTAACATCATCAGAATAGATGCAACAGAGGTAAAGAAATTGGGAGATTGGGATTGAGTCCTTATAGGAAGCAGGTTGAGGAGCTGTAGTTGAGGTAGCTGTGGGAGTTGGTGGGTTTGTACTGAGTATTGGTGATCAGTCTATCACTGGAAATAGAGACAGAGGTAAAGGAAGACAAGTGAAGTGTTGAAGATGAACCACGTGAAGGTGAGAAGGGATGAAAATTGAAAACAAAGTTGATAACATATTCAAGGTCCAGATGAGAGCATGAAGGAATACTGATACAGTGAACAATCTGACAGAAAGACTTGTGGGAGCAGGCTGAATAGGACTGGAACAAAGAGTGCTCCACACAACCCACAAAAAGAGACATAACTGGGGCTCATGCGGGTGCCCAAGATCACACCTTCTCTTTGCAGCAAGTGGGACAAGTAAAAAGAGAAATTATTTAGTGACAGAACATGTTCAGCCAGGTCAAAGACAGTGGTGGCGGGCATGGATTGATTGGGTCTCCGCTCAAGGAAGAAGATTTTTTAAAAATTTCATTTGAGAGACATTGGTGTCACTGGCTGGCCAGCATTTATTGTCCATCCCTAATTGCTCAAAGGCAGTTCAGGATCAACTATATTGTGGCTCTGGAGTCACATGGAAGCCAGAACAGATATGGATGGTAGATTACCTTCCCTCAAGGATATTAGTGAACCAGATGGGTTTTTCCAACAATTGACAATGGTTTCATGGTCATCAGTAAATTCTTCATTCCAGATATTTTTTATTGAGTTCAAATTCCACCATTTGCTGTGGCAGGGCTCAAACCCAGATCCCCAGAACATTAGCTGAATTTCTGGATTAATAGTTAGTGATAATTCCACTAGACTATTGCCTCCCTCAAGTATAAGGGGAGCCCTCAGACCATTCTGGTGGGAGGTGGTAATGTAAAAGGATTGGATATTTATAGTGAAGAGGACGCAGTTTGGGCACGGAACTAGAAATAGTTGATGTGAAGCAAGGCATCACATGAAACATGAATGTAGATGGGAAAAATTGGACAGCGGAAACAGGATGGAAAGAAATGAATTTTGTGGGATAGGAACAGGCTGATATGATGGATATGCTAGAGCAACCCCATTTGTGCGTTTGGGAAGGAGGTTTCAGGTCCAGATAAGAGCACGAAGTCAAAGTGATATTAGTCATCTGTGTAGCAGAAAAAGAGCTGCAGGAGCAAACCTGAGTTGGAGTAGCTTTTTTTCTGTTTGGCTTCATTGAGAACACTTTAGGAAGGAACTACTTTTCATTTTATTTTAAAACTTCTTTCCCCAATGTCATCAGATAAACTATCACTAGGGGCAGGGGAAGGACTTTTAAAAAAAACCTAATAGTAAATTAGGAATTCAAACTATTCTTGACCACATTATTTCACTGAGAATTACTGATGGTAAAAAAAATGTGTAAGTAGTATTATAAATGCTTCCTAATGCAGTCTCTCATCCAAATGACAGCACATTTTAAGGGGGTTAATAAATGTATCTCTTTGGAATTACTGCAGTTTCACATCACAAATAGTACTTCTAATTAATTTTCAAAAAAATCAGTATGTCACTACTGATTAAAAATTGAGACTTTATTTTAAATGATCAGTTTAAAAGCTCAACAAGAGCTTTGATCCGAGCTTAGCTCCCCCATCCCAATTGTCTCCCCTCCTTCTATTGCTCATATTTTTTTAAAACTTTATTCCAATTCAATCCAATAAATCAAATCCAATTCAGAGTCCTAACAAGTCGGAACATTCCCGATCCAAGCTGACAAGACAGGGCTCTCACCTCCTGTCTTGGCTTGATCTACATGATCCAAGCTGATAGGTATAGCTCCTCCTCCAAGGCTTGATCTTATTTGCATCTTAGCCAAAAGGCCATGATGCTGCTTTAAAAAATTGCTTCAAATGAAGCTGAAATGTAACCTACTATTGCTGATGCTATTCTCATTCCATTTTTCCCAAGTGCTTTGCTGCTTCTTTTTTTCCTCACTTTTCATGATGCCAGTTTCTCAATCCTCAGTATGCTGATCCTTGTCATCCTGTGCATTTGCAAACAGTGTGGGCAAAACGTTTGGAGTTATGACACACTGTTGTTATTTAGGATGTGGGAACAGCTGGTGCTTATTGAGGCTGATAAAATACTCAGGCAAATAGGTGATCAGATACTGTTATGCGTGAACAAGAATTTCTTCAGGACTTTAAAACAGAGGGCAGAATTTTCTGTTCTGGAGTATAAACTTGGAGGCGGAGAGTGAGTGAGTGATTTTCACTTGCATGTTCCTACACTACATATACCCTTTGCATTGACATTCAATCCTTCTGCAGGAGAAGGACAGTCACAACAGGAGGGATCAGTCTCAGGCACATGTAGAATACAGTTCTCAAGCCTCACCATTTAAGGAGGGGGCTTCAGAACTAGCACGGGAAGACCAGAACTGGGTGTAGTGTCATAGATGTAGAGATAGGACTCTCGCAGTGAGCCAGTGAGGATGCCTCCAATCTATAGTTGTGAGATAAGCTGACAGAGTGAGACATTGTTTAGGTAACAGAATGTGCATAACTAACAGTTAATTCTTTCTCTTCTCCACTCCAAGTTCCAGCAAGCAGGTCAAGCAGAAAGAGAGGAGGCATTCTATTCCAGCTCCACTGCTACCTCAGAAGATAATTAATCTCAATCCTCGGAAGGAGCACCCATAGTGGGCATCCCCTATATCCACCACCAGTGTGCAGACATTCATCTTGTTGGGTGCACTTACTAGATTAGGCTCAGGGTCACAGTTTCAGGGTCAAGAAACTGACAGCCATTTGGGTCTCTGACATTCAGATCTGCTGCAGACCAAGCTTTTGCTGAGCCCCATGCAAATGTGAGCCTCTGGACTTGTTCCATAAAATAACAGTTGGATGCAAAGGCAGACAGGTGAATATTAGGCAGGGGGCCAAAGGTTATCTGCAGACTTCAGCAAAAGATGGAGGGGGCCATCCAAGTTCTGACTGTTGCAGCACATGAGCACTTGGCTGTCTTTGTGGAATGGATAGTGACTGCCTTGGAAATCCAGTAGCTGTTGAATATGCACATGACCTGCAATGCCCCAGCCATTGGTACAGTATATCAATGGCTAGACAAGGAGGGGAACAAAGCACCTCAACCTCCTTTTAGATGCTCCTTCTCCTCGAGGAGTCAGGAAATGCCATTAGGCATCCACAGGGATGAACAGTGCCAGCCAAGTGTCTTATGAGGATGTTTTGAGAAACTTTGATCATTAGATCAAAGTATAAGCTGGTAATTGAAAAGGCAAGATTCAACCAAAGGAGCTAAAATCCAGGTGAACGCATGGATTTATTGATTAACAAACTATGAGAGGCTGAACAGTGACAGCTGCTATGGAGCTTTAAAATGCAAGTTAATTCAAGGTGATGCTATTGAATTCTTGCAAGCCCAGGAGAATTTAACATTGGAGAAGACTAATTGTTGGCAAAGCTATGGAGCTGCAAAAGCAGAATCAGGATGTACCTTGGGGAAATCAAGGCTAGGGAAGAGTCAATCCAAAACGCAGGCCCAAAGTTCAGAGACCTACCCCACTTGGAGTATTGTGCGCAGTTCTGGTCGCCTCACTATAGGAAGGATGTAGAGGCTATTGAGAGAGTGCAGAGGAGATTTACAAGGATGCTGCCTGGATTGGGAGGCAGGCCTTATGAAGATAGGTTGAGGGAGCTGGGACTCTTCTCACTGGAGAGACGTAGGTTGAGAGGTGACCTGATAGAGGTTTATAAAATGTTGAGAGGAATAGATAGGGTGGACTCTCAGAGACTATTTCCCCAAGCTGAAGTGGTCACTACGAGAGGACACAGATTTAAGGTGAAGGGAAGCAAATACAGAGGAGATGTAGGGGTAAGTTTTTCACTCAGAGGGTGGTGAGTGAATGGAATCGGCTGCCGTCGGAGGTTGTTGAGGCAAACTCGCTGGGATCTTTTAAAAGACTTCTGGATGAGTATATGGAAACAAATAGGATAGGGGGTTATAGATAGGTCTGTGGATTGGTAGATGTGATCGGCGCAACTCGTGGGCCAAACAGCCTGTTTGTGCTGTATTGTTCTATGTTCTACCCACAAAGAGCCTTTGAAAAAGCCCACCAAAAATGCCAAAGGGGCAGGAAGAACTCCTTCCAACTAATTAAAAATATCCGAGACGTAGTGCCAAAAAGCAGCATCATTGTAAATAATGCCCAACAGGTGGGAACTGAATGCTATCTATAATTCCTTTTTTTCTCTCTCCCTTTTCAAATAGTGGAGTTACATTAGCTATCCTCCAATCTGTTTGAACTGTTCCAGAGTCTGTAGAATCTTGAAAGATTACCACCAATGCATCTACTTTTCTAGGGCTACTTGCTCAAGTACTCTGCGATATAGATTATCAAGTCCTGGGGATTTATCAACCTTCAATCCCATCAGTTTCCACAACACTGTTTCTCTATTAATATTGATTCTCTTCTGCTCCTCCCCTTCACAAAACCCTGTGCTCTTCTTCATTTCTGGTACAGTATTTGTGTCCTCCTTTGTAAAACATGTTCCACATTACATTTCACACTTGTTCCACCACCTTCCACTCTCCCCTCATCACATTTAACCCTTCCAATATAGTCCTTCCTTTCCTCTTTTTTTATCCTTAAACTACCTAGTTACTCATGAGCCTACAACCATCACCCTCCTCCCTTTCGAGCCCCACTCCACCCCTCAGCCCCATAAGATGATATGCTACCTGACCATGTTCCTGGACCTGTCACCATTCCCTCTTCTCACTGTGATCTTCGATCTGCTACATAGAACCCTCAGTTGACAGCATCAACCCTGCCCTTAAAGATAATCTCTCTCTCACCTTCCCTTACCAGAAACCTCCTTCCCCAAACAGGACCTCCATAGCCAAGATGCAAGGCCTTTCCCACCCTCTCAAGACCCTGCACCTTCACATTACCTCCCTGGCTTCCTCCATGTTCTAAAAAAAATCTGCTCTCTTCCTCCCTAATTCAGGTAGCCTGCCTCGGCTACCTGTCCCAGATGAGACAGCTTCCTTCTCTGGACACATTCCCTATTTATTGAATTTTTAATCTGGCTTTAATTCCTTCCTCAAAGGCCTTCCCTCCCTTATCCAGCTTTCTTGATCCTTGCCCAACAGATTACATCTTTCTTCCCTTTGACATGCACCTTGAAAAACTAACAGGCTCAAGCCTAATCACAACCTGCCATAGAAAAACGCTCCTGAAAGAGGAAAAGGTTCCAGCTACACATTACAAAGAACAGGAAGATAAGTAGATGAATTTCTTGCTTGGTGCACGCCACTAATATGCACTCAAGAATCTGAAGGCATGTTTTTCTCACTTGCAGGTGACTTAATTTTGAAAGAGAACTTAATTCTGGAGGGGGAGACAACTGACTTTTAATGGGCATGCATGACATGCAGGTGCAAGTAAAAGAGCTTCCTGACGCTTGGCATCAGGAAGTTCAATCCACCTTTAAAACTCCAAGAATTTAATTACAAAAGTTCATGCTGCAGTCGGGATTCTAAATTTTGACGTCCTGTCTTCCACGAACGAATAAAAAAAACATTGCAGCCTCTGCAAATAGGCAGAATGAATTTGGAATGAATTTCTGAAGTCTCCTTCTGAACTATGCTGCTATCTTACATTTATTGGCTCTGAATTTGCTAGACAAATAATACTGAGTTAATGACGAACAATGTTAATTAGTGCATGAAAAACAGCAATTTGGGGCAAGAAGGAGTAACTCCATGGATTGCAAGTCCACACAAATTGCTGTTAGTGTTTCTTCATTGTTCGTCTTGCAAAAACAGGAATTCACCATATCATATAGTATATCATGAAAAGGTTGGATTTGCACTGTAAAAATAAATTAAACCCGACCACTGAACTAGTATTTCATATAGTAGGATCCTCTTAATTACATGATTTGTGCTCCTGACATGTCAGGCAACCTCAGAGATCCAGAAGCAAAGCAATTGAAAATGTAGTCTTATTCCTGCAAATTGTAAATGTTAAGAGCTTTTTTCAAATTACTTCAAAAAATTACTTTTGTTTTCTTTTTCCCCCTATTTAATCCAATCTTTTTCTTATTCTTTTCATTCCTTTTTCTGAAATGAATTTGCTTCTAATTCACCCCATTTCCTTCTTCATTATCTTTCTTTATCTTTAATTTAATTGGTGAAGGAGATACGATTGTTGGCTCCAGATACTCAGCTAACAACTTGTACTTCCAATAGTCTGCAGCACAAAAATAAATGGAGCTGAAACGAAAGAAGAAATTCCAATGTCATACGGCACACCATAAGGGCACACTTCAACAAATTCTGGGCCACTAAAACAAAAATCAACTGATTATGAACTATGCCACAGGCAATTTATCAATAGTTTTAGATTTCTTTCATTTCAGCACAAAAGTGCTCTTATCATTGTCTAAATTATCTGTCTCATAAATCTTCACTCAGATACGACTCTAAAACTATGTTATCATGTGGCAAAATCCTAATTTAGGCCAAATACATTAACTCATTCATCCAGAACAATCATTCAACACTGTTTATTGGAGTGATTTTTTTAAACAATTAAATTTTTATATGTTCATTTGTATTAAAACCTGTGTCAAATCTCAAGCTGACAAGCAGCATGAATTAAGAATATATTGATACAAATCAACTTCTTTATGCACTTCATAATAAAAAAAGCAAATATCTGCAGACTTACTTTTTGGCATGTCTCCAGTGCTGGATGCAGACACAGTTCTACTCCTGTCTTGTGATGGACTGCTATCTTCTCGCTCAGTCACTGTTGACCCATCCGATCCACAAGCTGCAGATTCTAAAAGCTTAGAAAACACAGATTCAGACATTTCAGAGAACTCTGACTCAGGACTTTTATTCTGTCCATTTTGTAACTCTCCATTAAACTGTCCATAAGGGTTACTAAAGGTTAAATTTTCAGCATTTGGTCTATCAACAGGACTATCTTCTTCATTTGGGCATTCCTCATCATCATCATCCTCCTCCTCTTCCTCTTCTTCTTCTTCCTCACAAAGCTGGTCAGGTGAAAATGGACCATTTTCAACATGCCCATTTGTTTTTGGTGACTCATCACATTCCAGCTCTGTCCTGGAAACCACATTTTCAACTTCATCTTTTCTCACATTTTCTTTTTCAGTGTCTTCCTTTTCTTCCTGATTATCAACTTTATCTAGCAAATTAATAAACAGAAAATTATTCAAAAGAAATCATAGTAACAGAACAGAGCAAATAAACCAAAAATTATGGAAAATCAAACAAAATAGAAAATGTGACACTGCACCAACTGGATAAAATAAAACTGAAAGAAATCTTGAACATAAAATATTGGTTCACCAATGCAGACATGACAGGCCTAACCATTATGCAACTCTGATTCACAAGTATTTGTTTTTAATTTATTTGTTACAAATGCTACGCCAGCATTTATTTCTCATCCCTAATTGCCCTTGAGAAGATGGTGGTGAGCTGCCTTCTTGAATTGCTGTAGTGCATTTGGTGTAGGTACATCCATAGTGCTGCTGAAGGGAGTTTCAGGGTTTTCACCCGGTGATAGTGAATGATTGGCAATATAATTACAAATCAGAATGGTGTGCAGCTTAAAGGGAAACTTGCAGATGATGATATTAGCATGCATGACCTTTCCCTTTCAGGTGGCAGAGATTGCAGATTGGGAGGTGTTGTCGAAGGACCCTTGGTGAATTGCTGCAGTGAGCAGATAGTCCGTGCTGCTGCCACTGTGTTATTGGTATGGGAATGAAAGTTCAAGGTGGTGGATGGACTGCTAATCAAGCAGATTGCTTTGTCTTGCATGGCATTAAGCTTTTAGAATGCTTTTGCAGTTGCATGCAAGTTAGATGTTAAGTTATTTGCTGCAGAATTTCCAGCTCCTGACCAGCTCACGTGACCAATATCCATGTGGCTATTTCAGTTCAGTTTCGGGTCGGTAACCTCCAGAATATATTAAAAATCAATATGCAGATTTGAAATATTACTAGGCTTGAAAAATCACATTTACTCTTGTGATATAAGTGGAGTTAAAAATAAATTCTCAAACTGACCACAAAAGCTTAAACATGTCGAATTTGGCAATTCTTGCAATGCTCAGAAGTACTTAGACAAGATTGCCATGTTTAGAAATACCATTCATGGCACATGTCTTTTTCAGAACACTTACAGCATTCGTTATGTTGTTCCTCGTTTACCACATGATCTATCACTGTTTCTTTTAGCTCATTTATTTTCTGTATTTCTGGGTCATTTGATGCAACAGTTGTTAAAATCTCTTCCATTTTTTTCCTCTCTGCCTCCCTCTCCAATTCTTCTATCTCTTGCATACGTTTCTCCAGTAGCTCCGCCTGTCTCTTTTGTTTCTTTTTCAGCTTCTTCTTTTTGTTTTTAGACATTTTTCCTCCCTGAAACATGAAAAAAATTGCTAATACACAATACTCTAAAATTATTGTACAAATAATCAATAATAATTGCAAGAAGCTGTGAACTATAAATTTTGAAAATACAAAAAGTACAAACTTCAGTTTATTCAATGTTACCACTTCATAAATGCTCACTTGCTTTCACTTCCTTTTTCATTAGGAAACAATATTTAAAATATGGCGTGATTTACTTTCAATAAGTCTAAAGTACTTCCAGTATTTTTCTTAGAAGAAACTATTGATATACGTAAATACTGAATGGAACAACTTAAGTGATTTCAACAGTACCAAGTAAATTCATTGGTTTACAAACATTGCAGCAATGATTTATTGATCTCACATTTGATGCTGAAAATTATGTATAACAAATAAAGAATTTGCATTTCCACACAACCTTTTTATAATTTCAGGAAATCCCACAGCCAATGAAACATTATTACTAAACAATCACCGTTGTAAGGTGAGAAATGTGACAGCTAATTTGCACGCAACAAAGTCCCACAAACAGCAATGTGAGAAATGACCAGACCATTTATTTTAATAATGTTGATGAATGATAGCAGGACAACTCCCCTGGTCTTCCTAAGATAGTGGCACAGTCATTAACACTGCTGCCTCACAGCGCCAAGGACTCAGGTATGATTCCTGGTTTGGGTCACTGTCTGTGTGGAGTCTGCATATTATCCCTGTGTTTGCGTGGGTTTCTTCCATGTGCTCGGGTTTCCTCCTAGTCTGAAAGATGTGCTGGTTAAGTGCATTGGCCATGTTAAATTCTCTCTCAGTGTACCCAAACAGGCGCCAAAGGCAACTAGCGAATTTTCACAATAACTTCATTGCAGTGTTAATGTAAGCTGACTTGTGAGACTAATAATAAATATACTAAAGCATCTACCTGTTAGATTGTTAGTGTCATAGACACGTAGGAAATAGAAGCAAGAGTAGGCCATATGGCCCCATGAACCTGCTCCGTCATTCAATATGATTGTGGCTAATCCTCTATCTCAATGCCATATTCCTGCTCTTGTCACATATTTCTTGACTTACAATGTCTAAAAATCTATTTCTCAATTATATTCAGTAAATTGGCCTCTACAGCCTTTTGTTTGAAAATTCTACAGGGTCATCATGCTCAGTGAAGAAATTTCTCCTCATTTAAGTCTTAAATAGCCCAGCCCATATCCTGAAACTGTGATCCTTTGCTCATCCCCCCGCCCAGTCTGTCCTTATCAGAACATTATACATTTCAATGAGATCCCTTCTTATTCTTCTAAACTCCAGTGATTACAGCCTAATTATTTCTGCTTATATGAAAATCCTGCCATCTTTAAAATCAGTCCGATGAACCTTTGCTGCACTCCCTCTCTGGCAAGTAAGGAAATCAAAATATTCCAGGCCTGGTCTCTCTCCGTATAGCTGCAGTAAGAATTCCTTGCTCTTCTACTCAAATCCTCTTGGAATGAATGCCAACATTATATTTGCCTTCCTAACTACTTGTACTTGAGTGCTTGCTTTCAGTATCATTCAATGGTTAATGTTCTGTATTTCATCACAATTTAATTCATAACCTCTAAATATGACAATACTCAAATTCAAAATATCTTGCATGATAATGAAGGAAGAAAATCTATATTAAAAATGCATGGTGAAGAACTGAGCATTAAGTTCCAAATATTTTTTCCCAATACCAGTTTCCATTTTAAACCTAATACCATTTTGGCAAATATCCATTGTATTTGCTTGTTAAACTAAAATAGTAGTTGTGTTAGACAAATCAGCTGCCACTTAACATGCAGGCTTTTCATATAGCTTAATCACTCTCCAATGTGTTCTTTGCATTTTCATTGTACAAAATTAGCTTCATTAGGTGGTAAGTTAAGATTGTCTTCCATTTCACTGTGATGGAATATTTAAACAGGCAGTTTTGCCAAATTTTCAGATTCCTCTTGGAGACCAGCAATTTGATCTTTCACATGTCAAACCTATGTGCTTGAAGATTCCCAAAAAAGTGTTGAAACATCAGATGTCTGACAGGAAGCCGAATAAGCCCACCACCTGGTTACAAATACAAGTCACTGTACTCACAATATAGGGAAGTCCATATTTAGTGATTCTAATAGTTTTAGTTCGTTATGTGCAATTATCAAGGAATCAAAATTAATCAATGAACTCAACATTTAAGTCAGTTCTGAAGGGTGATTATGGATGGGCAATAAATGCTGGCCTAGCCAGTGATGTCCAGAATACTGTAAACAATTTTTAAAAGTATCATAAGATATGAAATTTTTGACTACATATGCATTCCAACTGATTGTCTCAGCTTTTCAACTTTCAAAGTATGTTCAGGAGAAACAGTCACTTCCCTTTAAATTATTACAGACTTATGCATTGCTGTGGTTTTTATTATCAGGTACTGTTATCAGTGTTGTATTTATGTAGCTTCTGTGACTTTCATTTCGTATGAATATGTATTAATAGAATATGGTATTCTGTAATCTGTAATTTGCTACCTCAACTTTAACATATCAATCAGCTTCATAAGTATTGTAGTCATTTTGAATTGCTGTATTACTTTAAGATTCTATGCTCTTGGACTTTTAGTTCTTTTTTATTCAGGCATCAGCAGTCACTAAGAAGCTACATTTAGGTTTTTGAACTTTCCAGTACATTCAAGATGTATTAGTTTTGTCCAGATGAACATCAACCAATAGGAAGTGACACAATCAGGTCTTCACAAATAAGATGATACATAGATTACCTTATGATATTCTGTTATCTTAATGGAAAGCTATAAAGGTAACAAAATAACAAGAAAAGCTATAAAGAGAAGAATGTTCCCACAATGACTGACATCTTAGGGAACCAGTCAAAAGTTAACTGGAAGTGATATCAGTAAGATAGCTTACTGGGTAAGGTGCCTGAAGATTGGAGTGTGGCAAATGTTGTGCCTTTGTTCAAAGAGGACTGCAGGGAAAAGCCTGGGAACGATAGGCCAATGAGCCTCACATCTATGATGGGTAAATTGTTGGAAGGTATTTTGGGAGACAGGATCTACAGGTATTTAGAGATACAAGAACTGATTAGGGACAGTCAGCATGGCTTTGTGAGTGGAAAATCATGTCTCAAATTTAATTAAGTTTTTTGAAGGGGTAACCAAAAAGGTAGATGAGGGCAGTGCAGTTGATATTGTCTACATGGACTTTAGCAAGGCCTTTGACAAGATACCGCATGGTAGGTTGCTGCATAAAGTTAAATCTCATAGGATCCAGGGTGAGGTATCTGAATGGATACAAAACTGGCTTCTGGGTGGTTGTAGAGAGTTGTTTTTCAAACTGGAGGGCTGTGACCAGCAGTGTGCCTCAGGGATCAGTGCTGG
The DNA here is from genome assembly GCA_024679065.1 of Sphyrna mokarran. Lineage (NCBI taxonomy): Eukaryota > Metazoa > Chordata > Chondrichthyes > Carcharhiniformes > Carcharhinidae > Sphyrna > Sphyrna mokarran. Next base: position 31,305,882 of record JAGIQG010000019.1, read on the forward strand.
GCCCACTGTTATTTGTCGTTTCTATTAATGATTTGGATGAGTTTATAGGAGGCATGGTAAGAAAATTTGCAGATGACATCAAAATTGGTGGCATAGTGAACAATGAAAGAAGTCATCTTCAACTGCAATGGGACCTTCATCAATTAGGCCAGTGGGCTGACGATTGGCAGATGGAGTTTAATTTAGACAAATGCAAGATGATGCATTTTGGTAGTTTGAACCAGGGCAGGACTTACTCAGTTAATGGTAAAGCACTGGGAAGAGTTACAGAACAAAGATCTAGGGTACATATTCATAGCTCCTTGAAAGTGGAGTCATAGGTGGACAAAGTGGTAAGGCGGCACTTGGCATGCTTGGTTTCATTGGTCAGAACATTGAATACAGGAGTTAGAATGTCTTGTTGAAGTTATACAAGACATTGGTAAGGCCTCACTTCGAATACTGTGTGCAGTTCTGGTGACCCTATTATAAAAAGAACGTTATTAAACTAGAAAGGGTGCAAAAAAGATTTACTAGGATGCTACTGGGACTTGATGGATTGAGTTATAAGAGGAGGCTGGAAACTTCTTACTCTGGAGTGTAGGATGCTGAAGGGTGACTTATAGTGGTCTATAAAATAATGAGGGGCATAGACCAGCTAGGTAGGCAATATCATTTCCCAAAGGTAGGGAAGTATCCAGAGGGACAATTTTTTCACACAGAGTGGGTGAGTGTCTGGAACAAGGTGCCAGAGGTAGTAGTAGAAGCAGGTACAATTTTATCTTTTAAAAAGCATTTCGATAATTACATGGGTACGATGGATATAGAGGGATATGTGCCAAATGCAGGCAATTGGGATTAGCTTACGGGTTTTAAAAAAAAAGGGCGGCATGGACAAGTTGGGCTGGAGGGCTTGTTTCCACACTGTAAACCCTCTTTGACTCTATGACTGCGGTAACTTGGCATTTTGGCATTCATTCATTGATAAAAATACCGAAATGCAGTACAGCATGGACTTGGAACTAGAGCCAGTTACACAAGTCTCCTATGGCAATACTAAATGTGTGAAAGCCCAAGTTATGTTGACATCATGCATGCATGCATGCTCATACCTACTAAATTCATCAATATTTACATTCAAATAGGAAGATGCATACTATAACATTTCACCCCTCTTAATTCCACTTCCCCTTAAGGAAAGGAATTAAAACTCATGTCTCAACTAAATGTCAGTCTTTCAGGAACTTTGCAACTATGCTGTGACCCATGAGTACTACTGGGTAACTCAGTAGACATTAAGTGAGGATTGTTTCAGTGGAGCTGGACCTTTGTACAAGAATAGGTTAAATGTTTGTGTATGAATGTCCTTCATTTTCTTCTGGAGTAGAGTCCATTGGAAATCCTTGTACGCAAGGTACAACTCCCTATCAAATGTCCACAGCAGCATTTCCTTCCACCATATTATCTGAAACCTTGGCTGTCTCTGAGTCGTGATATATACAAATATGATCCTGTGTCTGTGAACGATTCTTTCATTGGTCAGTTTCATTACCAAAAAATAGACCACTTCAGTTTGAGAATAACTCCAAGCAACCATCATTGGTTGCTGTCAAAATTCCTTACATAGACACAATCATTCAGATTGAAATGTCTGTCTATAACAGTGGTAATCTCTTTCCTGATTTTTCTGTTTTCATTCTACTCTTGACATCTGGATGTACCAGATCTGGTTGAGATGCCGGCTTTCTACTCATCTGTAATTCAGTTGGTGAGAATCCTCTTGTTGTTTATGGTGTGATATGATATTGGAACAAGAACCACGAGAACTTTGTTCCCAAAGTATCACCTGTCCTTCTCTTCTTTCAGACACCTTCTTTCAGTGTCTGAAAGGTTCATTCTGCTAAACCATTTGAAGTTGGATGAAAAGGTGAAGTACTTACATGGTGCATTTCATTCTTTTGCATAAACTCTTGGAACAAATCACTTGTAAACACGGGACCATTATCAGAAACAAGAGAATCCATTAAACCATGGGTTGCAAAAACTTGCACTAGCTTCTCTGTCATAATGGGAGCTCTGGTGGTGCTCATGATGTGTACTTCTAACGACTCAGAATCTGTTTGATGATGACTGGAAACATATGAACTATAAAAAGGCTCTGCAAACTCCACATGGATTCTAGACTACAGACGATCAGGCCACTTCCACGAGTGTAGTGGGACTGATGGCACCATCTGCTGGTTGTTCTGGCACAGAATATGATTTTATCCTGTTCTCCAGGTTGTGATCCACATTTGGCCACCAAACATACAACGTGGCTAAACTTTTCATTCAGGAAGCACCTAACTGAGTCTCTCAAACTTCATCCAAAATGCACAAACAACCAGAACTGGGATAACCACTCTGGCCCTCCAAAGAATACAACCATCTCATCTTTTCGCTTTGCATATGGTCTCAATTCATCATCCTCTAAAACTATAGGCCAACTCAACATAATGAATTGCCTCACCTGGAATAGAACAGAACTCTGGTCTACCCTTCTTAATTTGTTCTGCATTCACTGGAAAATGTGGAAGTCTCTCAAGCAAGAAAATTGTCTCTGGAGGAAATAATGTCTTAGTGGGCATGTGTGGTAAAACTTGATGTGTCTGCGTTTGCATTGTCCTTCACTGCCCTGTAAACAATATTATACTGGTAAGCTGACAATGCGAAGGTCCAGCGCTAAAACCATGGGAGGAATGCACTTGGATTCATTGAAAAGATTCAACAGCTTGTGACCAGTGCATATAGTGAATGAACGACCATAAATGTATTGATGAAACTGTTTCACAGCAAAGACAATGGCTACAGCTTCCTTGGCTAACTGCGAATATCTCTTCTTAGCTGTTGTCAGCGTACATGACGCAAAACCAATGCACTTTTCTGACCTGTCCCCCAACAGTGGAGACAGTACTGTCCTAACACCATAGGGCGTAGCACTGCATGACAGAAAGAATATGCTGTATTGATCAAAGCGAACCAGATTAGCTGACTGTAGTAGAACTTTCATGTTCTTGAAAGCTTTCTATTGTGCTGGTCCCCATTACGACTTTGTTTCTTTGCGACGTATAGGTACAGTGGTGCCAATACTATTCAAAGGGCTGGCAGAAACTAATTTACTATGCTCAAAAATGACCTGAGCTCTGGCACACTTCTGGAATTTGGAGCTTCTTTAAGAGCTCTGACTTTGTCTTCTGCTGGGGACAGATCCTGCACCGTGATTTGTGACCCAGATATTCTCCACACTATACCTAGGAGATGCAGGTGCAGCCCTGCCTCTGAAAACCTCTAATACTTGATCTATGTTGTTGAGGTGTTCTTCTTCAGTTTATCCTGCAATCAGAATGTCATCCTAGTAATCTGTTCCATGAGGAATCCCAGTGACAGATTGTCTATTGTTCTCTTAAAACTCACCAGACTGGAGGACACCCCAAAAACCAGATGGCTGTGTTTCAGTGTTAATTGTGACATACTGTTTTGAGTCCTTCTCTAACCAAAGCTGCTGGTAGGGGTGCTGATGCCAAATTTTGAGAATATCTTGCTTCATGCCAGGATTGAAAACAGATCCTTCACCCATAGCAACAGATAATTGTCCAACTTGGAGGCCTGAAGAATGGTAGGTTTGTTACCTTCGCATGCATGCATAGTGCCATCACTTTTAAGAGGAGGAACAACTAGAGCTGTCCTTCATGACAACTGGATAGGCTCAATAATTCAAAATTTCTGCAGCAACTCTAACCCCTCCACAACTTTGCCTTTCATGGCATAAGGCACTGTCCTTGGCTTGAAAAAGTCTGAAGATCTACTAACATTTTAAATGTAGTGCTGCACAATGCACCCTGTTCATCTCATGAGTGTTATGGAGAACAGGTCAGAAAGTGGAGTTGAGGCTGAGACAAGATCAGCCACGATTATATTGAATGTTTACCTTTGAAAACCTAAGGATATTTGGGAATAATTTTCTCTGTCACTTGTATGTGGTTAAACTCAACCCAGTTGAACTGAGCTTTACTGAGCCAGTCACACCTTAGTAAAGTAGACCCTTTTCTTGTATCACCAGGACGAGTGTTTTTGATTGCATGCTGTATGTTAGTTTAGTTTGGCATAACATCGTAGGCCGAAGGATTGGTTCCTATGCTGTACTGTTCTACGTTCTAATGTGCACCTCAAATGCTCCAAGCATTTGAGATGCACACTTTTCTGGTGTACATTTGAATTTGGATTCCTGCCTGAGTAAAGGCAGGCTCCTGCTCAGAGCTGCAAATCTTTCTGTAGGTCTCCTTACAAATGCAAAGGGTCCCATGTCCATCTATGTCTTAATTTCCTTTCCACTATAACAGAGATAAGCTTCACGTAAACCTCACTCACATTAAACATGTTGTAGGAGCACTCCTTTTTCTGCGCTGTGCTTTTTAGATGATATACAACTGACTGAGAACGTTTTTGAATTCAACTTTCCCTTCGCACCCCTGCATTTCTTCGCTAAATGATTCATTTGGGGCAACCATGTTAAATAGTGATCACAAATTTCACTGCTATCACCTTTATGCTTGCAGTCTCTTTCTTTATTTGATGCATTGTACCTCACCCCATTGTATCCCTGGCTTTTAGAATATCTTTTTCATGGCTAGAAGCCATTTCCATTCCCTGAGAAATTTAGAGCTTTTTGAAAGTCAGTGCGCTTCTCCCAACAAATAACTCTGAATGCTGACCTCTTTAATACCACACTCTAGGGATTCTGGATGAATGTAACTAAATCCACAAATAGAATGTAGCCCAGTCTCCATGGTGTTGATAAATTCCTCATTAACCTGGAAGTCTTCGTCCCGCGCACACACACGAGAATTTTAACCTTGTTTGTAACTCCATTTACCAGCAAAAATTGTTCTTACTCATTAATAGTCCCGAACGTAGTCATGGTGTGGCTAACTGTTTTTCAGTGGCAAACTCACAAATCTGCTAATCAAAGCCCACAACTGCTGCTCATGTTGCAAACTAGCTGCTCACAGTGCAAGCCTTCATAGCACTGTGCTGAACTTTAAATTTTTCTTTTCATTTATTTTGCCCTTTTCTTCTCAACACAAAAAGATGTGGTAACTTGGTCCAAAAAGGTCATTGAACATGCTGTGAAATTCGAAGTTCTTTACTCACAATAATATTGAAATACAGCACGGCACAGACTTGGAACTGGAGGCAGCTCATTACACAGCTCCCTCATGGTCAGGCTAAATCTGTGAAAGCCTGTGCAATGGAGGGGTGGTGCGTGGGGGTGCACCAAGGGGCTGGGGGTACGCAAGGGGCCACCAGAGTGCTAAAGGGAGAGAGGAGAAGGAGGGAAAGAGATAGAGAAATCAGGGAAGAGGTACAGAATGCATCAGAGGGATTGCTTGCTAGAACCTGAGTGAGTGGTACTGCACATGGAAGAATGAGAGAACCTTGTAGAAAAAGTGAAGCATGTGCCTGAAGTTGAGGTGCATGGGGGTGCAGAAGAGGGTTGTGGTTCACGGAGGACTGGAACTGGGATGCAGTGAAGGGTTTGGAGATGTTGAGGAGAAAAGAGTCAAAGGCCTATGAAATCAAGTGATAACAAAATGCAAAAAAGAATGTGAAGCAAGATATAGTGAAAAGGAAGAAATGTTGTGAGTAATTAAACGTTAAAATATCTGATGCACAGAATGGTAGAAGCTGATCAACAGAAGAAACCAGATGGGGGCGAGACAAAATAAATGAGCAAAGAGCGAAGAAAGAGACAGGATAAATGAAATTATGCAGTGTAGTTAAGCAGCTGGAAAAAATTGAACAGGAAACAAAAATTGCAATAAACATGGAATACTGGACCTAGTAAATCACAAAGTGAAATGCTTTGGTATGACTATTGTAAGAATTTTCACTTAATAGTCCTCTTTTAAAGGAAACAAATTGAGTGTTTACAAATGTCACGACTGCTGAGTTCTATTTCTGGGAGGCTGATAATTTAGTTGCAATTCTGAAGAGCTGCCATCAGTATAAATAATCTCTGCACAGCAAAACCAACAAATTACTCACCGATTTCTGCTGCGGGGCAGTACTCACTGCAGAAATAAAACAAAAAAAAGTCAGCATCACGAAATGGAAAGCTGCATAAAACTGTGCTGTTTATTTCAAATTTTGTTGATGTTCCATCATCAAGGATACTGGAGGCAATGCAAACTATGAACGTGCAACCACATTAAAACATTATTGCATTAAAGAAATCTTGTTTTGAGATTATAAACTTCAAAAAGAGTTAAGATTTTGGTTGTGTCCTTGATCACAGTAAATTATCCCCATCTCATTTGCAGAGTGAGGGTACAGAATGGATATGCCTGAACATGCTGCCAGCCATACTACTAACTCTCCCTTTTTGATTTGCTCACTATCATCTGTGGTGGAGTTCATGAAAAGAGTAAAAATTACATCAACAATCGTTCCACACTGTGGCACTGGTTGTATGATGGCTTGATATGGCTCCTGCACTGTCCAATAGCACAAGAAACTTCAAAAGATCATGAACAAAGCCCAGTTCATCATGCAAACCAGCTTCTCATCCACTGACTCTGCCTACACTTCCCACTGCCTTGGAAAAGCAGCCAGCATAATCAAGGACTGCATGCAACCCAGACATATCCTTTTCCACCTTCTTACTTCGGAAAAAAGATACAAAAATCAGAGGTCACATACCAACCAATTCAAGAACAACTTCTTCCCTGCTGCCTGAGGCTTGTGAGTGGACCTACTATTTATTAAGTTGATCTTTCTCCATACCCTAGCTATGATTGTAACACTACATTCTGCACTCTCTCTTTTCCTTCTCTTTGTATGGAATGCTTTGTCTGTACAGTGCATAAGAAACAATACTTTTCACCATATACTAATGCATGTGACAATAATAAATCAAGTCACTTGAGCTTTACCAATCTTATATACAGTCCAAAAGCAAGCCTTTAAAATCTTGACTATTTGTATACAAATATATACTTTTGGCCTCAACAAATCTGCCTTCTATTCAGAACGAAGTATTGAAACATATCTTGTAGATGTAACATGTATAGTCCAATGTCCCTTTTGCACACAAGACCCCAGCTCCCCTCAAAATGAACTTTGCCTTCCATTGGGACTGTCTGGCAGCTACCCAGAAACCATCAAAGAGAATATCTACCTTGAAGGCTTTGATTTTCCTGATGGAGAGCTGGAAGTAGTTCTGGTTTATTTAAGATTTGGGATAGGATTTTTGCCTTAGATAATTCTTAACTGGATAATGAACATGCTGTTCTGCCATTAATTGGCCAATCCAGCCCAAATCAAAGTCATCTTGCTGCTTCTAACTCAATGCAGAGCATGGACCTATGTTTGATGCAGATATCATGGTGCCAATGCAAAATGGAAAATCTTGTTCTTGATGCCCATCAGATTGATAGCATGGAGGAAATAAAAGGCTAAAGAGAAATAGCGAAGAAACAGAGCTTTGTTTCATCACAATATGCAAGATGCCATAGGTACGAGTATAATCAGGGGATACATGTGTTTCTCTGTCCTGCAACCAAGAATTCCAAAGGTTGTATCATCTATTCAAAGATTACAAACAATTACAGCTGGAAAACAACTTAAGAAGAGGAGGGTGAGGATCCCAGTGACATTGTCCACTGAGTAACCAACGAATAGGCAAAACTAGGAATGAGAGAGTTTGAAGAGCTCGAGTTCAAACTAAAATGAAGAATCTCGCAGGATGGTTTCTGAAATACCCATAAATTGTCACGGGATAAACAGGTTAGAAGGCTAAAGACAGAACTGAGAGCATAGTATGGGAGAAAAGGATTTTGATTCATGAGGCATTGGCACCAGTTCCAGGAAAAGTAAGAGTTGCTCCTGTGTAACACAGTGGGGCTAGGACAAACTGACGACCCAGGGTGGTGGATACGACTTCAAACTAATGAAATTGGAAAATTCAGTGAAGGGTAAATTCAAAAACATGAAAGAAGATATCAAGACTGTAGAGGAGAGGCGCAATTTGGGTTATAAAAGGAAGAATGGGTCAGGAAGGAATGGACAGTTTAACAAAATAATTGGACATTGGGGACTAAAGTGATATCATAGAAAAATGTTAAACAGAAAGCATTATATTCAAATGTGCAAAGCATTCATAATGAAATAACAGAATTAATTGTACAGCTAGAATTAAATAGGTTTGACCTAAAACCTATATGGAAGCTTGGCTGCAGGGTGACCAAGGTTGGGAACTAAATATTCCAAAATACTTGATCTTGAGAACGGAAAAATAAAATGGAATGGGTTGGGGTAATCCTTATACTAAAGAGTGGGACAAATACAGTAGAGATAAAGGATCTTAGAATGGAAAATCAAGATGTACAACCAGTTTGGGAATGGCTAAGAAACAAGGGGCAGAAAACCCAGATGACTGTAGCTTACTGGCCACAAACGAGAAGTTATAGTGCCAGGCAGAACACAAATCAGGAAATCAGAGGTATATGCCACAAAGGTTATAAATGAGAAAAACAGGCGTTTAATCTTCATATAGACTGGGCAGAAATAGCCTGAAGAATGAATTCATGAAATACTTTCTAGATACTTTTCTAGGCCTGTCTGTCTGTCAAGTAACCAACTAAGAAGCAGGCATTTTATTTCAACATTACGCAATGAATCAGGATTAACACAACATTGTATTTAAAGACCCTCTGAGAATGATTACAATATGATTAATTCTATCTTGAGTTTGAAAAAGATTTACGGTCTTGTATTAAAACATGGTAAACTATGCATGTATGGAGTATCAAGTCAGCTAAGGTAGATTGGGAAAGCAGATTAAAAGAAATGGCAATATATAAACAATTTCAGACTTTTTAAAAAATCTGTAATTTACAACTCATGGCCAGTAAGAATGAAAACATCTTTGGGAAAAAGTGCTCCAACTGAGGCTAACAAGAGAAGTTGAATATATGCCCATAATCTCGCAGCTCTCCAGTATTGGATTTAGGAGATTCAAAGAAACCCTATGCAATCTCCCATCACCCACTGTCCAACTCCACCCCATTCCACAAGATTCAAACATTTAAAATCTGTATCAATGACTTAGATGTAGGCCTGAGATGTATCCGAGATTACAGATAATAAAGCTAGGTGGGAAAGCAAACTGTGTGGAGAACGCAAAGAGGTTGCAAAGGGACACAGATAGGTTAAGTGAGTGACAAGAATGTGGCTGAAGTAGATGTGGATAATTATTTTATTTATCTGTTTTAAGAAAAACAATTTTTTTTAAAAGTGAAGGACATGGAAATGTTCATATTCATTAGATTTTGAATGTGTAGGGCTATGGAGGTAAGGCAGGAGAGAAGTTGAAGACAAAGATCAGACATGGATTTTATTAAATGGTGAAACAGACATGAAAAGTCCGATCTCGGCTCCTATTTATGTTCTTATTTTGTGAATTGGGCTGGAAATTGTTGCTGATCTTTAGTTACGTGTTTAAACTTTACGGTGAAATAGAATTTAAAGAATTTGAAGTCCTGATGTTATAGGTTTCCAAAATAAAATCCAAAATAACAAGAATTTGGATGGTCACACTTAAGAGAATTGCATTCAATTCTGGCTGCGCTGTTACAGTAGAAACTTTGAAGAGGATGCAGAAGGAGGTTCACCATGGTGCTACCTGGATTAGAGGGTATGAGCTACAAGGAGAGAGTGGACAAAGGGGTATAGAGTACAAGAGCTGGCCTTTAATGTTGCAGTTGTACAAAACGTTGGTTAGACCTCATTTAGAATACTGTGTCCAGTTCTGGTCGCCTTACTACCGAAAGGACGTGGAGACTCTGGAGAGAGTGCAGAGGAGTTTACCAGGATGCTGCCTGGTATAGAAGGTCTGAGTTACGAGGAGAGGTTAGGCAAATTGGGACTGTTTTCCTTAGTAGGACGTAGACTTAGAGGAGATCTAATAGAGGTGTACAAGAGTATGAGGGGTATAGATAGAGTAAACAGGGTGAAGCTTTTTCCTAGAATGGACTCGAATAGCACGAGGGGTCACGGGCTTAAGGTGAGGGGGGTAAGGTATAATTTGGATGCTAGAGGGAGTTTTTTCACACAGAGGGTGGTGGGGATATGGAATGCGCCTGCCAAGTAAAGTGGTGGGGGCATGCGCTCTGGAGTTATTTAAGAAATACTTAGATGGGCACATGAACAGAATGGGAATGGAGGGGTATAGAAAACTGATTTAAAATAGGAATCATGAGCCTTGGGAGTACCTGGGAAGTGTGTAAATAGATGATGATATTGATGTACTTGTTTTTATCCTACAGGTGCTTTGGTCCACCTTGTTGTCCAACAAGGGGCATACACGTGATGGGTTGTGAGAGGGCTGCTCTTGGATTTTTCTTTTTGGGAGTATCCTAGTGCTTCATGTCGTTAGTGTACGCTTGACCTGGACCATTTGATGGGCAACACGACAGCTCAATGACTATCACTGTGCTGTGCAGACACACGGATTTGGGCCTGTGTCTGTGGAAGTTTGCGCATTCTCCCCGTGCTTGCGTGGGTTTTCTCCGGGCGCTCCGGTTTCCTCCCACATCCCAAAGATGTGCTCTTAGGCTAATTGGCAAAGCAAATTCTCCCTAAATTGTCTCAAATTTGGTTTTTAATCTATAGATCCATAAACATTGACAGGGATCACGGGTAGAGCTGGGAATATCGGGATGGTGGCGTGGGCTCGCTGTGCCGAAGGGCCTGTTTCCCTTGCTGTTTTGTTCTTTAAACTAGGGTTGTTTTCTCTGGAGCAGCAGATGCTGAAGGAAGACCTGATAGAAGTTTATAAAATTATGAGAGGCACAGATAGGAGTTGACAGTCAGAATCTTTTTGAGTTGAAATGTCTAATATTAGAGTACATGAACTTAAGGTGAGAGAGAGAAGTTCAAAGAAAATTTGAGGGATAAGTTTTGTTACACAGAGGGGTGGTGGTGCAAGCAGGTACGAAAAGGGCATTTAAGGGGCTTTTGGATATGCACATGAATATGCAAGGCATAGAGGGATGTGGACCAAGGACAGGCAGAGCGGATCAGTTTAATCTGGTGTCATGTTTGGCATATCATGGGCTGTATTGTTCTAGGTTTTGAAACATTATGTTGCAAATAACTTCAAATATTTCACTGCATTTTATCTGCTGATTTATCTTGCTTTACAATTTTGCACCTTATAACAAACTTAATATTTTTAGCTTGAATCATATGGTCTTCAAATGTGATGTTTTTTTGTCTATTTGAAAGATCAGGAATATATAGCGAGTATTAAATGCTATTTTTCCAATTTAAATTCCATTAAAATAATACAATGCTAGCTATGAATTCCATTCACTGCATGGATAAGGCATGCTATCAACTCAAAGGAAGCACAGGTTGCCTATGAAGTATTGGTAGACAGCCCAAACATGGATAAGAGAGGGAATTCCAGTATGTAATCTGATTTGAAAATTAAAATATCACCAATTGCTTAATTTCAGCAGCTGAATATTTTCAGTTAACAATTACATGAAATTTTACTACCTTAGTATCAGTCCCCAGTAACCATTAATTCGAGGTTTAAATACATGAATTTGTTCTTAAATAGAACTAAAGTAGAAATCCTACTCTACTATGGTCAATTCTGAATATACAGGACAGTTCCAATTCTTGTAGCCTAACTTAAAATACAAGATAGATAGATTATGGAATAGAACATAGAACACTATAGCACAAATAGGCCCTTCGGCCTACAAGTTGCACCAATCATATCCATACCTACCAGGCCATAGAACTATCTGTCACTCTCAATCCCATTAAATCCCATGTACTTATCCAGAAGTCTTTTAAAAGACCCCAGCGAGTTTGCCTCTACCACCACCGATGGCAGCTGATTCCATTCACTCACCACCCTTTGAGTGAAAACTTACCCCTCACATCTCCTCTGTACTTGCTCCCCAGCACCTTAAACCTGATCATTTCAGCCCTGGGAAATAGCCTCCGAAAATCCACCCTATCTATTCCTCTCAACATTTTATAAACCTCTATCAGGTCGCCTCTCAACCTTCATCTCTCCAGGGAGAAAAGATCTAGCTCCCTCAACCTTTCTTCATAAGGAATGCCCCCCAATCTAGGCAACATCCTTGTAAATCTCCTCTGCACCCTCTCAATAGCTTCTACATCCTTCCTCTAATGAGGCGACCACAACTGCGCACAGTACTCCAAGTGGGGTCTGACTAGGGTCTTATAAAATTGCAACATTATCTCCTGACTCCTAAACTCAATCCCTCGATTAATGAAGGCCAGTACACCATACGCCTTCTTGACCATATCCTCCACCCGAGAGGCCGATTTACGAGTCCTATGGACCCGGACCCCAAGGTCCTTCTGCTCCTCAACACTACTAAGACTCCTACCTTTGATATTGTACTTCTTCATTCCACTGGTCCTGCCAAAATGGACCACTACACATTTATCCGCATTGAAGTCCATCTGCCCCTTCTCCACCCAGTCTTGCATCCTATCTATGTCACGCTGCAACTTCTGACATCCCTCCACATTATCCACACCACCAACCTTTGTATCTTCAACAAACTTACTAACTCATCCCTCCACTTTCTCATCCAGGTCATTTATGAAAATGACAAACAGCAAGGGTCCTAGAACAGACCCCTGGGGCACTCCACTGGTGACCGACCTCCATGCAGAAAAAAGACCCATCCACAACCATTCTCTGCCTTCTGCAGGCAAGCCAGTTCTGGATCCACAGGGCCTAAGCCCCTTGAATCCATGCCCTCTCACCTTCTCAAGAAGTCTTGCATGGGGGACCTCATCAAATGCCTTGCTGAAGTCCATGTAAACCACATCCACCGCTCTTCCTTCATCAATGTGTTCAGTCACATTTTCAAAGAACTCAACTGGGCTCGTAAGGCACAACCTGCCCTTAACAAAGCCGTGTTGACTATTTCTGACTATACTAAACTTCTCTAAATGCTCATAAATCCTGTCTCTCAGAATCCTCTTCATCAACTTACCAACCACAGACTCACTTGTCGGTAATTTCCTGGGCTATCCCCGTTCCCTTTCTTGAAAACAGGAACCACATCCGCAATCTTCCAATCCTCCAGAACTTCTCCCATCTCCATCGAAGATGCAAAGATCATCACCATGGGCTCTGCAATCACTTCCCTCACCTCCCACATAACCTGGGGTACATCCTATCCGGTCCCGGCTACTTATCTATCTTGATAGAATTTAAAAGTTCCAACACATCCTCTTTCCTAATGTCCACGTACTCAATCTTTTCAGTCCGCCTGCAGTACAATCTCAGAGATCATTTTCCACTGTGAATACCGAGTACTCATTAAGCATCTCTGCCATTTCTTCTGGTTCCTCACAGACCTTTCCCCCTTCACTTTTCATAGGTCCTATTCCTTGACTTCTCATTCTTTTACTCTTCACATATTTGTAGAAGACCTTGGGATTCTCCTTAATCTTGTGGCACGCAGGTAGTCAAAAAAGTTAACCTAGTTGGAAATGTGTGAGGGTTCCCGGGAGTTGGAGAAGGGTCTGATTGAGGTACCTGACAGCAGGAAGACCAAGGCGGAGATGGAGTGACACCCCTCCCCTAATTCTGCTGACTCTTCTCCACAGCAAAGCCCATCATATGGCTTAGCTCTTGTTATCACTCAGATGGATATAGTGCTGGCAACAACCATCTTCTCCCTAGTGGCGCTGAACAACCAGCAGCCTTTAATTCGCCAATAACTCCCAGTGGATAGTAAAACTGATCCCAGGATCCTTAAGCCCAGTAAAGCCTCACAACTGCCCAATTAATTGCCTATCTGGCACTTAACTCTGGGGTCTTCCTATATATAAATTCAATAATTTCCAGAAATGTTAATCAAGTCATATCAGAAATGCGGATGCATTAAATTTTATATTGAAAACATACAAATGAAACGTATCTTTTTAATTTCCTGCTATAAACTGTACATACTAATCATAATATTGATTCCTTAAAAGCTTTGCTAATACACAAAATCCACTTTTCAAACCACAGACAGATCAGGTCAGGCAACATCAGTAGAAAGAGAAACATTTCATGTTGATAATCTTTGCTCAAAGTACCTGGTAAGTGTTATAATTCCTGTAGAGGTCGATTACTTGTAAAATAAACAAATTCCTCAACACTCCAACAGAAGGAACTCTGTTGGACAAGATTTAATTTTTTAAAACTTTTCTTATAACAAACCAACTGAAATCAACATTAATTAACAGGTGAAGGAGATCTCCAATAAAAAAGATGTTTCACCTTAAATACTCCATAAAACAAAGATATGCTTGAATAACTACAAGCACATACATTACTTTCCTCACTAATGCAGTACTATGATAACACCCATGAATTCCAAGGGGAATCTCTAACTGATCTCCCTGTCGGGCTTGTTAAATAAAAGGTCCCTAGTAACACGTAATGACCTGCCCAAGTGGAACTCATCACCTTGAACGCTTTATAAGGCAAACACTGGGAAGGGTCTGCAGAACTATTGTCTCTGTAGGACTCTTGCGAGAAATACTGTGTAGGTTGGGGACTTGTGTGAAAACTGTTGTTGCAGTTGGAAATAGAGTGTCCTAGAAAGTGAAACCCAGACAGCAACAGATGACATAACTTAAAATCAATTCCATCTTCACTGGAAGGGAGATTATTTGCTAATGTATTAAGGAAACTATATTTGCCGTTGATATTTTATTATATCAGCTTATTGTTTTAATAATTTATCATTGTGAAATTATAATGTATTTGGATTATAATGTATGTGAATAATTGTTTAAATGAAAAGAAAGTGGGGGCTTGTGACAGAAGTAATTGTCCTTGATAGGACTCTGGAAGTTTCTAGATGTCCAGATCACTAACAATCTGTCCTCGTCCTTCCATGCGGCATGGGAGTCAATGGATGGGAGGCTGGTTTGAGTGATGAATTGGGCTTTATTCACGACCCTTTGTAGTTTCTTGCAGTCTTGAGCAGAGCAGGAGCCATACTAAGCATTGACCTTGTATCCATTTTATGCTGCCACAGAAAACCAACCCAACGTAATCAAAGCCCCCACTTAACCTGGACACGCTTGTTTCCACCTTCTTCAGACAGGAAAAAGACACAGAAGTCTGAAAACATATACCAACCAACTCAAGTATAGCTTCTTCCCTGCTTCCATCAGACTTTTGAATGGACCCACCATATAGAATTGTAAAATCCCTACAGTGCAGAAGGTAACTATATGGCCCATTGAGCCTGCACCAACAACAATCCCATCCAGTCCCTACCCCTGTAATCCCATGTATTTACCCTGCTAATTCTCTGGACACTAACGGACAATTTAACAGAGCCAATCCACCTAATCTGCATATTTTTGGGCTGTGGGAGGAAACTGGAAGGAAACCTATACAGACGCAAGAAGGTGCAAACTCCAAATAGAAGGTCATCCGAGATCGGAATTGAAGCCAGGTTCCTGGTGCTGTGAGGCTGCAGTGCTAACCATTGTGCTACCATGTCGATCTTTCAACTTATCGTTCTGTACACCCTATCTGAACAGCAACACTATATTCTGCACCCCCTCCTTTCCTTAATCTCCCCATGTATTCTGTGAACAGTACATTTTGTCTGTATAGCGTGCAAAAACAAAATGTTTTATTGTATCACAACACATGTGACAATAATAAATCAAATCAAAACTTGTATGAGAAATGTTGTCCCGGTTGGGAGTCATGTGTCCTAAAAGGTGAAACCTCTGAAGTTGAAACCCCAGAAGAATAACAATTTATAATGGACCCCATTTTCATTAGAAGGAAGGCATATTTGCAGCTGACTTTGTAATTATATCAGCTTGTCTTCATAATTTATCATTGTGAAATTATGTGTTTGGATTGTTATGTATTTGGATGAATTGTTTTAATAAAAAGAAAGTTTGGACTCACGTATGTACAAAATGTCACCATGAAGTAGTGATTTTATTTTGTGGTTAACAATAAATACCATTCCTTTCCAGATGGGCTTCCTGAGCTGTTATAAATACCATGTGCAATATTACGGTCTTTCTAATTCAGCCTCCATTATGCAGGATCTCTCACTTCCCACCATCATTTTGTCAATTGAATTGCATTTACCTGCAGCTGTATTTCACCCAAAAGGCCCTGGACACAGTTAAAACTGACCAGACGGATGATGTCAATAGATCCTTTCTCATTCAAGTAAATGACAGTCCTGACAGCACAAAATCCCCATATGGCCTTTCCTTTAATGGTCAGGTAAAGTCTGGCAATTCAGGCAGCAGCAGTGGGTTATTTGGCAATCCTCTGCTCTTCTTATCTTTAGCCTCTATCTTTCCAACTGTATAACATTGTAGTACAATCTCTGCTACATTCGTAAAGACCCGCTTCAACACCAGGGTCTGTTCTAAAATGCAAAACAGTAAACTGATCCACTCATTGAGAGTCTTGCTTGATTCCACTTATAACATGTATGTTCCGAACTGCCTGCCAACACATTAGCTGGAAACCTGCCATTGCAGTTAGCTTAGTAAACTTCCTTTTTTTGCTTCTTAGCTTTTCATCCCCATGGCAACTTCAGATCACAAGGCAATTTCTGTCATAATCAGGAAACCAATTAATCCTCTTTCAAATTATTCAATTCACTTTGATTTTAAAAGGACAACTGCATAAAAACAAAATACAGCTTTTCCCAAAGCACATGATTTATCATGTAAATATGACTTACCTGCTGATCCAGAAGGTGGTGGAGCACCAGCTTTTTGCCATTCTGTTGCTTCAACAGCCATTCGTCGAATATAGGATTCATCTACACACATTAAAATATTTTCAGGTTTTATATCTGTATGGATAATCTTGCACTTGCTGTGTAGGTAATCCAAACCTTGCAATACCTGTTAGCAAACAAAAGATATATGGAAGCAAAATAAGTTTTATTTTCATTCACTGAAGTACAATAGCCAAATACAAACTGGATTTTGTAGTATTTCAGTGGCGAGATACTCTAATATGTTGATGATATTTGAGAGTAGTTTGTTCATTTGTCATAAATATTATTCAAAGTAGCACAACCCTAAGAAAACAATAATGTGATTTAACGTTTTACCTTAATTTCTCACTTGCACAAAATTTAATTCAGGCCTGAGATCTGCTTCAGAATAAAAGCAAAGTTACATATATCAATAGTTGATAAGCAGCCATGGGGTCAACTGCTATATATATTTTTCAATAAGAGGGGCTAAGTTTTCAATTTATAGTGTGGTCATTATTTCAATCCAAATTCTGCTACTATACTATGAACCCAAACTGAAGGAGACAAGTGGAAATAGTTCAATCGGTCATGCAAAATGCAGTTTATGTTTCAATCAACAAACATGCATTGTTTACAGTTATGAGACAAGTCATCACTGATTGTAAGTAAAACCCACTCTGGCAAAGCAAGTGAAGCCAATTTTTGATTCATCACATCTTTAAAACAATAGGGAATAAAAAAGTCAGTTTTGAGGAAAGACCTGAGATACAGAATAAGCTATCTAACTAATGTGGCATTTTGTCTTCCCTGTCGTAAAACTCTTAACTCTAGCAAATTAGGTTCAGAATGCTAGAAAAAAAACATCTAGTGAAGTTAAGCCCAAATCTGTCCAAATCCCAAATCTGCTTCCTTAGAAGTAAGGCTAGTCAGATCATTAACATGCTTCATGATCATGCAATGGCAAAGATTGCCAGAATGTAGTCTATAGCTCACACTGGGGCTTTCTTACCCATTCAAGAATATTTGGGATAGCAACTGTGCCAGTTGAGAAGGGAAAGATAAAGACAATAATGGGAGAAATAAAATATACAATTGAGTAGATTTCACGAGAGACAAATTACCCACATCTGCCTTTGACCTGAATGTTGGCACCTTGCAGGCATCTGGTTGTCTTGCAGCGATATTACTCTTAACTAATTCAGATAGCCCCAATGTAATAGTTCTACCCCATCAGGAAGGAAGACCTGCCAACCAATCTGATTGGCAGCCATCTCTGCATTCTCAGCAGAACCAGAAGACAGCACTTTGCCACTATTTGGACTAAAAGCAATCCCTAATAAGAAGGTAAAACAGCTACCACACTTATGCTAAGTCTGGGGATTTTGACTGGATATGGCTGTGATACGCCGCAAAGGGTTGGAAATAGATCGAAACATCAAGCAGGTATCATCTTTGGAGTTGACATGCTACACAGGGGCCTAGTATTTTAAGTAAACCTGAAAAGGCAAATAACTGACACCTGCAAAAAATTTTAAAATTTGAGCCCTAGGATCCCCCGCCAATATAAGTAATTTGCTACATAAGTGCAGTATCCCTTTGCAAGAGATATCATGCCTCTGCATGGGAAGAAAAATATCTCTGAACGTTTCACTTAATTTCTATCATTTTGCCCTATTCACTGACCATCAAAGTGGCAATGGTCACAGCTTTGCAGAAATCCGGAGTACAACTCACCACCAACTTCTCAAAAATAGCAGCTGAAAAAAGTCACTGTGAATTTATATCTCAAAAAATACATGCTGGACAGCACAGGAAGTATTTTACTCATCTTGATTTAATAAAATGAAATTGGCATTCAAGAAAATGAATTTTTTTTAACAACTTGAAAGGAAACAATCACACTAAATTTTCAAAAAGTAAATACATTTTTATAATGTAATTACAATCTTGATCATTTTTTAAATAATTAGTCGAGCATGCCAAACCCACAGCATGTGTTACTTGTGTGCAAAATAAATAGTTGGATCTTTGAAAATTATGCATGCTACAGTTGCAGAAGTACAAAATAAATGTGCCCTGTAGGATTGTGACAAATCCTGAGCTGTAAGGTAAGTAGAAAATAGAAATAAATAAAATGTCATCCAATAGTCCACTATCAAAGATGTCTATCTTTAAATGTTTATACATCTAGATATAGTTAAAAATTATGAGCAAATGCTCACACTTCTTTTTTTCTCTGCACAATTAAATGTTAATGTCAAAAAAGTTCAAACATAATTTTTAGGCCTATTAAATCTGTAAAAGGTGAATAGAGACAATACTCGAGGATATACAGCACTTTTAAAGCATAGAACAGCTTTCTGTTCCATATCCAGTTCACCTTTAATTTACTTACCTGTTGAATAATGCTTTTCACGCAAAGAATAGGAAGCCCCTGATAATTTGATTTGATGATCCATTTCAAAAGATGGTGACCCAGCACTTCAAACACCATGCAGACATCTTTAACATTGTCAGGGAAAAACACTTTGATACAAATTTTTTGTACATGCAATTTATAAGGAAAATTAAGTCTTCATATAGTTGCCAATAATCTTAACATTTATCGTTATTAAACCAAGGAGGAATCCAATTCCCACACTGCAAACATATTTGTGCTGGATAAACTACTAGTAAAGGCTCCAAAGAGGTGGAAAGTCCAGTCCAGACATCCTCGTATAGCACCTTGCAAACCCAATGACTGCTGCCATTTAGAAGAACAAGGCAGAAGACAACACCACTCAGAAGATTCCCGCCAAGCCATTTGCCATCCAGACTAGAAACACTTCACTGTTGTTGGGCGAAATACTTTAATTCCCTCACTAACAGCACTGTGAGTGCTACATTCCATGCAATGCAGCAGTTCAAGACGCAACTCACCACCAACTTCTCAAAAACAATTTGGGATGGACACAAAACGCTGGTGTAGCCGGTGACATCCACATCCCATGAATCAATATTTTTTAAAAAGCAGCACAATATTATTTGCATCACAATAAGATAAAATTGTGCCCATAAAAATTAGGAGAGTACCAGTGGATTGAGCAGCAGGATTTGTTGTAGCCCTTTATCTCAACCATGACAATAGCATGCTGTTTTCAGATTTCTTGACCAATGGGGAGCAGATAGGATGATATATCAAATTTGTCAAAGCAAGGGTTCTTAGTTAAAGGAATTAAGCAGAGGTCAGAATGATTGACTGTACATTTATCCCTGAGACTTAAGCAACCAGAGGAATAGAAACAGGCCCTCCTACTGGATAAACCCCCAAATAATCTTTCCAATAATAAATTTAAAAAGCTGTGAAAAATGAACTTGTGTTAAAGTTCCAGACCAGAACCCAAGATATTTTATGAAGCCAGTCTAGGCTCCAACAATTTTTCTATTTTGGCATAAATGTGAGGAAAGAATACTTCCTTCCAGGGATCATTCCACTAACAATGTAGGGATTTTTTTATATATTGAAACAAACTTTATTAAATAACACAGTTTAAATATAACTATAGCAAATGAAGCAATTTAACTACTAACAGTCGAACAATTATTGAAAACAAAAGGAAGCAACTTTACTTTCCAGCTTATGACTGTTCCAGTTTCAAAAAAGCCCCATTCATGCACAAATCCAATCCACTTTCAAATAAATAGTTAGCAAACAAAAGCATACTAGCTTCAATTTTTGTGAACAGTCTTGGAGCTTTCAGAAAGAGATAGCGTTCCAGAAGTTTGCAAATGCTTTCAACCTTAAATTAGGCTTCAGCTGTAAACTAACTAACTACCACCTGCAAAAGTTTTTATCTCTGCTACAAACCCAGCACTGCACATAAACCACATCACCACATAACCCTGTCAATCACTCTAATCAGAAATCCCTGGGAAACTTAACTAAACCAAAGTCCATTAATTCTATTTCAAATAATGACTTGCAAGGCTAAAGTGAGTAATCATTCTACTCTCCCACTATTTGAGTTGACCAGGCAAATTGATTGCCTGTAGAATAAAGCTGAATTTTTAAACATTCTCCTTAAACACAAAAATAGGGGATGGCAATGGTCTCATGGTATTATTGCTGGACTATTAATCCAGAAACTCAGTTTATATTCTGGGACTTCAGTTTGATTTCTGCTATGGCAGACAGTTGAATTTGAATTTAATAAAAAAAAAATCTGGAATTAAAAAATCTATTGATGATCATGAAACCATTGTCAATTGTCGGAAAAACTCATCTGGTTCACTAATATCCTTTAGGGAAGGAAATCTGCCATCCTTAACTGGTTTGGTCTACATGTGACTCCAGAGCAACAGCAACGTGGTTGACTCTCAACTGCCTTCAGGCAAGTATGCAATAAATGCTGACAAGCCAGCAACACCATGTCCCATGAATGAATAAAAACATACGCAGATCCACCACAACTGCACTTCTATTAATCCACTCAAGGCTTTCAGTCTAAAAATTCTGAATAATCCAGTAAGCAGTACCCTTAGATCATCCCAGGAATGCTACCATCTCATGAATACAGAGATGTATTTGGAAGGTGTGTACAGAAGTCTCAATTTGTTACCAGTGTCATAGAATTTGCAGTACAATCTTAACCACTACATTATAATAGAATGATGGAGTAACAGAAATTAGTTGTGTAATTTAAAATATTTCTGAAAGTCAAATACAGGGAGACAATATATGCTGCATCATTAAAGTAAGTCAACTGAAGGATACGTATACCATTCATGCCTGAAAGTTTGAAATCATCAATTAGTTGTACCACCATGTCTTTATTTGGATCACAGGGATCACTTTCTCGCACCTGAGAAAATAAAATCCAGAATTATTAGAAGGCTCCATTTGTTGGATTAATTGTTAGTTCTTGAATGCATTCTAAACAAAATTCAAGTTAATAATGTATTTTCAATTGGGAAATAGCAGAGACATCGACTTTCCTAACAGGAAATCTATACGTTCCTTTATTAAATTCTTAAGGTATAAAATCTGAATTTCAAGATCACTCAGATAAAAAAACACTGGTTGGAATTTAGTGGAGCCTGCTGACATGGGTAGGAGGCAGGAGAGCCTGGAGAATAGCATGTGAACCTATGTGTCTGATTTATAATAGCTAGAAATCTATCCTAACTAAGGACATGAGGGGGAATAGATGAGCTTGGGAAAATTGTATGCTAGTGATGGGAAGTGAATTTGGGTCTTTAAGGAACCACATAAATCCACTAAGTTATCACTGAGTCCACTGGGACTTAATGGCAACTCAGAAATTAAAGAATATGTGCACTGGTCTGTGCCTCCAAAAAATAACCCAGCAGTCTACCAAAGTAGGGGTCATGCATTCACGAGGCACTCAATACCCTGTTGAGGGGTTTGCTATCAAAAATGGGGGGTATCCATAAAGTCAAATCTTAGCCCTTGCTTTCAACCCTCATTTCTCACCTGCAGCCCCCTCCCAACGACTCTAACTGAACCCCACTTAACTATCACCAGGGACTGAGCATTAATTTGGAGTGGAGGCACCTGTGTTTTTACCAGGAATGGTCACTGCTCAATTGGTAGTTGGGCACAACTGCTGTTGGGGAGTTTCCAGCCTCTGACTGGCTAACAGCTCGCAGGAGCAATATTTCCACCTGACTGGGGGCCCAATGCTGTCCAGATAACTGCCTAATTACTATGTAATTTTAATCAGTGTCCTAGGGAAAAAACGAAGTGGTGGTTCCCAGTGATTCTCCAAATGGTAGGTGGAACCCCTATCACAAACATTAAATTCTGACCATTATAATTAGAAAGTACATTCAAATTAAGTGTGGTACAATATAGCAGTTAAAAATGAAAGAATTAGTTTGTATTGTACTTTTTCAAGCCTTTTCTTACTTTGTCAACAGTAAGAATGCAATTTGAAAGTAATTAGATCCTATGTAAAGTCACATTTCATCATTTTTACATCAAGTGATTTCCCATCATTTATACCTGTTTATATTTATTAGCTTCAACAGCATAGAAAACAGAATTTTCAATTTCACTCAGTTTTTCATGTAGAACGCACTTCTGGCACAACATTATCCCTATTTTCAATTACTATGATTTTTGTAGCAGTCTTTTTACGTCAATGTATGCAATGGATAAACCCCTTCTTAATATTTAGCAATAGAAAACAATTTGTTAACACAGCAGAACAAGTCACCCAAACCCACTTACTGCCTCAATAAATGCTTTTCTCTGCCTGCTTTCAAACTTGTATTTTCCCACTCACTTATGTTCACATGGTGCTTAAAACAACTTTCAGTCACCTTCAAATTAAAGTTGTCATTCACTTGGTTATATCTGCCCTTCTCATTATTTGTTTGGCATGATGCAACTGTAACTTAAATTTCCAGCTGATCACTGTGCTCCACTCTTCCGCCGGATTGATCTTAATACAGATGGCTCTCTCCCAGTTTGTCTCAGGCAGCTCATTGCCTGCAGAGTCTCAACATACTAGCATTTTACACTTTTTCTTAACTTTCCTTTGCCTTATTTTCATTATTCTCTCAACGTGATCACCCATTTAAGAAGTTTTCTTTCAGCAGTTCTTCCCTACCAGGCTTCTGGCATCTTACTTCTATTGGTCCTCTCTTCTCTGAAATATATCTTCTAGTTAAAAATATAGTTTGACTTCTGCGGTGCGTTCCTTAATTCACCATCGACAATGGCGTGGGCGATCTACTATTACGCCAATAAAATTAAGTATATGGGTTTCTAAGCTGTAATTATTTGAAGGCAAAAAGATATTACTTTGTACTAAAGTTAAATTTAAAATTTGCTGAAGGGAAAATATTTAAAAAGATGCTTAAATGTCCATTGAATAGTCACAGAATGTAGGAATAAATTGAGTGAAGCTTTATCTCACACAATAGATTATATTGTCAGAGCAAAAGGCAGATCAATTCTTGCTCAATACAATGCAAATAAGATCAATTACTTGAACACAATCCTTTCCATCTGAAATAGCTCAAGTCTAAACAAAGCACTTTTCCACATCAACAGTCTCTGTGGTGGCCACAGGTTTTAAATAAAAGTGCATCAAATAGAAATTTCAAACTGATCTCCGAGCATTAGTTATTTCTTAAAATGAGATATGGGATGCTTACTTCAGGCAATCTGGCTTTTGTAATCTTTGTCTCACATTTTCCAATGAGCTTATTCCAAATTATTTCTCAAATTTTTATTTACTGTTATCATTTGAAGCCAAATACAAGCACTGGGCAAAGATTTATCAATGAGGGGTATTAACTCATCATCATAATTAACATTTTGCACCTCAATTTATGACCTTAGAAGTAAATCACATCTAAAGCTCTACATATAAAAGCAAAATACTGGGGGTGCTGGGAACGCAGAATAAAAAAACTGAAAAAACCT
Source organism: Sphyrna mokarran (assembly GCA_024679065.1). Lineage (NCBI taxonomy): Eukaryota > Metazoa > Chordata > Chondrichthyes > Carcharhiniformes > Carcharhinidae > Sphyrna > Sphyrna mokarran. The sequence continues at coordinate 31,330,152 of JAGIQG010000019.1, forward strand.
GGATAAACTCAGCAGTTCTGGCAGCAATTGTGGTCAGAACAGAACTAACATTACAGAGAGTCATCCACACTTGAAATGTTAGCTTGTTATCTTTCCACAGATACTGTCAGACCTGCTGAGATTTTCCAGAATTTTCTGTGAGAACAGGGGATAATTTGTTTGATGCAGAGTGTTATTCTGATCTGTAACATACTGCCTAAAAAAAATGTGGGGATGCTGGCGTTGGACTAGGTAAACAGTGAATAAGTCTCACAACACCAGGTTTATTTCATAGCAAACCCACAAGTTTTTGGAACGCTGTTCCTTCGTCAGGTGAGTGGAAAGTTTATATGGTGCTGTGAGACTTCTTAGTAAAGTCAGCAGATTTAATGCTAAATTTTAAAAAGATAACTGGATGAATACTTGAAGGATAAAAATGTTCAGGTCTAAGAGGAAAGGGCAGGAAAGTGGCACTAATTGGATAATTCATTCAGAGATTTTGCACAGGCAGAATGGATAAAATGGCTTCTTTCTGTGTCATTCTATAACAAAACCATGAAAAGATAAAATTGAGTAAAAGATACCAATGAACCTGAAGGATAGCAATCAATTCTTTCTCCCCACCCCCTGAAAATAACTATTTACAAAACCAGCATCACAAAAGTAACCAAATTATTTTTTGTTTCTACCCTGTTTCCAGTTTTGTTTTCCTTTTTCATTTCAATAGCAGTATGTTGGCAGAAGATATCTTTAAAACATGAAATATAAAGATACTTTTTTTTAAAAGAATTACTAAACTTGCCCTTAAAATGGACCATTTGTTAGGAATATCTGCAAGAGTTTGCCTTTCTTGACACGTCTTTACATTTGGGGTTTAAAGTTGAAATTCGCTTAAACTTCAGGTGCTGAAGATTCCTAGCTATGTTCATATACTACACGTGACACAGAAATATAGAATGGAAGCTTTCATCCTGATCTTGTGGATTAAAATACCTAGTGCTTCTTGTCATGGCATGATACATAGTCCAAGTTCTCACCACACTCTCCATGCCTTCCACGAGTGTGATCATATCATTAAAGTCAGATATTGCAGATTCTAGATGCTGCTCAATCTGAGACAACTGCAGGCAAAGACATGGTCTCCCAGAACATACTTGACAATATTCTGTTTACTGATGACTCTACACTAGCTGCTGGTTCAGAGTTGAACATGTAATGTGGCACTGACTTGTTCTCCAATGTATGCAAAACTTTGGCATTAGATCAGCATGAGGAAAACTGAAGCAAACTGAACTGCTCCAGGTTTGTCCCATCTTGAACCTAAGGCTTCAGTCCATGACCAGAATCTGTCTGCACAAGTGGATAAATTCATTTATTTTGGCAGCACGCTCTCTACATCGACAGCAAGTTACATGCAAGAATTGACAAAGCAAGTGTAGGCTTTGGGAGAATTGGAACACAGAGTCATAGTGATTTATAGCATGGAAACAGGCCCTTTAGCCCAACTTGTCCATGCCACCCAGTTTTTAAACCATTAATCTAGTCCCAATTGCCTGAATTTGGCCCATATCCTTCTGTAACCATATCACTCATGTAATGTCTAAGCACTTTTTAAAAGATAAAATTATACCCACTTCTACTCTCTGGCAGCTCATTCCACATTCATTAACCTCTGTGAAAAAATTGGACTTCTGGATTCTTTTGTACCGCTCCCTGCTTACCTTAAACCTATGCCCTCTAATTTTAGATTCCCCTATCTTTGGGAAAGGTGTTGACTATCAACCTTAGGGGAAAGAATGTAGGGGGGAGGTATATGATAAAGGGTAGACCTATTAAGAGTACAGAAACGCAGAGAGACCTGGGGGTGCAGGTGCACAAGTCTCTGAAGGTGGCAGAGCAAGTGGAGAAGGTTGTGAAGAAAGCATATGGTGTGATAGCCTTTATAGGAAGGGGTATAGATACAAGAGCTGGCGTTTAATGTTGCAGTTGTATAAAACGTTGGTTAGACCTCATTTGGAATACCGCGTCCAGTTCTGGTCGCCTTAATACTGTGGAGAGTCTGGAGAGAGTGCAGAGGAGATTTACCAGGATGCTGCCTGGTATGGAAGGTCTGGGTTACGAGGAGAGGTTAGGCAAATTGGGACTGTTTTCCTTAGAAAGATGTAAACTTAGAGGAGATCTAATAGAGGTGTACAAGATTATGAGGGGTATAGATAGAGTAAACAGGGTTAAACTTTTTCCTAGGATGGACTCAAATAGCACGAGGGATCACGAGCTTAGGGTGAGGGGGGAAGGTAAGGTGTAATTTGGATGCTAGAGGGAGTTTTTTTTTCCCCACACAGAGGGTGGTGGGGTATGGAATACGCTGCCAACTAAAGTGGTGGAGGCAGGCACTCTGGAGTTATTTAAGAAATACTTAGATGGGCACATGAACAGAATGGGAATGGAGGGGTATAGAAAACTGATTTAAAATAGGGATGATGAGTCTTGCCAGTCCCTGGGAGGTGTGTAAATAGATGATGATATTGATGTACTTGTTTTTATCTTACAGGTGCTTTGGTCCACCTTGTTGTCTAACAAGGGGCATACACGCAATGGGTTGTGAGAGGGCTGCTCTTGGATTTTTTTTTTTTCGCGAGTATCCTACTGCTTCACGTCATTAGTGTACACTTGACCTGGACCATTTGATGGGCAACGCGACAGCTCAGTGACTATCACTGTGCTGTGCGGACACATGGATTTGGGCCTGTGTCTGTAGGAGTTTGCGCATTCCCCCGTGCTTGCGTGGGTTTTCTCCGGGTGCTCCGGTTTCCTCCCACATCCCAAAGATGTGCTCTTAGGCTAACTGGCAAAACAAATTCTCCCTAAATTGTCTCAAATTTGGTTTTTGATCCATAAACATTGACAGGGATCACGGGTAGAGGTGGGAACATTGGGATGGCGGCGCGGGCTTGTTGGGCTGAAGGGCCTGTTTCCCGTGCTGTTTTGTTCTTTGTTCTTATCTATGCTCCTCATTATTTTGTAGACCTCTCCTAAGCCTCCTACACGTTCCAGGGAAAAAAGTCCCAGACTATTCAACATCTCCTTATAACTTGAACCATCAAGTCCCTAATAGTATCTTTTCTGCACACTTTTTAGTTTAATAACATCCTTTCTATAATATGATGATCAGAACTGCAAACAGTATTCCAAGTGTGACCTTATTAATGTCTTGTACAATGTCAACAAGACATCCCAATTCCTGGATTCAATGTTCTGACCAGTGAAATGCCGAATGCCTTCTTCACCACCCTGTTTTCCTCCTGTGACTTCACTTTCAAGGACTAATGAACCTGTACTCCTAGTTCTCTTTGTTCTGTAACTCTCCGCAGTGCCCTACCATTAATTGAATAAGTCCTGCCCTATTTTGATCCACCAAAATACATCATCTCACATTTATTTAAATTAAACTCCAACTGCCATTCATCGGCCCACTGGCCCAAATGATCAAGATCCTGTTGCAATCCCAGATAATCATCTTCACTGCCCACTGTGCTACCAACCTTGGTGTCACCTGCAAACTTACATTAGCCTGCAAACATAGAGAAGTCTGAAACTTAAATTTATGGAGCAACAGAATGCCCACAAAATAGTTTTTAGAAAACTAAGTAAATATATTTACAAATAACATATCTATAATACATTTCAGTATTATTGAGGTACGTAATATTTTTACCTTGTCAGTCTGTCATTTTGCTATTGCCTTTATGTTTCAGTGAAACTGTGGTAAACAACAGAAACCACAGTCCAGACCACAAAACACCATGTTGCAGGACACCTGCTATTTTTAAAAACAAATTTCAAATTCTCCAAGTGAAAAGTTTCAACAATCGCCAGCCCAATTCAAAATCACAACATGGGAAAAGCCCTAGAATCGCTAATCTTCCAGAATTTCCCAAGAACCCCCGGGAATTAAGATCTAGTGCTTCAAGCAACCACTGAAAAAAGTCACAGGAAAATTCAAAGAATTGTTATTTTCTTGTACACCATTGTTTATTCATTACAAAACTATTGAAGATGGGGGGGAAAGGCTGTTAGACGGTCAAGAATCACTCAAGTGAGTAGTGAAGAATTAGTTTATCTTCTAACTGGCGAGGTAAAATAGGGACTGTGACAACAGGTACACTGGGTGACAAAGGCAGGTGGGTGGGGACAGGGTTGTTGGAAACAAGAGGTCGTGTGATGAAAATTCCGGAAATGTGTACAACCAGAATTGGCAACCCAAGAAAATTTAACATTAAGTTATGAAGATCCCAGATTATAACATGAAAAATAATTTTCATCAAATAGAAATGATAATATGTTTCAGCATTACTAATTACGTTATACTTACACACTTCAATAATTTAATTTCATCCAGGGCTGTTTCTGTGTAGTGTTGAGCGCTCTTTACCACTTTCATGGCAACAAACCTTTTCCCTCTTTAAAAAAAAAATAAATTTTAAAAGGGGAACATCCAAACAGAATTCAAAAGAACAATAATCATTGGAAGTGTGAAACAAAAACAGAAAATTACTGGCCGTACACTAGGTCAATGAGCATCTATGAAGAAAGAGACCATGTCTTTTAGAACAGACAAATACAAAAGAATCAAGTATCTTAATGGAATTAGCAAAAAGAGAAAAGGAGGAAGGAGAATCAAAACACAAGCAAAACAGATGGAATGGAAGTGAGTGAATGGTTGAAAGAACTGCAACCTGTTGAAACAAAAAAGGGAGATTGTTAAAAGATGTGAGGAGTCCTTTCAGACAAGTTAAAAGGTGCAGAAATAAAATGCACCAATAACTTGTCAGTAAGATGCTAATAGAAAAACATAAAATGCTAGAAATACCCTAGAGTATCTGTGGAGAGAAATGGTTAACATTTCAGATCGATAATCAGAGCGCCACAGTAAAATAAGAGAAAATAGTGGATTAAAAAATTGGGCAGAAAATCTTCAAATTGAGTTCTGGAATTAAAACCAAATACTTTAAGAATGTCCTGAAGAGATCAAACATATCTGCCAAATTATGGGTAACCCTGGCCTGTACAAAACCAAAATGGAAAAGGTTCAGAACACATCAAGAGATTTCAGCATGAATGTGCAATGGCAAAGTCAAGGGGTCAGGGGAAATGCACAAATCCCCAAACCATCTACATAACCCTTTAAATGCCACCTGCCCCACATCTAGTAGAGTCTGCAGATCATGCACTTGACTTATCAACCATCTCAGAATCCATCAAATCAGAGTGCAAGCAATTCAATCCAAAGGGATAGTTAAGAAGGGTGTTCTCCCTCCAGTCAATTCTCCTTTTTACTTTATTATTCGATTAAAATATTTATTTTGCTGTCTTTCTCTTCAGATAAAGACTGACCTGCTTGTATTAAAAATAATTTTAGTTTCACAAAAGAAACATCCTATTACTGTGAAATCAAATGCTTTGTCTCAATTGTTATTAGTGCTTTTGAAAATATATAATTGATTGCATTTTTTGCTTTATTCTCAAACTGAATGCCTTGGTATAATCATGTATAATAACCTTAGAAAGAAAAATTAAATTTAAGGTAATAGTATCACAATATACACAATAAAACCCTCAATATCCTGAAACAAGTTTGGACATTCGTGACCAAATCTTCAAATTAATGGTTGCACCAGGATGCAAATGCAAAAAATAAAAACTGAACAGATATTTGCAAAATATCAGCAGCAAAATCATCCATTTTAACACCTTGATCAAAAATATGGAGATTTCTGCATCCTTTAAAAGGTCACAGTCAAAAAGAGAGGGTGCTATAATGTATATTTTAAGTAAGTTCTCTATTAATGATGGAAGAACTAATAAGGGGTAGAATTTAGATGAAGTGGCAACTATACATTACTCCAACAACAATGTTGGTCTAGACAGGAGAATAAAAATGTGATGAGTACAAACAAATATTGAGAACATATATTCAATTTCAACAATTAACATTCCATTTAAGGCAGGCTTGTCCAAAGTAAAGACCATGGGCTGAATGTGTCCGCAAAGTGCCACATGGCCCCTGGAGAGAGTTTTCAAAATTCTTCTCAAGCAGCTGAGTTGCAATGCAAGATTCTACTTAGAGCTGCTCCTTCAATCTGAGACTATTTCTCTCCTTCGTTTGCTTCTGATATACTCACTAGTCAGCCTATCAGCATCAAGGGACAGAAAAGTTTCCAACTGGTGAAGCAGCGAACAGTATGCTGCAGGCTGAGATATTAGAGCATCGTAACAGTGTCAAAACTGGTGCCCTGGAACTAAACATGTTGGGGCCAGAACTGGGGGGGGGGGGGGGGGGGGGGGGGAGCCACGTGGGGTCAGTAGGTTGGAGGGGCCACAGGCTAAAGAGGGAAAACAGACTTAGTTGGGCCGGAGCCCTGGGTGCCTGGCACGGCAGGGCCGGAGCCCTGGGTGCCTGGCACGGCAGGGCCGGAGCCCTGGGTGCCTGGCACGGCAGGGCCGGAGCCCTGGGTGCCTGGCACGGCAGGGCCGGAGCCCTGGGTGCCTGGCACGGCAGGGCCGGAGCCCTGGGTGCCTGGCACGGCAGGGCCGGAGCCCTGGGTGCCTGGCACGGCAGGGCCGGAGCCCTGGGTGCCTGGCACGGCAGGGCCGGAGCCCTGGGTGCCTGGCACGGCAGGGCCGGGCAACGCGAGAGCTTGGCAGACCAGGGAAGACAATTTCAATTCAGCCCAGAGAGGTTGTTTTATAATTTTGGCAGAACTGGGGAGGAGATGCTGACTTATTGATGTACTTGTTTTTATCCTACAGGTGCTTTGGTCCACCTTGTTGTCTAACGAGGGGCATACACGCGATGGGTCGTGAGAGGGCTGCTCTTGGATTTTTGAGAGTATCCTAGTGCTTCATGTCATTAGTATACGCTTGACCTGGACCATTTGATGGGCAACACAACAGCTCAGTGACTATCACTGTGCTGTGCAGATACATGGATTTGGGCCTGTGTCTGTGGGAGTCTGCGCATTCTCCCCGTGCTTGCGTGGGTTTTCTCCGGGTGCTCCGGTTTCCTCCCACATCCCAAAGACGTGCTCTTAGGCTAATTAGCAAAACAAATTCTCCCTAAATTGTCTCAAATTTGGTTTTCAATCCATACATCTATAAACATGGATAGGGATCGCGGGTAGAGGCGCAGGCCTGTTTCCCATGCTGTTTTGTTCTTTGTTTAACCAGATGTGTGGGAATGAGTGGTTGAGTGTGGACTTCAGTCTAAGAGTGAGTGATTGAGGGTGTGTACACGCATACAGGAGTGAGTGAATGACCAAGTGGCAGGGTTGTGGGGGTGAGTGACAGCCTTCCTCGTGTCCAGTGTCAGGTTTCAAACTCCTTCTCACCAACACAAACACACATGCACTCCCACATTATCACACACATAGACTGACCATCCAATGTTCTGGTCATCAGTAGTTTATTTTATACATCATTTTACATTTGTTGTGCTATTGCTTCTTCCTTTAAAACCTCAATAAAAAATCAGTTTATTGCTGTACCAAACCTCATCTTTCTGAAAATTGCTTGTTGGCCCCTTGAGCAAGGAAAATATGCAAATACAGCCCCAAGTGACAAGGCTGGACAAGCCTAATTCAAGGTCATTCTCATGGAAAAACATCCCAGAGCGCTTCGCAGAAGTGTCCTAAAAATGGCCAATAACTAAATAAACATTAGAATGGTAACCAAAAATTCAATTTCAGTTTTAAGGAAGGGTTTAAAAGGATGAAAGATTGAAAGATGGAGAGGTTTAAGAAGGGAATTCCAAAATTTAGAGCTTCAACAGCTGTGAGTACAACCAGTACTGTCAGTACAGCTATCAATGGTGTGATGATACAAACATAGAATCCTGGGAAGTGTTGTAAAGTTGGTGCAGGTTACAAGTCAGGATGGGCCAATGTCATGAAATGATTTGAACACATGAATGAAAATTTATTTCCCTATTCTTTATTTTTCTGGGGTTGTGAATTTCCAAGTAGAATGCCATGAAGCATTCACCATAGAAGTAATTAGAAGACACTTTCTACCAGTTGATAGCAATGCATACTGCTATAATATTTGATGCCACTTAACATATATTCTAACAACTTAAAGATAAAAATGCTTTGTTGAAACAATTTTTTTGCTGCTCAGTAAAGTATTTTCAAGTTACCTGCTCTTCATTTTTAGTTTTGATAACACACAAAATTTCAGTAATTTCACTTTAAAAGACTTCAATGCCTGATGAATGAAAGACTTCATTTAAATTTATGCAATTTTTACATCAAGTTCTCAACTCTGTATACAAAAAACAGACTGCTTACAGACACGTGGTTGATCTCATTAATGGTTCACAGTAGAGTAATTTTAGAACTCTGGTGAGAACTGAGGTAACAAAATCTGGAGTTGCGAACAGGACACATGAATAGCTCCCAGCATGGCAAGACGTCAAGGAACACAAATTAACTGAAAATAGACTATTTTCTTCACTATTTAAACAATAGTTTTCCTTTATTTAAGATATTTTGCCCATAAAATGTTATTGAAATGATATTGAAATGTTAGAAATCACAACCTTTGTTCTGTATAATCATCTTTTGTTTCTATTGCTCCTCATTTTCCCCAAGCTATTCACCATTTTCAACACGACTGATAATTCCAACTTCTCTTATCTAGTCCATTTCTATGGCACTGCTCTTACCCAGTTTTGTTCACACGTTTCATTTTCCAGCCACCACTTCGTTTGATGGTTTTGCCTAAGTTCATACTTCAGAGTTACCTTTTCCACTCATCTTCATGTTATTCCTTGATGATGCCATTTCGTAGCATGGAATCAGCGTTTACGTACATGTTGACAACACCCAGCTCGATTCCATCATCAATCCAAAAACTGTTGCTATAATCAGCCAATGCCAATCAAAGAAAAACAGGTAGACAAATCAAAATGTTCTCTAGTTTAATGTTAATATGCTGTTCCTTTTGGTTTCTACCATCTCATAAGTAACTCTGACTTCACCTAACTTGGCTGACACCTCAGGAGTGCAAAACTCTGGCATACTGCTCTGCACTTACTACCTTCCCCACATCCACTCAGTACCTTCCATCTTCACAACATCCCAATCTCACCCACTCCACCACATTCAATATCTCAATGCTCGTCTTCACAAATTTTAAACTGGGACCAACCTTGCACAACTTTAATCCATTCAAAATATTGAAGTTTTTGATTTCAACACTATGTGCTACATTCCTATTATCTACACGTCCAGTAGTTCTAAAATTATTAGGCTCTTTCAATCACTTAGCCTTCTACTTCCCATTGTAATACACAGTTGCAGCAGAATCCTCCACTTGTGCTGCAGAATTCTCTACAGTTTCTTTGATTTTTCCCTCAAGTCCACTTCATCTCTATGAAGCCTATCACCTTGTCCTTGATTCAACATAAAATTTATGTTGTTCTTATTTTAACAAACTCATTCTCAAACTCCGTTTTCTGGCCAATATCCAATCTATTTCTGTTTATTGTGTCTTTCAGCTACTCAAACAAGTCATTGCCATCCAAATCGACACCAGTCTTTCTCATTTCTCTGTTTGAAAATCAACAGTTCAGCTTTCACCTTCTCAGAATATTTAGCCAGCACAGGGCAAATTCAATAATCTCACATGTAATTTGAACTCCAGTATTATCTTTCCTCAATCTCCATGCAAATGTTGGTAAAAATAATTGTTCACTACTCCTTTTCTGGTGATGTATCTCCATGTCAGCTTATCTGTCAAATCACTCAACGATGACTCAAAATTGGCCCATTAAAAAATGCATCAAATAGAATCCCCGATCGGGCAGAAGAGGCCATTCAGCCCACTGAGTCTGCACCAACAATCTGACAGAGCGTCCTATTGCAGGTTCTCTCCCTCTCCTCAACCTGTAACCCCACACATTTATCACGGCCAATCCACCTAACCTGCACATCTTTGGACCGGGGGGGGGGGAATTGGCGCACCCAAAGGAAACCCATACAGTCATACAAGAACGTGCAAAGTCCACACAGATAGTCACCCAAGGCCAAAATTTAACCCAGGTCACTGAAGTTGTGAGGCAGCAATGCTAACCACATGCCACCATTTTTATCACTGCAAGCAGGGAACTTTTAATCTCACTGCATTCCGGGTCAATCACTGAAAGCAACAGGCGGGATTCTTCTTCATTCCCACAGCATATTTTACAGCTATGGGAGGCTTCGTGCCATTTTCTGGTAGTAGGATTCTATAGTCCTGCTGTTGACAATGAGGATTCCTGCTGAACGCACAGTTTACTACTGGGAAACCTGCAGTGGGGATGCACTGTCAGTGGGATTATAATTACACATTTTCACAATGCAGAAATGTATTTGGAAGCATATTCAAACTGTTGGGGTAAAAAAAATCTATTTAAACCTGGGCTTATGTGACAAATTTGAGGCCTTGTAGTAACAAGTTTTTTTTTCAATTTTAGTTAAGTCGAAAAAATGTTGGGAAAAATACCTTTCAATTTATACCTTGAGTGGCTCATTTGCCCTTAATTTTTTTTCTCACCATGAAATATTGACATGCAACTGAACATTTCACCCATTATAAGTATTGACATGAAATGTTTTAATAGTAAATCATGATATTGGGATGTAAGGTTTACAGATAGAAAGTGTAGACCATAGGTAAGATTTTTGATATCTTGCAAATGAACAGATATAAAACGGAGAACTATTTCTTCACTGAAGTGCACATGCAATCAACATATACAAGTATTTTCATACAGGATGCATAAAAGATTATGTAGGTCAGGAATTTTTATTAGAAAAAGAAAAACCTCTGAGCAATGGAGACATGCTTACTGGTTTAGATGGAGTTAAGCCAAGTTTTAAATTTTCTCTAGCAAGCATTTATATACAGTTGCAGTTCTTGAGACAAACCTGATGGATTCAGATTAGATTTCAATAGATGGAAAACCAACCTTTAAAGACATTTTGCACCAAAAATAAAGTTGCAGCCACTTCCAAATTGTATGACTGCTACAGACAGGCAAACAAATAAAGGTTTTAAACTTGAATGAAGCAGCAAAAAAAATCAGCATTTATAAGAGAGCTGAACAAGTTGAAGAGTGAAATAAAGAAACAGAATAGAATAAAAATGGATATTTAAATTATTAAATTTTAATGTCAAATTGTATCTTAGGGACATTACAGTATTAGGCTACTTCAAATATCACAATCGACAATTTACATCTTAAATATTGGAAAGACATAAAAGGATTGATGAGAGAAAACTATTTGCCTTATTGCCTTATTAGCTCATTTGCCTGACGAAGGCTACAAAGGCCGAAAGCTTGCAAGTTTACTATCAAATAAATCAGTTGGATTTAAAATTGATGTTGTCAGACCTCTTACTGTGTTTACCCCAGTCCAATGCTGGCATCTCTACATCATGCCTTATTGAACCAGCTCAAACAACAGACATTTACCATTTCAACGAACACGATCAAATTCAAAATTATTTAATTGTGAGACCCAAAAACAAACAAAACCACCAGAAAGATGCAAATGCAAAACTTTTCCCAGAAACTGAAGCATAATCAAACAAAAGGACAACAATATTAATGTGTTATTTATTGTCAATTTGTTTTGCATATGGTTTCAGCAAGATAGGAACATACCAATATTTGATTATTTATGCACATATAAATATATCAACTTCAAATCAATTATAAAACAAATATTCTTTCAAATAAATAACAAAGCTAATGCATATATAAAAGTTGAGGCAACTCCAAATATATTAATTTCTACAGTACTCTGCTTCCAATATTTGCTCAATGAACCTGATAAATGGCAAAGCAAATTTGAAAATTCTTCTTCAAAATATACTTCATGGTCCTTAAACCATAAATCTGGACAACAATCTGGTTTGCTGGAAGATGACAATTTGCTTTTTGGATTTCTAATTTCAGTTGCTGGCAGCCTTTGATTAAATTCAAAGATATTTTATTAGATTGGGGCTATACACAACAAATATGTCAAATACAAATGTAAACTTTTCCTCAACAGCTAAAGCAGTGTGCATTCTGCTATATCACTGACAACAGGTAGAAAAAAAGCCTGATGAAAAGAAGGCATGGAGTCTCTTGTGATTAATTTCCCTATCAGATTGCTAAATTTACCCAGGAGATATCAAGAATAAATAGTCTGTTCTCTTATGGAAATACGATGTTTACCATGCTGTTAAATTATTCAACAATTTCAAACAGAGATGAACAGAGATGAGTCTTAAGCCTTGTGAGCCAGAACACTACAAACGTACCACCTTAACATGTAATACATGACAGTTGGACAAAAAGACTGAAATTATAAATTCTATAGGAGTAGACAACTCTTATTACAAACGCCAAAATGAAAATAATTTACATAATATTAATCACATAAAAGCATGTCCTGTATTTTGAATGCTAAGGAGGGTGGAAGAGAGAAGTAGATATTGAATGCAAGGTAAAAGTATTGAGGTGGAAATATAGATTAGTAATACAATTGAAGAAATAAAATGAAAGATTGGTAACTTACGAAGGTGCTACTTTTCAGATGAGCTGTTACAGAATTATAGAATGATTAGACACAGGAGGAACCATTTGGCCTGTTGCATCCATACCAAATCTCTGCAAAAACAATTCAGCTGGTCCCACTTCCTTGCTTTTTCCTTGTAACCCCACCAACTTTTCTTCTTTAGATACTTGACTCATTCCCGTTTGAAAGCCACGTACAAATCTGCCTCCATCATTCTCCCAAACAGTGCTAGATATGAACCACTCGTCATAAAAAAGATTTTCCCTGTGTTGGTTTTGGTTCTTCTATCAACCATTTAAAATCTATATTGTCTGGTTCTCAATCCTTTTGTAAATGGAAACAATTTCTTTCTATCTTGTCACCTAGCTCCATCATGACCTTGAACATCAAGAGCAGGATGTTCCACGCCGCCCTTGACATGTTTTGCAGCTGTGGAGGCAACCTCACACTGGCTGTTGTCAATGGCGTTTCCCACTGGGGTATTCCCTAATGGAAAAACCACTCGTGAAGGCTTGCTGTCTGTAGGTTTGGAAGATCCCGCCAGTGAGAACAGCTGGAAAATTTCGACTCAAATCTCCTTTCAGCCTTCTTCTCTCTAGAGAGAATAACCATAGTTTCTCCAATCTATCCACACAACTAAAACCCCTGATCATTGGAAAGATTCGCTTAACTTTTTTTCTGCACCCTCTCCAAAATCTTCACACCCTTTCTAAAGAGTTAAACCTGAAACTAGCAGTTGAGGCTGAACCGTTCATTATAATTTTCTTGCCTTTGTACTTTATGTCCAGGATCTTATATGCCTTTCAAATCATTTTCTTAATCTTTCCTGTCACCTTTAATGATTTGTACACACATACTCCCGAGGTTTCTTGTTCTTAAGAGAACTGTACCCTTTGTGCCTCTCTTCATTCATCCTGTCAAAACATATTACTTCAAGCTTCTCTACATTTAATTTCATCCATCGCATCTCTGTCCACTCACCAGCTTGTCTATGTCGCCTTGAGGTTTCCTATTATCCTTGTCACAATTGACAATACTTCCAAGTTTTGTCATTGCAAACGTTGAAATTTGCCCTACATTCCAAGCTTGAGTTATTAATATACCCCTTAAAACCCCAATGTAAACCTTCCACCTATCTGAAAAACAACTGTCACTGTCATTTCCGGTCAGTTAGTCAACTTCATATCCTATTTATTCCATGGGCTTCAACATTGCTGGCATCTGTTGTGGCATTTTGTCAAAAGCCTTCTGAATGTCCATATACATCATTCTAACTAGATTACTCTCAATGCTCTGTTACCTCATTTAAATTCAATCAAGTTAGTTACATAGAATTTGCCTTTCACAAATCCAAGTGGCTTTTCTTAAGTAATCTACACTTCTCCAAGTGAGTGTTCATTTTGTTCTGGTTTTATCATTTCTTAAAGCTTTTCCATCACCAAGGTTAAATTGATTGGCCTGTAGTTTTTGGGTTTATGCTTCAAGCAGTTCACATCTGCTCTGGTCATACAAAAAGAATCTCTCAGTATTTTTCAATGAGGCTCAGGGAGTCAAAAATTGTCATCTTTTTGTCCTCAAGACCATCAATTTAAACATATATTTAACACTGTTTTAACTCAGATCCCAACAAACGAGCCATGCACTCTACCAATCTGAGCTGGGTTTTCAGCTCTCATTGGATGAAAATCAAAGAACTCCAATCAAAATTAAAACCAAATATGAATTGAAAATGTAATTTGAAGTTAGGCAAATAAGTAGCTAAGTTAATTAAAAACAAATTTTGGAAGTACTCAGCAATTCTAATAACTCCGTTTTAGAATTTCCACAGAACTTCCACAGAAGTTAACACTGAGTCCAATATGATTCTTCTTCTTCTGCCAAATTTGCTGAGTATTTCCAGCACGTTCTGGTTTATTTCAGATTTCAGTATCTGCAGGATTGTATTTTAGTTAGGTAACAAAGCAAATTGCTTTTGCATGAGAATTCTAGACAGAAGGAACATAATGGACAATTGATCAATTTCCATTGATAAGTACGGGATTATTATTAGCTAAGCAGAAATAGCTTGGCAGGTAAAGTGCTATAGCTATACGATGTGGGAACTGGCAGATCCCGTTGTGAGCTGTAGTGATCACATCTGCAGCAAGTGCTGGTTGGTCTAAGGACTTTGGCTCAGAATTGATAAGCTGAAATCTGAGCTTCAGACGCAGCGTCACATCAAGGAAGGAGAAAATTACCTGGACACTCTGATTCAGAAGGTGGTCACACTCTGTGAATTAAGTACCTCTAATTTGGTCAGTGGTCAGAAACTGTAAGTGAGGCAAGTAGAGGGAGCCTCAATTCTTGACTTGTCCAAAAGCTATGAGGAACTTGCTTTCTGTGTGGATGAGGAAAAGACTGTAGGGAAGATGAGCTAGCTGAACACTGCACCATGGTACAGAAGCTATTCAAGAAGGGGGAGCAAAAAGACACGCTGTAGTTGTAGGGGATTCTATAACTAAAATAATTGATAGCATCCTTTGTAAACAGGGTCAGAGTCCTGCAAGGTACGTTACCTGAACGGTACCAGAGTTAGGGACATCTCAGACCAGCTTGAAAGGATATTAGAATGGGAGGCAGACAATCCAGTTGTTGTGGTCCACATTGGGATAAATAAAATAGACAAGGCTAGAAAAGAGGGCCTATTTGAGGATTATCAGGCACTTTAAAGAACAGGTTCTCAAGAGTTATAATCTCTGGATTACTACCCAAGCCACATGTGAATTGGCATAAGGATGAGAAAATTAGGGAATAAACTCAACTAAAGAAGTCATGAGGAGTGATCAAGAAGGTGAAAGGAATGTTGGCCTTTATAGCTAGGGGGATAGAATATAAAAGTAGGGAGGTCTTGTTGCAACTGTACAGGGTGCTGGTGAGGCCACAGCTGGAGTACTGTGTGCAGTTTTGGTTGCCACATTTGCGGAAGGATATATTGGCCTTGGTGGGAGTGCAGAGAAGGTTCACTAGATTGATACTGGAGATGAGGGGGTTAGTCTATGAGGAGAGATTGAGTAGAAGGTTTGTACTCATTGGAGTTTAGAAGACTGAGGGGGAAATCTTATAGAGACATATAAGATAATGAAGGGACTGGATAGGGTAGAGGTGGAGAGATTCTTCCCGCTTACGAAGGATAGCTGGACTAGATGGCACAACTTCAAAATAAGGGGGAGAGTGGATTAGATCGGAGTTGAGGAGAAACTTCTTCACTTAAAGGGTGGTGAATCTCTGGAATTCTCTGCCCGCTGAAGTGGTGGAGATTACCTTGCTGAATATATTAAAATCAGGGGTAGATAGGTTTCTGATAGACAAGGAATATGGGAGAAAGCAAGAAAGTAGAACTGATCCATTTCAGATCAGCCATGATCTTACTGAATGTTGGGCAGACTCAAAGGGCTAGATGGCCTACTCCTTGCTCCTATTTCTTATGTTCTTATTTGATGGGGCACTAGTATTACAATTGGAACAGGAGGGATCTTGTAACTTTGGGATGGTCTTCACCTGAACTGATCTGGGACTAGTGTTCGACTGAAATGAATAAATAGCGTGATCACAAGGACTTTAAACTAGCAAGTTGTGGGGCGGATAGAGTAAACTACAGGAGGTACAATGGTTAAATGGAAAACAAAGCAGCAGGTTAGCATATGAGGAGAAGGTTCAATAATGTGGAAAACTTTGAAAACTGCTGAAAGGAAGGAGAACTCAGGAGATGTTATTAATAGAAGTGTTAGGATTCAAAAAAGGTATAAAAACTAGCATAATAGCACTTTACCTAAATGCTCATAATATTCGAAACAAGCTAAATAAGTTCACGGCACAAATCAACGCGAACAAGTATGATTTAGTGACCTTTATAGAGATATGGTGGCTATGACTGGGAGTTCAATATCCAGGAGTATCACACTATTCAGGACAGACAGGAAGATAAGGATATTTAAGGATGACATTAGGGCATTAGTGAGGGATGATTTGGTTCTCGGGAGAAAAAGGTTGAATCCATTTGGGTGGAAATCAGAAATAGTATGGAGAAAAAGTCCCTGATAGGCTTGGTCTATAGCCCAGCAAATAATATCATGATGGGACGTACAATAAACAAAGAAATAACTGATGCACGTAAAAACAGAATGGCAACTATCGTGGAGGATTTTAATCTACATGTTGATTGGTTGGTCAAGGCAGCCTTGAGAAGGAGCTTGTAGAATGTGTCCTTGAAAGTTTCCTTGAACAGTATGTAATGGAACCTACAAGGGAGCAAGCTCCGAGATCTGGTCCTGTGTACTGAGACAGGAATGATTAATGATCTCACAGTTACGGATCCTCTCGGAAAGAGCAATCACAATGCAGTCGAATTTAAAATACAGATGGAAGGCAGGGGGAAGATAAAATCCAAAATCAGTGTCTTGTGCTTAAACGAAGACAACTACAATGCGATGAGGGAGGAGTTGGCTATGGTAGACTGAGAGCAAAAACTTCATGGGGGGGCAACTGAGGAACAGTGGAGGACTTCTAAAGTGGTTTTTTACAGTGCTTAGCAAAAGTATATTCTCATGAAAAGGAAGGACTATAGGAAATGGGATAATCAGCCATGGATATCAACAGAAATAAAGGAGGGTATCAAATTGAAAGAAAATGCATACGAAGTGACAAAGATTAGTGGGAAACTGAAGGTCAACTGAACACCACAAAAAAAAGCTTTTATATAAAAGAAAAGTAAGATAGATTATGAGAGTTGACTAGCTCAGAATATAAAAACAGATTGCAAAAGTTTTCATAAATATATACAATGAAAGACAGTGGCTAAAATAAACAATGGTCCTTTAGGGTATGAGAAGAGGGATGTAATGGCTGGAGATGTTAAAATGGCTGAGGCATTGAACAGATGTTTTGTGTTGGTCTTCACAGTGGAAGGCACAAATAACATGCCAAAAACTGATGACAGGAAGACCATGGCAGACGAGGACCTAGAAATGATCCTTATCACTAAAGTAGTAGTGTTGAGCAAGCAAATGGGGCTAAAAGTAAGCAAGCCTCCTAGTCCCGATGGAATGCAACCCAGGTACTAAAGGAAATGACGGGGGAAATAGCAAATGCACTCGTGGTAATTTACCAAAATTCACTATACTCTGGGGCAGTTCCAGCGATTGGAAAATAGCAAATGTGATGCCACTGTTTTAAAAAAGATGGACAAAAGGCAGGTAACTCTAGACTGGTTAGCTTAACTTCTGTAGCAGGGAAATGCTTGAAATAGCAAGACATCTGGACAGAAATTGTTCCATTAGGCAGATGCCACATAAGTTCATCAAAGGCAAGTTGTGTTGAAGTAGTTAACTGAAATTCTTTGAGAACATTACGAGCGCAATAGACAATGGGGCATTGGTGGGATGTGGTGTATTTGGATTTCAAAAAGGCATTTGGCAAAGTGCTGCACAAAAAGCTGCTGCAAAATATAAAGGTATATGGCATTACAGATAACGTATTGGATGGACAGAGGATTAATTAATGAACCTAAAAGCAGAGAGTGGGGGATAAACGAGTGTTTTTCTGGTTGGCAGTGACTAGTGGCGTGTCTTAGGATTCAGTATTGGGAATGCAGTTGTTTACAATTTACATAGATGATTTGGAATTGTAGATCACATATAGCATATCAAAGTTCACAGATGACACAAAGATGAGCGGAAAGCAAAATGTGCAGAGACATATAGATATTTTAAATGAGGTAGCAAGGATCTGGCAGATGGAGTGTTATGTTAGTAAACGTCAGGTCATCCATTTTGGCAGGAATAACAGCAAAATAGACTATTATTTAAATGGTAAAAATTTGTAGCATGCTGCTATGCAGAGGGACTGGGGTGTCCCTATGCATGAATCGCAAAAAGTTTGTTCGCAGGTAATTAAAGCAGCTAATGGAATTTTGTCCTTCTGTGCTAGAGAGATGGAGTTAAAAACAGGGAGGTTATGCTGCAGCTGTACGAGGTACTGGTGAGGTCACACTTCAAGTATCGTCTGCAGTTTTGGTCTCTTTAGTTGAGAAAGCATGTACTAGCACAGGAGGGAGTGCAAAGGAGATTCACTAAGATGATTCTGGATTCAGGTGGTTGGCTTACGAGGAGAGACTAAACAGACTGGAATTTAGAAGAATGAGGGGGGATCTTATAGAAACATACAAATTTATGAAGGGAATAGATAAGATAGAAGTAGGGAGGTTGTTTCCACTGGCAGGTGAAACTAGAACTAAGGAATATAGCCTTAAAATAAGGGGGAGCAGATTTAAGATCAAGTTGAGGAATTCCTTGCCCAGTGATACAGTTGAAACTCTCTCGTTGAGTATTTTTAAGGCAATGGTAGATACATTTTTGAACAGTAAAGGAATTAAGGATTATGATGAGTGAGTGAGTAAATTGAGCTGAGTCCCTGAAAAGATCAGCAGACTCGACAACCACATGGCTTACTCCTCTCCTAGTTCTTAAGTTTTTAAGTATCCAAAGTCAGCTAAATGCACAGCTAGAGATTTCCCAAATAATGCAGAAGATGCTATGGAAAAAATTTGAAAACAAAGAGATAGATCCTGAAGTTGATTTCCTGGCACTAATAAAGCCAGTGAAGCTACACCAAGAATGGATGTCCTAAATTGCTTGCAGCTAATAAAGTACTTTTGAAGTGTAGAGCAAGGTCCCCCAAACAGAAGATCAATGACCAGTTAAAGCTTTTGGTTGATGAATAAATGTTATCCAGGACACACAAAAATTCCCTACTCATCAGTTAAAAACAAAACCTACAGTCACTTTCAATGATTAAAGCATTTGTGGTCTTAGTTTATTTGAACAACAAAACCTCTGAAGCTGTAGCGCTTCCTCAGCACCAAACTGACATTTTATGCTCAAGTCTTTGAAGTGTGGTTTGAACCTGTGTGCTCATGATTAATTTCACTACTATTGATTGATGACTGAGGCTGGCAGAGTAACATGTATGGATTTTCTGCATGAAATGATGCAGATTGATAATTTGAGATTTGATGTCAACAGGCAACAGCTCAAAAGTTAGTGGTGATGGCAGAGGATAGAATTTGGCATAATAGGCACACATTGCTTGTAGCAATGATTGCATGCAAGAGAGGACCAAAAATGGAATTGTGGGCCACAAAAGCACAGGAAACAAACATATTTTAGAAGGTGTCAACATGTATTGTGACAATTATGAGTGAAACCATGTAATAGTAGAACAGTGATGAGTCATGGCAGGGAGAGGGTAGGTTAAATTGAAAGTAATCAATGATGAGAGCAGGTATCAAGGAAGATTTTGAGTCATGGTCCCTCATATAGGATTGGGCTAGGGGTAACTTTAATCAGAGCAATCTCCATTCTGGAGCTAAGTGAGAAACAAGTAAATACTTTAGTGATAACAATGTGCTCAATGACCTTTTAAAAAAAGCAGTTACAACACAATAAGTAATAGTTTAATGATCGCAGATAAAATTAACTTTCTGTCAACTCCCACAATACATTAGCTTCTTGATCATCCAAGATCCCTGGCTCAGGCTTTGTTTCTTTTTTATCCCGCACACTGTTCCCACATATCCTCTAATCTCAAAAAAAGTGCTAAGACTCTGAATTCACAACTAAATGAATATCAATAATGTTTATATCAAAAATGTTCACTTACTGAATGTCCCAGCACAGCCATACTGTAGAAAAATGCCCCCATCCTAGCTTCCTAATTACATGATATCGTGCATTAAACAGGTCCCCTATTTTCACAGCATGGTAGCCACCTGAAAAACAAGCAAGGAAAAGAATAACTGTTCAGTGGTAAAGTCATTACTTTTCTTAAAAAGGTATAGTGGAGATATAGAATTGTCCAAAATTGTAAGAGCAGCCACGAACTTAAAAATGCAAAATCTCACGTTGAAACCAAAAGAACATTTTAACAAAGCAAATTGGAGAGATTAGGCAAATTGGGACTGTTTTCCTTAGAAAGACGTAGACTTAGAGGAGATCTGATAGAGATGTACAAGATTTTGAAGGGGATAGATAGAGTAAACAGGGTCAAGCTTTTTCCTAGGATGGACTCAAACAGCACGAGGGGTCAGGGGCTTAGGGTGAGGGGGAGGTAAGGTAATAATTTGGATGCTAGAGGGAGTTTTTTCACACAGAGGGTGGTGGGGGTATGGAATGCGCTGCCAAGTAAAGTGGTGGAGGCAGGTACTCTGGAGTTATTTAAGAAATACTTAGATGGGCACATGAACAGAATGGGAATGGAGGGGTATAGAAAACTGATTTAAAATAGGGATCATGAGCCTTGGGAGTCCCTGGGAAGTGTGTAAATAGATGATGATATTGATGTACTTGTTTTTATCCTACAGGTGCTTTGGTCCACCTTGTTGTCTAACGAGGGGCATACACGCGATGGGTCGTGAGAGGGCTGCTCTTGGATCTTTTTCGAGAGTATCCTAGTGCTTCACGTCGTTAGTGTATGCTTGACCTGGACCATTTGATGGGCAACACGACAGCTCAGTGACTATCGCTGTGCTGTGCAGATACATGGATTTGGGCCTGTGTCTGTGGGAGTTTGCGCATTCTCCCCACGCTTGCGTGGGTTTTCTCCGGGAGCTCCGGTTTCCTCCCACATCCCAAAGATGTGCTCTTAGGCTAATTGGCAAAACAAATTCTCCCTAAATTGTCTCAAATTTGGTTTTTAATCCATAGATCTGTAAACATGGACAGGGATCGCGGATAGAGGTGGGAACATCGGGGTGGCGGTGCGGGCTTGTTGGGCCGAAGGGCCTGTTTCCCATGCTGTTTTGTTCTTTGTTCAAATATTCTTAATTCAAAATCATAGCATTCATGAATAAAACCGAGTTATATTTTATATTCTTTGAAGCACATGGCCATATAAATGAGACACAGTAGGGGAAGTGGAACTGAGGTAGATGAGCCAAGATCATTCTTAATGACATGTAGGCTTGAGGGATCCTGTCGTTTCCTCCTGCTCTTATTTCTTATGTTTACATATGCCTGAACAGCTGCAGTTCGAAACTAAATTTTCTAATAAAGTTATGTACCAGCCTTTGATAATTTAGAATGATTACCAAATGACTTTCAAATGCAAGAGTTTATATGAAACAGTTCAGTCAGAATGATCATTACTTTTCTGAGAATAAAAGCATAAAATGGGACTCAATAAATTCATGTATTTTCTCAAGAATCCTTCGAAAATAAATGTATACTATATCTTATTTTTCAATTTTTAAATACAAACTCCTTCACATACTACCCAAAGCTCAGAATCAATGCAGGCTAAAGATCTCTTGAACACACATTTATTAACATAAACATCACAGAAATGGATATGCTTTCTCTCTGACACTGATACCCTGGACCATGCAAGGATGTCACACCACAGCAAAAGCATTACTTTTCCACAAGAAACTAGAAAGGCAAAGCTTAAACTTTCAATAATTAACCACAGAGAACAAAATAACAATACAGGCAAAGTACACCAGCTTAGTTTCTTCATTTCACTTATATTGTTTGTTACTAGAATGTAAAAAATAGCTTGGTCAAATACATAAGGAAGGTACATCCTTCACAAAAATAAAAGCAAATTACTGCAGATGCTACAATCTGAAAAAAACAAAAATGCTTGAAAATCTCAGCAGTTCTGTTAGCACCTGTGGGACAGAACAGAGTTAACTTTTAAGTCTGGATGACTCTTCATCAGAGCATTTAGACTTAACCGTCATCCAGACTGAAAATGTTAACTCTGTTCTCTCTCTATGGATGCTATAAGACCTGCTGAGATTTTCCAGCATTTTCTGTTTTAGTTGTGCGACATGTTTTTCACAAGTTGACAACACAAATTAATTCTACCAAATAGCAAGTCATGGCACCATGACACAGTGGTTAGTACTGCTGCCTCACAGAGTCAGGGACCTGCTTCCGATTCCCAGCTTGGGTCACTGTGGAGTTTGCATGTTCTCAGTGTCTGCATAGGTTTCCTCCCACAGTCCAAAAGACATGCTGCTTAGTGCACTAGCCATGCTAAATTCTCCTTCAGTGTACCCAAACAGACACTGGAGTGTGGTGACTGTGGGATTTTTACAGCAATTTCATTGCAGTGTTAATGTAAACCTACCAAGAAATAAACTTTTAGACTTTAAGTCTTCCACAGAAGAAATATGGAATCAGTACTATACAATAAATTATCAAAATTTTTGAAGATGTTACCTTCACATGGGATCAAGGTAGCCCAAGTAAATGGCAAATGATGTTCTCTTGGCAAAAAAAAAAATCAGCCATTTAAAATGCATTACCGAAGTTATTTAGCAAGTGCTTGCTTAAAACTTTGGTTCAGAAGACATTTATTATGTAGAATGGCAACAACTGTTTACTTTCATAAACTAATTCCAGCAATCAATACTCAGTTTTACCTCTGAAAGATCAGAAAAACGTTATAGCCCTGATCTCAAAAAACACAGGTGGGTTTTTTTAACCACTGGAATTTAAAAAAAAATTACTAAAAATACTGATCATAACTAAGGCAACAGGAAGATCAAATTTCGATTCCACAAAGACAATGTGTGATTTTTCTTTGAGACGTTTGGGACTATTTTAAATGTTTCTTCACCAACTATGAAATTCTGAATCGAACAAACTTTCAAACTAGAAAATCGTATGAAAAACAATGTATTAGTTTTGCATACCGGCTTATTCAGTTTTATTTCAGACAGATACTTAAATCGTTTATGGTCCACAGCTGTTAACGAGCCAAACAAAGCCTGAATCAGGAAGTGTCAGTTAATTTAACGCCAAATAGAAAGCAAACTAAAGAGAGGGAAAGAAATGTGGGGAGAACAGAAAAAGATAGAGACAAAGATAAAGTTTTTTAAAAATCATCAATAATTATTAAAATTTAAAGGAATGAGACTCCATTTCTACATGTTTATTTTCATGTTCTTCCACAAATTTGAATAACGAGTCAGTGAAATACTGTTACAAAAAAGCTTCAGGGAACATGGTGGTACAATGGTTAGTCCTGATGTCTCAAACGCCAGGACCCAGGTTCAATTCTGGCGTTGGGTGACTCTCTGTGTGGAACAAGAACAAAGAACAGTACAGCAGAGGAACAGATCCTTCAGCCTTCCAAACCTGCACTGGTTTCATTTACCTATCTGGACCAACTCCTTCTATCCCTCTATTCCCTGTTTGTTCATATGTTTTGATGTACAGATGCCGGCGTTGGATTGGGGTGGTAAGAACTCAGTAAGAATTTAGCAACACCAATTTATAATCCAACCGATTTATTTGATAGTAAAAAAGCGAGCTTTCGACTCTGTCTTCCTCAGGCAAATGCAGTGTTCTGGTCATATGTTTATCAAGGTAAGTCTTAAATGTTGCAAATGTAACAATGTCAACCACTTACTTGACAGTGCATTCCAACCCCCATCACCCTCTGTGTAAAAAAAAAACTTTCCTGGCACATCTCCACTGAACCTTTCTCCCTTTATCTTTAACTGGTATCCTCTTGTAATTGTCATTTCTGCCCTGGGAAAACGTTTCCAACTGTTCGCCCTATCTATACCTCTCATAATTGTATAAACTTCTATCAGGTCACTTTTCAGCCTCCATCCTTCCAGGGAAAAAGAATCCCAGTTTATTCAATCTCTCCTTATAGTTAATACCCTCCATACCAGACAATATCCTGGTAAACTTTTTCTGTACTCTCTCCAAAGCATCCACATTCTTCCTGTAAGGAGGTGACTAAAATTGGACACAGTATTCCAAATATAGTCTAACCAATGTTTTATACAATTGCAACATAATTCGTCAACAGCAAACTCGAGTTTGCACGTTCGCCACATGTTCTGCGTAGATTTTTTCCGGGTGCACAGGTTTTCTCCCACAGTCCAAGGACATGCAGGATTGGGTGGATTGGCCATGCTAAACTGCCCCGATGATGTGTAGGTTAGGGGGATTAGCCATGGTAAATGTGTGGGGATATAGGATAGGGTGGGCATGGACATGGCTCAGATGCACTGTTAGAAAGTTGGTGCAGACTCGGTGAGTGATTAGCTTCTTTCCAAGGCAATATTTCTCCTTTTACCATTAGAGATTCTCTCTCTAATAAGCAGATTATTATCTCTTCATTAATTAATCTGCTGTTTGTGGCATTTTGCTATAAGTAAATTGACTAATTACCCAATTAATTACTAATTAAGGTGGGTAAATGGACCTGAATCCGCAGAAAGACCAGTTGAATGGTGGAGTAGGCTCAAGGGACCAGATGGCCTATTCCTGCTCCTAGTTCTTATGTTCTTACCTGTACGATCTATTTACTCAACACTGATCACACCTTAGAAATAATCAATAGATGTCAATGTCTGTGACATGCCAATGTCAATTTAAGTTTCTTCATAATCCTAGCCTTATTACTTGTATATGTAAACAAGTTAAATAACAAAAGGCATTTTATACATCATGTCTGTGGAAACTACATCATGTCTGTAGTTTAAGTACGTATTTTGCAGGAAATATAAATTGAGAGTTTTCCCAATGGTATGTCATTTGTTATATGGCCATATATCAAATCTGTAAAATAGTATCAAGTTCATATTTTATAATGCTCACTCAATGCCATTTCAAGTTCAATAGCAAATGGGCGTATTCTTCAGCACACCAGTAGCAATTCAAAGTAGACAGAGAAAAAAAAGCTCAGCCAGAAAACTGAGCAGTCCATCAAGTCTATCCATACAAATCAGATGTACAGTACCCTATTGTAGTTCAGTAAACTGGAGTTTACCTTTACAATAGTCAGCAGGGTCTTCTTGCTCTTCATCATCAGATCCAAGGATTTCCTCCTCAGGTTCTGGAGGAACAGGTTCTGGGAGAGGTGGTGGTGGAGGAGGGGGTGCCACAGGAGCTTTCTGTTGAGCCTCTGGCCTTGAGGAGAAAGAGAACAATGAGCAAGTACTGTTTAAAAAGACATACTGTAAAAATTACTATGTATAATAAAATACACCTTAAAAGAATACAATTCATTTTGATTGCTCACATAGAAACAAGGAGCAGGAGAAGGCTATTCAACCCTTCAAGCTTGCTCCACCATTCATTTTGATCATGGCTGATCATCAAATTCAATATCCTGATTACCCCTTTCTCTCATATTCCTTGATCCCTACATAGAAACATCTTCAATATTGGACTAAAACATAATTCTAAAATCCTATACATATGATTTATGACATAAAACTTCTATTGTTTTAGATCTTATACTGGGTCAGGGCTAAATTCATTACCTTGTGGATACTGAGACTTACGAACCAGGAGAATTCTGAATCCCTGGCCTCTGCTGTTTAAACTTAATAGGCACCAATGGCAGGCAGAAAGACACAATAACAGTCTTCAGCAACCAAAACCAGGGAAAAAGGCATCTATGGTTACTCCCTTGATTCAAAGACCACTTTTGAGAAATCTGCCTATGTATGCATACTGAAGTGGATTTAAACAGGCTCAGTTGTGAAGGTACAACAGAAGATGCTAAGCAACATGATTGCCTATGTTCATACTTAACAAGGAGGCTGACATCCTTGTGTCCCTGCTCCAACAGTACTTATTGTCTTCAAGAGTGGAATATGCACAAAAATTAACTTGATAAAAATATCACACTAATAACTTGGCAAAATTCTCTTATGAAGTCATCTGTGTTGTGTGTCAAAAAAAAACACAGAACAAAGGTGGATTCTTGGCAGCAAGAGATGACCACATTTGTCTCTACAACAAGAATCAATCCTGGATCCCCAAACTTCAAGTGGTCAACTGCAGGTAGCATTTAACATTATTGTAGAGATTTCAATCAAAATGGGATACATGTGAAACTTTCATGCAATAGCATTTTAGGCATTTGAGAAAGAGTTTGTGGAATGTGAGAAGGGGCTGTCAGAAAGTAGATTTATAATCCACAAAGATGATTAGGAATTTGCTTGTTGAGTAAATAAATTGTAAAACGTTATATGGCAAAATTCACTCTTTAGCTACAAGTCATGCTACACCTCCATCTCATGGTGGCATTCCAAACAGGCAAAGGCAATACTGATGATGAGATTTGTATATTAATATTAGCATTATAATAGTAACAGTACTACAAATGTATATTGATACAATATTGAAAGAATACCAGTTGAAGTGTTATTTTTCCCATAACATACGGGCACTAATATACTAAGAATTATGTTTCAACAATTTGGTCATTGATGGAGATCTAAAAAACATACTGAGCAATGTTTGACTGAAACCCTTCTCAATTGGTAAACAATAATTGTGTTAAGAGGATTTCAGAACTATCAAAAGCTTTGGAGGAGAGAAGAGAAAAAGAAGAATGATATTGGTATTACAGTATATTCCTTTAGGATGCACTACCAAATTTGTACACTCGTTGTCTGAAATGTCAAATATTTCAATTTTGACATTACAAAAAAACAGATGTTTTTTGACAGTTGTTTCCAACTCACATAGATGTGCTGTATGCAGGAATGCTACTAGAATCCCAAATTTAAATTCATGAAAATTGACTTCAAGGGAGATTCACCACAGGTCAGATTGAAAAACAACAGCATTCTATGTTGCTCCCCATAAGACCTTTTAAATCAGAGCATGCTATTTTAAAAAAATGTTTGTCAGTTTCTTCAATCCCTTTATTTGTAAGCTACGGCTGAAGGCAAGATCAATGATGTATACTTGACTTCCTGATTCCGAGAGCCGTTTTACAAAGGAATAAATGCATAGGAACAAGCTTTAAGCCAAAATATCAACCTCCAGACAAACCTGCATTATGCTTTAACATCTCTTTGCTTCAGTGCCTGAATTCTGACGCTTCATCATTATATAACATCAATAAGCATAAAGGAAGATGATGAATCTTTCATGCTGTGATAAAAATAAAGGATAAAATGTCCAGCTCTGGTACCTGGTAGCATTAAATATCCTGATGTGTAACAGCACAGTAAATGGTTCCCATAGAGATGGATTTCGCATTTACGGACAACTGCTTAGGGAACGATCACTAAAATGTTTTTCACTGCCAGTCCAACAATACAACAAAATACTGCAAAACTGAGAATTTTGTGATGCTGGGTTACAGGCACCATTTTAATTCTTTTCGAAAAGTACATTCATTTTATAATATTCTTTTCTTTTTCCATTTAGGCTGGAACGCTGCAAGAAAAACTTATTTTTGCAAGCATATCCATCTACACATTTTATTTTCTAAGAACTACTTTGCATGACTGGCACACATCAATTTTACATCAATATCAATTTCATAAAAAATTTGCCGTAAACATCCGGCTTAAATATAATTTGAATTAAAATGAAAATTTCACCTTCTTGAAAGGTTCCAGATAATTAATCTTTTTGTTATCAATTGGTCAAAGGACAAAACAGCAGACTATACACTGCATTGCATTTTAACATTATTGAACGTTTTTTAAACTAAGCCCCAAAGGTACATTTAATTCAATTTTAATATTCACATCTTACAAAGTCCTGACCTCAGATTGCACTCATGTGCTATCAATAGAATCATAGCTCAGGTTATAATGGAGCATATATCCTGTTCAACAAAAAAAAAATAGAAAAATCTCCTTCCAAAATTTGACTCAATAATCAACATGGCCTCAGAAGCAGATAGAGACCTAAACAATATGCTGAGCAATATTCATGTAGATTTTTCAGGTACATACCGAAATGCAATGTGGCTGAGTATAAGCAGAAGCAAGTTAGGAACTGCTCAGTTTCCATTCTGAACTGTAGCTAATATGGAAATATTGAGCAAAGGCTGTGCCGTGCTCTGAAAGGGTGAAATAAATATTAGAGGGTGCTGATGCCTTGCAAGTGCCTGGAGGACACCAATATTCTCCAGCAGTTGAGCCATTTTTAACTGATATAGAGATAGGTATAAAATTAGTGGTATGCTTCATCAAATGACCATCTCCAATACAAGGAAGTTAACAATATGAAAAATGTAAGCTCTCAGTCTTGCTGTCTTTGGTATTATTCTAGGAAAAAATATCACAATATGCAGTGGGAACATTTCTTGTGATTTATTCAAAATGTTCAGACATGCTAGATAAAATTAGTATGTTTTTTCAGTACATCGTAGTTTTTACAATCATACAGCATGATTTGTATGAATTAACATTAATGTTCATTGCTGCTGTTAATTTCATATTAACCATGTTGTCAAACTCAAATGTGATCTATAAAATGGCAGTTTATCAGTGTCATAATGCTTTGAATAAAGAATAATCTAACAAGACATCAGGATAGTTTTTTTAAAAAGCAACTTTCAGTATATCTTGCAATTTTAATTCACATGATAGTACATGTGCTGCGAGGTTACATAAAGCCAAAAATACAAATTAAGATGCAGCTACACTTCACAGAGAATCAGTCCTTGAATGAATCTTGTGAATTACCTCAGTGTTCTACGCCTCCAGCTACATTCTTGAGTTTTTGCAAAAATGAGTTCGCACTGTACCGAATATTTCTGTAGTGGAATATACCTCAATTATTTGGACAGGATATTGCAACTCTCGTCATGCCGCAATTGATATTATGAATGTGAACTGCAAATCCAGTACAGCAATGCATTGACCATCCACTAAACGAGACCCATCACATCTATTTAATATTAATGTTTAATAGCTATGGCAAAAATAAAGGCAATGAAGCATATTTCAATACTGGCTCAAATATTCAATCGCAGCAGCAAAGAAATACATGTAAATTATTCAGGTCTATGTTAAACAATAAAGAAGCCAAAATATTTATTTTAATTGGATGTCAGTGATATGGCCAGTAACTTTTGCTCACACTTAGTAATAAGAGTGGTAACACAGTATTCATTCATGGGGTGCGGGCATTGCAGCTGGGTCAGCAATTATCACCGATCCCTGGGCATTTAAGAGTAAAACGCATTGGTGTGGATTTGGAGTCATAGTTATACACCAGACTAGGCCAGACCAGATGGTAGATTTTCTTCCCTAGAGGACATAAGTGAAACAGATGGATTTTTATGACAATAGTTTCATGGTCGTTATTAGACTTTTAATTCCAGATTTTTACTGAATTCAAATTTCACCAGTTGCCATGATGGGAATTGAACTCAGGTCCCCAGAACATTACTGTGGATTTCCACCTTTAGAAGGCAGTACCAAGTTAAACATATTATTGTGGGATTTGAGTAATATTTAGACCAGACTCAATAATGTCAGCAGATTTCCTTCCCTTGAGGACATGAATAATTACTTTTCTTGCACCAGCTTTTTATTTCCAGATTTTCAAAATTAAATTTAAAGTCTCAACCTACCATGATGGGACTCTATTTATTTTACTGGATTGGTGCAGGCCTCATGATTACTCAGCCTGCAGCATAACAACAATGCTAGTTAGCCATATTATAGATTAGGATATTCTGTTAACATTGGTAATACAGAGGGCTATACATATATTCAGTACCAACAGTACCAAGTATATAACCCAGTCAGAAGCATAAAAATGACATTGGCCTAACAGCACAAAAAGTCGCATAATAACATTGCATACAGAGATCTTCATATTTATCTCTGTTAATGGGGCATGTAACCATGTATCAAAATAAGACTGTGAAGTGCAGGAGTTCCCATACTGTGATCTGCAGCAGGCCAGATTGAGCAAAACAATTTTGACACGAGGGAGGGGAGAGCCTGGGGGACCTGTGAGGGAAGGGAGAGCAGAGTGATGCTGGGGGGCCTATGAGAGGGGGAAAAACAGAAATTACAAGATGAGGTTGGATGGGAGTGGCAGAGAAAGGAGGGCATGCCAGGTGGGGGCAAGAGTGTGAGAGGGGTTTTACAGCAAGAAAGCAGTGGCACAATGGTAATATCGCTCAAAAGAACATAAGAACTAGCAGCAGGAGTAAGCCATCTCGCCCTTTGAGCTTGCCCCACCATTCAATAAGATCATAGCTGATCTGAAGTGGATCAGTTCCACTTTCCTGCTTTCTCCCCATAGCCCTTAATTCCCTTGTCTTTCAGAAACCTCTCTATCCGTGACTTAAATATATTCAGCGAGGTAGCCTCCACCACTTCAACGGGCAGGGAATTCCGGAGATTCACCACCCTTTGAGGGAAGAAATTCCACCCCAACTCCCATCTAAACTATCCCCCCCTTATTTTGAGGCTGGGCACTCTAGTCCTGCTATTCTTTCTAAATGGGAAGAATCTCTCTGCCTCTACCCTTCATTATCTTATATATGTCTCTATAAGATCTCCCCTCAGCCTTCTAAACTCTAAAGAGTATAGGCCAACCCCCTCATCTCCGGTATCAGCCAAGTGAACCTTCTCTGCACTCCCTCCAAGGCCAATATATTCTTCTGCAACCAAAATTGCACACAGTATTCCAGCTGCAGTCTCACCAGTACCCTGTACAGTTGCAGCAAGACCTCCCTGCTTTTATATTCTATCCCCCTCGCTATAAAGGCCAACATTCCATTCGCCTTCTTGATCATCTGCTGCACCTGGGTTCTTGCAATTTGCGCACAAGGACCCCCTGATCCCTCTGCACTATAGCATGCTGCAGCTTTTTGCCTTTTAAATAATAATCCCTCCTACTATTATTTCTACCAAAGTGGATGGCCTCACATTTGCTGGTCAGATCTGGGGACCTGGCTTAAAATCCCACCAACGCAGATGGTGAAAATGGAATTTAATAAAAATCTGAAATTTGAAGGCGTGAAATTGTAAAGATTCTTCTAGCTCACTAGTGCCCTTCAGGGAAGGACATTTAATTCTAGACTCTCTATATCCTCAATCAGAAGGCAATTAGGGGTGGACAATAAAGGTTGGCTGGGCCAGTCAACAATGCTCACATTGTGTAAAGATAAATTAATTTCATCACAACATAAAAGAATGTACAACACACAGGATGCCATTTGATCCATTCTGACTATACTAGTCAGAAAAAGCTACCCAGCAGGGTGTCCAATCTAATTACACTTTCCAGCTCTCACTCCATAGCACTTTTTCAATACAATTCTGGCAGAGGGTTCCAGACTTCCGCCATCGTCTGATCAAAATTCTCAACTCTGCTCGAATCCTTCTGCCAATAACCACAAACTACAACCCACAAACTACAACCCACAAACTACAACCCACAAACTACAACCCACAAACTACAACCCACAAACTACAACCCACAACCACAAACCTGCTGATAAATTCAGCCATAAATTCTTCCCATTCACTTATCTACGCCCTTCATAATTTTAGACGCATCAAACTCATTTCTCAGCTCTGATCCAAAGAAAACAGCAACCTCAAACTATAATTCTGCATTCTTAGCAACATGCTAATAGACCTCAGCTCCCTCTATCTGTTGCAATAACTTATTTCCAGTAATGGAGCAACCAGTATACTAGTTGTCTAACTACTGTTTTGTATTTATAGCATAAGCTTCCTGCTTCAATCATCTAAATACAGATTTCATTAGAATAGAGAAAGTACAATTTTTCTTGATCAAACTATACCAAATAGGCTATTCATAACAGAACTGGACTATTCACACAAACATTTAAAAGATTACACATTAACTGATCTAAGGGCAGTATGGTGGCATAGTGGTTATAGCACAGCTGCCTCACAGCTCCAAGGACTGGGTTTGATTTTCGACTTGGGTCATTATCTGTGGAGTCTGCACATTCTCCCCGTTTTTGCATGGGTTTCCTTTGTTTGTTCCAGTATCCACCCATAGTTCAAAGATGTGCAGGTTAGGTTGATTGGACATGCAAAATTAACGCTTAGTGTTCTGAGATGTAAAAGGTTAGAGGGAAAGCAGGATAACTAGGCAGGGATAGGCCTGGGTGGGATTGTTGTTGGTGCAGACTCGATGGGCCAAATGGTCTCCTTCTGCACTGTAGCATTTCTATGATTCTATGAAGTAGTCATACTTCTGGATAGCATGGTTCTTTTTTGAGTGGAGATAACCAAGTTGTATTTTTACGGTAGAAAAAGGCATATTTACAATGCATTGCATAGTTAGTAATCAACTCAATTCTAATGAGTAAATAGCACCCATCATTTATTGGGCTTGTCCTTGCATATAGATTTTCTGTGGGATTTTGCATTCAAATTGCTGTGTAACATCCAAACAAGACATCTGGGACCAGTGTGAATTAGACAGACCAATGTCTTCTTTAACCAACCAGACTGAAAGACCTGAAATGAGAATACTGAAGTCAGCATCATGAAGTACAGAAAAACAAAGAGCAAAAAGATTGGATTGAGAGAGAAATATGGAACTGAGAATAAAATACACCTACATGCCACTTGCCCCCTCATTTTTTATTGCAATTTTAGGTAGTGTCTATGATGTCAATACTGGGATTTCATGCTGTCAATAAATTTGAATAAGGAACATACTGTTATATACATGCATCTTCTGGAAAAGCATTGAGTATCAGACAACTTCCAGATTTTCATTTCCAAATCTGCATGTGTGGTAGGTAATAATGGAGAGTGCTATTAGCTTATTATTTTCACAAACAAGAATGGGACAGATTTTGCTTTGATGCACATCTCTCTCTTGCTGAACCTGGTTGCTACTGAAGTCTTGTCAAACTCTCCAGTCACTTGTATTCAACCTGGCAGCTTCCTTGAATGACATTTTGAGTAACATAACTTGACATCAAAATAAATGCCATTTTTACCAGCATGCTGGGTATGATCATTTGAATTAAGAGTAGACAGTTTCTGCAATTCTACTTTTTTAGTACTACACATTCTTTCAATAATATGAAATAAGATGATGTATATTATAGAACATACTCATTACATATTTTTTCTAGTTTATCTTTCCATTCAACACAGTATCAGTCATTATCATCCCTTTTTTTGCCTTATTGGAAGCTGGCCAGCTCAAAGCCTGGAAGGATAAACTGCATATAAGATCTACAAATTTTAAAATGTAGCATACAGAACTTGTATGCTCAATGACACATCTGGCACAAGTTGCAAATGAGACAGAATGGAAGAAATGCTGCCCATTTCAATTTCATATTGAACCATGCTCATTGCAACTGGATTGAATCCGTACGTTGGTACAATGAACCAGTCCCATGCAGTAAAATGTGATTTATTATTGTCACAGGTATTAGCATAGAGTGAAAAATATTGTTGCTTGCACATTATACAGATAAAGCATACCATACATTGAGAAACAAAGGATGTTGCAGATTGCACTGTTACAGTTATACCTAGGGTGTGGAGAAAGATCAACAACGTGAGGAAGAAGCATTTCTCACGTAGGTTGGTATGTGTTCTCAGACTTTTGTATCTTTGTCTACACTTCCTGCTACCTTGGAAAAGCAACCAGCATAATTAAGGGCCCCAGACACCCTGGACATAGTATTTTCCACCTTCTTTCGTTAGGTAACTGTCAATGGGTGGGAGGCTGGTCTGATGATGGATTGGGTTTCTTTCACAACCCTTTGTAGTTTCTTGCAGTCTTTGACAGAGCAGGAGCCATGCCAAGCTGTGACATAGAACATAACAGCACAGTACAGGCCCTTCGGCCCTCAATGTTGTGCTGACCAACGTAACCAATTTTATGACCCTCTATTCTAAACTATTCCAATGCTATCCATATGCCTATCCACTGCCCGTTTGAACACTCAAACTTGACGAGTCCACAACTGCTGCAGGCAGGGCATTCACGCCCTTACTATCCTCTGAGTAAAGAGCCCACCTCTTGCATCTGTCCTATAACTACCACCCCTTAATTTCAAGCTACGTCCCCTCGTGCTATCCATCTCCATCCGAAGAAAAAGGTGCTTACTATCCACCCTATCTAATCCTCTGATCATCTTATATGTCTCAGTTGTCACCTCTTAGCCTTCTTCTCTCTAATGAAAATAACTTCAAGTCCCTTAGCCTTTCCTCATAAGGCCGATCCATCATACCAGGCAACATCCTGGTAAACCTTCTCTGCACCCTTTCCAATGCCTCCACATCTTTCTTATAATGTGGCGACCAAAACTGTACACAATACTCCAAGTGCGGCTGCACCAGAGTTTTGTACAGTTGCAACATAACATCTCGGCTCCGAAATTCAATTCCTCTACCAATAAATGCTAACACACTATACGCCTTCTTAACAACCCTATCAACTTGAGCACCAACTTTCAGACATCTATGCACCAGGAAGAATGCTTTCTACGTGCATCTGAGAAAGTTGTAGTAGACATCCCGAATTTCCTTAGCCTCCTGAGAAAGTAGAGATGTTGGCAAACTCTCTGAGCTATAACATCGACATGAAGGGATCAGGACAGATTGATGATGATCTGGGCACCTAAAGACTGAATGCTCTTGATCATTTCTACTTCGTCCCCATGATGTAGGGGCATGTCTTCCACTACGCTTCCTGAAGTCTAAAGACCATCTCTTCTGTTTTGTTGACATTGAGGGAGAGATTATTGTTATTATATCAGTTTACCAGAGTGTCTATCGCCTCCTGTACTCCGTCTAATCATTGTTTGAGATCCGACCCACTATAGTGTGTCACCAGCAAACTTGAAAATCCAACTGGAGGGGAATTTGGACACACAGTGTTAGGTATATAAGTAGTATAGCAAGGGGCTGAGGACACAGCCTTGTGGAGCATTGGTATTGAAGATGATTATAGAGGAGGTATTGTTGCCTATCCTTACTGATTGCAGTCTGTAGGTTAGGAAGTTCAGGTTCCAGTTGCAGAGGGAGGAGCCAAGCCTCAAGCCATGGGCTTTGGAAAAAAGTTTTCTAAAAATAATGGTGTTGAAGGCTCAGCTGTAGTCGAGCCTGATCTATTGTCAGGAAAGTTTCCAAATCAATGAATTTAGCATCAACTCTGAACCTTATGTTTCTTCAACAAAATCATCTGAAACATTATTAAATGCTTTTCAAAAAAAAGTTAAATTGTGCAATTACAACAGCATATATTCATTAGTTAGCTTCTCAAAAACATAAATTATGCTTCAAGTCCATGCTGATTGCTTTAATGGTTCGTACTCAAAAAGTAAATAAAATATGAGTTGGACAAATGAATCCATCTTAGAAACTACAGTATACAATTTTCAAACATTGTGAGTTTTACACCCATTACTCTACCCAGCTATTCCATCTCAAGTGCTTTTGTCCATGTTTAGATGGAAAAGTGGAAAAAAGATTGGAATCAGATTCTAAACATGCTTAAAATAAATTAAGTTTAATTCCAAATCATGTAATCACCTGTTTCACACACTGAAGAAGTTACCTCAATGCTCCTGATGACAGTACAACCATGCTAAGGAACTTGGGACACCTGAATCCATTTCTCCTTCAAATATTACAACTGAAATGTACAATGGGTTGGTAAAACATAGGTAAATATATGCCATCATATCTATGAACATGCACGTACAAATAGTCCATATATCTATTCAAAACTGGTTTCTTGGTAACCCAATAAAAACTGTACTACCGTAACAGATCTGTGTCACTGCCTTTTATCGCTATATACGTGAAAGAAGATTTGCAACAAAGTGGTGATTTCCAAATGGGTAACTAACTATGAATATCAATGAAAAAAATGCAACACAAATTATATGTAAAGAACAAAAAGATCCATTTTAAGATATGTGAATGCATTTCAGGAACAAATCATCAGGATATATTAGCATGTAGACATAGAGGAGAGCACAACCAAAAAAAAACATCAAAAATAATAAAATTAATTTAAACTAATAACATCAAAATAAAAGGTGCCATGTAATGACCAACTACTGCATGTGAACTGTTAAACATCACGTGCCAAAACACAAGAGTTACGAGTTACCTGAGCACAAACCAATGCAGAAAATTTATGCAAGCAATTGGACAAAGCCTGCCAAATGATTATACATCTTGATCCTCAATGGCAGCCTCTCTTTGGGCTAAAGGTATATCACACAAAGATAAAAACACAAAAGATTTTAAGTTGATTACAAGAAAACAGTTTAAAAACCAAATCTAATTCAATTATTTAAGGTCACAACTGGAATATTCTAGAATCATTGAATGGCTCAGCCCATCAAATCCATGTTGGATCTTTGGAACACCACTTTAGAGAGAGTCCTATAGCCTTAAAAAGATTTTCCTTTTCAGATACTTTTCCAATTCCCTTTTAAAAGCTATGATTGAAGTTGTCTTCACTCAGCTTCAGGCAAGCATAACACATTCTAGCCACTTGCTGCATAAAAATGACTTTCATGTTTCTTTTACCAATCACCTTAAATTTATGCCCCTACTAGTAGATATCAATTGGAACAATTTCTCTCCATGTACTAAACCTATATCCCTCATATTTTGAGCACCTCTGTCAGTTCTTCACATCCTTCCTAAAACGCAGTGCCTTGAATTGGACACAACACTCCAACTGAGACCAAACCAATGTGCTTTATAAAGATTCATCATGACTTTTGTGCCTCTACTTACGAAGCCCAGAATTCTGCATGTGTTTTAACTCAAACTGTCCTGCCAATTTCAAGTGATTTGTGAATATGGACCCCAGGTCTTCTCTTCCCACAGTCTCTTTAGAATTGTATCCCTTATTTTATACTCTCCTCATTCTTCTTAACAAAATGTATGACTTGACACTTCTCTGCATTATATTTCACCTGCCATGTGCCAGCCAATTCCACCAGCCTATCCATGTCCTCTTAGAAGTCTATCACTACCATCCTAACAGTTCACAATATTTTGTAGTTTTGTGTTATCCACAAACTTTGAAATTGTGCCCTGTTTGCCAAAATCCATATATTAATATACATCAAAAAAAATAATCCACTTCCTGACCCCTAGGGAAATCCTACAATATGCATTTTTCCAGTCTGCAAAATAACTATTCACTACTATCTTTGGCTTCCTGTCACTCAGCCAAATCTGTGTCAACATCATTACTGTTCCTTTTATTCAAGAGGATTCAATTTTGCTGGCAAGTTCATTACGTGGCACTTTATCACTTTTCAGAATCCCTGTACTCCAAAACAATCATATTATCTTCATCAACCCTTTGTTACCATATTAAAGTGTTTAATCAAGTGTTAGGGTCCTGGACCTGAACCCCAAGGTACATTATGAAGTCAGGATTGACCCTAACATTTTTCTATTTATATGAGGAACGGGTACTTCCTTAGACTCTCACACCTACACACTTGTACACAATTGCACTATCACACAAATTAATTAAACAAAATCTACCTTTAACAAATCAGTACTGGCTTTCTTTAATTCATATCTGTCCAAGTGGCTGTTCTTTTTGTACTGGATTACTATTTGTAAAAGCACTAACATCATCGAGGTTAAATTTGACTCATTTAGTTGCTAGGCTTACATCCTCGTGAGCAAGTATGCAATATTTGAATGTTCTAGCCCTCTGATACCACCACTCCAAATCAGAAGAAGATTGATTGATAGATTATGGCCAGTACTATTGCAATTTTCACCCTTACTTCCCTCGGTATCCTTTTTATTACCTCTTCTTTACCACTTCTTTGCCTATCCTGTATCCAAACTACCTCTTTCATTGTGACTTGGGCAGCATCACCATCTTTGAAGACAGATACAAGTTATTCATTTAGTACTTCAGTCACGCCCTATGCCTCATGCCTAAATCCATCTTTCAGTCCCTAATTAGTCCCACTTCTTTTACTTTTTATATGCCTACAGAAAACTTCTGAATTGCCTTGTCAGCTGAAAGTCTCTTCTCATATTCCCCCTTTGCTTCTTTTCCACTTCTCCTCTGAATTTCCAACATTTAGTTCAGTTCTCGCTTGCATTACGAGCCTGACATCATCATATGCATCCTTACTCTATACCGCTATTCTGGCTTTGGCTGCCTTTCCTTTCTTTTGGAATGTGTCAACTATGTGCAAACCATATCTTCTTTAAAGCCAGCCCATCTTTGTTTCCAATTTACACAGGACAGATTCTTTCTCAATAGAATGAAATTGGCTCAATGCCATTCAAGTATTTTTACTCTAGATTGCTTTTTGGTCCTTTCTGTAGCTAATCTACAACTTCTGATACAATTATTGTTCCTTAAATATTTCCCTATTGACATTTAATCTACTTGATCCACCTAATTTCCCAGTTTTCTTCCTTGCTGGGCTGCAAACATACTAATCAAGAAATTTCTTCTGGACACAATTCAAAAACTCTTCCCCTTCACTGTCCTTTACACTATTATGATACTAGTCTATAATTAAAATGGTTCACATACTTTTTCCTAAAAAAAAACTCAATGCATTAGAGGGGAAAAAGGAATGATAAAGATAATGCTCTAAGTTAAAGATTCAAGGAAATTAACTGCTTTTTATTGAATAAGTATTATTGGAAGAATAAAAGGCTCATGGTCTTCCAAGATACATCTATATTATTTATGGCCTGAGTGCAATATAACAGGAAAGACAGGAAAGAAAAAGGATGAATTTATATAGTATGTCATCAGTAGTTTTGAAAACATCCATCAAATATTTGGCAGAACACCAGCAGAAATTCCTGATTGTGAACACATCCACCTGAATGCATCATTAGAATAGGAAGTACAAATTTTACATCTCATCCATTCTTCATTTTAGTTGAAGAAAAGGAAAACCAACATTTTTGCTCACCAATAATCTGGTAGTTCATGTAAATTGCACCATCCCCCTTCCTCCAATACTGGGAGACCATTTTCAACCTGAATTTAACATTTCTACTCTGAAACATTCAAACCATTAAATTGGTGATGAACAAATCTATTTTTAAAGTGAAGGTAGCATACATATCTTGACATGAGTTTGCAAATATATATGTTTTTATTTATAAGTGTGTTCCTCACTTTCACACTCTCATCTCAATTGATCCTATGTATTTACTTTATACAATCCATTCCACTGCTACAATGAATAACTCCTTAATCTCAGTTCACGCTGTATTTGTCTCCCGAGTACATTGCCTATTCTGCTCCCTTGATCTCCTTTGCCACACAAAGCACCTTTAAAATTCATTGTTATCCAATAAACCTTGCCAATTCAACTGGTCTCGCTATGACTATTATCTCAATCTCAAGCCACTCTGAGCCACGGGTTCATATGTAGCTATTCACAGAAGTCTGGACTGTTTCCAGGGACTAGAAAAAGGTCCATCTGGTGCCTGCATTTAAAAATAGAAATAATTCTGAATTAAGAAATTAGAGACAATAAGTTGTAGGTAAGATATTAAATTGTGAACAGTTTGGTTGAAAAATAGCAGTAAACAATCATTGTTTGACTTGAAAGAGAAAAGGTTGCTATCTCATCAACTTAATTAAATTTTCTGGCAATTTCTCCCCCTGGAAATTGATAAAAGGATTTTTAAAAATCTCTCCAAAAGATTGCATGGAAGAGAATGGAGCAGGATAGATTTAATAGTGTAAACAGGTTGAAACATATGGGGCAGGACAGGCTTGAGCCAGCTAATCTTTCTTATTTTGGATGTTTTTATATTTTATTCAAATGTACCATTCAATCTTTAATTGTGGAATACTATTTTCATAAAGTTTTTTTTTCCACTGGGTTAGAAATAACATTCTGGGGAAACATGTGCCACATATCCTAGCAACACATTCTATAGATGATGAGCTGTTAAGATTGTTGCCTAATTAATAGTGGTTATTACAATTTTAAAAATTAACTCAAATGCATTGTAGTGTTGGAAAGTGCAGATGGTTACAATCTCAACTCCGGGACCTGGGTTTGAATTTAGAACCACAGGATTGGAACTTTTTTATGGCAGCTGAATGAAACTGCAACAACAAACAATTAGCATACCACTTTAAAAATGCTAAGTATTTCTAGACACCATAGAGGCTTTAACTAACAGCAAACAGAAGTATAAAAGTTCAATGGAAGTAACTAAAAGCAAGTAAAGTGAAGCGATGAGTTTAAATGAGAGATTAGCAAACTCTTCAAAGATCACTACTGATGGTACAACAGGAGACGGGGGAGACATAATCACAGAATTTCTACAGTACAGAAGGAAGCCATTCGGCCCATCGAGTCTTCCCTCATTACAAAAAGAGATACAAAGGGTGCCACAGGAATTGCTCGTGTGAAAAGGAAAAGTTTTATGTTATTGCGTAGCGAATGATACATGTATTTGATTTATTTCAATGAGCATTGATAACCAAATAGTTATTGCTAAATAACAAGGATAAAATAATGGAGAAAGGCCAGGTTTCAAATGCCTGTAAGAAGATTCTTTTCTTTCATCTTTTCTCAGGATTAAATGTCTGCAACTTCTGGTCATCCTTCAACTGCCTGATGTGACATGTTTCATGCATATTGCAGTATCCATTGAATCACCCTCAGCAGTTGTGCCACACCCAAGTATGGCAAGTCTCCATACGAGCTGGCAAAAATTAGAAATATTCAGTGGAAAAATCAGAGTCAAATTTGTATAGGTCTTGTTTTGCATTACTGGGAAGATCTTTAATGACATTAACCAGAATATCCTCTAAAATATCTAGTAAATAAAAATGGTTATACTTACCATGAAACAGTCCTAACAAACAGACAATGCAAAAGAGCGAAAAATGTGGAGTCTTTGCCCTTCACACTTAAGAGAAAACCCAATCTTACATGTTCTTACATGTTTTGCCAATGCCATTTAACACCTTTCCTTGACTACATAATAAAAATATACAAGAAAAGGAATATATACCTTTTAAAAAGGCTTTAAAATACTAATTTTTTGTTTAATGCTGTACTTGCATTCCAGAAAAGTGCAGCTATAAATAAAACAAGGTTAAAACAAAACAGATTTTCATATTACAACCAATGTAAAAGCCTTAGTTCAATTCTGTAAGACCTTTCATGTCAGGAAAACGTTAAAATATTGTACCCTGCAAGTTTAAATATAGTAAATTGCCAACTTCCTATATCTGTAAACAAATGTTTTGTTTAGTTTAAAACCTAAAAAAAAAATCATAATTATGAATGACCACCAATTAGCATGCAGGTACAGCAAGTAATCAGGAAAGCAAATGGAATGCTGACCATTATTACAAGGGGGAGTAAGTAGAAAAGTACGAAAGTCTTGTTACAATTATACAGGGCATTGGCAAGACCACATCTGGAGTAGCATATACAGTTTTGGGTCTCATGTAGAAGGGATATACTTGAATTGGAAGCAGTTGTGGAAAGATTCACAAGGTTCATTCTTGGAATGAAGAGATTGCCTTATGAGGACAGGTTGAGCAGGTTGGACTCATTAAAGTTTAGATTAATAAAGTGTGATCTTATTCGAAGATACAAATTTCTGATGGGGTTTGACAGGGAAAATGCTGACAGGATATTTCCTCTCAGGAGAATCTGGGAGCACAGTTTCAAAATAAGGGCTCTCCCACTTAAGATGGAGAGGCAATTCTTCATTCGGAGGAGTGCTTGTCTTTGGAATACATTACTCAAGACAGTAGTGAAGGTTCAGTCACGGAATATATTCAAAGCCAATCTGACTTTTTGACAAGCAAGTCAGGCCTCTTAGGGACAGAGGAGGGGAACTGTGCTCAGAGCCCGAGGGAATGGCAGAGATCCCGAATGAATACTTTGCGTCGGTATTCACGAAGGAGAGGGGCTTGTTGACAGCTCCTGTCTCTGAGGGAGCTGTGGACCAGTTGAGGGAAATATCCATACCGAGGGAGGAAGTGTTAGAGCTTCTAGGTAGCATTAAAACTGATAAATCTCCTGGGCCTGATGGCATTTATCCCAGACTGCTTAGGGAGGTGCAAGGTGAAATTGCTGGGCCTCTGACGCAAATCTTTGTCTCTTCTTTGGACACAGGTGAGGTCCCAGAGGACTGGAGAATAGCTAATGTTGTACCGTTGTTTAAAAAGGGTAGTAGGGATAACCCTGGAAATTATAGGCCGGTGAGTTTGACGTCAGTGGTAGGGAAGCTGTTGGAGGGGATTCTTAGAGATAGGATGTATAGGCACTTAGAGCGTTGCGATCTGATTAGGGATACGCAACATGGATTTGTTAAGGGGAGGTCGTGCCTTACAAATCTGGTAGAATTTTTTGAGGAGATGACGAAAACGGTGGACGAAGGGCAAGCCGTTGATGTCGTCTATATGGATTTCAGTAAGGCGTTTGACAAAGTCCCTCATGGGAGGTTAGTTGAGAAGATCAAGGTTCATGGGATGCAAGGACAGGTAGCTAGATGGATAAGTAACTGGCTTGGTAATAGGAACTCAGTAAGAATTTAGCAACACCAATTTTAAATCCAACCGATTTATTTGATAGTAAAATTGCGAGCTTTCAACACTCTCTGTGTCTTCGTCAGGCAAATGCAGTGTTCTGGTCTGCAATAGCACACATCAGCATAGACAGTCAGAGATTGCT
Source organism: Sphyrna mokarran (assembly GCA_024679065.1). Lineage (NCBI taxonomy): Eukaryota > Metazoa > Chordata > Chondrichthyes > Carcharhiniformes > Carcharhinidae > Sphyrna > Sphyrna mokarran. The sequence continues at coordinate 31,373,213 of JAGIQG010000019.1, forward strand.
GATTAGAATGCGAATCCTTACATCTAACCTGCTATTCAAGTGTTAAAGTGGCTAACAATGCTCAGTTCCTTCACACACATTGTTAGCCATTTTAACACTTGAATAGCAGGTTAGATGTAAGGATTCGCATTCTAATCAGCAATCTCTGACTGTCTGTGCTGATGTGTGCTATTGCAAACCAGAACACTGCATTTGCCTGACGAAGACACAGAGTGTTGAAAGCTCGCAATTTTACTATCAAATAAATCGGTTGGATTTAAAATTGGTGTAGCTAAATTCTTACTGAGTTCTTACCACCCCAGTCCAACGCCGGCATTTTTACATCATTAGTAATGGGAGACAGAGAGTAATAGTGGAAGGGTGTTTTTCTAGCTGGAGGTCGGTCACTAGTGGTGTGCTGCAGGGCTCGGTATTGGGACCTCTTTTATTTGTAATATATATAAATGACTTGGAAGAGGGAGGAAGTGGAGTGATCAGTATGCAGATGATACAAAGATGGCTGGACTTGCGGATAGTGAGGAGCATTGTCAAGTGATAAAGCAGGACATAGATAGGTTGGTAGCTTGGGCAGATAGATGGCAGATGGAATTCAATCCTGATAAATGCGAGGTGAAGCATTTTGGGGAAAGAATGTAGGGGGGAGGTATATGATAAAGGGTAGACCTATTAAGAGTATAGAAACGCAGAGGAACCTGGGGTACAGGTGCACTAGTCTCTGAAGGTGGCAGAGCAGGTGGAGAAAGTTGTGAAGAAAGCATATAGTATGCTAGCCTTTATAGGAGTACAAGAGCTGGCCTTTAATGTTGCAGTTGTATAAAACGTTGGTTAGACCTCATTTGGAATACTGCATCCAGTTCTGGTCGCCTTACTACCGGAAGGACGTGGAGAGTCTGGAGAGAGTGCAGAGGAGGTTTACCAGAATGCTGCCTGGTATGGAAGGTCTGAGTTATGAGGAGAGGTTAGGCAAATTGGGACTGTTTTCCTTAGAAAAACGTAGACTTAGAGGAGATCTAATAGAGGTATACAAGATTATGAGGGGTATAGATAGAGTAAACAGGGTTAAGCTTTTTCCTAGGATGGACTCGAATAGCACGAGGGGTCATGGGCTTAGGGTGAGAGGGGTAAAGTATAATTTGGATGCTAGAGGGAGTTTTTTCACAGAGGGTATGGAATGCGCTGCCAAGTAAAGTGGTGGAGGCAGGTACTCGAGTTATTTAAGAAATACTTAGATGGGCACATGAACAGAATGGGAATGGAGGGGTACAGAAAACTGATTTAAAATAGGGATCATGAGCCTTGGGAGTCCCTGGGAAGTGTGCAAATAGATGATGATATTGCTGTACTTGTTCTTATCCTACAGGGCTTTGGTCCACCTTGCTGTCTACCTTGATGGGTTGTGAGAGGGCTGCTCTTGGATTTTTTTGAGAGTATCCTAGTGCTTCATGTCGTTAGTGTACGCCTGACCTGGACCATTTGATGGGCAACACGACAGCTCAGTGACTATTGCTGTGCTGTGCAGATATGTGGATTTGGGCCTGTGTCTGTGTGCGTTTGCGCATTCTCCCCGTGCTTGTGTGCCGGGTGCTCCGGTTTCCTCCCACATCCCAAAAATGTGCTCTTAGGCTAACTGACAAAACAAATTCTCCCTAAATTGTCTCAAATTTGGTTTTTTAATCCATAGATCTATAAACATCGACAGGGATCAAGGGTAGACGTGGGAACATTGGGGTGGCGGTGTGGGCTCGTTGGGCCGAAGGGCATGTTTCCCGTGCTGTTTTGTTCTTTGTTCAAAGGTTATGGGGAACAAGCAAAAAAGTGGAATCAAGGCCACAATCAGATCAGCCATGATTTCATTAAATTCCAAATCAGGCTAGAGGTAGCAAATGATCTACTCTTACTCCTATTTCTTACAAAATATATTAATTCTTATTGCCTGCCCACCACCTCTTCTGTTCCTTTCTGTGAGTCACCTCTCCCACTTCCTGATCCTCTGGCTCATCAGTATCATACTCTCCAACTGCCCACTCCCTAACCCTCTTTATGGCTGTCCCACCCATTCCCAGACCCTCCTGTCAACTAATCCTTCTGTTTGCTGGCCATCCTCCTTTTGGAAACTTTGCTTTCCAAAAACCTTTTCTTGAGCTAGAGCTCTGGAGAAGAACAAGAGGCAGGAAGCAACCTAGAGAGTGAGAGAGCAACTTTAAGTTGCTGGCTGACGCAAATAAGCTGCAAACTGGAAGTAAGCCGGCTGCAAACCCAAAGTTCTGATTAATGCAAACCCAAAGTTCTGAATATGAATACCAGTCCCATTAAAAAAACAACAATAAATTGAGATGACTTAAAATGGGGCATCTTAGAATAAGGACTAATTGTACATTTTTGCAATAAGAAAATAAGCCAAAAAATTCCATACAAAGAGTGGTTCTTTTGAACTTAACTAACTTACGGGTAATATTATCTTAAATCTATTGCAATTAAATATAATTTAAACTAAGAGCCATCTTATTTACTTTGTTTTTTTAACCTTCATGATGGTACAATGTACAACAATGCTGATATGAAACATCAAATCCCAAAATATTCTACCAGGGAAACCAAAGTGACTGGAAAATGAAACACAAAATTGTTTCAAAAATCAGGAAGCTCAGTTATACATTTTTTTTTCAATATAAAAATTAGATAAACTTCTTGTAATCCCTGGAAATGGTGGTTAAGAAATACTTTGATAGAAACATTTAAAAAATGAAGGTACAGCACAACCTCAGAGACAAGAATTATAAATTTAACCTGATGGGCAATTAGGAGCTTGTAGAGATTGGAGTGAACAGGTGAAAGCAGTGATACAGAACTTAGTGGGTAATAGGGCACAGACTACGACATTTCAGAAAAGCTAAAGCTTGCAGAGGGCTGACAGAACAGGTCACAAGAACATTAGAGGTCAAACTTCAAGCTGAAGACAGAACAGTGTTAGTGGTATGGTGAGATAGACAGGAAGGGGGCGGGGGGAACTACAGTGCAAAGATGGAAGAAAATAGTCTTGATAACAGTGCAAATGCATGTAAGGTGATGGGCATAGGAGTTGAGCAATGTTCAAATGCTCTGAACCATCTGACTCAGACATGCTATCAAGATAGTTTATTGAATAAAGGCTAGAGATACCTCTATATTAACATTAAGCCAGATAAATTTTAACTCTTCAGATCTCAAGGTCAAACAAACTGTTAATATATTCCAGTGAGGAAGAAAGACTCTATTAGAGGATATGCCACCTATGGCTAACTAAGGAAGTTAATGATGGTGTCAAATCTAAAGAAAATGCATACAATGTTATGAAGATTAATGGGAGGCTAGAAGACTGAAAAAAGTTTAGAAACTAGCAAAAGACTTTAAGTGGAAAAATTGGAGAACGAGAAGCTCCCTTGCAAGACAATGCAAGGGGTCTGCAGGAATTGCCCAGACATTTTCAGCTTCCTGTTGGCAATTCCAGAGTTCCCTGGGCCTTTGAAAAAGTCTCCTGTCCTGAGTTAAGAGTCAGAGACTTCAGAGGATTCCAACTCACCTGAAGAGTTGCCAGGAAATATTGGACTCAAAGAAGCCTAATTCCTGGCTATCTATATAACTGATTTCATGACATTACCAATCTTATGCTCCCTCCCTCCCCCCCATGATCCAACTGGACTATCGTACCACCTATCTACCCAGCATCCTATCGGACTTAGCTTAAATACACTCATTCACTAATTCACTGAAAGGCTACTTAAATGTGTTAGTGAAGAAAGAGTTAAAAGAGTAGGACTATAAGAAAGCAGCATGGATTGGTTTCATCTGATGGTCCTGCTCTACAAACAATACCAGAACTATCACACCCTTTTTCTGAAGGGGTGTAGTTCAGAACACTGGACCAAAGCTCAGGCATCGGGTAATTGCAGTGGAATGGATTACCACTTTTCAGAGAATTCCACTCTTCGTGTCTTTGCACCCAAACAACACAGCTTAATTTAAACAGCTAGTTTGAAAGCCTGCTAATATGAATAATTAGCATAAACATGTGATGATTAATTCAAGCTTGGGGGTGTGGCCAGTGTTGGAAACTTAACCAGTATCTAATATTATGTGTATACATGGACAATTTTGAGTGAATTGTATTCAAACGACAGCTTAAATGAGCAGCAATGTCAGGCTAAAAATGTTTTGCAAATTACATTGCATGGAATCAAAATTTAAAATTTTCCTGTTTGTTTTTCCAACATTTCTCCAACAGCATAACTCAAGGATTGGGCAGCACCTGCTAATCCACAGATATTAACTTTTAATGTTAGTACACAAATGACCTGATGGAATATCTAAGGCTTAAGGCTAAGATCTTCCAACTGAATTTTTAGAACATTCTTCTTTTTCTGCATAAATGTGAATAATGCAAATATTCAAAATCCTTTGCAGTTACATGCTCCAAGTCTTATACTTGATCCAGTTGTTCAAGACTGAACCCTCACATTTGCAAATTTCCAAAACTTGCACAATAATTTTTAAATGTAATAATCTTATTCCATAAATTATGGATATCACACTGGGAAAGATTGTAATCTTGACACATAAAATAGCACTAAACCGTTCAAAATTCTCTATTTCCTTTAACATAGAATTTTTTTTCTATGTACTTAATTGCTAAGGTGGTAATCAGCTATTAAGATAAACCCTGTACTTTAAAAAAGACTTCAATCCCATCAAACCTGTCTTTTAATCATCTTTCAATCCTTCCTCATCTTTCCAGAGGATATTTATTTGTCTTTTTATATTATTTCTAGCTTTGATAATTTATTCCAAAATTCTAATAACGTATGAAAAGGGTTCTTTCCATTTTCCCAGGCATAACATTGCCACACAATTTACCCAGATCAACTTCATCAAGCCCTTTTTAAATTGTGAAAATCTCAATTTTGCCTGTTTGAAGTCTTTTCTGAAAGGCAAAGGTCCAACTTTCTTAATTTATCCTCCTCATCACATTTTGGGATGCTGTCTGTGGATCCTCTTGACATCCTCTCAAGTTTAATATTCTTTTTATGACTAGTCTTCTTCTTCCTCTTCTTGAGTTTTCTGCTTAATGTCAGGTCCTTAGCAGTCATTTGCTGATCCTCTGAGTGCTATGATTTGTACTACAGTTGGGGTGAGGCAGCAGGCCCCAAATCTATCCAAATCCAAAATGGAATTCAAACCCCATGCTATTAGCATCAATATGATCCACTCAGGCATCTAGCCATTCTCGTGCTGAGTAGCTAATTTGCTTCAGCTGCCTTATCATAATACATATATATTAAATTCATGATATCTATTCGAAATTGATGATGACCTACGATGGCATTGATGATGGCATTTCAATTAGCAACTCCCAATTAAAGAAACATTGGCGAGGAAAGAAAATAAGAACTAAGCCACAATTGCTGGGCCTGAGAGCTATCAGTAATTCCTGTGAAAGTTATACATCTAAACGTCAATTGAGCACGGGATTGATGCTTGCCAAAAAACAGTACCAATGCAGTCTAGGTTCAGCCATAAATAATGGCCACTTGGACGCCATACCGGAGCCCTGTTAGAACGGTTACATGTTACGAGTTGGTACCTACATGAGAGTGTGGGAATAGCTTAGAAATATGATCAACTTCAGATCAATATGAAGTTTTTCATTGTATTATTGTAACATCTACATGAAAATTGCTAAATCTAGCACATCACCCAACAGGAGAACATCTATCACATCACCTGAAATGGCAAAATGCAGCAAAAAAAAATGATGGGGTACAAGAGATTGAATAGAATGGAATATCTTTACAATGGAAATATTGTAATCATAATCTTTTCTGATATAGATGTGGACATACATCCCCTAATATAAGTTTTGCATAAAGCATTTAGTGGACATACAATGCTTATCTGCTGTAACAGTTATTCTATCATACTGTTAGTAACACTTCACTTGCTATAAAACAATCCCATTATAAGCAATGCCAGGAGATCCACCAGCATTACATCAAATGTCTTACATATGTTGAAATGTTAGCCAAATACTGTTCTTTCTTTCAAAAATGAACCCTCTATCGAAAAGAGGAAGGATAATTTTTATATTTCTTTAAAACATGGTAATCTTCAGACAGACTCAACAACAAATCATAGAAATGCTTTGCACAAGCACTTTAAGTCTCTCTGGATGGCCATAACTACCATCTTAAAATAAGCCCATTTACATTATTTTACTGAACAATGGGGTGTTGTAGAACCTTAAAACTAAAGTCAACTATTTTCTATGCATATAACCATGCTGGCCAAAAAGACAAAGTAAGTTTTCCAACCACAGGTGAACAATTACATATTCCCCTTTACTATACTTCAATTCACATTTCAATTTGTTGCAGCACTCTCAAAGTAAAATGGAACACATATGTTTTTCACAAATGAACTGCTTTGTGATATCCAGTCAGTGCCTCGTGCAACATGTTTAACTTCTTCTAAGAATTGTAAAGATACGCCTTTTACCTAATGGCAAGTAATAATGTTAAATGTGCTAATATACTGAACATATCCTCAGCAGAAATGCCTAATTAGGTGCAAAGAAACTGCAGACTAGTAGTCATGGCTGACTGAAAAGTAGATATGTACTTGACCAATTTTGAGATTAGGCTCCATGATAATCTAACTTCAATGTGGAAGCAGTTAATTACTGATGCAAGAAGGTACAATTATAAAATTGAAGTGCTGGTACGAGTAATGCTACATGGACTTTTCAAAATTACTGCAATTAATTATTTCAATCAATATTTATTTTGGATTGGCAGATATAATACCATTGGATAAATACAAGTAACTTAACCTAACCTGCAGTCATGAAACATTACTGCATCTGCTGAATATTCTCCTTCAGAAGTGAAGCATGAAGCAGCAGCATGCCTGCCTCACAGAAGGTGGCTGACTAATCTGTGGGTTAATGATTTCAGATCCTATGCACACACATACTTCCTTAGAATCAGCACCTAAGTGGAACTGAGAAGGGTTAAAAATAATAAATGAGATGCTCCTCATTTAGTTTATGTCACAGCAGGAAAGGGAGTTGGCAGTCGGGGGGGGGCGGGGGTGAGGGAAGAGGGGGGAACGACCCTCTACTTAAATAGAACACTGACACCCAGCACATTAATTGTCACTATATGGTTCACGCTATGGTTCTATTAAGCAAAACACGTAAGAGAGAGAAATCAATCAGCCTCAGAAAAGCAACAAGGCTTCAGAATAAGAGATTCTGAAAAATATGTTAACCAATGCAGTGAAGCTTTCTTTGCTGACGTTTGAACATTGGCAGCCCTCTTCTGCTCCCTTCCCTCCTCCTTTCAGATTTCTCACTGTCTGTTTTTAGCATCAATGCTGGGTGCAATGCATGTTTGCTGTACCTTTCTGAAGAGGACGACTTCCCAGAGTTAACTGACATCAGCAGCTCAATCTTCTGCTTCGTTTCTGGAAAAATTAGAAAACGTTCAGAGCCGAGCACCTTTAGTTTCTCTTTAAATACCTAATTTCAATATTTAGATATTTTGGCTAAACCAGGATGAGGCCACAGGTTTCAAATGCTTCTGCACCTACTGCAATTCACTGCTTCAGAAAAGAGAGAGAGAAAGACAGCAAAAGCTCCAGAGGCATCAGGCTTCACTAAAATATGCACACGACCGTTTATGAAAACAGGAAGTACAGTACCACTTTTTTCACAGTAGGGGTAGCTTTCCAGGCTATACCAACAGACAATTTATGTCATACCAGATGGAGTGATTATACACAGGAATACAAGTGCTATCTTGATAGCTGAATCAGATGAACAACTTGCTAAATTTATGATTTCTTCTGACCTCAATCTTAACCAATGAAACCAACCATTTTACATCAGTCCCCTCCCCTCTGCTGTGGCAAATATTTCGTTGTCTTTTTTTTTTGCAAATTGTGGGCAGCCAGTCATATTTTCAGTTTAGATATGCACTATTGTTACAAGTACAATTTCAAGTGCCTAATTAAGTAGGTAAGACAACACAAGCCTTTCTACATTTCACAAAGACATATGGAAATTACACAATATCTGAAAATCTTGGGTAATTTATAATTATTTATAATTCTTGGTTTGCAGAATCATATTATCGGGAAAAGAAGAAGCTCTTCCACCATTGGTGTTTGCCAGAAAATGACAAAAGGAAAAAAAAAAATCAATTAACGTATATTAAAATTACAAACATGGCAGAAATTTCAAATAAAAAGAGCAACTTTGTGAAGACGGAAGATAACTGAATATTTAAAGAAGGTTCATATTTCAGGTTAGATATCTTTAACTGAACTAAATAGGCAATGAGCCCTGTATATTGTGCTAACAAAAATAGAGGTAGAAGTATTGGAGGAACTGTAAAAGTCACAATCCATAGAATAGTCCCTGCTGAAATCCTTCCCCCTTCATCCCACCCCTGACAAGGTCCAAGGCCAAAAATGCCAATAACACACAAAGATTATGCCAGTCAAAATGTGCAACAGCCAATGTAAAAAAAACAAGTGCAAAAGATTCTGAAGGAAAGTCAATAGCCTAAAATATTAATTTGTTTCTTTTGCCAGAGATGCTGATAGACCTCCCGATTTTTTTCCCTAACATTTTCAGTTTTCATTGCAAATTTCCAGCATCCATTGAATTTTATCTTTGAAAAGGTTAACACTTAATTCATTTATTTCCAAAAAGTGAAGTAGGACAAACATATGATGAGATTAGAAGATCAATTGGGAAACGGTACTTCCAATATAGTTAATTTACATAGTTAGGCCCATTGTGAAAACAGGCGAGTGTAACAGAGAGGTACAAATGAGAGTGTTGGATTCGAAAACAGAAAATTTTTGAGAGACAAGAAATGATGGGCCCAAAATAACCAAGTGAAAAAAACTTAGCAACCGGATAGCAATAAGCAAAACTGAATTTTCAACTATACATGTGATAGGAATGTATCTATTTTGCATGCTTCCCATCAGATGAAAAGGAAATAATCACTGGGCATATTTGCTCAAAAAGACCAAAAGTAAATAAAATTCAGATCTAATATACTAAACAGAGTAATATTCATAGAGCAATGAAAATTTACGAAGGAGATTAAAAGGACAAAAAAAGACTTATGGTTAACATTAAAGGGAATACAAAACTTTTTTTTTTTTTACAAGAATGCCCTAAATAAGTTTGAAGATAAGACTTCTCAGGGGTGCAAAATTAATTTATTGGCAGAGTATGAAGATACTGTGTAATTTTTTAATTAGGAAGAAAAGCAACAGACACTTAGAGTGGTTTGAATTACATTTAATAAAATGCAGATAGCATTTTATTAACTTAATTGAATTTTTGATGAAGTAACTGAGAAAGTTGATGAGGGAAATATGTTGGGACATTGTCAATACGAATTTTAAGAAAGTGATTGACGAGGTATCACAATGGACAGATTAACAAAATTGATGTTTAGGAATAGATGCGATAGTATTCAAAAACAGAAAATGCTGGAAAATCTCAGCATCTGTGGAGAGAGAATAGAGACAACATTTCAAATCAGGATGACCTGCATCAGAGCTGATGAACAGCTGATGGGTCAGTGTGCAACTGGATTAAAAAAAATGACTTAAGGACAGAAGGGTGGATGGTTGTTTTCTGACTGGAGGGGGATAGACAGTGGTGGTTCCTTAAGGATTGGTGCCAGGACCATTGCTGACAGATCTTAGAATATAGGGTAAAATTGCAAAATTTGCTGATGATATTAAACCTCAAGAAAAAACAAACAGTGAGGATGATGCAAGTTAGTTGCAATAGGTTAGAATAATGAACAGACAAATGGTAGATGGAAATTTAAAAACAGAGGCAATGCATTTAGAAGGGATAAGGAGAGGCAATGCAGATTTAAATGGCCTAATTCTAAACAGCATACAGGAATAGAGGGGTCTGATGTGTATTGATCATTGAAAGTGGCAAAACATATTAACAGAGTGGTTAGAAAAGTATACGGCATCTTAGATATAATTAATAGAGACATGGAATACAAAAGCATGGAAGAGAGCAAAGATTTATCGGAATGGTTCCGGGGGTGGGGGAGCAGGTTAGTTTTTTCCCCTCTCACTGCCGTCACATCTTTCCCAAGTGTGGTGATGAGAACCGGACACAAAACTGAAATTGAGGTCTAACCAGAGCTTTATAAAGGTTCAGCATAATTTCCCTGCTTTCGTACTTAACATGTCTATTAATGAAACCCAAGATCCCATATATCTGAGTTGAATAGGCTGAATGAGCTTTTTCTGTGGCATCAACAGTCATAATCTTATCACAAATTTTTAGATCAGTACTGACAAATAACAAGTGGGCCACTAAACAGTAAGCTTAATAAACTCATTAGTAATACAAATATTAAATAACTCACTTTACTTCAACTTTTACATAGAAGGCAGTGAAGTAGGCATTGGTTTTTAAAAGGAGAAGTACAATTGGGACAGAAAAGGAGAAAATAAATGACAAACTAGTAAACCAAAAAACGGATAAAAACCTCAGGTCCAGATAGTGTACACTCAAGGGAACAGGTGAGACACAAGTTTCTATATACTCTATAGAAGTGAACTAATGTTGAAGACTAGTAAATGTTGTTCCTATGTATTTATATGTATATATAAAAAAAAATGGGAAAATCCAGAGAACATAACTAGGAGCAGGAATAGGTAACTTAGCTCCTTGAGTCTATTCTGCCATTTGATACCATCATGGCTCTCTCATTTTGGTTTAATTCCACATACCTACCCTTTCACCACAGCCCTTTAAATGCTTACTATTAAAAATCTGTTCACCTCTTCCTTAAACTCTCAGCATCCACTAACCTCTCAGGTCATGAACTGCTCAGTCTAATAACCAGAGGATTAATTGCACCTCATCTCTGTTTTAAATCTGCCACCCCTTATCCCAAAACCAAGACCTCTTGCTCTAGATTGTCCTACAAGAGGAAACAGTCTCTCCACATCTACTTTGACAATCCCTCTTATCATCTTGTACACACCAATTAGATCTTCTCTCATTCTTCTAAACTCTAACGAATATAGGCCTAAACTGCTCTATTTTTGTTCATAAGGCAAACCCCTGATTGCTGGAATAAATCTAGAAAACTGCCTCCAATGCAACTACATCCCTTGTCAAGAAAGAGGACTAAATCTGTACACAATGTTCAAAAGCAAGTCTTATTCATACTTTATAGTAAGTAATCTCACAACACCAAGTTAAAGTCCAACAGATTTATTTGGTAGCATGAGCTTTTGGAGTTTTGCTCCTTCATCAGGTGAAGTGACAATGCTCCAAAAGCTCATGCTACCAAATAAACCTGTTGGACTTTAACCTGTGTCTACCCCAGTCCAACAGCAGCAACTCCACATTGTGCTTTATACAGTAGCAGCAACACTTCACTTTCATAATCTATTTCTTGAGCAATAAATGCCAAGATTTCATTCAACCTGTTGAACAGAATAACAGTTTTCTGTGATTCATGTACCCAATCCTTCTGCGCCGAAGTGCTCCAAAGTTTCTCTCCACTTAGATAATACTTTTCCTTTGTACTTTCCTTAATCAAATGGATCATGTCACAGTTAGCCACGTTGAACTCTATCTGCCAAATTTTGACCCATTCATTAATCGATCAGCGTGGGGCAGGCAATCCTGAATGGCAGTGTTGGGCAACCCGAGTGAGGACTAGAGTAAGGGGGCTGGGAGATGCAGAAAAACAGAATTGGTCAGACAGACATGGAGTGGAAGTGGAACAGGAGAGGAAAGATGGAATGGCAGCACAGAGACAGAAACCGGGCTCAGAAAAAAAGGCTAAATGTTCTTAGTGTTGCAGAGAGACATTTGATGGCAGAGTAGGGATAAAAATGAGAAGATCATGAGTCTCCCAACAATTCCACTGATGAACAATCTTGTCAGAGGTTGTGTCTGACCAGAACTGGGCTGCAAGCCTGGCTGAGCTAAGTCAAATTGACCATGCCACCACATGGTGGATAAGCCCTCCATTGAAGCCAAAGCCAGTTCATTGCCTGGAGATGGCTTCCTTGAATAATATAAGAGGGGAGGGCAGTACTAATGCTTCCCTCAAATCTCAAACTCTAGTGATGAAGGTGCCAGAAATCTACAGCTGCAGGCTGTCTATGGAAGGATACACCTTCCACATTGTTGGCCTGGCAGCTATACCTCCTGGTGGTTTGTTGGGTGAACATTGCTGAAGGTTGGACTTTCCACTTCCCTATTCTGCCTGCCATAGTTAATTGGACAAAGGTTCCAGAAATTGAACCCGATGTTGGGGTCCTGACAATGTAAGCAAATGTCATACCCGACAGCATAAAGAGATAGCAATCAGAGAGGAAAACAAAGAGAGAATATGCACTGTAAACGGGTTGGGGCTGCTTGGGGCGCAAGTGAAATTCAGAGAGGGAGTGAGAAAGAAATAAAATTTTTAAAAAAGTAATAATATTGGAATTGGCCTATTTGAAACAGCAATGAATTTGCTCGTTATGCAGGTTGAGCTTTGCGTGATTACCTGGTAACAAAATATGTAAATTAAATAACTTTACTCCAGTGCTTCAAGATTTCTTCAACAAAATTAAATGTGCCGATCCACATATATAATTTATTATTCAATGTCTTCAGTAATACTGCATTGGCAATAACTCTCCATTCCTACCAGCTAATCATGAGGCTATTGAAAATTTACTTGCTGAACTAAGTTTCCAAGGCATCACATTAGCAGGAGCAGTTCCTTAATGTTGAAAAGTAATAACCAGTCAACATGGGAAAATCAGGGTGTGAAGTATTACACAAAGTTAGAAACATGGTCCCTGGAATAGGGGGAAAAAAAAATCCTATTTGTATCAAGATTCTGGCCTTCCAAATGAAATGCTCTATATGCCAAGCATTAACATATAACGTATTGAAAATAATATTGGAAATGCTGGACCGAGATTTGATACAGGTTTCCTTTTAACAATATTAAAATTTAACAAATAGAAAAACAGTTATTATATTTTATTTATTGAGAATACGTAACCAGGGATTTTCTATTTTAATTCAACAAAGCAAGGAGAAAAACCTTCAAACAAGGGGCATCTGGAGCATGGAATCCTTTGCCAGAAAAAAGTGAACAAATATTTAAAACAGGCAAATGTGAAACCCTGTTTGAATCTTTCCATTCATAACCAGTGTTGTTTCTCCGTGTTATTTTTACATAATTGTTTTTGAATCATCATCCATGTGAAGCACCACATAAATCCAAACAGGAAATATCTACCCAATTTCTTACTGGAGCCTGACAATACTTTTACAAAGACATATCAACTGTGTTGCAGTTCATCCTCAGCTATTACATATTTTATGATAAATATTTGTACACTTAAATTTAAATTTTGCTGGGATTTTTTTCTAATCTTCATTTCCTTGAATAATTTTAAAATCTAATTTGCAACAGCAAAATTCAGTTACTTAGCTGCCAATAAGTTATTTATATTTAGTCTCTTAAATTAATCACGTTGACAGCAGACATGCAGAATCGGCTCCCTGCCATATCTGGCCTAAATTATCTGCAGATTTTTTAATGTTAATTTACAACGATGTTGTAAGAAAACTTTTACCTTGTAATCCAAATTAAGCAAATCCAAACAAGTATGTTTGACCCTCCCTCAATTTGTAATTTAACTGGACGCAGACTCAAAAAAGATTCCTCCATGTATTTTGACATGAGTAGGAGAAGAAAATAGTCATTCGTCATGTTTATTTCATGCAAGTTCTGACTAACTAACAAAGTATTGTTCATCATTTATTTTTAGGATAGAACATTTTAAACAATATATTGAATTACAGAATTTTAAAGCACTACAGGCTATTAAATTCACTGTGCCTCAGAGTTCTCTGAAAGAGAATTTACTTAATCCTAACCCCTGGCTTTTCTTGGCGATTGTTGATCTTCATGAACGCAACACTAGTGTTAACAGCTTAATTTTAAAAACAGTTCAAGAATTCCAAGCATATCATTGCAAAAATATTGAATAAGTTTAAAGTTTAAACGAGTTATTTTAAGCCTATCAAAGACAACTTCAAAGCATTTTAAAAAAATAATGGGATGGGAATGTCACAGGCAAGATGAACATTTCCTGCCAAGCTGTAATTCCCAGAACAGGTGTGGTGTGCCTCCTTCTTGAATTAATACTGTTCTTGTGGTCTTGGGATGCCAATCACGTAGTTAAGGAGGGAGATCCAGGATTTTGACTCTGTGCTAATGAAAGATAAACAATATATTTTCAAATCGGATGGTGCCTTAGAAGGGAACTTACTGGTAGCTGTGTTCCCATAGTCTTGTTGCCATGCCCTTGTTTTTCCTATGTAGTAGATTCAGTTTGGGAGGGCTGTCAACAGAGTCTTGGCAACTTGCTACAGTGCATTTGATGCCACTGTGCAGTAGTGGTGGAGGCAGTGCCAAACAAACTGCTGTCGTGAACAGCGTTTGAGTTTCTTAAGTGTTGTTGCAGCTATTTCATCACACTCCTTGTGTTTTAATTGGTGATGGATAGGCTTTGTTTGGGCAGTGAGAAACTGAGTTTCTCAATAGAATTCATAGCATCACAGCATTCAAAGGGGCCATTTGGCCCGCTAAGTGCACACTAGTTCTCTGTAAGGCAATCAAGTTAATCACATCTGCCATTTCTTTCCCCCTGCTCTGTAAGGTCATTTCCTTTCTGTCCATCCACTCCTGGGCTAGACTCACCATAAACAGGGTCCAGGTAGTGGGTGATGGATGAGGTTGTCCAATCTGATTGTCTGATATCCCGCCTCCCCCCTGCAGGTACATTCGCGGCCAGTTGTCCTTGGAGAGCATGTCTAGTTCACAGGCACTACTGAGACCTTTCGTGCCTGTTAGACCCAGGTATTACTGATCCTTCTGATTTTATGTTTAAAGTTTCTTTTACATTTTGGTTTATTTGCTTTAGGCGATTCCCCCTCTTTTTAAAAGCCACCCCTTTTACTTTGTTCCTGAGCTTATCTGATTATTTGTTTGGTTTGCCAAAAAGATGCCTCTGTGTCTATCCAGTGTTCGTTGGAAATCATTCTCCACTTTCACCACCATAGTAGGCTACCAACTCCAGAGCATTATCACTCACTTCATTCCAATGCATTCCAGATCCAAGTCACCCATATGAAAAGTTCTTCTCACAACACATTTGCTTTTTTTGTAAATCACTTTGCTGTCTCGTTCTTGATCCTTTTACAAGCAGGAACAGCCTCTCCCCGTCTTCTCTGTCTTGCCTCTTCATGATTTTAAACATCTCTATCAAATCTCCTCTCAGCCATCTTCTCCAAGGACAGCAGTCCCAAACTCACCAATCTATCCCCATAACTGAAGTTTCTCATCCCTGAAACCATTGGGAAAGAAAGCGGGAGCTGTTCCAGTGAACAAAAAGTACAGTAAAGAAAATGAAATTGATGCAAAGAAACCAGAATGTTCTTATTGCAATTACATCAGAAATCTCAAAGCCAATTGTTAAAAGCTGAATGGTAAAATGGTGGCAATAATATGAATGCTCAAGAAGTCTTTAGGAAAAGCTGTACCGGAAGAAGAAATGGGTGTTAAAACAGTGGCAGTGGTTGTAAGTAAAACATGTTCTCGCAGAATCTACTAGAAATCTATGATGGCAAATGATAGTCAAGGTGTTTTTTCCTTAAATAGTATTAAAGTGAAGCAAGATTTTGAAGATCGTGTTGGTTTTCTCTTTCAGGAAGAAGTATTCTTTTACCCTTTCACAAAATAAATGAACTTTTTCCTTATTGCACAGTAAAGCCCAAGTTTCTAAAGTTAGACAGGATTAAGTGGGAAAAGCCACTAGCCCAGGACCAAGGAAAGTTATCAGAAATCCAAGAATGTGAAATGCTGTATGACGAATTAGCTTCTGCTAAGGAAAAATTGATCAGCAAAGGGAATCAACTTTCATATAGGCAAGAAGAGTTTGCTGATTAAAAAAAACTGGTGAGAATATTGGACTGTAGGTCACAGGAAGTAGAACACTTGAACGAGGGTTTGAAACATCTTAATGATAAACTTGCAGACGCAAATTCAACAAAAATAGATCTTCAATTAAAGTTTGATGAAGTACAAGTATTAGGAGTCTCCATTATGTCTTGGGAAAATGCTTTGAACAAGAAAATGAATAACTGATGAATCAGAACAGTTGGTTGAATGCAGAATTAAAAACCAAAACTGATGAAATGTTGGAAGCTTGTTGTGAAACAATGAAATTCTTAAATTCCAATGCAGTGTGGAGAACAATATGGACAGTGTGTGGAGCATAGAAGGTAGGAAAATTTTAAAAAACAGATTGGGGATCTAACAGGTAAATTGAAAAAGTCTAACGAGCAATTGGCAATCATAAAATAAAGATTCCAAAATGGAATAATTACCCAAATGAAACTGTTAAGCCTGCAAAAACATTCTACAGATGAACTGAAATAAAGATAACAGAACTTAACAGAGAAATAGCTGAACCAAATTAAAAGATTAATAAACTTGAAAAAAAATTGGAAAAGAGAATAAACACATTTAGAAAAAGTTGTTGAAGTAGTGCAGATGACAGTTTCGTATTTTAAGCATCAACAAAAGGAGGCTAAAAGTGCACAGAAGACTGTAGCATCTCTCTTAATAAGCTAGGAATTTATTTTTACACATTTTACAGGACACAAGAGTCACTGGCTGGGCCAGCATTTATCATCCATCTTTAAGTGCCCTCCGTTTCAGAGTCAACCACATTTCTGAGATTCTGGAGTCATATGTATAGCTAGATCAGGTAAGGACAGCAGATTTCCATCCCTACAGGATGTTAGTGAACCAAATTGGTTGTTAATTAGTGAACCAGATGGGCTGTCTAACTACTTCTGAGAAATTTATGTAAAGCTATGGATAAAAACCTTCCCTATGGTGAAGCTTTCTTCCTTCGGGGATTAAAAAAACTGTAATACAACCTGACTTACCATACTGTCGAGAGCAGAGGTCAGAAACTACTAGTCCTGGCAGACCTTGGAATTTTCACACGTGCAGACTGAGAGCAGGCTGCACATGCCCAATTCAGTATGTTAAATTCACAGGACTGAGAATACGTTAAACACACCTGTGCAAAAAGAAAAAACATGAAAATCTGAATCATATCATTAAGGAGCTGGCACCATTGCAGGCAAGAGACCCAGGCATGGGACAGAGAAGGATCCCAAAAGAGCCCCAGACAGAGTACAAGGACGGGAAGAAGATTTATTAAGTTGAGAGGGCAGCAGAGAAAAAGGTTCTAAGTAGAAAAAGGGCTGCAATTTGCAGCTTCAAGTGAAGAGGGCCCAGAAGATGTGCTGGCTATTAGACAGGACTTGGGAAAAGTCTTGGCAATTGAGAGGGATGGCAGAAAGTTGGTGATTTCGTGCTGTGGGTTACTGAAACAAAGGTATCCCTTTGGATCAATAATATTCTGCTCGGCATGGCCAAAGAACTGAAGTGGTGCTTGTAGGTTGGTGCTGAGTGCATATTCAGGAATTCAGGGGAGATGAAATTTAAATCCTGCCAGGTGGGCCACTGTTGTTGCCATCCAGGTTGGAGCGATTTTTGGAGAGAATTCTAACATTAAATCTTAACATTAGATAAAGGTTGTAATCCCTGGTGAAAGAGATGAATTACAACAAGATTGATTGGGGGAGAGGGGGGGTGGTGATGAGGTGATGTTTTGCACACATAAAGACACATGCGGATACACTGTTAAGGCCCAGTCCAAGATCTTTTGTGCCTAGATTCAAAGTTGTACATTTGATCTTGGCACTGGTGAGCATCTGGTATTTCACTCCAGTTACGATTCGAGTGACCCACTAGAAAACCTTTATCAAACAAAGTTTATTTAAGAACACTGTTGGAATATAACAAGAATTGGTGCAACTTTTTAAAAATTTCATTTGAGAGACAGGGGCATCACATCTGGGCCAGCATTTATTGTCCACCCCCGAGAGAAGTTGAGAGTCAACCACGTTGTTGTGACTCTGGAGTCACATGTAGGCTAGACTGGGTAAGGATGGCAGATTTCCTTCCCTGAAGGACATTAGTGAACAAGATGGGTTTTTCCGACCATGGTTTCATGGTCATCAGTAGATTCTTAATTCCAAATTTATTTTTATTGCTGAATTCAAAATCCACCATCTGCTATAGCGGAATTTGAACCTGGGTCCCCAGAACATTAGCTGAGTTTTGAATTAATAGTGTACCAATAATACAACTAGGCCATCACCTCCCCAGTTACAAAACTTAACCATGACACACTAATTCTTAATAGCTAGATATTTCTGGTATTTCAATTTAAAGCAATAACCTATTGACATATACTCTTCTTCAGAAGTAGTTAACAGCTAAACAAGTATGCTCACTTGATACCAGATTTCTAACTTTTTAACACCTCTGGACAGAAATCTAAACAGTAGTTTTCAGAGAAAGGTATATCTTCAAGACAGTAAACCACAGAAATAAACCCAGTCTCTAGCACTTCCAGTCTTCAGACTTCAGAAATAGAAAAGGATATCTCTCCACAGCTTCCAAAACAGCAGCACTCAGACGGCAGAATCTCTAATCCAAAGAGAGGACAAAAAAAAGAGATACTGCTCTCTTTTAGCTACAAATGGCATCTAAAACAGCAATTAAACTGAAATTCTGTGAAAGCCTTGCTGTCCCCAGTCATATGACCTGATCTGTCAATCATCCAAATCAAGCTCTACTCTGCAATTCCAAACGAACACTAAAACATATGAACACTGCATTCTTTCAGATTAAAATAAACATGATATTAATTATTAATCATATTGCTTTAGTAACAAGACAGGATATGGTTATCGACAAAACAGTTCTGATAAAATGCCACGAACAGTTAGAAATATCCTGCAGAGAAACATGATTAAGATATATTTCTTAAAGGCACAGGGTTGTCACAACATACACACGCCCACACAGTGTGCTATAAAAGTCAGATTCTAGACACATACACGCACAAAGATTGTGACACTCTGGGTTTATGTGAGTTATTTAATGTTATCTGATTTCAATGTATATCATATTTATGTTATAGTCAGTGATTTATTCCATTTTGCAATCTATTGCATCTATGAATGTATAGGACTGCACAGTATATCAAATTATACATTGTTTATTCCAGGCAACAAATATCTGAAGCAGCACTAACTCAGGTGCCAAAAGAATCAATGTTAAATCCAATGACTCACAAAGCTATTTCACTTAAAAGTTGTGATTTTCAGGAAAACCATCAATTTATCAAGGGACTTCAGTGTAGACTGTCTTAAATGAGGAAAGACTGGCACATAGCATCTGTGGCACCTGGCACTTTTCTAATATGCATCATGGAATTCTTGCATTTTCTTCCTTTACTAACAAAGCAAAATGCCCCATCAATTCAGAAATCATGGCTTCTATCCTATTCATCATGTACTGAAAATCACAAATCCAAGCAAATTGACATTGCTGACCAACTTTCATCTCAAAAATAATTTAATTTCAACCATCAAGCACAAATCTAGGTCAGTGGTGCATTCATCATCTCTATTGTAATTGAAGTAACCATAGGGTATTAAGTGAAAAACACACAGAGTACTATGGGATAATTAGGACCAGTTATTGCACATCCACTTGTTAACTTTTATTAGTGATGCTCAACACTATGTATCAGGGACATGAAAGATCCATAAAATTCAACCAAAAGCTAATTTGAATCGATTCATATTACAGACTACCGAGTGGCTATGGTATATATATTTTTTCTGTACAGCTAAGAAATTAACATTTTGTTATCCATTTGAAATGCTAATATCCTGTAGATATCAGATTTCGTTTATACAAATCCTCATGAATTGTTTCAGACAACTAAGTTTTTTTTAACATATTCCTGTATTCACAGCATGGTCAAGTTATCTTTGCAATTAGCTTTTCAATGGCTGCACATCAGTAGCATTCTGGGACCTTGATTCCCAGGCACAATCCTTAAATGGTAAGCTATGAATAATAAAGAGGACTGATTACAAATTATCATAGATTGCACTGTAACCTAATTAGTTGGTGAGAGTGATGTGAATAAGAGTCAGCTTAAAGACAATACCTTTGGCTATATAAGTTGCAAGGTGCATGGATTATACATAGTGCAAGAGAGTTAAAAACATTATAAATCTTTATTTGACTATTTGTATACAAAAAAATCTCTCTCCTTTTGTATTGGATCATGATTTTTTAAAAACTACATTTATGGAGCATTTTTCACAATCTCAGAATGCACCAAAGTACTTCATAGCCAAAGAAGCACTTTGAAGTATAGTCATTCTAATATAGTGTAGGGAAATCTGGCAACAAATTTGCTTACAGCAAACAACTACACCAGCAATGAGGTAAATGCCCAGATAATATTCTACTGATATTGGCCAAGAAATGTGTGATGGACTTTAACCTCACATTATACTTTTTTAAAATATAAAATATGTTAAAAATTATATATATTTATTCATTGCCATTTCAAAATTTTAAAACTGAACCTTGGCTGAACATGATATTTAAAATTGTTGAACCAATGTCCACCTGTGACTCCAGCACCACTTTGAAGTTTCAGGAAAACTCATCTTGTTATCACTGAAGAGACACTAATCACCCGTTGCCTGCACAGCCCAACTTTATATAAAGGGCATTTCCATTTGACAACTAGCTGGCCCACAGGAGACACAGTCTACTATGACAAAAGGTCCCTCAAACATTCTTTTTAAATCAATGGCTGAAACTTTGAGCAGTCTTTGAGATCCACCAATTTCGAGATGATGGGTACACATCCTTTGTTGAAAACCTAGTGGAGAGATAGGATCATTTGATTATTCCCGTGGATTACTGAACAAGGTAATATTGCCTTGCTACCCTAAATAACTTAGTCTGCTTTTTAAACTTCTGACGAGCAGCCATACAAAAAGCAGCTATGCACAGAGTAAACATTTGTTGGAAGTTCTGTACCATTGCCTGCAAGACTGATTCATCTCTATGTACCTATATTATCTTGTGAAAACTGAATTCTACAGTATTGGTTTTCAGCCTGCCAGCTTCTGTAAAGGAATACCTCACTGGACGTTTGATTCTAGATTCTGGAACTCGCATGAATCTACCTTTATTTTTTTTGTGGAGCTTGCACCAAAAAAATCTTCTGTTGTCCATCTTTTTTTTATATTTATTGATGTTACAAGTAGGCTTAATATTGCAATAAAATTACTGTGAAAATCCTCTGGGCACCATACTCTGGCATCAGTTTGGGTACACTGAGGGAGAATTTAGCATAGTCAAAGCACCTGACCAGGACATTTTTTGGACTGTGGAAGAAAACTCTCACAGACCTGGGGAGGGTATGTGGACTCTGCACAGACAGTGACTCAAGCCAGAATTGAACCCAGGTCCCTGACACAGTGATGCAGCAATGCTAACCACTGTGCCAATGTGGCACCCACAGAAAGAACAGGGACGCTTTCTTTACTATCTCAATGTGAAGGTGATATTATGAACCTCCTTACAACATTTTGAGTCTGTGCAACTAAACTAACACTTTGAGTTCATCCTATCTTGAGTTTATCTTGGGGTAATTAATAGAAATTTGAATCATGCAACACCCAAGGGGTTGAGGAAGTACACCAAGTGAATCAAATGAAAACATCTTTCTATTTACAGATGGGTGCTATAGAAAGAAATTGACATGCATGCATGCACTCTCACGCTCAGTCTGTAACAAATAAACATTGACCAGGATACCAGAGGAACCGCCTTGCTATTCTTCAAATAGCCCTATGGATTGTTTCTATCCAATTGAGAGCAGATGGAGCCTTAATATAACATTACATCCAAATGATAGCATCTTCCAACAATGTTAAAGTTTATTTATTAGTCACAAGTAAGGCTTACATTAACGCTGTAATGTGAAATTCCCCTAGTCGCCATAGTCCGGAGCCTGTTCAGGTCAATGCACTTAATCAGATTATCTTTCAGAATGAGAGGGGAAACCGGAGTACCCAGAGGTAACCCACGCAAACACAGGGAGAACATACAGATAGTGACCCAAGCCAGGAGTCGAACCTGGGTCCCTGGTGCTGTGAAGCAGCAATGCTAACCACTGTGCTACATGCCACTCCCTCAGTATGGCACTGAAGAATTATGATGTAGAGATGCCGGCGTTGGACTGGGTTAAACTCAGTAAAGTCTGGCAACACCAATTTTAAATCCAACCGATTTATTTGATAGTAAATCAGATTTACTATCAAATAAATCGATTGGATTTAAAATTGATGTTGCCAGACTTTACTGCAGAATTAGACACATCTTTCTTTGTAGCATTCTGAGCCATATGCTACATGGAGGTAGCATTTTTCTTCTCTCAGGAAAATCATAATTGATTAATGGAAGGTAGAATCTTTGGATACTCCATAAAATTCTTACTTCCTAACTATCTCCCTTGTGACAGCAACACAACAATGGCAAAAATTCTGGCTAGTCATCATATTTTATTACAAATATACAGTAGAAGTCTACGTTGTTGTTGATAAAATAATCATGATCAGAAAATATCGGCTTGAGGTATTGGTAGGTATTCACTTGATAATTTGCATGTTATAATAGATTACCACATTATCCTGAATGTGCCAATGCTATTTATCTGGATCCTTGTACACAGAGATGAATCAGTCCTGTAGGTGATGGCACAGAACTTCCAATAGAAGAAATGTTCCAAAATACATGACTAGGTTCTAATCAGCTCATAAATCGAACAAAAGATTTTTCTTAGTAAAATTATTTTGAACATCTTAATCATTAAGTAGTCAGAAGGGGGAATTATGTATAAGGGTAGGGGGTTTTAGTTAAGTCAGGTAACATGGTCGCTGCAGGTTGGAGGGCCTGTTCCTGCACTATAATTTTCTTTGTTTTTTATACATCCTTAATATCAGGAAGCAGAAGTCAGTTTAAATAATGTTGATTATATATGTGGATATTAGAAATAAGGCACAGCTTCAAGCAAATTTAATTCATGTGTTTCTGTACTTGGAAGAGTTAATGACTTCAGGTTAGTTCAGATATTTGCATGGTACTGAGGGGTTATGAAAGCAACTGGGTTTAAAGAAAAATTGGGATGTTGCTTAGCAACCAGGGACCATGCTGAGACAGGGAGAAATTTTGAGTGAATAATAAGTGAGCGCCAGAAAAAGTTGGACACAGGCAGGAAGCTGCAGAGAACAGATTTTCCAAAAGAACAAGAGAAAATCCCAGGAACCCAGAAGAGGGAACAAAAGTATGTCTCAAGAAGACAGTTAAGTCAAAAATCAAAGAATAAGAAGTTGAACAAGTTCCTGGTTGGGGAAATTCAAGTTAAAAATAGACAGCTGCAAGAACCAATTTTAAAGTCAAATAAGCAAGAAGCCAGACATTGGAAGTAATTTGCCTGTGAAGCAGTGGTGCTCTGTAGATGTAGCTGGGTATCTTATATGGCAGTCTGAATGCATGTGGTGATCCAAGGCAGAGGACAACTAAATGGAAAGACTGAATTTCTGGAAATGGGTTCTTAATGAAGACCCCAAGAGAAAGTGTTGACTGGGAGAAGGTTCTAAGAGGTGCTCTTCAAGAATGGAATTTGGAAACCTTTGCGTGAAAGCAGAGTTCCAGTAAGACTAGTTGGCTCAATTACAAGAAAAGCATCTGGAAGATTTGATGAGAAATCCACAGAAGTTGGATTGGGTGGCATCTGTATTTGGTTTCAGGGTGTGATATATCTGACCACAATTTGCCTATCAATTTACATTGACTGTACTTATTGAGAACATTATGGGGGAGCAATGACCTAGTGGTATCATCACTAGACTATTAATCCAGAAACTCAGCTTAAGTTCTGGGGACCCAGGTTTAAAACCCACCATGACAGCAGGTGGAATTTGAATTCAGTGAAAAAATAAATTCTAGAATTAAGAATCTACTATGACAATGAAACCATTGTCAGTTGTCAGGAAAACCCCATCTGGTGCACTAATGTCCTTTAGGGAAGGAAATCTGTCATCCTGATCTGGCTTATACATGACTCCAGCAATATGACTCTCAAATACCCTCTGCAATGGCCTAGCAAGTCACTCAATCACTACAAAGTTTCAATAAATAAATGAAACTGGATGGACAACCTGGCATTGTCCCAGGCACCAGAAAAGGCAACAGTAAAAGAAACAGCCCCATTGATCCTAACATCTGGGGACTAGTATCAAAATTGGAGAGGTGTCTCACAGACTAGCCAAGCAACAGCCTGACATACTCATACTCTCAGAATCATAACTTACAGATAATGTCCCAGACACTTCTCTTTCTCAGCATAAATTTGATCATATTGTGGTCAGTGCTCCTGAAGAGTTCCTTCACCTTAAGTTCCTAATCAAGTCTGCCTCACTCCACATCACCAAATCTAGAATTGCCTGTTCCCTAGTAGGCTCTGTCACAAGCTGCTCGAAAGAAAACATCTCTTAGACATTCCACAAATTCCTTTTCTTGGGATCCACTATCTATCTGATTTCACCTGTCCACCTGCATATTGAAGTCCCCCATGATTATTGTAAATTTGCCTTTTTTATATGCCTTTTCTATCTCCTGATTTATTTTCTGCCCTACATTCTGACTACTGCTCAGGGGCCTGTACATATTTCCCATCAGGGTCTTTTTATCTTTGCGATTCCTCAACTCCACCAGAGATTCTATGTTTTCTGATCCTATATGGCTTCTTGCTGTCAATTTAACTTCATCCCTTACTAATATTAAAATCCCTCCCCCTCTGCCCATTTACCTATCCTTTTGATAGGACACATACCCTCGGATATTTAGATTTTAGCCCTGATCTCCTTGCAGCCATGTCTCTGATGCCCACATCATCACACTGGTCAATTTCAATGTGTGCAACAAGTTCATTTACCTTGTTCCATATTATGCGCGCATTTAGATAAAACACCCTGCATTGACTACCTCCTTTCTCATACTTGTCACCTTTTTTGCTCTGCCTGAGGTTAGATTCATAGAACATAGAACAATACAGCACAAACAGGCCCTTCGGCCCACAAGTTGCGCCGATCACATCTACCAATCTACAGACTTATCTACAACCCCCTATCCTATTCTTTTCCATATACTCATCCAGAAGTCTCTCAAAAGACCCCAGTGAGTTTGCCTCAACAACCTCCGACGGCAGTCGGTTCCACTCACTCACCACCCTCAGTGAAAAACCTACCCCTGACATCTCCTTTGTATTTGCTTCCCTGCACCTTAAATCTGTGTCCTCTCGTATTGACCATTTCCGCTCGGGGAAATAGTCTGAGAGTCCACCCTATCTATTCCTCTCAACATTTTATAAACCTCTATCAGGTCGCCTCTCAACCTACATCTCTCCAGTGAGAAGAGTCCCAACTCCTTCAACCTATCTTCATAAGGCCTGCCTCCCAATCCAGGCAGCATCCTTGTAAATCTCCTCTGAACCCTCTCAATAGCGTCTACATCCTTCCTATAGTGAGACGACCAGAACTGCGCACAATACTCCAACTGGGGTCTGACAAGAGTCTTATAGAGCTGCATCATTACCTCCTGACTCCTAAACTCTATTCCTCGACTAATGAAGGCCGGTACACCGTACGCCTTCTTGACCGCTTCCTCCACCTGCAAGGCCAATTTAAGATTCCTGTGAACCCGGACCCCGAGATCCTTCTGCTCTACAACACAGCTAAGACTCCTACCCCTTATATTGTACTCCTTCATCCCATTATTCCTACCAAAATGGACCACTACACATTTATCTGCATTGAAGTCCACTTCTCCGCCCAGTCTTGCATCCTGTCTATGTCCCGCTGCAACTTTTGGCATCCCTTCTATAATTCCTGCCACCTTCTATAATCTCTGTTATGTGGTCTGGAAACTTTATTAACTTCTCCTGAGCTCTCAGCGCCATTAACTTGCACTTCCACCCTTTCCTCTAACTTTGATTTTTTAATTCTCCATACAACTGAACCCATTCCCTCACTATTTGGTTTAAAGTCCTATCGATAGCCCTAGCTATACGATTCACCAGGATTCTGGTCCCACCACGATTCAGATGAAAACTGTCCCACAGGAACAGGTTCCCTCTTCCCCAGTATTGGTGCCAATGTTCCATGAATTCAAACCCATTCCTTTTGATCCTATTTATCTCTTTAATCTTATTGACCTTGTGCCAATTAACTTGTGACTCTAATGGTAATCCAGAGATTATTACCTTTGGTTCTGCTTTTCAGTATAGCTCTAAATTGTTCATACTCCCTCAGCAGAATCTTTGTTCCTGTTCTACCTCTGTCATTAGTAACAACATGGACCATAACAACTCGGTCTTTATCCTTCCATTCCAAATTCCTCTGCAGCCCAGATGAGATGTCCCAAACCCGAGCACCAGGCAGGCAACACAACTTTCAGGATTCTTGATCCTGGTCCCAAAACAGTGTTAATGCCCTTAACTATACAATTCCCAATCATGGCTACATTTTTTTTCCTCTCCCTCCCCACTTCACACTGTTTCAATGTGAAGACAGATTTTTGTCTCCAAATGGTTACTCTTACATGTACTGTCATGGACAGCAGCTGGCAGATTGGTAAGGATGAGATGAAGTATATTTTTCTCTTGTTGGCTCCCTCATCACATGCTGCAGAACCAGTCTAACAGTCATACTCGTTCGATCAATACTGGTACTAATGAGCCATTTTGGTGGTAGATGTTGAAACCGCCCCCCCCCTACTGAAGTACATTTTGTGCCCTTGCCATGTTCAGTGCTTCCTCCAAGTGCTGTTTACCATGGAAGGTTATTGACTCATCAGCCAAAGCAGGGACTGGACATATCCAGGGATGATAATCAGATGGAATGGTTATTACAATTCCAGGGATGGAATCAGATGTAACGCTATTACAATTAAATAAAGGTAACTACAAGACATGAGGAAGAAGTTGGCCAAAGCTGATTGGAAAGGGAGCCTAGCAGGGAAGACTGTGGAGCAGCAATGGCAGGAGTTTTTGAGAGTTATTTGGGAGGCACAACTGAAATTCATCCCAAGGAGGAGGAAACATGCTACGGGCAGGATGAGGCATCCATGGCTGACATGAGAAGTCAAGGACAGCATGAAATCAAAAACAAACATAGAAAATGGCAAGGATTAATGGGAAGCCAGAAGATTGGGTAGCCTTTTTAAAAAAAAGTGAGCAGAGAACAACTAAAAAAGCAACAAAAGGGGAGGTGATGAAATATGAGCGTAAGCTAGTAAAGAAAAAAGATAGGAAGAGTTTCTTTCAATACATAAAAGGTAAGAGAGGCAAAAATAGCTATTGGATCACTGGAAAATGACACTGGAGAAGTAATAAAAAAAAAGCAATGGCAAAGAAACTGAATAGTTACCTTACGTCAGTCTTCACGGTGGAATTCACCAGTGGGACAGCAGCACACCAGGAGAGTCAGAAGCACAGCTGAATGTAGTGGCCATCACTAAAGGGAGAAGGTTTTGGGGAAACCGAAATGTTTGAAGGTTGATAAATCATCTGGACTACACCCAGGGTTCTAAAATAGATAGCTGAGGAAATTGTGGAGGCATTGGTGGTGATATTTCAGGAATCACTGGAGGCAGGGAGGATACCAGAGGATTGAAAAGTAGTTAATGTAACACCGCTGTTCAAGGAGGGAGGGAGGCAGCAAACAGGAAATTATTATTGGCCGGTTAGCCTGACTTTGGTCATCAGCAAGATTTTACAGTCCAGTATTAAAGATGAGATTGCAGAGTTCTTGGAAATGCATGATAAAGTAGGACTGAGTCAGCACAGCTCTGTCAAGTGGAGGTCACTTCTGACAAATCTGTTAACTTCTGAGAAGGTAACAAGGAAGTTAGAACCAGTGGACATGATTTATTTAGATATCCAGAAGGCCTTTGATATGGTGCCACATAGGAGACTGTTAAATAAGTGCCCATGGTGTTAAGGGTAAGATCCTGGCATGGATAGAGGATTGACTAACTGGTAGAAGGCAGAGAGTGGGAATAAAAGGGTCTTTTCCAGGATGGCAGCTAGTGACTAGTGGTGTACCTCTGCGGTCAGTGCTGGGACCACAACTTTTCACAAATTACTTTAATGATTTGGAGGAAGGAATTGAAGGACTGGTTGATAAGTTTGCAGATGATACAAAGATATGTACAGGGACAGGGAGTATTGAGAAAGCAGGGGGGGGGGGGCTGCAGGAGGTCTTGGACAGATTAGGAGAGTGGACAAAAAAGTGACAGATGGAATACATTGTGGAAAAGTGTGCACTATGGAAGGAGGAATGGAGACATAGACTATTTTCTAAATGAGAAAAGGCTTAGAAAACCAGAAACACAAAGGGACTTAGAAGTCATTGTTCAAGATTCTCTTAAGGTGCAGGTTCAGTCAGCAGTTAGGAAGGCAAATGCAATATTAACATTCATGTTGAGAGGGCTGGAATACAAGAGCAGGGATATATTTCTGTGGCTGTATAAGGCTCTGATCAGATCTCATTTGGGAGTACTGTGAGCAATTTTGGGCCCCATGCCTAAGGAAGCATGTGCTGACCTTGGAAGAGGAGGTTCACAAGAAATTCTGGAATGAAGAGTTTGTTATATGAGGAATGGTTGAAGACTTTGGGTCTGTACTCATTGGAGTTCAGTAGGATGAAGGGGATCTTATTGAAACTTACAGGATACTGCAAGGCCTGGATAGAATGGACGTGGAGAGGATGTTTCCACTAGTAGGAAAAATTAGAATCAGAGGGCACAACCTCTTCTCAGAAAGAAATTATTTTCTGTGGTGCTGATTTTGTTAGTGCTTTGTAGTAGGCGTAAACTCTTTGCTCCAAGATTAAGAGCACTCTTCCCTCTTACTTTGAGAATGCTTTGCCTGGAAAATGTTTTATGGAGACCCCCTCCTCCAGATCGTCTAGGTAAATGGTAAACAGTTGAGGCCCCAGCACCGATGCCTGCAGCACACCACTAGTCACCAACTGCCAACCAGAAAAGTACCCATTGATTCCAACTCTCTGCTTCCTGTTAGATAACCAATCCTCAATCCACGCTAACACCTTACCCCCAACTCCATGCACCCTAATCTTCTGTAGCAACCTTTTGTGAGGCACCTTATCGAATGCCTTCTGGAAATCTAAAATCACCACATCCACCAGTTCCCCTCTGTCTACCGCTCTACTCTCATCCTCATTAGAAATCCAATAAATTCATTAAGACTTCCCCTTCATGAATCTGTGCTGTGTCTGCTTGATCAAAGCGTTTTTTTCCTAGGTTTCTTGCTATTTCTTCTTTGATGATGGATTTTAGCATTTTTCCAACTATGGACGTTAACCTAACTGGCCTATAATACCCTGCTTTTTGTCTGCTACCTTTTCTAAACAACAGTGTAACATTAGCTATTTTCCAATCTTCCAGTATTTCCCCCGAGTCCAGCGAATTTTGATAAATAATTACTAAAGCATCTGCTATCACCTCTGCCATTTCTTTCAGAACCTTGGGATGTATTCCATCTGGTCCCAGGGACTTGTCTATCTTCAGTCCTGTTAATCTATCAATCACTACCTCTCTAGTGACAGTAATTGCATTAAGGACCTCATCTCCTACCATCCTTCTATCTTTAATATTCGGCAAGCTATTTGTGTCCTTCTCTGTGAAGGCCGACACAAAAAAACTTATTTAAAGCCTCAGCCATTTCCTCATTACCCACTGCTAAATCCCCCCTCTCGTCCTCCAAGCGTCCAACATTCATTCTAGCCAGTCTCCTCCTCTTTATATATTTGTCAAAACCTTTACTATCATTTTTTATATTTAGAGCTAGTTTAACTTCATACGCTATCTTTCCTTTCTTTATCGCTTTCTTAGTTGTTCATTGTTGTTTTTTAAAATCTTTGCCAATCTTCTAATTGCCCACTATTTTTAGCCACTCTGAACACATTAGCTTTTAATTTAGTACTCTCCTTTATTTCCTTCGATAACCACGGCTGGTTATAACTTTTCTTACAGTCCTTCTTTACCATCGGAATATATTTCTGCTGAGTACTGAAAAAGATCTCCATGAAAATCCTCCACTGTTCCTCAGCTGTCCTACCAACCAATCTGTGCCCCCAATTCCGCCCTCATATTATCATACTCCCCTCTGTTCAGAGGACACAGCTTTGGAACCCTACTTTCTCATCCTCCATTTGCATCAGAAATTCAACCATACTATGATCACTCATCCCAAGAGGATCCCTCACAAGAAGATCCCTAATTCTACCTGCCTTGTTACACAGTACCAGATCTAAGATAACTCGCTCCGTCATTAGGTTCCGTTACATACTGTTCAAGGAAACTATCCTGACAGCATTCCAAGAACTCTTCCACTGCGTCCGACTTGAGTCAACCAATATGCAGATTAAAATCCTCTATAATTATTGCTGTTTCGTTTCTGTCTGCATCATTTATTTGCTATTCAGAGTTTATAATCACCTCAGTCCTGGGCACTCAAACTCTTTCGTCTTCCCACTTCTCCATATTTTAACATAGTCAAAACAAAGCATTTGGACAACCTTCCCTCACATTTTTCTTCTTGGTTGGTCATCCGTTTCTTTTTCAAATCAAAAAATAATTAAATGTATTGTTCATGGGTATGTGGCAAACATTTTGCGATAAGATCTTTATGTCATTACTTCCCATTCAAATTAGTATTAAAAGTAAATAAGTTTCACAAGGTGCGTTTCTCAAGATCTTGTATAGGTCCTGAAGTACAATAGCTTTTGATAGGGATAACTGACGAACATGTTCCCCCACCGTGACTTCTCTCAAAATATACCAACACTTTAATTAGTACCACATAGCAGCTGTGAATTACAAGAGTTTTATTAGTACAGAATCCTACTTTTTAATCTAAGAATGATAACCTGAATTATTTAGAAGTTCTAAAAATATATTTCTTGCGTTGAATGAAAATTAAGTTCCCAAAATGTATTTATAATGGACAACATTAAATGCAGAAAAAGTTGAGGTATAATTAACAAGTAGTTGAAAACCAGAAAAATTGATGTAATCTTTCTAGACAAAGCGACAGATGAAGAATCAAATCTTTTTTATATATTACATAATGAATTGTGAAAAGCTTTGAAATAAGATCATGCTGCATGCTGAACAGTCACATTCCAAATCTACATCTGTTGGGTCTCTGTCTTTCCTTAAAACGAGGAAAGTTTCAAATTGGAATTTTAAATTCCAACACACAAGACTCAGTTAATTAGAAAAGGAGATCTATCTGAAGAATAAAATATCAACAATATGCTGGAAATGGCCAGGGGATGGGAATGGCAAGAACAATGTAATTGATGCAACTGCAACTTCTAACAGGTACAAACATTGCTATCTGATCATTAAGGGTTGTTTTGAGACCTTTTTCCCCATATCATCTCCTTTTCCAGCTTTACTCTTTGATGACATAAAAATGAGGAAGACAAGAAATCAACATTAATGAGCCTAAGAGTACAATATGTTTCTCAGCACAGAGAAGCATTGAACAAAGGTAAAACAGGAGTAGAAGTGTT
The DNA here is from genome assembly GCA_024679065.1 of Sphyrna mokarran. Classification (NCBI taxonomy): domain Eukaryota; kingdom Metazoa; phylum Chordata; class Chondrichthyes; order Carcharhiniformes; family Carcharhinidae; genus Sphyrna; species Sphyrna mokarran. The sequence continues at coordinate 31,404,963 of JAGIQG010000019.1, forward strand.
CAACTGGGGGAAGGGAAATATTGCAGGAGCGAGAAGGGACTTGAAGAGATGGACTGGACAGCCCTGCTAGAATACATCAGTGGAAAACCAATAGGAGCACTAAAAAAGAGAGATCCCAAAAGTACAAAGTAGATATATCTGCTTCTAAAATAAGAGTGGTGCTGCCAAATCCACACACACATATACAGACCTCACCCTCAGTTGTCTAGAATATAGGGGCAGATCAAATCAAAAAAGAAAGCACAAATAGACACAAAGAACTTAGCATTTCAGTATCCCTGAAGAATACAGGGAGCACAGGGGCAAAGTAAATAAGGAAATCAAAGAGAGGGCATGAAAATAGATTACCAAGTAAAGTTAAAGAAAACCCAAAGATGGTTTACCAATATATTAATGGAAAAGGTTAATTAAGGAAAAGGTGGAACCTATCAGAAATGAAGAAGGGAACTTACGTGTAGATGCAGATGCTGTGGAAGAGTTTTAAATGAATATTTTGTCTTGTATTTACAAAAGAATGGAACGATGCAGTTAAAACAATCCAGGAGAAACACAGATATTGGATGAGATATTTATAAAGATGGAAAAATTAAATAAAGGGTCGAAATGCTCAAAAGTTGATAAGTCGCAAGGGCTAAATGGATTGTTTCCGAGGCTGCTGAAGAAGATCCTAGGATGATTTTCCAGTCCTCATTAGATATCGGGGAGTGACCAGGGGACTTGAGAAATGCAAACATAATTCCAGTGTTTAAAAAGAGATCAAAGGGAATACCAAACAATTATAGTCCAATCAGTTTTACATAGATGGAGAGGCGAATTAGTAAAAATCAATCCTAAGAGATGAGATTATCTGTCATATAAAAAAGGCATCAACACATCAGGAATGGTCAGCATGGATTTGTTAAAGAAAGGTCTCATGTCACAAATTTGATTGAATTCTTTAAGGAAGTGACAAGAAGGATTGGTGAAGGTCATACAGTGGATGTTGTGTACCGTGGATTTTAGCAAGGCATTTGACATGGTAGATTGGTCAAAAAAGTAAAAGCCCATTGAAAACAAGGTAATGTGGCAAACTGGCTACAAAGTTGGCTTTGCAACAGGAAATTAAGGATAATGGTTGATGGGTGCCTTTGTGAATTATGCAAACAGTCTAAATAGAAGTTTAGTCCCTTTTCATACTTGTAAATTGTCCTGATGAGTGCAAGATAAAAAGCTTTGACAATGTGTCTTTTTTCAGCAATTACCACATTTTATTGGGATCCAAATCTGTTCTCCTTATTTTTACTTACAGAACACTGCTCCTGTCTCAGCTCAGCTGCAGCTCGAAATCCTCATGCAAAAATTTTGCCACCTCCAAAACACTTCTCATTAGTCTTCCACATTAAACCCTTCTTAAATTTGAGGCAACACAGAACTCTGCTATCTATGTCCTAACTCACATCAAGTCCCTCTTCCCCTATATCACTCCTGTGATGGCAGACTTACATTGGGTCCTAGTTTGATTTTGAAATTCTCAGGCCTTGGTTTCAAATTGTTCCATTGTCTCACCCTATCACTCAAATCTCATACCACCCAACAACCTTCTAAAATGTTTGTACTTCAGATCTCTTGCATATCAATGTTAATCACTCTCCCACTGGTGGTCGTACACAGTTGCTTCGGCCACATGCTCTATAATTCTCTCCCTCCCTCACTTTCCTCTAAGATGCTCTTTAGGAGCTCTTTCACAAGCTTTTAGTCATCTGATCTAATACCTTATATAACTTGAACAAAGAACAAAAGAGCACGGGAAACAGGCCCTTCGGCCCAATGAGCCCGTGCCACCACCCTGATGTTCCCACCTCTACCCGCGATCCCTGTCCATGTTTATAGACCTATGGATTAAAAACCAAATTTGAGACAATTTAGGGGGAATTTGTTTTGCCAATTAACCTAAGAGCACATCTTTGGGATGTGGGAGGAAACCGGAGCACCCGGAGAAAACCCACGCAAGCACGGGGAGAATGCGCAAACTCTCTCAGACACAGGCCCAAATCCATGTATCTGCACAGCACAGCGATAGTCACTGAGCTATCGTGTTGCCCTTCAAATGGTCCAGGTCAAGCGTACACTAACGACGTGAAGCACTAGGATACTCTTGAAAAAAAAATCCAAGAGCAGCCCTCTCACGACCCATCGCGTGTATGCCCCTCGTTAGACAACAAGGTGGACCAAAGCACCTGTAGGATAAAAACAAGTACATCAATATAATCATCTATTTACACACTTCCCAGGGACTCCCAAGGCTCATGATCCCTATTTTAAATCCGTTTTCTATACCCCTCCATTCCCATTCTGTTCATGTGCCCATCTAAGTATTTCTTAAATAACTCCAGAGTACCTGCCTCCACCACTTTACTTGGCAGCGCATTCCATACCCCCACCACCCTCTGTGTGAAAAAAACTCCCTCTACCATCCAAATTATACCTTACCCCCCTCACCCTAACTAAGCCTGTGACCCCCTAATGCTATTTGAGTCCATCCTAGGAAAAAGCTTAACCCTGTTTACTCTAGCTATACCTCTCAATCTTGTACACCTCTATCAGATCTCCTCTAAGTCTATGTTTTTCTAAGAAAAACAGTCCCAATTTGCCTCACCTCTCCTCGTAACTCAGACCTTCCATACCAGGCAGTTTCATATATTGTTTTATATATTTCTGTGAAGCACTTTAGAACATTATTTATGCAATGCTTTCAACCTGGAGTTCTTCTTGTTGTAATGAAAGATATGACAGTTCATTATCAAGGATCCAATATCTGAAATGAGCTTGGAAATTTGCTCTAAATCTGATGTTTTTAAAGCAACAGTCACATTCCCTGATCATAATTAGGAGTTTTAAAACAATTTGATTTCCTTCTACATTCATTACTGAAAATTTATCATAAAAATAATGATTTTTTGTTTATTTGCAATTGAGCAATCTATAAAGTGACTTCCCATACTCAGTCCATGCTGCAATCATTTTGAAGTCAACAGACAGCACAGCAGCCCAAATTCTGTAACTTTAATACATCCTTCAAATAGTCAACAGGACTCTTCTCTGTCTTAAGAAAGATTTTCTTCATGCATTGTCAAAGTTTTACAACTGGCCTGTTACATTATACATTGCGCAGAAATTATGATTGAAACTAGTAAGAACATAAGAAATAGAAGCAGGAGTAAGGGCATCTAGCCCTTCATGGCTGATTTGAAGTGGATCAGTTCCACTTTGCTGCTTTCTCCCCATAGCCCTTAATTCCCTTGTCTATCAGAAATCTATCTACCTGTAACTTGAATATATTCAGCGAGGTAGTCTCCCACCACTTCAATGGGCAGAGAATTCCAGAGATTCACCACCCTTTGAATGAAGAAGATACTCCTCAACTCCCTTATTGAGACTGTGCCCTCTAGTTCTGCTTTCCTTTCTAAGTGGAAAGAAAGGATCTCTCTACCTCTACCCTATCTAGTCCCTTCATTATCTTATACATCTCTATAAGATCCCCCTTCAGCCTTCTAAACTCTAATGAGTACAGACCCATGCTATTTAATTTCTCCTCATAAGCTAAGCCCCTCAGCTCTGGTATCAGTCTAGTGAATCTTCTCTGTACTCCCTCCAAGACTAATGTATCCTTTCTCAAATGTGGGGACCAAAACTGCACACAGTACTCTAGTTGTGGCTTCACCAGTGCCCTGTACAGTTGCAGCAAGACCTCCTTGCTTTATATTTTATCCCCTCGCTATAAAGGCGAACGTTCCATTCACCTTCTTGATCACGTGCTGCACCTGCAGACTGGGTTTTTGCAATTGGTGCACAAAGAGCCCCAGGTCCCTCTGCACTATAGCATGCTGCAGTTTTCACCCTTTAAATAATAATAATAATAATAATACCCTTTGGTATTATTTCTACCAAAGCGGATAATCTCACATTTGCTAACGTTATACTCCATCTGCCAGGTCCTGGCCCACTCACTCAGCTTATCCAGATTTCTCTGCAGACTTTCCATGCCTTCACGCAATTCACTTTTCCACTCATCTTCGTGTCATCAGTAAATTTTGTTACACTACACTCAGCCCTCTCCTCCAGATTGTCTATGTAAATGGTAAACAGTTGAGGCCTTAGCACCAATCCCTGCGGCACTCCAATAGTCACCAACTGCCAACCAGAAAAGCACCCATTGATTCCAACTTTCTGCTTCCTGTTAGACAACTAATCCTCACTCCACACTAACACCTTACCCCCCCAACTCTATGCACCCTAACCTTTTGCAGCAACCTTTTGTGAGGCACCTTATCAAATGCCTTCTGGAAATCTAAAAACATCACATCCACCGGTTCCCCTCTGTCTACCACACTAGTCAATCCTCATGGAAATCCAATAAATTCGTTAAACACGACTTCTCCTTCACGAATCCGTGCTGCATCTGCTTGATCAAACCGTTCTTTTCTAGGTGTCATGCTATTTCTTCGTTGATGATAGATTCTAGCATTTTTCCAACTATGGACATTAAGCTAACCGGCCTATAATTCCCTGCCTTTTGTCTGCCACCTTTTTTAAACAGCGGTGTAACATTACCCGTTTTCCAATCTTCTGGCACTTCCCCACAGTTCAACAAATTTTGATAATTAATTGCTAAGGCATCTCTTGGTAATTTCTAATATAGGCATATAAAGGCACAAAGGTATTAAAAGCATCTCTAAGGTAAGTCTTGTCAGAGCAATTATCACCATTCAACTGCACATAAATATATAGCACAGAAAACGTAAATAGCATATACTGCAAAGGAATAGGTATGGCAGAATTGCTGAATATAATGAAAAACAAATGCAAATCTTACCATCTTATAAATGGAGTGCACGATATCAATTCCAATGGGTTGGTCCAATTAAGCACAAAACAAATTATGAAATCCAGTTGTGCAGGTCTTAAATTTCATCTTCTCTTTTCTTTTGATACTGGTTTATTTTTAAGTCCTGGCATATCTTTATTGATTTTGCTCATATATAGTCTTTGACGCTGAGCAGTTGCACAGTTGCTAACCTAACACATCTCTCTAAGGCCATTGTTGGGGTGGCACGATAGCACAGTGATTAGCTCTACTGCTTCACAACTCCAGGGACTTGAGTTTGATTCCTGGCTTGGGTCACTGTCTGTGTGGTGTTTGCACATTCTCCTCATGTCTGCGTGCGTTTCCTCCAGGTGCTCCGGTTTCCTCTCAGTCCAAAGATGTGCAGATTAGTGGATTGGCTATGTTAAAATTGCCCCTTAGTGTCCTGAGATGTGTAGGTTGGCGGGATTATTGGGTAAAATATGTAGGCATATGGGGATATGGCCTAGGTGGGATTGCAGTCAGTGCAGACTCGATGGGCTGAATGGCCTCATTCTGCACTGTAGGGTTTATATGATTTTTTTCGATGATTCTATGTACATCCCGTGGAAATAGTCCAAATAGGTGCATCCTAAGAGCAATAATTTTTTTTTAAGAAGTTTGGCAAGCTACTTCTACAAAAAGGGGGAAAAAAACAAAATTACTTCAAGTTCATAAAAATAAACAGGAAACTATAGGCTTTGCACAAAATGTGATAGACTTGCTCAGCAATTCTCTCTGAAAATAGGTTCAGTTCCAAGGCAACAAGCTAGGGCAAGAAGAAAGTGGACGGTTTTTGCCCTCAATGTAAGTTCATTATTTTGCAGAAATAAAAAGTTAGTAATTTATCACAAATTGGAAAGCACAGGAGAGACAGAATAAGGATGTTCCACTTTATAGTTTGAGATTCATTTCTGTGCAGCATATAATATGTAGGTTGATAGCCAATGCTCCATGGCATGCCTCATAAGTATTCTGATTTTTGACTTTTAAACATCCTGAGGTCAAGAGAGTCTAAATAGTTGAGAGCAATTGCTTATAAATCCACTTGCAAATGCTTGGGGACCATTCCAAATCATAAGGTCATTAACAAAAGTAGGAATGGCTGACATTCTCTCTTTTTAAAATATTTTGAACAGCCAATGTGTTGCAGGCAAGCACAAGATGAAATAGGAAGATAATCAGATTAATATAATTTCAGATAGATAAGATATAAAATAGGAACAGAATTAGACCATTCGGCCCATCGAATCTGCTGATGTGATTCGCATCCCCATTCTCCTGCTTTTTTCCCGTAACCCTGATCCCCTTTTTGATCAAGAATCTATTTCTGTCTTAAAGACACTTAATAATTTGGCTCTATAATCCTCAGTGGCAATGAGGTTCACAGATTCACCACTCTCTGGCTGAAGAAATTCCTCCTTATCTCAGTTTTAAAGGAGCGTCCCTTTACTCTGAAATTGTGCCCTCAAGTTCTAGTCTCTCCCACAAGTGGAAACATCCTCTCCAAGTCCACTCTTTCGAGGCCTCTCAGTGTTTTGTAAGTTTCAATTAGATTCTTCCATTGCACACAAACCCAGATTTCTCAACTGCTCCTCATATAACAAGCCATTCATTCCTGAGATCATTTTTGTGAACCTTTTCTTGACCCTCTCCAAGGCCAGCGCATCCTTCCTTAGATATGGGGCCCAAAACTGCTCATAATATTCCAAATGGAAATCATATCCAACGACTCATTACAAGACAGTAGAGATCAGAATTATTTCTGTTCAGACTAACTCAGCCAGTGATATTTATAGATAAACTACACTGGGACTCTATCATAATGCAGCCTGCAATATCAAGGAACTCAACATAATGCAGGCCCACCTTGAACTTCCAAATTTCCATTCAGATTTATCCTTTAGATCATTAACTTTACAATTAACTTCAAACCAGCCAACAAGTCTCAGTACTAATTAAGGTATCATTTTTCCCTTAAATCCAGATCAAACTTGCACTAATACCCATATAATCAAAGCGAAATCATGTGTATAAAGTTACAAGAGGAAGTCCGACACCACTGCTGAGAAGCTGAAAATCATTACTCTCATCAATGAAAGCAAGCAGCAATTTTGCAAATGATAGAGATCACTGAATTAGTGCTTTGTAAATGACGTAAAGATAAAGTGAAGTTGAGACTGGTGTCAATGGAGATGGATGAAAGAGGCCAAGAAAGACAAAAATGCTGACAACACACACCTTGACAAAACTACATATACACAGTTCATCCTGCAGAGAGCTGAGGACATACAAATATCTGATCCTGTTATTCAAGCTTCAGCTTTTGCCACCAAATGAATGAAAATGCCATCATAGTAGAGTTTGGAGACAGCAAGGGATGGTTGGAAAGATTTAAGAACTAGCATGGCATTTTACAAGTTCATCTAAGAAAACAATAATCTATGGATGATCCAGCTATTACATCGTTCCCACGAAATTAAAGGATGAGTTTACACAGAGTGAAATATTATAAGTATCTACCTCTTCAAACAACTAACACCTCATCAGTAAGTGTCTCTGTTATGTGCTCAAGTAGTCATCCAATCAATTCCGTCCAACTTTAATTTATATGATTAACAACTGATACAGAGAATTGTGAGATCCACGTGACAACTCATCTGAAGAAACTCAATGTGAAAGAGACTATGCCTGGCAAGAAATGATAATCAACCATATCAAAAACTTCTGGAAACAAACTGGGTGTTGCATTCAAGATTGAAGCGAGTGCAAGGAGAGTTTTGAATACTTCACGGAAGAATATATATTTGAAAGTGAGAAACATATTATAGGCTATGATGGATTAATATTCAGTGTAAATAACAGCAGATCCATACTTGGAGCCTAATTACTACTGGCAACAAAAATACATGAGAAAATATCAATGGCAAGAATCTACCGAAACAATGACAGATGAAGTATTGGTGCAAAAGATCCAAATCTAGTAAACTGAAGATGATAATGAAAATAAATTAAGATAGCATTAAACTGAACAAGAAAGTGTATAATTCCACAAAGATGAATGGCAATTCAGAAGATTAGACAGAATTTAACAGCAAAGAATGATGAAATTTGAGCACGAGTGAAAGCTAGCTAGAAGTATGAAAAGATGGTTAAAGATTCTACATGTATTTAAAAGAAATAAGTGTTTGTCTTCTGCAGAGAGAGAAACAGAATTATTAATAGAAAATAAGGAAACAGCAGATGAATTGAATACATACTTTGCACAGTCTTCACTGCAGAGCAGGAGTTCCCAAACTGGGCTCTGCGGGATTTAGGGGATCCATGGGAGCCTCCCAGGAAAGACAGGCACATTTGAAAAATGCTGAGAACTGCTTGTCTAATCAGAGGACAGCAAAAGGAACAGAACTTGCAGTGGGGCAGGATGCGGGCATGTAAGGGGCAGGGGATTGTTTGTGAGCAAGGGGAGGGTGGGAGAGCTAAGGGGATGGCAGTGGAGTGGAGTGCAGGTGAAGATGGTGGTTCATTAGAGTAGTCATTGGAATAATTATTCCAGAGACCCAGGCAAATATTCTGGGAAAATGGGTTCAAATCCCACTGCGGTAGTTGATGGAATTTGAATTCAATTAAATCTGGAACTGAAAATTAATAACGGCAATTATTGATCATCATGAAACATATCTTGTTCATTAAGTCCTCTCAGGAAAGAAATCTACCGCCCTACCCTTCTAGTTTACATGTTATTTCAAACTTACAGCCATATGGCTGACTCTCAACTGGCTTTGGAAATGGCCTACAAGCACTCTCAAGGGCAATTAGGGATGGGCAACAAATGCTGGCACTGCCAGTGATAGCCACAATCCGTGACAAAATCAAAGGATATAAAAGTAAGGATGTTTTTCTACAGTTGTACAGGTTGTTGGTGAGACCACATCACAGAATAATACGCACAAATTTGCTCTCATTTTACAGAAGATATAAATGCATCAGAAACAGTTCAAAGAAGGTTCACTTGACTGATAGTTGGCATGGCGGGGGAGGAAAGGGTATCCTATGAGGAAAGGTTGGACAGAATGAGCCTATATCTATTGGAGTTCACAAGACAGATGATCTTCTTGAAGCAAATAAGACCCTAATCAAACTTAACAGAATGGATGCTAAAAAGGATGTTTGCACTCATGGGAGAGACTACAAGGGGACACAGTTTAAAAATAAGCTGTCACAAGCTGGAGATCAGAAGAATTTTTCTTTGGAATGTTATGAATCTTTGGAACTCTTCTTCAGAGAGTAGCGGAGGAAGGCAGGGTCAATGCATAATTTTGAAGCAAAAGTAGTCAAATTCTTGACTAACAAGAGAGTTGTAAGTTTATCAGGAACAGGCAGAATGTGGAGTTCAGCCCGCATCAGATCAGCCATAATCTTAATGAATGGTGAAGCAGGCCAAATGGCTTACTGCTGCATGTAATTCATACGTTCATATAATGGCAATGTCAAGACCAAGCCATCATCTCATCTCATCCCATCATCCACTACCTAGCAGAATCACTGAGATGGCCAGAAACCAATGTAAAAAAAATCAACTACATCAAGTATGACGTTACTTCAGAACTTTCTATATCTAGCAAAGACAGTGGGAAGTAAATATAAAGTTAAAAATTATTGATTACTTTTCAACACACATCCATCATCTCATTAATTACTAAGTGGATTTAAATAGTTCAATCATATTCATATTTTTGATACAAGAATGAAATTTACCTGAATTGTCTTTGTTCACTTCAGATCAGAAGATCTGTCCCTTAATGAGCTCATTTTAACCATATTTTCTGGAGGTTTTGCATTAATTTGGTTTCTGCATTAATCTGGTGTTTTTGAAAGAAGATTACTGATAACATGGTCTTGAGAAATAGATCCCATGGAACAGGAGAAGCACAGGATTGGGTGGTGAAGATTGCAAGTGTAAGACTATCCTTTAATGAGGAAGGGAACTCCACAAAAAACTTGGCAACATGGATGAAATAGGATTTGCAGGATTGATTACTTCTGGGTACAATTCTACAAAATGTCAGGATGGGTGCACATTTACAGAAGCAAAATACTGCAGATACTGGAAATCTGAAATAATAGAAAATGTTGAAAACACTCAGCAGATCTCAGGCAACATTTATGGAGAAAGAAACTGAGTTAATGATCTTTCATTAGATGCTGCCTAATGGTAGAGAATCCCCCAAGAATGGAGGGCAGAAGAAACGTTTCAAAGACATACTCTAGGCTCCCTGAAGTCGCTTGACATTGACACGACTTCAGGAAGACGCTGGCATAAAACCGCCCTACCTGGCGCTACAAAGGCTGTCAAGCTCACGGAGCAAGATGTATTGCTGAAGCACAACTTAAGCGCAAGCTGTACAAGTCCAGAGTCACCAGCACAACAACTACAGTGTCTACACAAGTCTGTCCAATATGAGCCAGGTCATTCCGTGCCCAAATTGGCCCAGTCATCTTCAGAGCACTGCAACCAGCCTTAAAATGACAAATTGTCCTCATCGATGATGATGAATGAACAACAACAGCCTAATGGTAACGTGCTGTGTTTTTCCGGACATATTTTACACTAGATTTATATGGTGGCTGCTTTTGATTTGATATTTATGCAAGAGTTATTGATTTTATTCTAACAATTCAACAGTTTGATGAAAATACTTCATTCTCGTTTTTAGTTGTGTGCATCACTTCAGCTCAAGATATTGCTATGCTGCCATCTAGTGTTTTTGCGGAATCTCGGCCAAAATACAATTCCAGTGATATGTTTTTGCACCTCGTGTTACGGATGGGCACTTAACACTGTAAATCAAAACTTATCACGGGCAGATCAGATGGCACAGGAAAATGCTGACTCTTAAAATGAATTTATCGATTAACAAAACCTAATTTTTGAAGTGTGTTTTGAGACAGAATGTTGTAACAGCATTTTTAATATATTACAGATATTTGTCAAGACCAGTTTTATGTGCATCACGTTATTATGTGTGACATTTACTTAATTTTTCTTTAAGCTTGAAGGCAGAAACATGACTTTTCCCCTTGTATTAATTAAGACATTTACAATAAATTGCTAGAGAACTTTATAATATGACTTTATAAATGACTGTTTCTTTATTTACTTTCTCAGATAAAGTATGACAAATTTGCAGTGTAGCCATGAAATGTTCCAAATGCATGCTAGACTTCAAATATGCAATGATGTCTCACACTGCTTGTAAGTCGCTAGTGTATGCTACTTTGTAAGGCAAGGAACATTGAAAATATTACAACTGTAATTCCATCATTTAATGTCAATAAACAAAATGTCTTCTTTAAAAGTGTAAAACTGATCAAATTAGACAAAATTTTATAGAAATTAAAATTAGATGAAGTTTATATTGATTGTTAGTTGCTTTCCTAACTTATTTCTATCACTGATTATCATTTACTTTATTAAATTTTCTTTTTTATGTATTTTCCTTTTGTGCATTAGCTTATCATGTTCCATCATTCACTTCCTGTTTTACTACATTTCTTTTTGCACCCTTTCTTTATTTATCACATATCATGCATCGCATTGTATTATTGCTCTCAATTATTTGAGTTAGTCCTATTGCTTAATAGGACTCAATACAAGTGTGCAGAACTCAATACAAGAAAGTTGGGGAGTTGAAGGAAATGTTGCAAGTTCAAAAGTCAATCTTTTCAAAACCTGTAGCTGAAGGCAAAGCTAGCAAAAAGGCACAAAAACATAGAAGATAGGAGCAGGAGAAGGCCATTTCACTCTTCTAGCCTCTTCTGCCACTCATTATGATCATGGTTGATCATCCAACTCAATGGTCTAATCCTGCTTTCTCCCCATAACTTCTGTCCCATTCTCCCCAAATGTGATATCTAGCTGCCTTTTGAATACATCAGCTACTTCCTTGGTAATGAATTCCACAGACTCACTCATCACTTTGGGTGATGAAATTTCTCCTCACTTCAGTCCTAAATGGTCTATCCCAAATCCTGAGATTGTGACCTCTGGTTTCTGCACTCCTCCACCATTGGGAATATTCTCCCTGCATCTACCCTGTCTAGTCCAATTAGAATTTTGTAAGTCTTTATGACATAGATCTTCCCTCATTTGTCTGAACTCCAGCGAAAACAACCCTAATCTAGTCACTCTCTCCTCGTACATTGGTTCTGCCATCCCTGGATCAGCCTGGTAAGCTTCTGCTGCACTCACTCAAGCACAAGATTATCTTTCCTCAGAAAAAGAGACCAAAAGTGCACACAATATTCTAGGTGCGATCTCATCAAAGTCTGTATAATTGCAACAACACATCCCTGCTCCTGTACGTGAAATCTCTAATGAAGGCCAACATACCATTTGCCTTCTTTACTGCCTTTTGCATCAGCATGTTTACTTTCAGCAACTGATGCACAAAGACACCCAGGTCCTTCTGTACACTTCCCTCTCCTAATTTACAGCATTCAGGTGGTAATTTGCCTTCTTGCTTTTGCTTCCAAAATATAGTGCATCTGCCACTGATCTGTCCACTCATCCAACCTGTCTGGATCATGCTGAAGGATCTCTGCATCCTCGTCACAGTTCACTCTTCCACCCAACATGGTATCATCTGAAAATTTTGAGATGTTACATTTTGTTCCCTCATCCAAATCATTAATGTATATTGTGAATAGCTGAGGTCCCTGCACTGATCCTTGCGGTACCCCACCAGTTACTACCTGCCAATTTGAGAAGGAACCACTAACTCTTGCTCTTTTTCTTCTCTCTGCCAACCATTTTCTATCCACCTCAATACATTTCCTTCAATCTCGTATGCTTTAATCTTGCATGATTATCTCTCATGCAGGACTTTGTCAAACGCTTTCTGAAAATCCAAATATAGTACAGCAACTGGCTCTCCTTTATCAACTCTACTAGTTACATCTTCAAAGAATTCCAACAGATTTGTCAAGCATGATTTCCCCTTCATTAACTCATGCTGACTCTACCTGATCCTTCCACTGCGTTTTAAATGCTCTGCCATGTAGTCCTTGATAATGGATTCGAGAATTTTCCCCGTGTTAGGCTTACCGGTCCATAATTCCCTGTTTTCTCTTTACCTCCCTTTTTTCAATGTTGGACTGACATTAGCTACCCTCCAATCTGTAGGGACTGTTTCAGAATTTATAGAACCCTTGAAGATGACCACCAATGCATCCACTATTTCTAGGGCCATTTCCTTGTGTGCTCTGGGATGTAGATTGTCAAGTTCTGGGGATTATTCTGTCTTCAATTCCATCAATTTTGCATCAGCTATGGGTGGTACAACGTAAGAATTTGTTCATTGATGGCATGAAGGAGGCTGTGATGATTGCTGCCAACACTCTGTTCAAAAACTTCAAAAAAAATGAAATTATGACAGCCATCAAGAGCATGCTGCTTGGTGTTTTAACAGTACAGAAAGGAATCTCACAACACTAGGATAAAGTCCAACATATTTATTTGGTAGCACAAGCTTTTGGAGCATTGTCCCTTCATCGGGTGAGCAGGAATTGTGTGCAGAACAGATCAAACTCAATTTACAAGATAACGGTTGGATCGAGAGTCTTTACAGGTAATCAAGTCTTAAAGATACTGACAACGTGAGTGGAGAGAAGGTTAAGCAAATGTTTAAGAGATATGAAATGTCTCCAGCCAGGACAGTTAGTGAGATTTTGCAAACCCAGGCAAGTCATGGGGGTTATAGATAGTGTGACATGAACCCAAAACCCTGATTGAGCATCCTCACGTGTGTGGAAGTTGGCTAACGGTTTCTGCTCAGTGTTTCTGCTTTGTCATGTGTTGTGAAGGCTGCTTTGGAGAACGCTTACCTGAAGATCAGAGGACTGCTGAAGTGTTCCCCAACTGGAAGAGAACACTTCTGCCCGGTGATTGTCGAGCAGTGTTCATCCATCCATTGTCATAGCGTCTGCATGGTTTCCCCAATGTACAATGCCTTGAGACATCCTTTCCTGCAGCGTATCAGGTAGACAAGCCGAGTTTCAAGAGTATGTACCGTGTACCTGCTGTTCTCGCAGGAAATGATGGCACCCGTGTCAATGATCCAGCACATATTGCAGAATTTGCTGTGGCAGGATTGTGTGGTGTCATGGTCACCATTCTCCTGAAGGCTGGGTAGTTTGCCGTGAACAATGGTCTGTTTGAGGTTGTTTAAAGGCAAGAAATGGGGGTACGAGGACTGCCTTGGTGAGATGTTTGTCTTCATCGATGACATGATGAAGGCTCCAAAGAAGATGGCATAACTTTCCCGCTCCAGAGAAGTTTTAATGACGAAAGGTACTTTTTCCGCTGTGTCCCTTGTTTGTCTTCTGAGAAGGTTGGTGAGGTTTTTTGCAGTGGAGTGTCAGAACTGTTGAGCAAGTCAAGTTCCATATCTGTTCTTCTGAGGGCATCTGGAAGTGTCTGTTGCGATCCTCCTCATTTGAGCAAATCCTGTGTATACAGACGGCTTGTCCATAGGGGATGGCTTCTTTAATATGTTTTGGCGTGAAAGCTGGCGAAGTGGAGCATTGTGAGGTTATCCGTGAGCTTGCGGTACAGTGAAGTGCTGAGGTGACCAGCCTTGATGGTGATGTGCATGTCCAAGAATGCTACCAAGTCTGGAGAGTAGTCTGTAGTGAATTTGATGGTGGAATGGAACTTGTTGATATCCTCAGTTATTTCAGTGATTGCTCGCCATGAGTCCAAGGGAAGAAAATGTCATCGATGTATCTATTGTGTATAGCATTGATTGAAGGTCCTGTGCGGTGAAGAGATCTTATTCGAACCTGAAGTTGTTAGCATATTGAGGTGTGAATTTGGTCCCCATGGCTGTTCTGTATGTCTGGTGAAGAACTGGTCGTTGAAGCTGAAGATGTTGTGGTCCAGGATGAAGTGGATGAGTTGCAGAATTGCATGTGGAGATTGGCAGCTATCAGTGTTGAGTACTGAGGCAACTGTAGCAATGCCACTGTTGTCAGGGATGTTAGTGTAGAACGCTGAGACATCCATTGTGACAAGGAGTGCTCCTGGCTCAACTAATCCATGTGTGCCGAGTTTCTGAAGGAACTCTGTAGTGTCACAACATTTGTACAATGGGTTTAGGATGCCCTCAACGTAGCTGGAGAGGTTTTCGCAGAGTCCTATTGCCTGATACGATGGAACAGCCGGGTGTGTTTGGCCTTGTGTATCTTCAGGAGGCAGTGGAGATTTCCAAAGCGGGAAGTACGTGGGATAAGAGCAGGAGGGCGCTCTGAAGGTCTGGATCAAAGGTCTTGATCAGTCTGTTGAGTTGACAGGTGTGTTTTTTGGTTGGATCTGCAGGTAACTATCTGTATTGTTCCTTGTTGTTCAGTTGTCGGTATACTTCTTTACAGTAACTCTTTCTGTTCAGTATGATGGTGGCCTCTCCTTTGTCTAGTGGTTTGACGACAATGTTGCGATTGGTCCTGAGAGCGTGAATGGTGTTGCGTTGTGCTTGAGTGACGTTCAGGGCTGTCTTGAGTGTGGCTGATGAATCTGGCATTGATGCACTTCCTGACGGCTTAGACATACACGTCAAGTTGAGGGCAGTGGCCTTCCGGAGGAATCCAATTTGATTCTTTCCTCTTAAGTTGCTGCACCGTGGATTTCTCTTTTGGCTGTTCCAGTTCATTGGCTGTCTCACAGCATTCGCTGTTGGCCTCTTGGGGTTCCGCCCTAAACAGATTAAAGAAGCCATTGCTTATGGACAAGCTCTCCGTATAGACAAGATCTGCTTGGATGAGGAGGTTCACAACAGACTCCTACAAAACACTGAAAGACGCCCTTATAAGAGCAGGACGTAGTGCTTGACTCAATCGACAATTCCGATGCGCCACAGTGAAAAACCGCATTGACTTCCTCAGAAAACAAACACAGGACATGATGGTCCAGTATTTCCCTGGAGTAGAGAAACTACATCTACTCTGGAGCCTTCAACATGATATCGAAGACGAAGAAGAACATCTCACAAAGGCCGTCCACACAAGCCCACTTCTTACCTTCAAACAATTGCACAACTTCAAACAGACCATCGTCTAGAGCAAACTTCCCAGTCTTCAGGAGAATAGTGGCCACGACACCACACAATCCTGCCACAGCAACGTCTGCAAGACATGCTGGATCATCGACACAGATGCCATCACCTCTTGTGAGAACACCATCCACCAGGTACACGATACATACCCGCGCAACTTGGTTTTCTATCTGATACACCATGGGAAAGCATGTCC
The DNA here is from genome assembly GCA_024679065.1 of Sphyrna mokarran. NCBI lineage: Eukaryota > Metazoa > Chordata > Chondrichthyes > Carcharhiniformes > Carcharhinidae > Sphyrna > Sphyrna mokarran. The sequence goes on from JAGIQG010000019.1 coordinate 31,421,152, forward strand.
CAAGGTAGGTACGTTGGGGAAACCATTCAGATGCTACGACAATGGATCAATGAACATTGCTCGACAGTCACCAGGCAGGAACGTTCTCTTCTTGTTGGGGAACGTCTCAGCAGTCACAGGCATTCAGCTTCTGATCTTTAGGTAAGCATTCTCCAAGGCAGCCTTTACGACACATGACAACACAGAATCATTGAGCTGAAATGACTAGCCAAGTTCTGCATCTTTGAGAAAGGCCTTAACCGGGATCTTGGGTTCATATCACACTATCTGTAACCCCCTCGATTTGAGCAAAATCTCGCCAACTATCCTGGCTGGAAACAATACATATATCTTTAACCTACGTTTAACCCTCTCTCCACTTACATTGTCTTTATCGTCAAGACGTGATTACTGTAATGATTCATATTCCAATCATTGTCTTGTAAATTGAGTTTGTGTTTACATATGCCCTGTTTGTGAACACAACTCTCACTCAACTGATGAAGGGGAAGCACTCGAAAGCTTATGCGACCAAATAAACCTGTTGGACTTTAACCTGATGTTGTGAAACTTCATACTGTACCTACCCCAATCCAACAGCAGCATCTCCGCATCATGGCTTTAACAGTAATTAGAAGGGGGAATTGTTGTCCTATGATGCATCTCAATAAATACACCAAGACTCATCAGGCTGTGAATGTTTCTCAAACTGCAGCTGGGGAATCAGTCAACATGATGGATATGGCCCAGCTGATTGCCATACGAATGAAAACATTCAAAAGTGCAACAAAAGAGGACTTCTTCACTCTTTTGCCATTCAAAGAGACAAGAGGCAAGGATGTCTCCAATGAATTTAAAAGCCAAGTGACTGAGAAAACCATTCCGATTAACAAATTGGTTTCAATCACAACTGATAGCTGTTGCATTTTGCAGAAATTATCCTGAAATCTCCTCTTTTGTCAATTGCCACTGTTATCCACTAACAAGTACGAGCAAGCAAGGTTCCTGACTTTTCTCATGTAATGATAGTTGTTGTCAAGATCATCAGCTCAATCTGTGCCAGAGGTCTGCAACATGGCATGTTCAAATCACTACTCAGTAATCTTGATGAGCTAATGGTAGGCTAATCCTTCATGAGATTTTTATGGTTCTTAAGTCAAGGAAAAGTCCTCCAGAAGTTTTGATATCTGCTCTCTGAAATTGTCATTTTTCCTCAAATCAAGAAATGAGATGTATAGCGAGCTGTCAGATAACACGTAGTTGCAAGACTTGGCATTTCTTACAGATATAAATGCAACATTGAAATGGCTGAACCATGAACAGAAGGGGAGGGACAAGATTTGTCACACATGATCAGTGTGGTAAACATGTTGAAAGTTGAAACTGGACCTGTGGTTCTCCCAGTTAAAGGACAAAATTATTGAGCACTTTCCAAATCTAGAGGAAATCAAGTCAAACAGCAAGGATTTCATTCAAATAAATTCTGAAGAATTTGGAAGAGAAATTCAACAGACAATTTCAGAAATTAGAAGATGGAACAAATCATTATGTTTGCCTCAAATCCTTTTCTTCAAGTGGACACTGGAGATCTGACAGCAAAATTTCAGCAAGTGTTCAAATAAAGCAGTGGACTTGACACGGAAATAATCACCATGCAAAAATGACAGAGCAGAAAACTAGGTCAAGAGACAAAGAATTTTGGGGACTTGTAAACAGGAAGAATCCCTGTTTCTCCCTGGCGTTGTGTGCGCTCAAGATAAAGGCTTACTTTGATTCCATATACCTCTGAGGTGGCTTTTTTCCCCAGATGAAAATTGTCAGGTCCAAGTATTAAATTCGTCTCATAAATGCATTCTGATGGAATGCATGAGACTGGCCATGTCAAACCGCGACTCAGACTTCACAGAACTCTGAGAAGTACATCATATGATCCCTTGAGCCTGCTCCACCATTTGATCAACCATGATCTAATATGTTTGCGTTTCATGTTCTACATTCCCATCTACTCCCAATTATCTTTGATTCCCCTTGCCCAATACAAACTCTTCTACCTTTGTCTTAACAATATCCAATGACTCCACTTCCACCACCTTTTGGGATGAACCACCAGAAGGTTCCTCCATGAAACTCCCTTTTATTTAGTGATTCCCTATAAGGTCGCCAATTAGATGGACTTGTGTAGCACATTTTCTTTTTAGATGAAGTCCTCAGAATGTCTGTGAAAAAACACTGCTGGAGAACTGGCAAAATCTTGACAAGCGGTCCCAAAAAGTACAACTTTAATCTAATGTAGTCCATCTTCAGTAACAAATGGTCAAAATTCTCATCACCAACTTACTTATTCCTGTTCCGGTAGTCGATGTTAAAGAGGTAAGTAATTGACTTGCCAGTGACCAAAATGGTGTACGACCTCTTCTATATACATTAGCAGGCAATTTGATTGTCAAAGTCTTATCAAATCTTGGGACAGCTGTTCCTGGAACATGCACCAACTCTTTCATCAAGATGCTGCCTTCTGCTAAAAGTGTTGCATCCACAATTTCAGAACAGGGGAAGGAAGAATATGCATCTCACTGGCTGACAACGTGGAAGAATTAGCTTGACATGTTACCGAAATGTGGTGTTCAAACCATCCAAACCATTGTGTCGTGCGAACAATGATCCCCAACTAAACAAAAGCATGCACATGCTTCTACCAGGGTCCATTTGGAAAGTCCCATAGCAAAAGCACACAACCTTAAGTGAACATCATCCTCAGCCACTGCTGCTGCCAAATCATAATTAGAGCTTAAATCTGCATCTGGGCTATCTTTGAAGCTTATTAGTGTTAAATGTACATGTATAAAATTGCTCCCATAAACTTCAAGGCTGAAAAAGCTTCATCTTAAATGGGTTAGAAACAAAATTAACAGAAATTTGTACACCGTTACATTATTTGCTCCAGAGGAAAACAAGACAAATACCTGCATTATACAATGGTTAATAAAGTAAAAATCTTCCATTAAGATTAAAATAGAACGGAGCAAAATACTGCATTAACTGACTGAGCAAAAATATATCCTATAAATCTCAATAAAAGAGAGGAGGATAATGACAATATGACCTGCAATCGCAAACTTTGACAGACGTTTTTTGGCATGATGCAACTATAACTGGTTGACTGAAACATTCTGCTTTAGATTAAATACTTCAATTTTACTAAGTAATCATAGCAAATACTAATTATACAATTGGCAGTTTCTCAAGTTCTATTCCTTCTACAAGCATTGCAAATTTGGAAAACTCAATTCTGTTTTATTTATTACCATACTTTCTAACAGATTCACAAAAAAATGCTTAGATGTCAGATATTAAGCCACATATTAAATGATGCGAGTATGTTTTCAATATGATCAACAATTGAGAATCAAGAGTCAGGTATAAGAAAATTCCCCAATAAACCCTTCCCATTACATAGAGAAAATTATGATTCCAAGAATGTAAATGTACATTCATAGCTTTGACTTTGTTTAATCGGCTGAATCCAAAAATGGAAACTGCTTTACTCGTGTGACAATAGGCAACACGAGAAAAGCTTGTATTTATAAAGCAACTCGAACATAGAAAATATCCTCAGACACTTTATAGAAATGTAAGGAAAATGGCTGCCAAGCTAATATAACAGATATTAGGAGGAATGACAATATGTTTGCTCAGAGAGTTGGGTCTTAAAAAGGACTATAATGAAGAAAAAGGACAGAGGTGTTAAGAAAAAGCCTAGAAGTGTGAAGCTGTAGTAATCAAGGTGAATCAAAGAGAAAGGGAAGGATTATGGAAATCTCTGCATCACACTGAGCTGAGAATGTGGGTGGTTGGCTGGAGGAGAATACAAAGAGAAGATTTATAGGAAGTTAGAGATAGAACGTAACAAGGCATGGAGAGTTCTAAACACACACACAAAAAGAGTATTTTAAATTGGAGGTGTTGGAAGAACCAAAGGGCAAAGTAGTCAGCTAAAACAGGCTAAGAGCTGACAGAGAAAATTGTTGAATCAGTTTCAGTTTAGGGAAGCCACATGCTAGGTGTCTGGTCATGTCTCCATGTGACAGAGGCATGAATGAGGGTTTCAGTGTTAAGACAGGCTGAAAAGAGGCGATGACAGTGGTTATGGAGGTAGACAATCTCGAGAGATATATGATGAGGAGCAAGAGGATTACATTTATATAGCATCTCATTTCATTTTTCAAACATCTCAAAGCTTTCCCCATGCATCATAACTTGCATTTATATAACACCTCAACATAGCAAAATGCCCCCAGGCACTTCACAGGAGGACTGTCAAACAAAATCTAAGTAAGAATTTAGCAACACCAATTTATAATCCAACCGATTTATTTGATAGTAAAAAAGCAAGCTTTCAACACTCCGTGTCTTCCTCAGGCAAATGCAGTGTTCTGGTCTGCAATAGCACACATCAGCACAGACAGTCAGAGATTGCTGATTAGAATGCGAATCCTTACATCTAACCTGCTATTCAAGTGTTAAAGTGGCGAACAATGTGTGTGAAGGGAATCCTGAGCATTGTGGGAGAATTGTGTATTTTCTCCAGACAGCACAGTGAGTGAGGTTTTTTGCTAACCCAGGCAAGTTACGGGGGTTACAGATAGTGTGTCATGAAGCCAAGATCCCTGTTAAGACCGTCCTCATGTGTGCGGAGCTTGGCTATTGCAGACCAGAACACTGCATTTGCCTGAGGAAGACACAGAGTGTTGAAAGCTCGCTTTTTTACTATCAAATAAATCGGTTGGATTATAAATTGGTGTTGCTAAATTCTTACTGAGTTCTTACCACCCCAATCCAACGCCGGCATCTGTACATCAAAACAAAATCTAAGCCACACAGAATTATTAGAGCAGGTCAAAAACTATGTCAAAATGGAAGCTTTAAAGACCATCTTACAGGAAGACAAAGACAAAGACAAACGGCAGAGAGATTTAGGAATAGGATTCCAGAGTATATCGAATGCTTCGAACTTCACTTGATATTTTTACAAAAATGCACCTTCCATTGTGTGCTATGCATATCAATTTGATTAACAATAGATTATTTGTTTTTGTTGGTTAAGAAAGGAGTAGTCTGGACGATGGGCTGGAGTGGGGCATAAAGTCAACATTCTTATTCAAATAAATATGCTATCAACTCAGCCAAGCTACATTACCTACTGTCAAATTCCACAAATAAGGTGGCTTGGACAATTCACAAGCAGAAATGTCAAGTGATGTAATTTGGATTATAATATTTATCATATTTCACTCTCAAACTACAAGCCCTGAACTTAAGAGTTACATTTTCCTCAATGTTGACTATGAGGTGGTGATCAGCCTCTATCTCATCAGCTTAGCTCCTCATCTTTCCCCAGAAATAGATGGATAGTTATTTTGAACATTTTCTCAAGTAAGAACTGGAGTCAGCTGCTAAAACAGATTAGAACCAAAACTTATAGATAGATGAAATGTTCAATGAGAGTTTAATTAAAATTTAATTGAAACAATATAAAATTAAATATTGAGGGATTAAGAGTCCTGTGAAAGTGAATAAAGAGGAGTAAAAATCAACCAGCAAAAATCAACAGTTGACAGTTCACTTCTACTGCAGGATATTTCAACCAGCAATATGACATGTTTTTTATATTTGGCCATTTAAAAAAGGGAGTTAAATCCCAATTAGTTATAATATATTTAAAGTTGATGGGATAACACTAGATATGGCTGGATGTGGACAATTTATCTAAACTAGTTTATTCAAAGAACATCCCTGGCACATAATAATATTTCAGAAGAGGCTGCAACTTTGAGACATCACTGAAGTAACTAGTTAACAGCTGTCGCTTGCTACATTAAAAACAGACACTACATAGATAAAACAAAAATTCTTGAATGCACAAAAACACAAACATGCTACAAACAAAACCAAAAGGAGAAAACAAAATTGCGGCTTTGAGCTACTCCCAAAGGAATGATCCAAAACAAGAGAACATGAAATGCTGAACTGTGGAATAAAATTCTTAGTGAATTTGTAACCTAAGTGATTGCTTCTGTTTCAGATTTCTACAATCAAAGATTTAAAGCTTTCAACCATGATGGCACAAGTTTAAAAAAAAGCATAAATGCGAGGTGATGCATTTTGGGAGAAAGAATGTGGCGGGGAGGTATATGATAAAGGGTAGACATATTAAAAGTATGGAAACACAAAGGGACCTGGGGGTGCAGATGCACAAGTCTCTGAAGGTGGCAGAGCAGGTGGAGAAGGTTGTGAAGAAAGCATATAGTATGCTAGCCTTTATAGGAAGAGGTACAGAGTACAACAGCTGGCCTTTAATGTTGCAGTTGTATAAAACATTGGTTAGACCTCATTTGGAATACTGTGTCCAGTTCTGGTCGCCTTACTACCAGAAGGATGTGGAGACTCTGGAGAGAGTGCAGAGGAGGTTTACCAGGATGCTGCCTGGTATGGAAAGTCTGAGTTATGAGGAGAGGTTAGGCAAATTGGGACTGTTTTCCTTAGAAAGACATAGATTTAGAGGAGATCTGATAGAGATGTACAAGATTGAGGGTATAGATAGAGTAAATAGGGTTAAGCTTTTTCCTAGGATGGACTCAAATAGCACGAGGGGTCACGGGCTTAGGGTGAGGTGGGTAAGGTATAATTTGGATGCTAGAGGGAGTTTTTTCACACAGAGGGTGGTGGGGGTATGGAATGCGCTGCCAAGTAAAGTGGTGGAGGCAGGTACTCTGGAGTTATTTAAGAAATACTTAGATGGGCACATGAACAGAATGGGAATGGAGGGGTATAGAAACCTGATTTAAAATAGGGATCATGAGCCTTGGGAGTCCCTGGGAAGTGTGTAAATAGATGATGATATTGATGTACTTGTTTTTATCCTACAGGTGCTTTGGTCCACCTTGTTGTCTAACGAGGGGCATACATGCGATGGGTCGTGAGAGGGCGGCTCTTGGATTTTTTTTCGAGAGTATCCTAGTGCTTCACATCGTTAGTGTACGCTTGACCTGGACCATTTGATAGGCAACACGACAGCTCAGTGACTATCGCTGTGCTGTGCAGATACATGGATTTGGGCCTGTGTCTGTGGGAGTTTGCACATTCTCCCTGTGCTTGCGTGGGTTTTCTCCAGTTTCCTCCCACATCCCAAAGATGTGCTCTTAGGCTAACTGGCAAAACAAATTCTCCCTAAATTGTCTCAAATTTGGTTTTTAATCCATAGATCTATAAACATTGAGAGATCACAGGTAGAGATGGGAACATCGGGGTGGCAGCTCGGGTCTGTTTCCTGTGCGGTTTTGTTCTTCATTCTTTATTCATATGTATGTTTTTAAAATCATTATGGAATTATGATGAAATTATATATTATTGACATTTTCTTTAAATCCTTAACAGCATGCTGGCTAATTGCTGCAAAACTCAGAAACAAACTTCCAGCAACAAATATGTAACAGTAAGCATTTGGCAACTGAAGCTCCTTTCTAGAAAAGACGACCAACAAAATAAGCCTTTTTGTTCCACACAAAAACTCCCAACGATAGCTAGAGCACAAAAAAAACAAACGTCAGTACTTTTGACTATAGAGCTTTTTTTCATTTATGATCTGCTCCTTTGGTCACATCCTAATTTACTGTTAGCAGCCAAACAACTTCTAATGCTTATCCACTATCAAACTGTACAGAATTATCAATTGGTGAAAGCTTGTAGTGGTCCCTCAATTTATCCAGGGTCCAGATATTCTTGGCAAGGGGTCAACTTAAAAATTTGCTTTTATACACCCAATCCATCATCTGTACCTGCAAATACTGCAGCAAAGAGTTTTAAAACATTTTCTCAAAACAGTCAACTCATTTAAAACATTTCCAGCAACTAGAACAACATAAATCTCACAGGTTCTGAAGCTCAAAAGAAAAATTAGATGATGACAATCAAGTTGGAAATATTATTCACAGGCAAAATTTTGGCTTCTTGATTTCAATTCAATCCTACAATTGATTGCAGATTAAACAAACAATGTTTACATTATGGTTAAAAATTCAAATCCATTGAGAAATTCAACAGTGCTCTCCCTCTCTTATTCTGCCAATTTTAAATCTCAAAAATTTTTTTGCTAGAATTTCACAGGATGACCTCTGAAAACTTTGTCACCAAGTCGACATATCAGAAGACTGGTAGAAAATACTTCTTGATCTTGCAATTTTAAAGAAATGTTAAGGAGCTTGTGTTTTAAAATTAAACAGATTTTAAAATTAAACAGTTAAGAAAGACACAGAACATTACTAAAAATATCAACAATACGATCTGTCTTGAACGCAACTGAGATCTTAGATCAAGAACTAAATTCTAGATTGATGTTATTTTTCATTCAATTGCATTCAGAGAAATTTAATTTCATACTTTTCAAAACTTAACTTCAATTACTTTCATCAATGAGCAAGTCGTCGTTGTGCAAGAGTCACTTAACAGCATTGTTGACAAAATCTTGTATCACGCATCAATTAAATTAGTCCTTCTTCATGGATGGGACATACTAGGTAATTTTTCTTTTTATTGGATAGACGTCAGTATTTTACTGGTCACCATCAATTCTTTCTTCAAAAAAGTGACTCCTCCTCCTTTTTGACCCCAGCCTCTTTTTCCTCTCCAAAGTTTTATATGTGCTATTGTTTCTCAACCTATGACCATCATTTTTCAGAAATACATATTGGAATCCCTTCAATCAGGTTTCTACTCAACCACATGAGCAACATGACTCTCAAAGTCATAAATACAAACAAAGATAAGATCTGAAAGATAAACGATCAGTCCTTATTTCACTTAGCCTGTGGTGTTTGACAAAGCTGACCGTACAACATCCTTCAGCACCTTTCCATTGTCGGGATTGCTATCAGGTTTTATTCTTGTGTATGTAGTTGCAGTAATAGAATCATATGTAACGCTTTCTCTTCTGCTCCTGCACTGTTATATCTGGAATCCCTCAACAATCCATCCTTGGCCTTCTTCTATTTCTTATCTATATGCTGACAATTAGCAACCAGATCCAAAAATTGGCAGTTTCTACATGCACGCCAATGACACCCATCTAGATTACTAACCCATCAGACTGTTGATCCAACATCCAATTTTGGATAGCATAAATTTTCTTTAACTAAATGTTGAGAAAAATGAAGTTTTTTTAGATCATGGCACAAACCTCATTAGCTAGCCACTGATTCCATTCTTCTTTGTTGCCCACTGAGGTTGAACCACACTGTTTGCAACCTTGGTGTCACATCTGGTCCTGATACAAGCTGCCAGCCGCAAATCTGCACTACTATGAAGGAAATTTACCTACTGCTGAAAGCCTCATCCTTGCCTTTCAATTTGACTTTCCAGATACATTCCTGAAGGCCTCCCATATTCTATCCTCCATAAACAAAAGGTGATCCAAAACTCTGCTGCCCTTGCTCTAACTTTGAAGTCCATTCAGCTTTTATCCTATGTTTGCTGACTCACATTGACCAGAGATTAAAAATTCTCACCCTTAGTCTCAAATCCCTCCATAGCCTCACCCTCCCATCTCTAAGCTCCTCGAGCTCAGAATGACAGCGTAGAATGGAAAAGATGAGGCCCAAGTGGAACGAGGAACAAGTAACGTGGAAATTTGGTGCGAGTATTTTTATTATTTTGTAAGCTATAATTTAGCTTTATTTAGATTAGTCCCTCCAAAAGACAGGTTAAGTGGATGGGCAACAATCGCAGGTAGAGTTTAAAAAGAGAAAAGCTGTGATGTTAGTGTGTCTTTAAGAGATTTCTTTTAAAAATCAAGCTCTGGGTTTGGGTGATTTCATTGCTGTAAGGAGGGAAAAAACCTATGGACAGTTCAGGTAACCTAAGTTCTTCAGCTTTCAATTTTGTTATGGCTGCAGTGTGAGAGGCAGTCTTGGAAGCAAACTGGAAAAGAAGTCTCTTTCTCTCTCAGTTTTGTTTTGAAATTTTACCAGTTAACTGCAAGAAAGGCCAGTTGCTATGCTGCAGTATAGAAACTGTATTTTGTTGTTTTGGGGATTGGATCTGACTAGAAACTGCTCTGCATTTTCAAAATCATTTGAAATCAGCATTCAACCCAGGGAACTGGATTCCAGTATCATGTGAACTTTAGTGAATTGTAATAATTCTGTTTAAAAGGATTTTGTTTATTAGATATTAGTTTTGATTGAAACATCTGATATATATTGGTTAAGGGTTATTTATTATTGTGGTTGTTTTGTTTTTGCTTGTAACTGATAGATGTTATTGCTAATTTTCATTCCATACATGTTAACAATATTCTTAAATCAACTTTGTTTGATAAAAACTCCCTCATGGGATTTTTTTTTTTAAATCATACCTGAAGTGGAACAAACATAACATTGTTTATCCTAGCCAAATTCAACATGTAAAACTTATGATTGAGGTGGGCTTCATAAAACATTTTGGAGTTTCTAATCTGAACCATAACATTGGGGATTTTACCGGGATTAAAATCTATATTTCTAGACTGATTTGGGATTATTGAACTCAGAAACAGTGAATGGTGAGCAAATTGGTTTATTCAGGTTTAAATAGGGAGTGCCCTGTGGAACAATGACTCTTTCATAATAACATAAGAAATAGGAGCAGGAGTAGGCCACACAGCCCCTCGAAACTGCCCTGCCATTCAATAAGATCATGGCTGATCTGCAGTGGTTCAGTACCACTTTACCGCTTTCTCCCCGTAACCCTTAATTCCCTTGTCAATTAAAAACCTATCCACTCTTGACTTGAACATATTCAGTGAGGAAGCCTCCACCACCTTATCAGGCAGAGAATTCCAAAGATTCACCACCCTTTGCGTGAAGAAACCCCTCCACAACTCTAATCTGAACCGCACCCCTCCCCTCCCCCCAAATCTTCAGGCTGTGCCCTCTAGTCCTGCTACCTTTGCTAAGTGGGAAGAGTCTCTCAACATCTACCTTATCCATCCCCTTCATTATCTTGTACGTCTCTATAAGATCCCCTCTCAGCCTTCTAAACTCCAAAGAGTACAACTTAGCCTATTCATTCTCTCATAATCCAATGCCCTCATCTCTGGTATCAACCTAGTAAACCTTCTCCGCACCTCCTCCAAGGCCAATATATCCTTCCTCGAATGCGGTGACTAAAACGGCACACAGTACTCCAGCTGTGGCCTCACCAGCACCCTATACAGCTGCAACAGAACTTCCCTACTTTTATATTCTATCCCCCTATCTATAAAGGCCAACATTGCATTCGCCTTCTTAATCACCTGCTGCACATGCATACTGTGTTTTTGCGATTCGTGCACAAGGACCCCCAGGTCCCTCTGCATCGTCGCATGCTGCAGCTTTTCTCCATTTAAATAGTAGTCCTTCCTACCATTATTCTTACCAAAGTGGATAACCTCAGGGGTGGAGGAAGCCACGCAAGGTGGTTTGCAAAAGGTGACTAAAACAAAACTTTTGGAATTGGCAAAAACATTGCAGTTGATATTGTCTGAGTGTTCAGAAACGGCAGATAATTGTGGCTACAGCTGAGCATTTAAAATTGCCAGAAACACAATCAGAATCAATGGAGACGGTGAGAATTCAATTACAAATGAAACAGTTTGAACATGAAAAATAATTAAAACACCTTGAATTTGAAATAAAGCAAAACACAGAGAAAGAGACTTCTTTTCCAACTTGCTTCCAAACTGCCTCTCACATTGCAGCCAAAACAAACTGAATGCTGAAACACTTCAGTCACCTGACCTACCCAGTTTTCCAGCAATGACGGCATCCAAGGCTGAGAGTTTGATTTTTTTTAAAAATCTCAAAAGTACACTATCATCACAAAATACAATATTTTTAATAGGCGTGCAACTTGTAAATGTCAATATACAGAAAGGCTTGGATGTGTTTGTTGAAGGAACACAAAACGTTAACACGCAATCAGAAAAGCAAATGGCGTATTATTTTTTATTGCAGTGGTGTGAATTGCACAAATAAAAAAAATTTGCCTTCTGTCCCTGTATCCAAGCCATTAATACATATTGTAAATATAGCTGGGGCCCAAGGATCAAACTCTGTGGCATCCCACTAGTTACTTCTTGCCATCCAGAAAAAAAAAACATTTATCCCAACTCCGTCTTGATTGGAAAACGGCTAATGTTATGCTGCTGTTTAAAAAAGGTAGCAGACAAAAGACAGGGAATTATAGGCCGGTTAGCTTAACGTCTGTAGTTGGAAAAATGCCAGAATCCATCATCAACGAAGAAATAGCACTACACCTAGAAAAGAACGGTTTGATCAAGCAGATGCAGCACAAATTCATGAAGGGGAAATCATATTTAACAAACTTATTGGATTTCTATGAGGATGTGACTAGTGCGGTAGGCAGAGGGGAACCGGTGGATACGGTGTTTTCAGATTTCCAGAAGGCGTTTGATAAGGTGCCTCGTAAGAGGTTGCTGCATGGAGTTGGGGCAAGGTGTTAGCGTGGATAGAGGATTGGTTGTCTAATAGGAAGCAGAGAGTTGGAACCAATAGGTGCTATTCTGGTTGGCAGTTGTTGACTAATGGAGTGCCGCAGACATCGGTGCTGGGGCTTCAACTATTTACCATTTACATAGAGGAGAGGGCTGAGTGTAGGGTAATGAAATTTGCTGATGACATGAAGATGAGTGGAAAAGCAAATTGCATGGAAGGTGCGGAAAGTCTGCAGAGAGATCTGGATAGGCTGAGCAAGTGGGTGGGCCAGGACCTGGCAGATGGAGTATAATGTTAGCAAATGAGAGGTTATCCACTTTGGTAGAAATAATAATAGGAGGGATTATTATTTAAAGGGCGAAAAGCTGCAGCATGCTACGGTTCAGAGGGACCTAACGTCCTTGTGCATGAATCGCAAAAACCCAGACTGCAGGTGCAGCAAGTGATCAAGAAAGCAAATGGAACGTTGGCCTTTATAGTGAGGGGGATACAATATAAAAGTAAGGAGGTCTTACTGCAACTGTACAGGGTACTGGTGAGGCTGCAACTGGAGTATTGTGTGCAGTTTTGGTCAACGCATTTGCAAAAGGATATACTGGCCTAGGAGGGACTGCAGAGAAGGTTCAGTAGGCTGATACTGGAGATGAGGGGGTTAGCCTATGAGCAGAGATTGAATAGGCTGGGTCTGTACTCGTTGGAGTTTAGAAGGCTGAGGAGGGATCTTATAGGGACATACAAGATAATGAAGGGGCTAGATAGTGTAGAGGTAGAGAGATTCTTTCTGCTTAGAAAAGATAACAGAACTAGAGGGCACAGCCTCAAAATAAGGGAGGGGGGAGCAGTTTAGATCGGAGTTGAGGAGGAACTTCTTCACTCAAAGAGTGGAGAGTCTCTGGAATTCTCTGCCATTGAAGTGGTGGAGGCTACCTTGCTGAATATATTCAAGTCACGGGTAGATAGGTTGCAGATAGACAAGGGAATTAAAGGCTTTGGGGAGAAAGCGAGAAAGTGGAATTGATCCACTTCGGATTAGCCATGATCTTGTTGAAAGGCCAGGCTCGGAGGGTTAGATGGCCTACTTCTGCTGCTATTTCTTACGTTCTTATGTCTTCCATCCATCAGTCAGTCACCTACCCAAGCTAATAAATTATCCCTAATCCTATGTGATCAAACCTTGAGAGAATTAATCTTTTGCATGGCACCTTATCAAATGTCTTCCGGAAGTCCAGATATACAACATCTACAGAATCCCCATTATCCATTTTGCTTGTTACATTTTCACAGAAATCTAGCCAATTAGTCAAACATTATTTGCCTTTCATAAAACTCTGCTGACTCTGATAGATAGTGTTTTGACTTTCCAAATGTCATGATATTTTTTTTCCTTGATAATTGATTCTAACACTTTCCTTACAACAGCACTTAAACTAAATTTCCCACATTTTGCCTCCCTCCCTTTTTGAATAAGGGTGTTACATTAGCATTTTTCTAATCCATTGGAACCTTTGTGATCAGGAAATTTTGGAATATTTTAACCAATGGATCCATTTTAAGTACATTGCTTGTTTGTTAAAAGATTACTTAAAAATTAATTATAAACAATAAAAGAAAATTATTCCAATACATTGAAATAATCAGTCAATGCACTCCACTCTGGGCATATGTCCTCATCTATACATCAAACTCCTGTTAAAAATTCTTATAGAGAAGGGCAAAAACAAGCACAGGAATTGATCGGCCCTACATTTGAAGGATTGTAACTTTTCCAAGAATGCAACCAGCAATAATGTTGAAATAAGGGATGATGATTTTCATTATTCACAACACTGTCAAAATTCAAGAGCTGATTTTGTCATTAAAGACCTGCTCTTCAACGAGTCTTATCTCGTTGCACTCTGACAGTAACAGCCGAGGAGATCCTGAATTCATAAACATGGGCTCCGAATAAATCGCAGAATTTAACACCATTTGGGTCCTGTTGTGAAGGGGATCACTGATTAAAATAGAAGAGTAGCTAGGATCGAGGTTTTTCAATAAGCTTGAGTTGTTAGTGTTAAAAATTGAAAACAAATCCAAAAAATAGTGCAAGCATAATTGCCTAATCTACCTGTATGCTATTGAATCAGACAGACAAGTACAATATTGTCTACTGACTTATGAGGTTAAGAGCCAAACTGTCATTGATCAATATGTGGAACACAAGGATCTAAAAGATGCTTTGACACAATGAGCTCAGACTACTTCATGACTATCGATGTAAGAGCAGCTGGTCAGTAATCATTCTGCTCAGCAGGTCATAACTTCTTAGCAACTGGGATGATAATGGCTGGTTTCCAAAAGCAAGGACAATATGCATGTGGAACATAATTTGAAAAACCAGAGAGAAAGGAACTACCAATTGATGATCATATTCCTTAATATTTTGTCCCCCAATCTGATCTGGGCTGTACGTTGTCCATAAATTCACTTGTTTGAATTGCTTCTCTTCTTCCAATTTGCTGATAGTAACCCAAGATTCATCTAATTCACAAAGTGAAATCTGCTGCAGGGTCACGTGTTCATTTAAACTGGCTAAAAATATCCATTCAATTCATTTGCAATATCATGAGGCTTATTTGTGGACGGAAAAGGGGATCATTTCTCACTTTCAATCACACAGTCTGACATTTTATATATATAGTTCCATGCATCTCTCAGCTTATTTAAGCTGAAAACAGTTATGCAGTCTGATTCTACACAATAAGTGTGTCTCAGTCCCTTACACAAATGTAATGTCTTTCCCTCACCATCGCTTTCAAGTCTTTTAAAATTCTGGGTTTCTCATTTGGATGGAAGTTAGTCATTTTAGTTTGGATATGAAGCTGTTCACAGATGATATAATCATTTATAAAATCTGTACTGTATAGAAGGCGGCCATTTGGCCCATCGAGCCTGAACCAGCAACAATCCCACCCTATCCTCGTAACCTCACATATTTACTCTGGCAATCTCCCCGAAAGGTCAATTTAGCATGGCCAATCAATATAACCTGCACATCTTTGGACTGTGGGAGGAAACTGGGCCACCAAGGGGAAACCCATGCAATATGAGGAGAATGTGAAACTCCATACAGACTGTGATCCAAACTACAAATTTAATCTTGGTCCCTGGCGCTGTGAGAAAGCAGAGCTAACTAATGTGCCACTGTGCCACCCAAATGATATATGATATGACATCTGTGTTCTTATTTAAGACTTCATCCTCCATAAAAAAAATTCTAATTTTTGTTACCAAAGCAAATTTGCAGATCTTAAATGGCCAGGTAATTCCAAACTTCAACCACTTTCCTGCCAGGTTTTACCATTTTCAGTTTTGTTGATCTGCATCTTCAATCCTTGGTTGAATCAAAGACTTCTCAGAATCAAAAACAGAACAAAAAAAAATTAAGAATCATAGAATCCCTAAATAGAATCAGGCCAATCAGTCTATACCGATTCTGACGAAGCATCTTACCCAGGTCTACCCCGGCTCTATCCCCATAACCCCGATTCTCCCTAACTACATATCTGGGGTCATTAAGGGGCAATTTATCATGGTCAGTCCCAGTAATATGCACATCTTTACAATGTGGAAGGAAACTGAAACCATTCCTCACTTCAAGGCAGATCTAACTTACAACATTGATCAAGTTCTTGGCAGCTCACTATCAACTTTTGTTCAATAACATTTCTTAGAAGTGCCTTGCTATATTTTGTTATCTTAAACACACCATGTACATGGAAGCTTTTGTTATGTTCATTTGAAATGCTGGCAATTTTTGCAATTTCAAACATGTTTGATGCACATCTTAAAATTACTTCAACTACCTCTAGTTAAACACAATGCTGAAAGATAAGATCTCTTATTATGCAAGATGATAAATGAAAACAGCTTTATGTGGCGCTAACAGAATAAAAGTTTGTTTGTTCAGATGCCTTTGAAATACGATGATCTGATTTTTCATTGTTCAGTGGTGGACTCTAAGCCCATAGAATGCCCAATTGTTTAGTCTGTTGTTGGCAGAAAATCCAAAAGGCAATGTTATAGACTAAAATATTTTTGTTTTGTGAGAAACTCCAAGATGTTCGTGCATGTGGAATATTTCACATGCATTACTTTTGAAACAATGAGAGAAATTTACTAATACAATGATTTGAAAGTGTTTTCATTTTTTCATCCAGTTCCTCAAGTATCCTGAAATCTTATCTTAAGCAAAGCTTCATGAAAAGTTCCAATAATACACACGTTATTTAAATGAATATCATGCGTTCAGAATGGACTCATCATAATTTTGTGACTTGGGCAATTACCTTGGCCAAGAACATGCAATAATGACCAGTACATAGAACATAACAGCGCAATACAGGCCCTTCGGCCCTTGATGTTGCGCCGACCAGTGGAACCATTTAATGACCCTCTAACCTAAACTATTTCAATGTTATCCAAATGCCTATCCACTGACCATTTGAACGCCCTTAAAGTTGGCGAGTCCACAACTGCTGCAGGCAGGGCATTCCACACCCTCACTACCCTCTGAGTAAAGAACCTACCTTTGACATCCATCCTATAACTACCACCCTGTAATTTAAAGCTATGTCCCCTTGTGTTAGCCACCACCATACGAGGACAAAGGCTTTCATTGTCCACCCTATCTAACCCTCTGATCATCTTGTATGCCTCAACCTTCTTCTCTCTTATGAGAATAACCTCAAGTCCCTCAGCCTTTCCTCATAAGACCTTCCCACTATACAAGGCAACATCCTGGTAAACCTCCTCCACACCCTTTCCAATGCCTCCACATCTTTCTTATAGTGCGGCGACCAGAACTGTATGCAATACTCCAGGTGTGGCCGCACCAGAGTTTTGTAGAGTTGTAACATGACTTCACTGCTCCAAAATTCAATCCCTCTAACAACAAAAGCTAACATACTGTACGCCTTCTTAACAACCTTATCAACCTGGGTGCCAACTTTCAGGGAGCTATGCACACGTACACCGAGATCTCTCTGCTCATCGACACTAAGAGTCCTTCCATTAGCCGTATATTCTGTACTCCTGTTACTCTTACCAAAGTGAATCACCTCTCACTTTTCTGTATTAAACTCCATTTGCCACTTCTCAGCCCAACTCTGCAGCCTACATTCCTCTGCAAACTGTAACATCCATCCACACTGTCTACAACTCCACTGACTTTGGTGTCGTCAGCAAATTTACTAACCCATATTTCTACACCTTCATCGAGGTCATTTATGACAAACAGCAGTGGCCCCAAAACAGATCAGTGAGGCACACCACTTGTAACTAGGCTCCAGGTTGAATAATTCTCATCAACCACCTTCTGTCTTCTACAGGACCACAATGATACACAACGTTGTTTTGACTAGAGTTTACTCAAAAATTGGACTATAAATCCAGAAATATCAGACTAGCAATAAAAAAATGAGGAAACAACTGCACCAATAGCAACAGACTAATCTGACAAGAATGAACATTTTATCTTCCATTTCTACAACAAAAGGTATAACTGAACATATCTTGCATTAAATAAGTTTAGCAATTGCATTAGTTTCTTAATCTATAACAGAGTCATATCATTGTTTATTATTCATTCATTTTAGTGGCTCTTTAGCCATTCTAATAGAATGTAGTAAATGTGCTAAACACACAGTGGAATTTAGTATTACCATAGAAAAAACCTCTTCCAACCAGCAAATTGAAAGAGGATACATAGAGGGGAGGTGGTGGGAGCATGTAGCACACCCTTTGATACAAAGATACTTTTAGATGTTGTTATTGCCCATTTTTAAGTGCCCTTGAGAAAAAGTGGTGGCGAGCTGCATCCTTGAACCGCTGTACTTCATGTGGTGCCAGTACACAAACAGTACTATAGGGAAACAATTCCAGGATTTTGAGCCAGTGACAGTGAAGGAATGGCCAATTAGTTCCAAGTCAGTATTCTGAGTGGCTTGGAGTGGAACGTCCAGGTGGCAGAGTTTCCAAATGCCTGCTGCTCTTGTACTTCTAGATGGTAATGATTGTTAGGTTTGGAAGATGCTGTCCATTGAGTCTTGATGATTTCTTGCGGCATACGTTGTAGATGTTGCACACTGCTGCTACTCTGTACCAGTGCAGAATGTGAACGTTTGTGGATAGACTGTCAGTCAAGTGGGCTGCTTTGTCCTGAATGATGTCAAGCTTCCTGAACATCATTGGGTTTGCACTCATCCAGGAGAATGCTCCATCACACCGCAGGATCCCTAGCCAACACACTCTTGCACAGTATTTACGTAGCTAGCCCAGTTCAGTTTCTGGTCACTGGTAACCCCTAGGATATCGATAGTCGGGGCTTCAGCAATTGTAATAGCATTCGATGTCAAGGGGCGATGGCAAGATTCTATCTGGTTGGAGATGGTCATTGCCTGGCACTTACGCGGCATGAACGTTACTTGTCAACCCAATATAGTCCAGGTCTTGCCACAAACGATACCGAACATTGTGCAGTCTTCAGCAAATATCCCCACTTCTGACATTATGGTGGAAGCGAGGTCACTGATAAAGCTGCTGAAGATGGTTAGACTGAGAGCACCATCCTGAAGGACTCCTGCAGTGATGTCCTGGAGCTGAGATGACCGACTTCCAACAATCACAACACCTTCCTTCTGAGCTAGGAATTCCTGATGAGGCACTGGCCCAGTGGTATTATCACTGAACTATTAATCCAGAAATCTAGTTAATGTTCTGGGTTCCCAGGTTCAAATACTACACAGTGGAATTTGAATTCAATGAAAACATTTGGAATTAAGCATCCACTGATGACTATGAAATCATGGTCAATTTAGTGGATAAGTGGATTTAGTGGATAAGTGGATTTAGTGGATAAGTATATGGATGAGAAGGGAATGGTTTAGTTAGGAGGGGCATTGCTTTTTATTTTGGTCGGCACAACATCGAAGGCCGAAGGGCCTGTTCTGTGCTGTATTGTTCTATGTTCTATGTTCTAATTGTCGGAAAAACCCATCTGATTCACTAATGTCCTTTAGGGAAAGAAACCTGCCATCATTACCTGGTCTATCCTAAATATGACTCCAGGGCCACAGCAATGTGGTTAACTCTCAATCGCCCTTAAACAACAAGGGATGGGCAATAAATGCTGGCCAGCCAGCGATACCTATATCCCACAAATGAATAACAAAAATCCCCAATTCACATTGACTCCAATTTTGCTAGGGCTCCTTGATGCCACATTGGGTCAAATGCAGCCTTAATTTCAAGGACAGTCACTGTTACTTCATCTCTGTAGTCCAGCTCTTTTGTTTATGTTTGAACCAAGGTCTTGATCCAAAACCAATGTCATAGAATCCCAACAGTGCAGAAGGATCCCATTTGGCCCATCAAGCCTGCACCAACAACAATCCCACCTAGGCCTTTTCTCATAACCCCCTCATATTTACCCTGCTAGTCCTCTGACACTGAAGGCCAATTTATCATGGCCAATCAATCATCTTTGGAGTGTGGGAGGAAACGCACGCAGACATGAGGAAATGTGCAAACTGCACACAGATAGTAACCAAAGGCCAGAATTCATCATGGGTCCCAGATGTTGCAAGACAGCAGTGCTAACTGTTGTGCCACTGTGCTACCCCAACAGAACAAATTCTGAGTGCCAATAAGCAAGTTACTGCTACGCAAGTTACTGCTACGCAAGTTACTGCTACGCAAGTTACTGCTTGATAGCACTGCTCCATCACTTTACTCATGATTACGACAGATTGATGGGATAGTGATTGACCAAGTTGGATTTGTCCTGTTGTGTGTACAGGACATGACTTGGCAATTTTCCATGTTGCTAGGAAAATGCCAGTGTTGTAGCTGCACTGAAACGGTTTGGCCTTTGCAGTCTCTAGTGAACTCTGTGGGGAGTAAATCAAATTGGCTGTAGACTGGCACCTATGATGCTGGGGACCTCCGGAGGAGGCAGAAATGGATCACTCACTCAGCAATTCGGGCAGAAGATTACAGGAAATGCTTCAGCACTCGCAAGATCCCACCAGCAACATTGCCTGAAAACATTTACAGCAGGATTTTCCCCTCCAACCCCACCATTGGTGAGCAGTGGATTAGTCTGGTTTAATATACTTCTCACTGCCAGGTGAGGATGCCACAGTGTGAATGTGCCATCAACAGGACCGGAAAATATCACCAGAACAAATTACCATAAAATTCCAGCTTCAGTTTTCACATGTACACAGCTCTACCTCATCACAATCATTCTCAATCATGTGACGATATTGTGCCTTTAAGAAATGCATTTTAGTCTTTTTTGTGCTGAATATTTTACTAGCCCCTTCCATTTTATGGGGACCATGTTGTATACTATATTATGACTGCAGCAACATTATAGATCTTATTTATTTCTAAATGCAGGGCTCTGTTGTTTTGAGTTTTCTCCTGGGATTTTGCGAGTAGGCTTGATGTTTGACAGGTTAGGTCATATGACTGGGTACATTTCAGCATTCACACAGACCTCAAGACAGTCTGCTTTTGGGATTTTGAGTGAGGTTTCTTTTTCTGTATCTCTTATTCTGTCGGAAGTGGAGACTGGAATCTGCCAAGAAATAAGTCTTTTCCTCAGATTCCACTGCTTGCATGGAGCTTTCTCTGAAAGTTGCTGCATGAGAATTAGAAGACCAGTCTCTGTCTGGATCACTCAGATGTTAAAAGGCCAGAAATCTAATTAGTGCTAATTAGTTCTGAAAAAGGGATTTATGGCTGTGGGGAATGCTGCTCAAGTGGAACAATAGAGATAGCTAGCTGTTAAGAATTATATTTGTTATGTTTAGGTATTTTAATTGGTAAAAGTTATGCTAATTTTTTTTGTTACATTCAACTGTGTTCTTAAATAAAAAGTTTGTTTTAATAGAAGTTTCCTAGGGGGCATCTGAATCCCACTGGGTGAAAACACCTTATGCTCACTCCAATGCCACAATCAAATGTAAAAGTTAGGGTTTAGGCTAGCTTCATAAAATACCTGGAATTTCTGATCTGATCCTTAACAGTTCCTTTACTGTTGCCATATTATTAGATTGCTTGTCCAGTATTGCTGTAATGAGCAGAAATTTCCTTCAACTAAACATTGGCAAGACTAAAGCTGTTGTCTTCAGTGATGTTTCCTAGTCACTGACTTCATCACACTCCCTGACAGTAGTCCAAAATCAAACCATTGTTCATAGTCTTGCTAGCATAACTGACTTGAAGATGAGCTTCCAAGCACACATCCCTGCACTCACTAAGATAATTTATGTCTACCTCCATAACTCCAACTAAGCCTAAGCTCAGTTGCTGCTGAAAACCCTTAGCCATTGACTATTACAATATAACCCTAAGCTAGTCTTCAATATTCAACCTCTGCAAAAAAGTGAGGCAATTCAAACTTTGCAGTCTGTCTTTTTATTCATACAAATTCATCCAAGCCTACCTTGGCTCCTGGTCAACAAGTTCCTCGCTGTTAAAATTCTCATCTTGGTTTTTAACTCCATCCATGGCCTGTCTCTCCCTCATCTCATTGAGCTCCATAAACCTCTGAGATAGTTGTGCTCATCTAATTCGGATTCTCTTGGGTAACTCTGCTTTTTAGTTGACCTGCCTCGCGACCATACCTTTAGTTGCTGAAGCCTTAAAATTCTGTGATTTTCTTCTCAAACCTTGTGTCTCTTTACCTCTCAATTCCATTAAAATGGTCCTTAAAACCGCCTCTTTGACTATGCTTTAGGTCATCTGCCTTCATATCAGTCTTCAATCATGCTTCATAATGCCCCTGTGAAGCATCTGATATTGTTTTACTACTTTATAAGGTACTAAAGGTCAAATGACGTCATGGCAATACGCTCCTCCCAGCGTGGAAGTCGGTTAGCCAGTCTACGTCCTGACTGTGGGACAGGGCACATCTATGATAAAGTGTTCAAGTTACCAAGCTTACCTCGTGGTTCTTCATGCAGCATAGGTCCTTATGCTGTTTGTGATTGTGGTCCAAGATGAAGCGGATGAGTTGTAAAATTGCATCCGGAAACTGGCAGTTGTTGGCATTGAGTACTGAGGCAGTTGCAGCAATACCATCGTCGTGGGGGATGTTGGTGTAGAGTGTGTTGAGTTTCTGTAGGAAGTCCGTAGTGTCAAGACAAAAGCTGGGGGTTCTTTGTACAATGGGTGTCAGGATGCCCTCGATATAGCCGGAGAAACTCAACACGCATGGAGCAGTTGAACCAGGGACACTCCTTGTCACAATGGATGTCTCGGCACTCTACACCAACATCCCCCACGACGATGGTATTGCTGCAACTGCCTCAGTACTCAATGCCAACAACTGCCAGTTTCCGGATGCAATTTTACAACTCATCCGCTTCATCTTGGACCACAATGTCTTCACTTTCAACAATCAGCTTTTCATCCAGACACATGGAACAGCCATGGGGACCAAATTTGCACCTCAGTATGCCAACATCTTCATGCACAGGTTCGAACAAGACTTCTTCACTACACGAGATCTTCAACCAAGGTTATATACTAGATACATTGATGACATCTTTTTCCTTTGGACTCATGGTGAACAATCATTGAAACAACTGTATGATGATATCAACAAGTTCCATCCCACCATCAGACTCACCATGGACTATTCTCCAGAATCAGTTGCATTCTTGGACACACGCATCTCCATCAAGGACGGTCACCTCAGCACCTCACTGTACCGCAAACCGACAGACAACCTCACAATGCTCCACTTCTCCAGCTTCCACCCTAGACACGTTAAAGAAGCCATTCCCTATGGACAAGCCCTCCGTATACACAGAATTTGCTCAGATGAGGAGGATCGTGACAGACACCTCCAGACGCTGAAGGATGCCCTCGTGAGAACAGGATATGGCGCTCGACTCATCGATCGACAGTTCCGACGTGCCACAGCGATAAACCGCACTGACCTCCTCAGAAGACGAACATGGGACAAGGTGGACAGAGTACCCTTTGTTGTCCAGTACTTCCCTGGAGCGGAGAAGCTACTACATCTTCTCCGGAGTCTTCAACATGTCATTGATGACAATGAACATCTCACTAGGGCCATTCCCACCCCCCCACTTCTTGCTTTCAGACAACTGCACAACCTTAAACAGATCATTGTTCGCAGCAAACTACCCAACCTTCAGGAGAACAGTGACCACAATACCACACAACCCTGCCACAGCAACCTCTGCAAGACATGCCAGATCATAGACATGGACGACATCATCAAACGTGAGGATACCATTCACCAGGTACACGGTACGTACTCTTGCAACTCGGCCAACGTTGTCTACCTAATACGTTGCAAGAAAGGATGTCCCGAAGCATGGTACATTGGGGAGACCATGCAGACACTACGACAGCGGATGAATGAGCATCGCTCAACAATCACCAGGCAAAACAGTTCCCTTCCTGTGGGCGAACACTTCAGCAGTCATGGGCATTCGGCCTCTGACCTGCGGGTAAATGTTCTTCAAGGGGGCCTTCGTGACACATGACAGCGCAGAGTTGCTGAGCAGAGACTGATAGCCAAGTTCCGCGCACATGAGGACGGTCTTAATAGGGATCTTGGCTTCATGTCACACTATCTGTAACCCCCGTAACTTGCCTGGATTAGCAAAAAACCTCACTCGCTGTGCTGTCTGGAGAAAATACACAATTCTCTAACCAATGCTCAGGATTCCCTTCACACACATTGTTAGCCACTTTAACACTTGAATAGCAGGTTAGATGTAAGGATTCGCATTCTAATCAGCAATATGTAACTGTCTGTGTGGATATGAGTGCCTCTGCAGATCAGAACACTGCATTTGCCTGACGAAGGCACAGTGTCGAAAGCTCGCGGATTTACTATCAAATAAATTGGTTGGATTTAAAATTGGTGTTGTAAAACTTTACTGTATTTAGTAGTCAACATGGTCCAGGTATGGTCTTTCAAGTGCCTACCATTTGAATAAATTTTGAAAATCAGTTCAGAATCATCTTATCACAAAAGTATTATACTGCAACCATGTATTCTATCTAAGTAAACTATTTTGAAATGATGATTATTCTGCTTTTCAAATAGAGAAATTAACATTAGCAAATAATATGGTATTACAAGGCATGGATTTTCATCTTTATACAAGAGAGAAATATAGTATATATTTTCTGAAATAGGATTTTGATAGAATAACTACAATTACCTGCACCAGATCACAGCACTGAACTAAAAAAAAATCAGATGTTGCGCATTGGGCCAAGATTGCATCAATGCAGCTTATTTTTATTAAAATTTGTCAAAATAAAACAGAAACTTTTTCTATTGTTCAGTTATGGGATGGGGGTGTCACTCGTTAAGCCAGCATTTACTGCCCATCCCAATTACTCTCGAGAGAGAGAGGTAGTATGCTGCCTTCTTGAACCACTGCAATCAATCTGTTCTAAGAAAACCCATAGTGCCACTTGGAAGAAAATTTCAGAATTTTGAGACCAGGAATAAAATGAAAGTCAATTTATTCAATATAATTTAAAACCTGTAGTTAATTTCAAACATCAAGAAATGACTAAACAACAACTAAAGAAAAATTAGGTGCAGGAGCCTGATTCATATAATGAGGTTCTGCAATAATTATTTGACAGTAAAGAAGTTGAATATAGCCCTTATTGCCTAATGTGTAAAGATAGATTCAGGGTGCTAAATTTTATATTCCCTGAGCTAATTTTTTGTTTTGTATCAGTTTTGCTGATTTCAACCAAGGAAGCAACCAAGGCACTACAATTTGACTCAGTATCCTGCGCTACAGGAGAAAAAATAGCCTGGATTTCACCTTCTGGTTGTGCTGATAAATACATAGTCACGCGTGTAAAGAGATCAAATAAAAACAGAAGTAAACTTAACTCAAACAAGTCACCTGCCAACGTTCAACGTCTAGCCTCAGACACAAAGAATGAATAAGATAAATGACAGCTGGTGATGTTCAAACTACACGCCACGTAATTTTGACCGCTGTTAGATTATGGTTTCAATATATTCGAAAGAGATTAGGTGAGAAAAAAACTTGACAAAAATATGATATGGCTTTAAATTTATAATCTTTACAGATGAAAAATTCTAAGACATTTTTAAAAGAGGCAGTAATATACTAAGTTTCGTATGAACCATTTAAAAGTAACTGGTATTAAATAATGGAATATAGAACAGCCACTGCCGTTATTTTATGTTCAATAATAACGTGAGTATTTTTCATCCCTCAAAGTTGCACAAGATCCACTGCAAAGACCTAAACATGCTGCACTGATGTCTCAGCTTAACTTGTAAGTACAGTGCTCTTTTTATACTGTAAAAGGTATCTCTTTGGTTCAGATGCAACACCGTGGTTTGATCTTTCCTCTCAGCAAAAATAGCACTATTTTTGAGAGGGTGCAGCAGAGTTCTCCCTACATCCTGGTCAACATTCATGTCTCATAACTAACATTTAAAAACAGATGATCTGGTAATTATCTTATTGCTATTTATGAGAGACCTTGCTGTGTGCAAGTTGACTGTCTCGTTTCCTACATTATGATAGTGACTACACTTCAAAAGTACTTCATTGGCCGCAAGGCACTTAGGAACATCCTATATTCAAAAAGTGCACATCATAAACACAAGTTCATTTTTTTTTCAAATCCTAATTACTGTCTTTCATGATCTCAAGGTAGCCCAAAGCACTTGATTTTGAATTCCTTTATTATTGTCACATTAGTATATAATGAAAAGTATTGTTTCTTGCGTACTATACAGGCAAAGCGTACTGTTCCCAGAGAAGGAAGCGAGAGATTGCAGGATGTAGTATTACAGTCATAGCTACGTTGCAGAGAAAGACCAACTTAGTGTGAGGTCCATTCAAAAGATTTGATGGCAGCAGGGAAGAAGCTGCTCAAGTTGGTTGGTATGTGATGTCAGACTTTTGTATCTTTCTCCTAATGGAAGAAAGTACCTCCAGGGTGGGTGGGGTCCTTAATTCGCTGGCTGCTTTGCCAAGGTAGGGGGAAGTGTAGACAATGTCAATGGATGGGAGGCTGGTTTGCGTGATGGATTGGGCTACGTTCACAACCTTTTAAAGTTTATTTATTAGTCACAAGTAGGCTTACATTCACAAATGTAAAGAAGCTACTGTGAAAATCCCCTCTCTCATCACCACTATTTGGGTACACAAGGAGAATTCAGCATGGCCATTGCACTTTATCTGCATATCTTTGGACTGAGAGGGAAACCAGAGCATCAGGAGGAAACAGTGCAGAAAAGGGGAGCACATGCAAACTCCACACAGATAGTGACTGAAGCTGAGAATTAAACCTGGGTCCCTGGTGCTGTGAGGCAGCAGTGATAACCATTGTTCCAAGTAGTTTTTATGCAGAGCAGGAGTCATACCAAGCTTTGATACAACCAGAAAGAATGCTACCTTACTTCTGAGATGTAGCAAATGTAAGTCAAAATACATAATCTTAGGCCCCCAAAAAATAAAGTCCATAAACAGCAACACAATAGTGACCAAATAATCTTAAAAAGTAATGTTGACTAAAAAGATAAACATTGGCAAGACACTTGGAAACACTTCCTTTTTTTCAATACTGCATGGGATCTTTAACATTCATTCAAGAGGGCAGACAGGATCTTAGTTTAACATCTCATTCAAAAGTCACATTCCGATAGCAGCGCTGCTCTGGAGTGTCACGATGTAAAGATGCTGGCGTTGGACTGGGGTAAACTCAGTAAGAGGTCTGGCAACACCATTTTAAATCCAACCAATTTATTTGATAGAAAATCTGCTAGCTTTCGGCATTTGTGCCTTCGCCAGGCGAATGAGGTGCTCTGGTCTCCAAAAGCGCACACACCAGCACAGACAGTCCACAGATTGCTGATTAGAATGCGAATCCCTACACCCAACCTGCTATTCAAATCTTAAAGCAGCTAACCATGTGAGTGCAAGCAACACTGAGCACTGAGGTTAGACAGATGTGTATTGTCTCCAGACAGCACAGTAAGTGAGGTTTTTGGCTAACCCAGGCAAGTCATCAAATAAATCGGTTGGATTTAAAAATGGTGTTGCCAGACCTCTTACTGGAGTGTCAGCCAGATCTTGTGTTTAATTTCCTGGTTTGAACTCAAGCTTAGATGACTCAGAAGGTGAGAGTGATATGATAGCTAACAGCCAAAATTGTTGACATTGTGATGAATGTATTTTGAGAATAGTTACATTAATGTGCACCAGTTTGATTATTTCCACATCAAGTCAAATTCAAGGTAACAAATCAATTAAACAATTTACACTTTTAAAAGTAGTCAAGTATTTTAGGCTTAATGTAAGAATGATTATTCCAACCATAATTGCAATAACTCTTTGAAATGTTCATTAAATTTCTGTTTAATTTTATCATGTATATAGAGGGATCATGAAAAGTTAATAAAATTGAACAACTAAAGCAATTTTTCTGTGAGAATGAGTAATTTCCAACTACATTATTTACAGTTTGAAACTGCACTATGAAATAAAGGCATTACCTTAGCGTGAAAGCTCTTTTCCTACAGACACAGGTTGATGGCAGTGGGACATCCGTTGTCATTCTGCTTGCAATCAGTAGCAGGCGTGTGGGGAGATAAGAGAGAAAGTTGTGTTGTGGGGGTGGGGCAATGTCTGTGGGGGACCAGGGGGAGGCTTCATTTGGCCCAAGAGCAATGGAGCAGTTTTTCTTTTTTCAACTGTGCATGCACAGTTGAAAGCTCTGATTGGAGTTGCAGTGTTTCAGGCACGTTAAGTTCTGCCCACCAGCTTCCACGGCACGATTCAGAATCGCTAATTCTTTTTCAGACACTGCCAGAGAACGGGTCGAAAAGTTGAATTTGAAACACTCCCAGATTCAGCCCTTAAAATCAAAATGGTAAAATCTGGTCCAATGATACAGTATAATGGCATGGATTTGGCATATCTTTTTGTCATCGAAAAGCATTTTGCTCAATTTTGTCAAATATCAAAAGGAGGAAAAGATTCAAATTTATAATGCATGTTATCATAGAAACATGTCAAAATTATGGACTAGACGGATTGTTTATGACCAATTATGTAAACTGGGCATGTCATCACTGGAGAAGATAAGGCCAAGAGGGGACAATTGTTGTTTTAGAATTTTAAAGGTATTAGATAACCATACACCACAATTAGTATCACTTGGTTAGCACAATATATCCAAACAAGAGCGTAAAATTTGAAACTAAACTGCAGAAATAATATTTCAGGTGAACAAGTGGATGTTCAGAATAAACTCCATATGGAAGTGATGGAAGAAACTAATGTTAATTGAAATGCAAATCAGGTAGCTTTCTTTCAAAAATTAACACTTTGTGGTGCAGTATGCCAATATTTTGCCACGTGACATGCAGTATGCTGTATATCCTGTGTAAAGTGTAGCATACTTAGGAAAAACATGCATGTTTGAACTTTTGATTCCCAAAACATTAGGTTTTCCTGCAAGTCATGAATGGGTCACTTCTAGACAAATTGTATTTTCATTACATCTTGTGACTACCAGAACGGTAGGAGAATGAGGTGGATATTTTTTTTTAAATATAACAATTCCGGTATTCTTATCTTGCCACAGCACTGCTTTTATCTGCTCCCAATGAATTTAAACTTATGCATGGTTGTGGAAAGGTTAGGGGAAGTAGAGAGAGGCAAGGAAAATGAAAGAAAATAGGAGGGAAGGCAGCGTGCATGTTACAATCAAATCTTGTCACCTAGACAACAGTATGATGCACTTTAAAATCAGCAAAGACTGCTTCAGTTAAAATATTTTTTATCCTATAACACTTCTATTATAATGTGAGGTATCAAAGCAAGGTAGCTTTGTATTACAATAGTGATTTATTAAAGAATAATAACAGTCACATGCAAAAAAGCTCAATACAAATACAAGTCTAGTCCCGCTGACTCCCAAGACTACAATGAAGGTTCCTGACTACCAGGATTCATGCCCTAACACCTGACAGGCAATAATTCACATCATACTGGTAGGCCCCAGAAGGTTCTTTGACCCATTAACAACATCCCTAAAAGGGCCACGCAACCACATTCCTCCTCGATGCAATTCTCTTACAATCATGGAAACTCTTATATGCAGTTATATCTCTAGTCGAGATAGAATCTTCAAAAGAGGCCACTTGGCAAAGTTCACAAAGTCAATCATTCTGGAGACTTCCGGACTCATGGAGCATCACAACTTCGCAACCAGGGTCTCCAGTCTACAAGTGGTAGGTGAATTGACAGATTCTGAAGTTAAATTAGGACTAGTGCCCTCATCCTCTGCTCCCACTGATAGTCTAGATTCTTCTTGGGGAACACCAAGTGCTGCTCACACTGACTTAGCTGCATAATAGACTCTATTACTGAGTCCTGATGACTGGCGATAGGGGCTGCAGCTTCCTGCCTTCTGTTGTGATTGGCGAGCTTTCACACTTCACAGCCCTGCAGATTGACGATATAAGATACAGGATCTGTCTTTCAAATTGTCTTTCTGGGTACCCAAGCTGCCCCTTCGTCCTTAGTTCCAAAAAAAACAAGACATTCAGGTCAAATTGTGATATTTCTTCTGTGAGACTTGCTTAGCCTCCACCCTCTGTCAAATTTGGGAAAATAAGGTCAAGGCAGATTCTTGTGTTAATCAACCAACAATTCAGCCATCATCACCCTTGTAATAACATGGGGAACTTTGTTGTATTAGAGGAAGAAATTGGTTGACCAGAGTGGCAACAGTCTGTTGAATTGTTTCCACACTGATGCCTCAAAAGGTTCATACTGCTCTTTCTGCCCAACCATTGGAAGCTAGGTGGTATGGGGCTGTGCATATACGTTGGATGCCATTTGTTCTGACAAAGTGCTGAAAGTCTTCAGTTGTAAAAGGGGTGTTGTTGTCAGAAACACTTAACTCTGATATGCCATGTATTGTCAATATCAGTAACAGCTTGTCTATGGTGGCTAATGAGGTCACAGAATGCATCAAGCCATATTAGAGTAGATATCCACCAGAATCAAAAACATCAGTACCATTAAAGAACCAGTGAAATCAATGTGAAGGCTCATGCAAGGGTAGCTGGGTCACTCCCAGGAAAATAAATTTGCTGCAGGTGGAAGGGTCTGCTGGTTTGATATTGTTGAGAAGAGTTGGCCACATCCTCCATCTCCTTGTCAATTCCAGTTGTCACACTTCTGTAAATCTGATAAAATCAGCTCTAATGAAAGGTCATCCTAATTTGAAAAATCTATTCTCTTTCCACAGATGCTGTCAGACTGGCTGAGATTTTTCATAGAATTCTCAAAGCGCAGTAGGAAGCTATTCAGCCTATCAGCCTGCACAAATTCTCTGATAAAGTATCTTACCCAGTCCCTATCTCTGTAACCCCACTTATTTATTGCATAATCCCCCTAACCTACATATCTTGGGACACTAATAGGCAATTTAGCATAGCCAATCCATCTAACCTACACATCTTTGAACTGTGGGTGCTTTGTTCTTCCCACAGTCCAAAGGTGTGCAGGTTGGGTGGATTAGCCATTTTCCAGCGTTGTCTATATTTATTTCAGATTCTAGCATCCACAATATTTTACTTTTATTAAATCATAACTGAGAACTAATTTAAAAACAATATACACAGGAGTCAAGAAATGAACCAGTTTCCCTGACCTTGAGACAGTCTCATGAAACTATTCAGGTAACAGGAATAAAGAAGCAATCAACTCCCAGGGTCCAGCTGGCCATTTTCCCAAAGGAAGTATATAATAGTGGCCTGAAAGAGTTTCAGTTAAATTTCACAGATCTAGTTCACGTTCTCAGTTTAATATTTTGTATGTTTGAACCAAAATAAACTTCTCAAAGCTACTTGAAGATTATCAACCAGCCTTCACACTCAGAAACACAACCATAGGATGTCAACTGACATTCAAATAAAATGCTTTGAGGACATGCAACATATTTTGTCACTGATGCAAAATTGTGTGTTAAAGAGGAAAACACTTAGCTGATTTTTTTCAGAAAGACACTGATTCATAGAATCTACACAGTGCACAAGGAGGCCATCGAACATAATCCCACCCAGATCCTATTCCCGTCATCCCTCATATTTATCCTGCTGATCCCCTGACAGTAGGGTCAATTTAGCATGGCCAATTAACCTAACCACATCTTTGGACTGTGGGAGGAAACTGCAGCACCTGGAGGAAACACACACAAACATGGGAAGAATGTGCAAACTCCACAGAGACAGACCAGAAGCCAGAATTGAACCCAGGCCCTTGCTGTTGTGAGGGAGCTATGCTAAGCATTGGGCCATCGTGCCCTATTATCAGGTGCTTGAGAGTCTATGGAAATATGCTGACCAGCAGTAAATTCTCTTAACACATTTGTCTGAGAACATAGGTAAACAAGGAAAAGGAGATGAAGAAAGTTATTTGGTTCTGGTCCACCATTCAACAAAGTAATAGTATCTCTTATCTGAACTTTGCCTTCAATACATCTTTTAGTACCCAAAAACCTACTGACCTCGGTCTTGAATAAATTTAATAAGCATTCACAGCTCTCTGAGGTAACTAATTCAAAGGTTCACAATGCTTTGAATAAAGACTTTTTTTCAATTCAGACCTAAAATATGCCTTCTTATTCCGATATTATGAACTTTAGCTCTAATCTCCATAATCAAGGGAAATATTTTTTCAGTACTATCCTTTCTAGCCCTTAAGAATTTTATGTGTCGTGCAGATCATCTCTCATCCTCTAAACTGTAGGGAGTACACGGTTAGTCTATTCAAAGCTTTCTTCATAGATCAAGTTTCTCATCCCAAGAGCCAATCTCATGAACCTTTGTTACATTATGCTCTTCCTTAGGTGAGAAGATCTAGTCGGAACAGTTTACTACCACAATTACAAAGAATGTTATTTGTGCCTTTGATGACAGTCGTTTTGGTACTGTGGTGGGGCAGAAACCCAATTGGAGGGATTCAAACATGGAATTCTGGGTTCAACATAGTCTTAAAGGAATGCACTAGTAACACACACTACCTTGTGTGGCAAAACATGCTGTACAGTTTACAGCATAATGTTTCTGTCCTTCGTAATAGATTCTGACGAAAGTAACTTCACAATAAACCTGTGATGTGTTGAAAATTTAACATATATTGTGACACATCTTTGAGTTGATAGCACAAACAAGTCAGTTACATTTCTCTGATTAGGGGATCCTTTAAACCACACAAAAATTATGTTACTACTAATTATTCAATGCACAGAAGCATTAGCCTTGATTACATGAAGTCACTAAGAGGGGTTTGAACTTAGGACCTTCCACTGAAGAGGGGGATCTTACTACAAACTAAATAATTTTATTGGTACACTTGCTCGTCTGTAAGCATAAGTGAAAGTATTTCAAATAATAATTTTGAATGAAGTAATTCCAGTCTCTCTTTTGGGTCTCATAAAAGTCATTAAAATAAAGCAAAATGTATACACTGCCTAATTACTAAATAAATATCAACCAATTTGGCAATTTTCTGGAACAGGGTGTAAGAGAGGAAACATCTATGAAGATGGGAAAATCACATAATTGTGACAGGCTGATTCACAGGTCTCTTGATTATATAGCATAAGTAGTAGCCACTCAGATGACTCAGCAGCTTATCCAATAAGTAGCTAAGCTATCCAGATAACAAATCCCATGTTTAACCTTCAATATTTACTAAATTAACTGGCCTTAGCCACAGAAGGAATAGTGGTGCTACAATTTAATTTGGAATCCCTAAATTAGGGAAGAAGGCACAAGATGGCCTGCATTTGCTGTAATAAACTGGCAGTGCATATTTTATATATATAAAAAAAAAATAGGGATTTCGTTGTTATTATCCCACAGTTGAATAGCCTGTCAAGATTCCTGGTCAGGAAAATATGGTATCCACGGTTAGACAGCATCGATAAAACCATACTTAGCAAGAGATGATGTTTTGCAAGAAGAAACAAAAGTATAAGATGATGCTATGTTATTTCAGTAAGCAAAGTACAAAAAAGGAGATAAAGTTAGGTTTAATCTGCACCATAGTATGCCTTTTCGGATAACTGCTGCATTATCTTTATGATCTCTACATTGCAAAGTTAATTGTGCCCAAACGAAAAAGAACATTGAACAAAGAAAATTACAGCACGGGAACAAGCCCTTCAGCCCTCTAAGCCTGCACCAACCATGCTGTCCAAATGTACTAAAACCCCCTACCCTTCCAAGGACCATATCCCTCTATTCTCATCTTATTCATGTATTAGTCTGGCACCTTTTAAAAGTCACTATCGTATCTTCTTCCACTACCTCCCCTCACAGCAAGTTCCAGGCACTCACCACCTTTTGTATAAAAAAAACTTACCTCGTACATCTCCTTTAAATCTTGCCCCTCACACCTTAAACCTATGCCCCTTAGTAACTGACTTTTCCACCCTGGGGAAAAAACTTATATCTACTCTGTCCATTCCCTTCACAATCTTGCAGACTTCTATCAGGTCACCCTTCAACCTCGGTTTGTTCTCAATAGAACAAGTTTCTCCAATCTCTCCTTATAGAGAAAGCAATATCCTGGTAAATCTTTTCTGCACCTTCTCCAAAGTCTCCACATACTTCTGGTAGCGTGGTGTCTAGAATTGAACATCATATCCCAAGCGCAGCCTAACAAAGATGCTATAAAGCTGCAACACGACTTGCCAATTTTTAAACTCAATGCCCTGGCCAATGAAGGCAAGCCTTCTTGACTACCTTCTCCACCTGCATTGCCACTTTCAGATCCCTCTGCCTACCAATACTCATAAGGATTCTGTCATTTACTGGATATTTTTTATCTTCATTAGACCTTCCAAAATGCATTACCCCACATTTGTTGAGATTAAACTTCATCTGTCATCTCTCCAAACAATCTAGATCCTGCTGTATCCTGAGGTCCTCATCGCTATCTGCGAATCCACAAACTTTGTGTCATCCGCAAATTTACTATCAAACCAGTTATATTTTCCTCCAAATCATTCATATATATTATATGTATTACAAATAGCAAAGATCCCAGCACTGATTCCTGGGGAACACCATTTGTCACAGCCCTCCATTCAGAAACATACCCTTCCACTGCTCCCCTCTGTCTTCTATGACCAAGTCAGTTTTGTATCCATCTTGCCAGCTCACTTCTGATCCCATGCAACTTCACCTTCTGTACCAGTCTACCACGAGGGATCCTGTCAAAGACCTTACTGAAGTTTATATAGACAACATCCATGGCCCTGCCCTCATCAATCATCTTCCATCAATTCCTTGAAAACTCGATCAAGTTAGTAATACATGACCATCCCTTCACAAATCCATGTTGCCTCTTACTAATACATCCACTTTTTCCAAGTGGGAATAAATCCTGTATCGAAGAATCTTCTCAATAATTTTACTATTACTTCGCAAGGCTCACCGGTCTGTAATTACCTGGATTAGCCTTGCTCCCTTCTTAAACTAATGAACAACATTGGCTATTCTCCAGTGCTCTGGGACTTCCCTTGCAGTAGTTGTGATGCAGGAATGCTGGCGTTGGACTAGGGTAAACACAGTAAGTAGTCTGACAACACCAGGTTTTAAGTCCAACCAGTTTATTTGATAGTAATTCCACAAACTTCCAGAAACGGTGTTCCTTTCTCTGATCAGAACTTTCCAACACCTGACGAAAGAACAGTGTTTCTGAAAGCTTGTGGGATTTCTGAAAAAATAAACTGGTTGGACTTAAACCTGGTGTTGTCAGACTTCTTACTATGACCTCCCTTGCAGCCAGTGAGAACACAAAGATTTTTCTTAAGGCCCCAGAAATTTCCTCCCTTGCCTCTTTCAGAATTCAGGGGTATATCCCATCTGACCCTGGGGGCTGGTGTACCTTAATGTTTCTCAAGATCCACAATAACTCTTCCTTTTTGATCTCAGCATGACTCAAACTATCTATACCCTTTCCCAGACTCATCATCCACTAAATCCTTCCCTTTAATGAATACTGACGCAAAGTACTCATTTAAACATCTTGCCCATTGCATAGATACCCTCACCTGTCCTTAAATGGGCCAACCCACTCCCTGGCTCCCTCTCACTCTTTATATGTACAATTCTGCTAATACTGTAGAAACCAATACTAGGTGATGAGTGTAAATTGAACAGAGTAGCGGCAGCAGGCTACCTATAGTGCCCCTGAAAACCACCTGCACAATATGTAACACATGAAGAACCCAGGTATTTTTCCACAGACAAATCACAAAACAAAAGCACGTTTGAAAGGATTCAGGACGATAATTAAGGATATAGAGTCTGAACATTTTGTAAATTTTCAATCAACCAGAGACAGCTAGCATGGATTTATACAGAATACATATTAAACTTTTTTGACAAGGTGATCAAAATAATGACAAAAAACATCCAGAATTTAGTTACCAGGAGATATTATTAACTAAAGTTGAAGCCCAGAGAAATGAGAGCAATTTACTGACCAGGTTGTGGCTAGTGGTTTCCCATAGGGATACATGTTGGGATCTCACTTACTCATTGTATTTATTAATAATTTAGATGTCAGAATGGAGAGTCAGATATCCAGATTTGCTGAGGGCACAAAGATAGATGGCACTGTAAACTGTAGATGGAAGCACCAAGTTACAAAGAAGGTTTGATAGATTAAATGACTGGGCAGGTGTGGCAGAAATTTCCTCCCTTGCCTCCTTCAGAATTCAGGGGTATATCCCATCTGACCCTGGGGGCTGGTGTACCTTAATGTTTCTCAAGGTCCACAATAACTCTTCCTTTTTGATCTCAGCATGACTCAAACTATCTATACCCTTTCCCAGACTCATCATCCACTAAATCCTTCCCTTTAATGAATACTGACGCAAAGTACTCATTTAAAAATTTTTCAAAATTTCAAAACAGATACGACACTTTTGAAAGAAAAGATATGTTATCAAGTGGCACGATGGCACAATGGTTACTACTGCTGCCTCACAGCACCAGGGACCCAGGTTCAATTCCATCCTTGGGTGACTGTCTGTGCAGAGTTTGCACATTCTCACAGTATCTGCATGGGTTTCCTCTGATGCTCTGGCTTCCTCTCATAGTCCAAAGATGTGCGGGTTAGTAAATTGTCCCTCAGTGTCAGGGAGATTAGCAGGGTAAATACATGAAGTTATGGGAATAGGGGCTGTGTGGGATTTTTGTTGCTGTGGGCTCGATGAACCGAATGACCTCCTACTGCATTGAAGGGATTCAATGAAACTTCTTGGCTTGCACTCATCAGGGCAGAATCGCAAAAATACCAAATCTCAAAGGGAACGACAACTTATGACGCATGAGAAGGGATGCTGATTGATTAGCAAGTGGACTCAGATTGGTAGAGGCATGGCCATGGAAATGCACAAAGGAATTGCTTAACAGCAGCTTGAAGTAGTTACCCATTTCTTCATGCATTTTCCATGACAGTCTCTGAGTTGTGTTCTTCAGATTCTATCTTAAGGAGTGCAAAATGTTTTGACAGCATGTCACCCTTCCCAACAATGCTCAAGTTCTGTACTACCAAGCAGCTAAAAGATAGACCAGTATATTTTCTAAATGGTGAAAAACTAGAAGCAGTAGTAATTCAAGTCACACGTCCTAAAGTGTCTAAAGATAGGTACAAAAAGCAAAAAAGCCTAACGAAATGCCTTTAAAACTAAAGGCCTAGAATACAAGTTGTGAAAACTTACGTTGCAATTAAAGAAAGTCCGGATTAGCTCACATCTGGAGTGATGTCCACCATACCTTAGGAAGGATATAGTGAATGGAATGGTTCTAAAGATGAGTAATTTTGGACTCAAAACATTACCTCTGTTTCTCTGTCCATAGATGCTGCCAGGCATAGAGTTTTTCCAGCACATTCTACTTTTATATTGAATTTCGTTTAGTTTTAGCAGAATGATAAATGGACTCTACTGACTTAATTACGAGGAGGCTTGCCTTTCCTGGAATTTATAAAATTAAGCTGCGTTTTGATCAAAATTTTCAAAAGGTTGAGAGGAATAAACAGATGAGATAGAAAGAAACTATTTCCATGAATTGGAGAACCTAGCATTAGCAGAAATTAATTTAAAAATTAATTTAAAAATTAGAGGCCAGATATTGAAAGCAAAATTAGGAAACACTTCTAGACACTCGTGTGGTAGAAGTTTGAAGCTTTTTTCTGCAAATGGCACTTGACGTCAGTTCCATTGTTTGTTTTAAACTGAGATTGATAGACTTTTATTAGCCATGGTATTAAGGGATATGGAGTTTAGTCAGAGTGTGTTTAAAGTCAAGATTAATAAGTTTTTGATTAACAATAACGTAAATGGATTATGGAAATTGTGTGGGTAAAATGCATCAAGTGCCTGATCAGCCATAATTGTACTGAATGACAGAGCAGACTCGATGGGTTAAATAGCCTACTTCTATTCTTAGATCAGCTACAATCTCTTTGAATGATGGAACAGGCTCAAGGAGCTAAATGGCCAATCCTGTTCTATGGTTTTACATAACCTCTGCCATTTTTGCAAGCTACTTTTACAAATCAAATTTCAGACAATCAGCATTTAGGCCAGTTTCCAAAATATACACCAATAAATCTAATTTCCTCTTTTCAATTTCAAAACCGGAGACCAACAGAAAAATTGTACATCATTTTTACGAGGCCAATTTAGTATGAATATATAAATTTTTTAGGAACAGGTGTTAAGCCCTTAAACACGTTTTGCTATTCAGTGAGATCATGGATGATCTGTATCTTAGCAGCATATCCTTTTATACCCCTGCCAAATAAAAATATTTTGGGATTTTAAATTATTGAGTTTGCTTTCTGTGGGAAAGAGTTCCATACTTCTGCCATCCACTGCATGAAGACATGTTTGCTAACTTTTCACCTAACTCTGATTAGCTATCTATTTCAAATTTGTAAAGTCTCAATCAAAACATATTTCTACTATTCCATGAACTACATTTATCCTATTAGTTTTTTGATATTTTTTAAACCGAATATTTAAATGATCAGAGTACACAGGCCAATAAATTTCTTTAGGTCTCCCCTGTTCCTAGCTTGCTATTTTTATAAAGGAAACTCAAAATCTTTTCTTCCTTAATCTTAAAGGAATGACCTCAAATTTGTCAAAATCCATCGCAACAGAGATCCATTTGCGCATTTAATCTCACAATGTATCTTTTCGTATCTCAATCGTACTCTCAACAGTACTAATATACTAATCACTTGGCCCTTTCCATGGGAAGCAACATCCCTCTTTTAAGTCGCTGCTGCACATCCCAAGCTCAATACAAGCACGCAGTGAGGACTGAGTCTTCAATCCAGGTCAAATTTCTGTAGCAGAAGCATTAATTACAGCAAGAGCCTAAATCCACGTGGCCAATTCTTTTGACAGCAAGGCTTCATCTTGGATAATGGAGTCCTCCCTTGATCAGACTCTTGTCCTCCTGTCCAGACATCAGCCCAGTACTAAAAAATACGTCAAGACAATGGAATGAACTGGGGTGGCCAGGAGAAGAAACAGTTGCAGCAATTGTAAGAGCTGGGAGTGTTAAGACAGGATGAGGAGGAAGTGCATCTTGTCACCTTCATAGCCATCCCACACTCCTCTTTAGCGATAAAATCTCTAAACTCCCAGGCCCGGGAGGAGAAAGTGAGAGAGAGTCCAGAGCCTGGAAGTAAGCTGACAAACAGACAAGCGCACACCCTCTTCCAAAAACAATCTCCAAACCAGATCTGGACAGGAGGAGGAAAACCTTTCTGAAAGGTAACCTGCTTTCAATCTTCCACTTTCATTCAAATTCCACTAAGGCCAGCCCAAAATGTCCATCACCAAAGGTGAATGCTGGCTGGTGTTAGTT
Source organism: Sphyrna mokarran (assembly GCA_024679065.1). NCBI lineage: Eukaryota > Metazoa > Chordata > Chondrichthyes > Carcharhiniformes > Carcharhinidae > Sphyrna > Sphyrna mokarran. The sequence continues at coordinate 31,460,683 of JAGIQG010000019.1, forward strand.
AAACCAAACTACTTAGGTGAGTACCAGTTCTCTCTCTCCCTAATGACCAAGGCTTGGGCCTAGTCCCTCTCTTTCTTGTTCTTTCAAGTGCAAAAGTAAACAGGTTTTATTAATTAACTTTACTACTTGGAAATTCATAAATTACCAGTTTATTGATTTAACGTTGTTTATGTTTTCTTGACACTGTAAACTTTTTTAAAATTCAAGTTCAATGTTGAACCAAGCCAGATCTCAGGCAATTGCTACTGGGTTTCTTGAATAATGAGGGACTCACAAGAAGTCTGACTGCTTCTGAAAGGTTGCAAAAGGGTTTATTTTACTCTAGTAGAAGCAGGAATTGTTGGAAATGCTTAGCACATCTGGTGGCATCTGTGCAGAGAAATGCAGAAGTAAAAACTAGCAAATTGCAAACTTGAACAATTAACTTGGTTTCTCTTTCCTTAGATGCTGCTTCGAGTAATTCCAGCATCTTCTGCTTATGTTTTAGATTTCCAGCATCTACAGTATTTTGCCCTTCTATTATATGCTCCATGCTATCATTTGTAAGTGTGGTTATTTTCAATTTAGAAGAAGAAAATATTTATCACTCAATGCAAGGTGTAATTTTTCTATTTTAAAAGACCATGTGCATGGATAGAAATAGCACACAATGATTTCAGGTGAATAGATTGGTGCTAATTTACTAGAAGTTTTTTTTACTTTTAAACTGGGAAGTGAAACCACAAGTCATGTACCAACAGAATAGTTCAGTGTTAGTTCAAGATATTGTCATTTTTACATGGGATTGTTTGTGCTGCCTATGAAAATCAAATATCCTGGATGTTGCTATCCTTATTTAGCATAGGACTAAATTCAAAGAAGTGGAGCTGTTTACACAATACGAATGACCAAGTTGTGTCTCTTGTCTCACAAAGCCATGGTTGATGACACAGTTGTAAAGTGTATCATACTTAAACCTGATCTATTAATGGACTTTATAAATAGAGGCATAATGTACAAAAGCCAAATTTTGCTAAACCAACATAAAACTGTTTGACCTCACTGAAACAATGATTCTCAATTTTGAGCAGCCAAATGAGGTAAGGGGAGGGTTGAGGTCAGAGGGTGGTAATGAGATAACGGGCCAAGAAACAAGTAAAGCACCAGGGCCCATGAGTTTTCTCCCCACCCTGACAACCAATCATTGTCAAACTTTAACATAATGTGTTTATTGTGCTATGTTAAAAATACGAATATATGAGACTTTAGCACAGATTCTTGCTTCCTTCCAATTATCCCTACTCTCTCTTCCACTACTTATCTAATTTCCTAAACAAGTGAATAGTTTGTCTTCTGTTTCTTCAACTTTAACTTCAGCCAACTTTCTCTTACTTGGAAGCCTTCTGGCAGTCATCTGAACTACCTCCAAAAATATTCCAATGTTGTTAGGACTTTTTTTAAAACAAAATCATTAACTTTGGCTCTCTCTTCATAAAATTATCTGACCTGTTGCGTAATGAACATTTTCCGTTTTATTTTAAAAACCTATTCTCGCTCTCCTTAATTAGGCTTATTTCTTTTTAAGTATCCAGTCACTATAGCCATAATTTTAGATTGCAATAACTTTCCCACAATAGAGGTTAACCATGTCTATAATTTTCTGGTTTCTCTCACCTTCCTTGAATTATGGAGTTACATTTCCAGTTCCCAATCTAAAAGGATAATTCCTGAATCAAGAGCTGGTCGGAAGATTATGGTTAAAATATCTGCATTTTTTAAAATCAACTTCCTTTATAAACCTGGGTGTAAACCATCAGGTCCTTGGGATTTGTTACTATCAGTGCCATTATCATTTCTAATCCTGTTCACTGACATCAGCCATTCAGAATCCAATCTGAACAAAAAACGTTAAAGCAGCCAAATAGCAGAATAATCTCGAGGAGATAAAACAATACATTAAGCAAATTTCACCACCTAATTAATGGCTGTTGCTAGAAACTAATTACTTACATTGTGCTTTGATAACAACAACTATAACAGGTACTTACGAGGAACGCAAGTGTGAAATTCACTTCTGGGTCAAACAAAAATGAATCCAAAAGTAATTCAAAATCAAATTCTCTCAGTTTGTTGCAAATGTCCAGGCCAAAGACAGTTCAGATTTGACCATACAGAATTCAGCTTTAACAATTATGTCTATCTTGTTGAGTATTGATATAGATTAATTAGCCATAACCAAAGACCCTGATTCACTTTGGTCTGCCAGTGAATATGAGCAAACCTTGTTTCTTTGTGACTTTCACTTTTAAGAAGTTTATCATGATCTCTTATGTTCAAAAGAGGAATTCTGACAAATGATTTACATGATACCGACAGAGTCTCATTCCAATATTCACGAGATACATTATGCAGCCTCTTTACAACAGGACCAATCACAAAATTTCTGCTCATCATTTCAGTGGTTTTTATCATGACCTTCTGACCAGCACTGAACTCTCAAGTTTCATGCTTGGTATATCCTGACTTCTTCACTTTGTTTTTCATAGCTATTCATGTCATGCTTAAGAAAACTAAACCTTGTCCTGGGTAAACAGCAACTCAAAGTAAATGATCTGCTGTAGACTAGGGTTATTCTGTAAGAAAACAAAAAATGGTCTGGCCAGCGACAAAAAGAAACGTGCAAATTATTGCCTAACTTGCCTTCTAGCAAATACTTCTGCAAAGACCATTTTTATGATTAGCACAATTCTTTCTGCAGCACTATTTGATGCTGGTTGTTTGCTTATTTCATTTTTACTGAGAAATATTTCAAACTCTTCTCATATAAACCGTGGACTATAATTTGACACCAATATCTCTGGCACTCTTGTAAATTGCAAACCAATTTCTCAACATTTATCTACTTGCTACAAAAATCATAGAATCCCTACAGTGCAGAAGCAGGCCAAGTGGCCCATTGACTCTTCATAAGATCATCGCACCACCATCCCCCACACTACCCTGTATATATTTGAACATGAGGGACAATTCTTCATGGCCAATCAACTTAACTTGCACATCTGTGGACTGTAAGAGGAAACCGTAGTTTCGAATAAAACTAAGTACTCTTTTCCTTCCACTTCAAAGAAATTGACATGTATTCATTCCAATGGTTTTTTTTCCCTGTTTGACCATGAAGTGGGAGAAACCTTAGCTGTATCATTTCTAATTTTAAAATACATTTCATAACTTTTCACCGATTCTTCAATATCTCTATCAAACTTTGTATCTAAAACTAACTTCTTGCTATTGTTTTATATAGAGGCTCTTGCTTGAAGTTCTATCACAACCACTCTCTAAACTTTGACAGAATATGACTCTTCAGCCTTCCTTGATGTATACTTAAGTTTATTTCTACATGCGAAATACTCTTGCACTCTCATAATCGCTTTTTAGGTCAGAAATTCAAGACATAACTGAGCACTTCACGGAGCATCACTAATTTCAGGCAGATGTTGGCAAGTTGATTGTGTATGTACAATAATTTAAAGGTAACTCTGCGGTTAGAAACACATCAGTCTTCATGGGAAATCGCCAAAGAGCATTCCCATTTGCATGATCTGCTGATTTATAATATTTAATATTGTACTGATGACTAATTCTATAATTTTGTCCTCTTGGTCCTGATCTCTTAGCACTTCCTCAATGATAGATGTACTCCCACCAATTCTTACTGTAACTAATTCAGTCCAGTTGAAAGACAATTGCTTCCCTAAAAAGAGAATCTGTTCCCTCCTACTACTACAAATGACAAGTAATAAAATCATTGTATTCCACTCTAACACCAGCTTGACCTAACACTGGGATATTGTTCTTGAAATAACTAGTCAGTTTCAGATCAGTTCTGCACAACAGAACGTGATTTGGGGATTTCATGTAATCTCCTTCTGAAATAATCACTACTACAGCTGTATTAAAGAAGAAACTAAGTTGTGAATCTCTGACTTATATTTTTATCGAGTGCTGGAATTACATTTTTCATTTACATTAACATTATTTTTCTTGCTCTCCAAATACAACTCGATCTCTGATTTGATATCAGCTTATGCTTGCACATCCATAACATGCATATTTGAGGACTTTCAGATAACAGCATTTGATCTACTATATTTGTCATTTTGGTGCATGGCTAAAACCTGGAGCTTTAAATCACAACTTGGAGCAGTATTGTTTCATCTACTTCTAAATGCTGTTTGAATATGACTAACTCTACTATGGGTATAGCACTTTGACTGAAAATATCTGCAGTTAAATGATCAGTGAGTACCACAGCAAAGATAAGACCTAAATTTCTGAGCCAGAAATCTCGGCTGTATCTTGGATCTTGGATCTTGCCAAAATTCAGTAGATTGCCTTGTCAGCTGAGGAAAATAACTCCCTTGCGATGTACAACTCTCCTTCTGCCAGTTCCATGGTTGTGTCCTCATCCACATTGTTCCATATCAAAGATTATTTGCACAAAAGCCTTGCCTGCATTTTATTGTTCTTTAGGTCTCTTTCCAATGTCTCTTTAAAGTTTCTTTCATTCAAGAAGATGACATGCAAGTTTCATTTGGCAACTGCTTCCTCTGACAGAACTCTATGCAATCTCATTCTTAGTTGTACGATAATAAAAGTACAGAATAGCAATAATTTCAGAATAGCCCATACTACTGGCTCTCGCAGAAAACTGAACTTTATTTACACCTCCCCAATAGAGAAGGCAGCAAGAAAGGGTAATATAACAAAATGCATTATACAATAACCGTAAATAAAGTAACAATCTAGTAAAACACTGTTTCAATTTACAAACCCAGAACATTATAGAATTAAGACAGTGCTAACCACTGTCATCATACTGCCCCATATCATGAATGCAACTTTAGAAAGATTACATTACTTCTTGGCCTTTTGGCTAAGATCAAGTGTCAGATCAAGTCCAAGATGGGGTTGCAATGCCTTGTCAGCTTGGATCTTGTATGTTTCTTCTGTGGGGTCCATAATTGGATTTAATTTGAATTTGGTTTTTGAAGCGCTGGCTTTGTAACTTTAATTAGGCAGTAGAAAAATATGTAAAACTCTCAAAGAACATATTTTATTTAAGAAGATAAAGTTTCTGTGAGATTCACTTCTCAATACCTGTTAGTCATCACAAAAGAAATGCCAGAATGAATCTACTTATTTCCAATTGTATCGACAATGCAAGAACATGTACAGAGACAGGGAAATGTGGCAAGGGGGAAGTCAAAAGAGAAGTTGGTGGATAGAGTAAAAGCAGGAAAGATTAAATGACAAAAAGGGAATGCTGGTGCAACACAAAAGGAAATTGAGATTGCACAAGGCAAGAAACAAACAACAAAAGGGCCAAAGCCTGGTGTACATGGGAAAAACATAATTGTCATGAATAGCCAACCAAAAAAAAAAGGCAGAAATTATGATTTGATATTGCTGAATTCAATGTTGAGTCTGGAACATCTAATTGAAAGATTTAGCACTGTTCCTTGAACTTCACTGCAATAGCGTAAGAGGCTGAGGAAAAGAGGTCAGAGTGGAAATAAGGCAGATAATTAAATGACATACAACTGGAAGATTGTGATCATACTTTCAAAATAAAATTGTCCTGAGAAGTTCTCACCACATATATAGAATAAAAGCAAAATACTGCGGATGCTGGAATCCAAAGCAAAAACAGAAAATGCTGGAAAGTCTCAGCAGGTCTGGCAATATCTGTAGGGAGAGAATAGTGCCAATGTTTCAAGTTTAGATGATCCATTACAGTAGTGACTTTTAAGGGCGCCTTGACAAATACATGACTAGAATGGGAATAGAGGGACTGATCTCCGGAAGGCTAGTGGGTTTCAGTTAGGTTGGACAGAATGGTCGGTGCAGGCTTGGAAGACCGAAAGGCCTGTTCCTGTGCTGTAACTTTCTTTGTTCAGCAGAGCTGCGACAAAGGTCATCTAGACTTAGAACATTGGCTTTATTCTCTCTCCACTGATGCTGCCAGACCTGCTGATAATATCCAGCATTTTCTGCTTTTGTTTCTCACTGCATATGTTTGACCTCCACAGCACAAAGGAGGCCATGTCATTATCATCTAATACATTGAGAGTACAATTAAATTGTGGTTTCATCTGTAAGTATCTTGGATAGTGAGAAGGGAGAAAGTAAAAAAGAAAGTGTTGTATTTCCTACCCTTGCATGAGAAGAGGAGGGGGTATTGGGGTAATTGAGGAATAGAACATAGAACATTACAGCGCAGAACAGGCCCTTCGGCCCTCGATGTTGCGCCGACCAATTAGGAACAAGCAGTGACCCTCTAACCTAAACCATTCCCTTTTCATCCATAAACTTATCTACTAACCTCTTAAACGCCACCAAACTTGGCGCATCTACAACTGACGCAGGCAAGGCATTCCATACCCTTACCACCCTCTGGGTAAAGAACCTACCTCTGACATCTGTCCTAAAACTACCACCCCTTAATTTAAAGCTATGTCCCCTCGTGCTAGCTTTCTCCATCCTAGGAAAAAGGCTATCACTGTCCACCCTATCTAAACCTCTAATCATCTTATATGTTTCAATAAGGTCTCCTCTTAGCCACCTTCTTTCTAACGAAAACAACCTCAAATCCCTCAGCCTCTCTTCATAAAACCTGCCCTCCATACCAGGCAACATCCTGGTAAACCTCCTCTGTACCCTCTCCAATGCCTCCACATCTTTCTTATAATGCGGGGACCAGAACTGCACACAATACTCCAAGTGCGGCCGCACTAGAGTTTTGTACAGTTGCAACATGACGTTGCGGCTCCGAAATTCAATCCCCCTACCAATAAAAGCTAAGACTCCGTATGCCTTCTACAACCTTATCGACTTGATTGCCAACTTTCAGGGATCTATGCCACATACACCAAGATCCCTCTGTTCATCAACACTATTAAGAGTCCTATCATTAGCCCTATACTCTACACATTTGTTATTCCTGCCAAAGTGAATTACCTCACACTTTTCCACATTAAACTCCATTTGCCACCTCTCGGCCCAGCTCTGCAACTTGTCCAAGTCTCTCTGCAAAGTATAACACCCCTCTTCACTATCTACCACTCCACCGACTTTAGTGTCATCTGCAAATTTACTAATCCATCCTTCAATACCCTCATCCAGATCATTTATAAAAATTACAAACAGCAGGGGCCCCAAAACAGATCCCTGAGGTACACCACTTGTAACCGAACTCCACGATGAATATCTCCCATCAACCACCACCCTCTGTCTTCTATCTGCTAGCCAATTCCTAATCCAATTAGCTAAATCACCCTCAATCCCATACATCTGCATTTTCTGCAGAAGCCTTCCATGGGCCACCTTATCAAACGCCTTACTAAAGTCCATATATACCACATCAACTGCCTTACCCCCATCCACCTCTTTGGTCACTTTTTCAAAAAACTCAATAAGGTTAGTAAGGCACGACCTACCCTTCACAAAACCATGCTGACTATCCCCAATCAATTCATTTCTCTCTAAATAACTATAAATCCTATCCCTAATAATTCTCTCCAATACTTTGCCCACAACAGAAGTAAGACTCACCGGCCTATAATTCCCGGAAAGTCTCTCTTCCCCTTCTTGAACAATGGGACCACATTCGCTATCCTCCAGTCTTCCGGCACTATACCCGTAACCAACGACGACCTGAAGATCAGAGCCAGAGGCTCTGCAATCTCCTCTCTCTGCCTCCCAGAGAATCCTAGGGTAAATCCCGTCCGGCCCAGGGGACTTATCTAACTTCAAACCCTCAAGAATATCTAGCACATCCTCCTTATCTACTTCAATACTTTCCAGTTTGCAACCCTGTATCCCAGTGTTCTCCACAACTACATTTACATCTCCCTGCGTGAATACCGAAGAGAAATATTTGTTCAGTGCCTCTCCAACCTCTTCAGGCTCCACGCACAACTTCCCACTGCTGTCCATAACTGGCCCTAACCAATCTTCTATTCTTAACATATCTAAAGAAAGCTTTAGGATTCTCCTTGATCCTATCAGCCAAAGTCTTCTCGTGTCCCCTTTTAGCTCTCCTCAACTCACTCTTTAGCTCACTCCTGGCTAATCTATAGCTATCCATTGCACTAACTGAGCCTTCAAGCCTCATCCTGACATAAGCCTCTTTTTTCCTTTTAACCAGCGAATTAACTTTTTTAGTACACCATGGTTCCCTTACTCGACCATTTCCTCCTTGCCTGACAGGGACATACTTATCAAGGACTCGCAGTAGCTGCTCCTTGAATAAGCAGAGCAGCGTATCACAAAGGGAACTGTTTCTTCAGAATGTTGAAAGGAGAGGGAAATTATATATTTGGTAGCATCAGGCTGGAAGTTTCAGAAATGGTAGGAGAAAAGGGGAATCTATCATTGGTCTGAAAGGGAGGGGGAGGAGGGAAGCAATAGTGTAGGAAATGGAACAGACACAGTTAAAGCCCTGTCAAAAATCTTCAGTTGTCATCAAACAAAGGCATATCAGAACAACTGATTAGGGAAGATGAGATCACCAGACCAAATACAGAGAAGAAAAACTAGAAGAACAGAACACGTTTGTAGAGAAAGCTGTAAGTATAACGAAGGTAGCAGTGGGAATCAGTGGATATTGGTCATTAAGGCTACAACACAAACAGAGACAAAGTCAAGGAAAGGGAAGAGTTAGAGATGGACTATGTGAATTTTTAAAATTTATGCTTTATGTGCGGAGAAATTGCGCTCATGTAGGTGACAGTGAGCCACCTTCTGGAACCGTTGCATTCCAAGTGGTGTTGGTATGCCCACAGTGTTGTTCGAAAAGGAATTTCAAAATGTTGACCTGTAACAATGTGCAAAAGTAGGCCATTTAGCCCCTCAAACCTGCTCTGCCATTTGATATCATAACTGCTCTGTTCATGTTTCAAGTTCTACATTACTATCTACTCATGATAATCTTTCCTCTAACAAGATTCTACCTACCTCTCTGAGTTTTCAATTTCTGCAATAACCTTTGATGTGACACCTTATCAAATGCCTTCTGAAAATCCAGATACAATTTGGCTATAAGCTCCCCTAATCCACATCACATGTTACTCCTTCAAGAAACTCTTTTGAAGATCTAGTGACATTGAAGGAATAGTTCCAATCAGGAAGGCATGCAGCTTGGAGGAGAACTTAGAGGTAGCTGTGTTTCCATGCACCTGTTGCCCTTTTCCTTCTATATGGTAGAGGTCACAGATTTGCAAAGTGCTATCAAAGGAACCTCAGTGAGCACATCTTGTAGATGGTACACGCTGCTGTTACTGTGCATTGGTTGTGGAGGGAGTGAATGTTTAAGATGGTGAATAGCGTGTCAATGAAGAGTACTGCTGTGCCCTATATGGTTGTCAAGCTTAAGTGTTGTTGGAGCTACATTCATCCAGATAAGTTGAGAGTTTTCCATCACATTGCTTTTAATCAACTGATAAAATGTTTTATATCACTACAACAACATACATATATGAGGAATAATTTTAAGCTGTTGATATGAAGCAAATAAGAGCTCACCATTAAAATGTGAACACAAAATATTTCACTGAAAAAATATATTACCTTTGTTGCTTTATAAGTAAACAGCTCCACAATTCACAAATGCCACTAGTACTGCTTAATTTGCACACAATGTTGACTTGGAGTTTAAAATCAAAGGATTAAACTTAAGTTACTGGCATCAAATAATATACATATGATATCATTTTGTTATCACAAGAGTAAAATGCCATCATTCAGGCTTTACAACTACACTTGTACTCAATGTTTCCAACAGAACAGAATCACTTCTTCGTGCTGCTTGATCTAATGATATATTCCAAGTACAGTATGGATAAAAAGTTGGAAGCATAAGCATCTGAACCAGTATCAGACAAAACCCCATCAGTGACTGTGGAAATTTAAATCAATTTCTTTCAAGTACTGTAACAAATGTGATCCTTTTCCAGTGGCTCAGAGGGCAAATACAATATAAAAAGTACAGTTCAGAGCCATATAGGTCAGCAAGGTGATAGATCAAATATTAGCAAAACATAAAATATAATGCAAATTAGCAACTTGAGCCATTATGCTTATGGGACAAATCTCCATCAAGTACCGTCATACCAGTGACATTACATGCACATTCTATTTGAACAGTGTACATGCCTCCAAACTACTCGTCAATTAGTTCACAAAGAAAACTTCCATTCACACAGGAAAAAAAAGCCTTCAATCTTGCAGAGGGTTATAGTTCGTGGCACATTGCTCAGAAAATATTTAAACCAACACGAACCACAAATTAGATCATTTTAAATCAAATTTTACCAAGAATAAATTACAGAAAATGCCAACAAAACGACCATCATTTCTGAGAATAAATATTTCAGTACAAAGCAACATCTGTGATATATGCATATACACAATTACACTATTTTTAAACAAAACATACCAGTGCTTTGCACCATCAGCCAGTGAATAAAGCCCTTTCTTTCTGCCGAAGACCAAACTGCCGTTACCAGATCCAGCAACAGCAGCAAGAGGAGGAGCTGCATCAATTTACACAAATACACACACACACAGCACTCTCTGCACTACTCACTTTTTATGAGCCTTCTCTTTCTTTCCTTTGGGTCTCCTCTTTCGAGCTTGAATGGCCAGGACTGACAAAAGACAGCAAAATAGATAAATAATTTTTTAAAAATCTACCCCGCAACACGATCATAAAAACACATACACACACCCCGGTGATTAATCGTGGAATAATATAACGAGGTTTGCTCTTTTTTATTCTCAACGTGTTTCTTTTCTCTCCCAAACGAAATGGACAGAAATAAGTGAGTGCGGTGGTGGGGGTGGTGGACGGACGCCTTGTTTGTATTTTTCCTCACCTTTCCTGGAACTCATTTTCCAGCCGGGATTGTCCTCGCGGAACCGCGCGCAGGCGCAACCGTCAACTTCCCAGCGCTCGAGCGCAGGAAGCTGGGCGACCGGTACACAGCTGACGTCACGTGCCGCACACGGGACCTGTCCAAGTTAAAGGGCCGGACAACCTGCACTGAGGCATCGAATAACGAAAGGCAACACCGCCACCTGAAGATTTTAAACATAAATATTTTCGGTTCCCTTCGCAAAAGCAACATCCGTAGAAAGAGAAAAAAATGTAAAAGTTATCGTTTATTAATTAGTATCTGACTTAAATTAACACCGCAATGAAGGGACTGTGAAAATCCCCTGGCCGGCACCTGTTCGGGTACATATCGAGGGAGGATTTAGCACAGACTTTTTTTTTGGACGAAGAGAGGAAACTCGAGGGCTCGGAGAAAACCCCATGCAGATAGAGAGAGAAACGTGCAGACGCTGCAGGCAGTGACCCAAGCCGGGTCCTTGATGCTGTGAGGCAGCAGTACTAGCCACTGTGCCACCTTAGAAACAGACTGACTTTGAAAATCTATCATTTTGGATCTGATTACAATGTTTCAATGTAATGAATTAGAATTATTAATTCATGTGTTAAATACGTATTTTAGATATATATATTTCAGCATTTGATGCACTTGATATCACATTCACCTATGCCTTTCTGTTGTTAGGAAACACTGGTTTAGTGCAATCAGGAGTGTGGACCTGTTGTATAAGCCTTTTCTTCATAAGTGCTTTTTGTGTAGCACTGCAATACTTAATACTTACTTTTGTTTCTGTCCCTATAACCAATGCACCTGCCCCTCTTTACCTGTTCTTCAATATCTTTTCCATTTATTGATATAGCCCATCGAAAGCCTTTTACAGGACAACTGATTTAACTATATGCTATACACTCTTTAACATTTGATTTACAAGCTTTTTAACCACATACTTTTTGATACTTTATACATATTAAGGGGGTGATATGATCTAGAAAAATAATTAGGCAAATATTTTCTACTCTATTTTTACCACTGTTATAATCAATTCTATTTCTGTAATCTGTTTCCTGTCTCTCATCCCTCTGAGATATTTGTGCTCTTCTAATTCGAGTCTCTTTGAGCATTCAACTGTGAAATCATTCTGCCATTGATGGCCATACCTTTAATAGCCTCAGAAATACTTTCCCTCTCACTTTCTGCCCCTCGGAGATCCCTTTAAACCTACCTTTTTGACGAAGCTAATATCTCTTTATGTAGACAAGTGTCATTTTGTTCTATAATGCTCCTGTTGAAACATTTTGGAATGTTTTATTGCTTTAATGGTCATATTTGTTTTTAAATATTGACATTGCCTCTGCAGGTCACAGGAACAGGAGTAGACCATTCAGACTTTGGAGCCTGCTATGCAATTTGGTGATCTGGACCACAGAAAATATGAGTACATCATCCATGCTTTCTGTTGTGGATTTTTTATCTTGAAAATTACTATTTTGAAGGCCAAGGCAGCACATATTAAAATTTCTTAACAAAGGTCAGCAGAATCAGGCTTACTCAGCACTCATCCCCAACTCTTCAGTGCAGTGATCATTGAATAAAGTTAATTTCTCATACTGTGTTAATCACTGTTTGCTGTTGGACTGGGGTATGCATAGTAAGAAGTCTCAACACCAGGTTGAAGTCCAACAGGTTTGTTTGGTAGCACAAACTATAAGCTTTCAGAGCGCTGCTTCCTCATTAAGTGAGTGGGAGTGATGCTCATAAACCTCAACTGGGATCTTGGATTCACGTCACACTTTTTGTAACCCCCCCACAACTTGTCCAGGCTTGCAAAATCTCACTAATTGTCCTGGTTGGAGATAATACACACCTCTGTAACCAGTGCTTACCCTCTCTCCACTCACATTGTCTGTAGCTTTAAGACTTGATTATCTGTAAAGATTTGCATTCTAACCATTATCTTGTAAGTTGAGTTTGTGTCTTTATATGCCCTGTTTGTGAATACAACTCCCATTCACCTGATGAAGGAGGAGCACTCTGAAAGCTTGTAGCATGTGCTACCAAATAGACCTGTTGGATTTTAACCTGGTATTGTAAGACTTTTTACTGTGCAAATCGGTACCATTTCTCCACTTAATTTCCTTGGCTCCATACTGTTAATATTCTTACCCTTTGCAGTGCAAACCTCATTTCCTTTGTGACAGCCTTTGAGATTTGGCCCACAGCATACAGTGATGAACACAGTATATGGAGAAATTAACAGTACTCTTTGAGTTTCATGGTCACTGCAGTGAAGAGATGGGGATGAGTGCTGAGTACGCTGATTCTGCTGACCTTTGTTAGGAAATTTTGAAGTCTTACCTTGGCCTTCAAAACACTAATTTGACATAAAAAACCCACATCAGAAAGCATGGATGATGCGCTCATATTTTCTGTGGTCCAACTTTAGAACTCTAACACACTGGTTTTGAGCAACTTCTAAGTAGGGCTTCTTCATGGGGAACCTACACTGAAAAGCCCTAATAAAGTTTTTTTCAAGATTTTGATTAGGTTTAAAAATATGGATGCAGAATCACAAGTGCAACACACAATTCTTTAAACAACATATAGGGAGTCAAAAAAATGAGCATTCGCAAAGGTTGATCAGAGCTTATTTTTTTCACAAGATTCACTTTCTTTTCCCAATCCACACCTGGTCACTCAGCTATTTTTCATTGCCTTTACACCTCTCAACATTCCTGATAGCTCTCTTTGCTCAGGCATCATTCTCCTCTTCTTTCAGAACTGTTCTTTCAAAACCTTCCTCAACATTAACATTCTATCAATTTGAACTATCATTCCACCTTTCACTGCCCTTTAGTCCAAAAAGGACAATAAATACACTGGTGGCTCGTCTTCCATGCCCATTTGTTTCAAAATTCTTTCTTTGGATTTAATACAACTGCCATCCTTCTCAGTACATTTTGTAACTGTGACTGCAGTGTTTTAACCTTTCATATTCTCTGACATCTTAGCCTTTGATATAGTCATAAATCAATAACTGCATCCTCCAACATTTGTCCAATACATGAGTCACTATCCATATGTGATTAATTGGAAATCCAGTATGGGTAATTACATTTATAGAATATTTATCTTTCAGTCAACATCACTAAAACAGACTATTTGGTCATGACCACATTGTTTGTGGGAGCTTGCTGCACCAAATTGGTTGTCATTTTTCTGCATTGCAACAGTGACACCACGTCAAGCATACCTCAACATAAAGCACTTTGGATCATTCTGAGGTCACAAAAGGCACTGAATAAAATGCAAGTAGGCCCTTATATTAATTCTACAATAATTTTAAAGCAACGAATATATTTCCAAAGTGATCCTTTCGTGTTTTAAACATTGTTGTTATTCAGTTTGTGTGAAGGAGATGTGCCAATGATGATAAACACCATTCTGTTAATTTCAATCAGATGGTAATTTGTACTACCCCTTAATCCGAAAAAAGTATTTAAAACTCCTCCCACCGTTTTTTCATCCAATCCCATCAACATATCTTTCTAAAGCTTTCTGCCTTGTGTGTTGAGCGAGCTTCCTTTCGAATGCATCTATGCTACTGACCGACAAGCGATGTTTGCAATCTGTGTTGAGAAGAACTGTTCGAACGGATTTGTAATCAACCCTTGGATTTGCTGTATTTTCAGAAAGCGTCGCTTTATTTTATTTTTGCCAATAGGCAATTGGCTATCAAGGTGTCAACTCCCTTACCCCTTCCTTCCTTCCTTCCGGTTTATTCGTCGAGCCGGACGTATACGTCACAAACACTAATTGTTGTGTCATGCCTGTGGATTGACCAATCAGCGTGTAGGAAGAGGGCGGGGTTTGGTGTTGTTGGAGTCTGGGTCGAGGAAAGGTCCACGTGTTTCTTAGGCGGCGGGTCTACTGTATGCTGTGGTGAGTGATGTGAGATACAGTATTTTCACCTCATGTACCTTCACACATAAAGTACCGGGTTCGTCAAGCATGAAGTGGCGTGTAGCTGTTTCTAAAGAATACTCATTGAGACATCCTGTGAGGAGCCGGGGCCCTGTTATAACGTACCCTAATTTGCAGCCTGCATCTTCTGTGTAAGGAAAAAAACTGATATGAAGACGTTGCTAGATAACCTTGTGTTTCGGATAATAGCTTTTGTTTTATCAATTATAAATGTATAAGGCATCTAGCAAATAATTATGGGTGTCAGCAAATATAAGATATTGCACTATATTAGCTTAAGTATTGAGGAAACTGGAAGAATGCGAGTTTCGGTGATTTGAGAAGGAATTGCGCAGGTCAATTGAAAACAAATATTGTCCAAAAAAAAGTTATAAATGAAGAACATCTGGCACTAAGGCGGAGATGACACGTTGTATATTTACCAAACATTGTTCCGTAAGGAAGAAGAGAGACCATTAAAAACAAGAATTCTCTGCTTGACAAAGGAAGTAAAGTTAAAAACTGGTATCAGCTAGAGAATACAGGGTGAAATAGAAGTATATATTGAAGGGCAAAGAGAAAGAATGAGAAATGTTGAGTAGGTAACATGAAAGGAAATCCAAAAATCATTCATAAAAAGTTAAAGGAGTGCTGTAACTTATTAGGGACAAAACTGAAATAATGATGTGGAGGCAGAGTGCATGCCTGATGTACTCAATGAATATTTTGTAACTGCCTTCACAATAATAGGATGAAATTAATGTTGTAATAGACAAGGGGGAGTCAAACTGTTAGATATGATCGAAAAAAAGAGGGATTAAATAGGTTGCCATCGTTTGCAACCAAGGTTACTGAGGAAAGCTGAAATAGAGATAGAACTAAATTTAGTCCTAGAGGTCAGAATGTTGTGCTCCTGTTCAAGAAAGAGAAGAGTGATAATTGCAGGCCAATCTAATGCTAGTGCCAGGAAAACTATTAGGTACAATTTTCAACGACAAAATTAAGTTCTTGGAAAATAAGGGATGGCAAACAATCATTTATTAAAGGCAAATCCTGTCTGATGAATGTAATTGAGATCTTTGCAGTAACCGAAACACGTGGTTATCTGGCAATGTCTTCGTATCAGCTTTTTCCAACACAGAGGATGCAGGCTGCAAATTAGGGTACGTTATAACAGGGCCCCGGCTCCTCACAGAATATCTCAATGAGTATTCTTTAGTGACAGCTACATGCCATGGGTTCTTGAAAGTACTAGGGTATGTGTATATATGAGACTTGGACAAGTTGCAGAGCTGGGCTGAGAGGTGGCAAATGGAGTTTAATGTGGAAAAGTGTGAGGTAATGCACTTTGGCAGGAATAATAAATGTGTAGAGTATAGGGCTAATGGTAGGATTCTTAATAGTGTTGATGAACAGAGGGATCTTGGTGTATTTGTGCATAGATCTCTGAAAGTAGGCAGTCAAGTCAATAAGGTTGTTAAGAAGGCATACGGAGTCTTAGCTTTTATTGGTAGGGGGATTGAATTTCGGAGCCGCAACGTCATGTTGCAACTGTACAAAACTCTAGTGCGGCCGCACTTGGAGTATTGTGGGCAGTTCTGGTCCCCACATTATAAGAAAGATGTGGAGGCATTGGAGAGGGTACAGAGGAGGTTTACCAGGATGTTGCCTGGTATGGAGGGGAGGTCTTATGAGGAGAGGCTGAGGGATTTGAGGTTGTTTTCATTAGAAAGGAGGTGGCTAAGAGGAGACCTTATCGAAACATATAAGATGATTAGAGGTTTAGATGGGGTGGACAGTGATAGCCTTTTTCCTAGGATGGAGAAAGCTAGCACGAGGGGACACAGCTTTAAATTAAGGGGTGACAGTTATAGGACGGATATCAGAGGTATGCTCTTTACCCAGAGGGGTGTTGGGGAGCGGAATGCCCTGCCTGCGGCAGTTGTAGATGTGTCAAGTTTGGTGGCGTTTAAGAGGTTACTTGATAAGTTTATGGAAGAGAAGGGAATGGTTTAGTTTGGAGAGTCATTACTTTTTTCATAATTGGTCGGCACAACATCGAAGGCCGAAGGGCCTGTTCTGTGCTGTAATGTTCTATATATGGACCTTCAAAAGACATTTTATTAAGTCATATAATAGACTTCTTAGTAAAATAGAAGCACATGGTATTTAATGAACATAAGTAAGTTTGATATGTAATTATCCAAAAGACAAGAGCCACCAAATCATGGTGAATTGATGTTTTTCTGACAAGAGAAGGAGATAGTGTTATCTCCAAGGGTGTGTGGAAAGATTATGTTTTTTCTCGTTTTAATTCAGGTCAAAGACTCCAAACTATTTTATAATGTCTGCCTGGATCATAAATTTTTCAATTTGAATTTGGCTAGGGTAAGAATGAGATATTTCGTTTCCAGTATGTTTTAAATGACTAAGAACCTTTCATCAAATGAAGTTTATTTAAGCATATAATTAACATGTATAGAAAGAAAATTAGCAGTAACTTTTACCAATTACAAACAAGAAAAAAAATGATATTGGATAAAGCTTAACAGCTAAATATTGTTTCAATGAAACATATCCCATAAATGAAACCCTTGCCACATATTTAGCTCAGAAAATGCAATGCTCAAGTGATGCTGGAATTTGGTCCTTTGGTTTGATGCTGCAGTTCTCTTGACACACACACAAGTTTGAAGTCAGAACAGCTTCCCAAAACATCAGGAAGAGATGGACTGTAGGTACAATCTTAAAAAACCTGCAACAGCAGAATTTTCACTCCAGGAAGACCAGGAGATCTGTCTCTAGCTAGTCAACAGAATTTACAAGACCAGAGAAAGGGAGAGAAGACCTACCTGCTACTTGACAACCAGGACAGCTTTTGACTGTAAAGTAGAAGTGAAAATGAATCCTTGGATTCTCCTGAGGAGGAACCACTTGACTTTGACTTGGCAATCAATCTTCCCCCTCGCAATGCAGGGCTATAAAAAATATCCCAGAAAGTAATTGAGGCCCCAAGTAAAGCGGCAATAAAAGGATTTCTAGCAGACAGCTCAGCTACAATGAAACCAAAAGGCCTCTTATAATGCAGAGAACTTGATTTAAAAATTTTTTAAAGGTACATTAGCATCACACTTGTTAGCTTGGATTTGGATATACGTTTTTAAGTTATATAAATTTTTAAGTTATAAGTTATGATATAAAACTAGGATTTAGCAAATACTATGTATGGTATTACCAAAGTTCAGGAAGACTGTACCTAAAATGGTGAAATGCATAGACATGGAGTAGGAAATTAAATGTATAATTATAAAGAAATCCATTTTATTAGAAATGATAAGGAGAGTCAAGTGTATTTTGAAGGGACCCAGGGGTGCATATTCTCAAATTCTTGAAAGTAGCTAGATGGATAAGTAACTGGCTTGGTAATAAGAGATAGAGAGTAATAGTGGAAGGATGTTTTTCTAGCTGGAGGTTGGTCACTAGTGGTGTGCCATAGGGCTCGGTACTGGGACCTCTTCTATTTGTAATGTATATAAATGACTTGGAAGAAGGTGGGAACATCGGGGTGGCGGCGTGGGCTTGTTGGCCAAAGGGCCTGTTTCCTGTGCTGTTTTGTTCTTTGTATCTTTGTTTGTAAGGTGAGAAATCAGGTGTTAGGGTCTTGGACCAGAATCCCAAGTTCTATTAGGATGCCAGATTAAACTACAACAATTTTTCTATTTCAGCATAAATTTGAGGATAGAATGCTTCGCTCCAGAAGTAATTTTGCCAGCAAATTAGGAATCTTTTTATAGTAAAATGAACTTTATTAAATAACACAGCTTAACTATAAATCTAACAAATCAAGTTTAAAAATGAAAAGAAACATTTATAACTTAGCACTTTCAGATTCAAATAAGCAACACTCTCCTAACAGACTTAAAATTCCACTTTTAATGCAGTTAACCATAAATATATTTGCTATGATAAGTGTAGACAGTCTACTCTTTAAGATATTTGCATGCTTAAATGTAACAAGGTATATTTGACAGTAGTATAGTTCAGTCTTTCTTTTCCAACATTGAACGTGCTCCATTCCTCACACATCAGTGTTGTGATAAAGCATCGTCAATCACATTCTCTCATCCTATCATGTGTAAAATCTTCAAATTAAATGGCTGTAATAATAAGTTCCATCTAAACAATATTATAATTTTATTAAAGCTTTTCTAGAACTTCAATGGATTATGATCAGTGTAAACAGTTGTCCCTGATGAATTGCCGGCAACACGAATGTTAAAATATGACAATGCCAGTACAAAACTCAATATCTTCTTCTCTGTGGTCGACTAACTCTTTGAATGAAAATTTAATTTTCTGGTAAAATAACCATTATGTCTTCCTGTTCTTTTGTCATCTTCTCAATGACAAGCCAACACCAATACCCACATCACTTGCATTAATCATTAATGGACACCTTAAATTGCTTTTGCATAATTCGGTACTGCCAAAACTGGTGTGATGATTAACGAAGTTTTCAGATTGTCTAATGCCTCCTGACGTTCACATGTCCACTGAAATTTCCTGTGCTTTTTCATCAGTTCAGTTAGTGAAGCTGCCATACTGCTAAAATTTGGTATTAATTTCCTGTAGTAATTACTCATGCCTAGGACGTAGTACTTCTTGTTTTCTCATTCCTTTGGGGTATCTAAGCATGTCCACTTGTATGGCCTTAGAACGTGGCTTGGGCTTTCGTGAATTCACTTTGGGTTAAGTTTACCACCAAGCCTGCCTCCTGTGGTCGAACAAACAATTCTTTTAAACGTTCTAAATGCTGCAATGGGGTGAGGTAGGATGGGAGTGAGGGGATGGGCACTGGGACCCATTGTACTCTGCATTATGGATTGCTGGGAGAGGGAGGGAGAATCAGGGCTGGTCATGTAGAGGTGGGTGGGGTGTGCTGGCCATGTGGGGCTGACAATTGAGGTGGACGATTGGAAGGTGAGAGGAGAGAGGGGAGGGTGGTCAGAGAAACCGGCGGCCAGTTGGAGAGAAGGGAGTGCAGGGAACCAATGAGGAAAGCTGATGATAAAGGGACCAGTATGCATACACCAATCATCAATCTCCTATTGACAGACCAGCATATGTGCAGTGTCCCATTAATCCCGGCCACACTTCAGAGCACAGAATGCCAGGAATCTTCAGGAATGATGCCAAAGTGTACAGTGCAGAAATACCAGGGAGAAGAACTTTTAGTTATTTGAGAAGACTGGAAATACATGAATTCTTCTCCATTGAACATGCAAACCCAATAAGAAACCTAATAATGGAAACTGAAAATCAAAAAAGGTTTGATTGAACGTGGAGTGAAACCATTTCTTCTGGCAAGTGAGTCATTAGCCAGTAGTTGTATGGCAAAAGAGCTAGAGGGAAAGTAGAGAGAAAGGGTTTGGAATATAATTACAAGAGAATTAGAGTATAAAAGTAAGTATGTTATGCTTCACTTATATAGGGCATTGATGAGATTGCATGTTGCATACTGTGTGGAGTTTTGGTGGTCTTATTCCAAGAAGGATGTAAATGCTGGAAGTAGTTCAGAGGAAGTTTACTAGATTGATAACTGGAATGTGTGGATTATCTTATGAGGATAGGTTGGAAAGGCTCGGCTTTTCATAGAATCCCTACAGTGCACAAAGAACAAAACAGCACAGGAAACAGGTCCTTCGGCCCAACGAGCCTGCGCCGCCATCCCGATGCTCCCACTTCTACCCATGATCCCCTTCTATGTTTATAGATCTGTGGATTAAAAACCAAATTTGAGACAATTTAGGGAGAATTTGTTTTGCCAATTAGCCTAAGAGCACATCTTTGGGATGTGGGAGGAAACCTGAGCACCCAGAGAAAACCCACGCAAGCACAAGGAGAATGCGCAAACTCCTACAGACACAGGCCCAAATCCATGTATCTACACAGCACAGCGATAGTCACTGAGCTGTCGTGTTGCATATCAAATGGTCCAGATCAAGCGTACACTAACGACATGAAGCACTAGGATACTCTCAAAAAAATCCAAGAGTAGCCCTCTCACGATCCATCAGTGTATGCCCCTTGTTAGACAACAAGGTGGACCAAAGCACCTGTAAGATAAAAACAAGTACATCGATATCATCATCTATTTACACACTTCCCAGGGACTCCCAAGGCTCATGATCCCTATTTTAAATCAGTTTTCTATACCCCTCCATTCCCATTCTGATCATGTGCCCACCTAAGTATTTTTTAAATAACTCCAGAGTGCCTGCCTCCACCACTTTACTTGGCAGCGCATTCCATACCCCCACCACCCTCTGTGTGAAAAAACTCCCTGTAGCATCCAAATTATACCTTACCCCCTCACCCTAAGCCTGTGACCCCTCGTGCTATTCGAGTCCATCCTAGGAAAAAGCTTAACCCTATTTACTCTATCTATACCCCTCATAATCTTGTACACCTCTATTAGATCTCCTCTAAGTCTACATCTTTCGAAGGAAAACAGTCCCAATTTGCCTAACCTCTCCTCGTAACTCAGACCTTCCATACCAGGCAGCATCCTGGTAAACCTCCTCTGCACTCTCTCCAGAGTCTCCACGTCCTTCTGGTAGTATGGCGACCAGAACTGGACGCAGTATTCCAAATGAGGTCTAACCAATGTTTTATACAACTGCAACATTAAAGGCCAGCTGTTGTACTCTATACCACAGGCAATTCGGTCCACCTTGTTGACCAACGAGGTGCATGCATTCGGCAGGTCGTGCGAGGGCTGCTCTTGGATGTTGCTTCAGGAGTGGCCTAGTGCTTCAAGTCGTTAGTGTATGCTTAAACTGGACCATCTGATGGGCAACATGACAGCTCAGAGACTATTGCTGTTGCTGTGCAGACACATAGATTTGGGCCTGTGTCTGCGGGAATTTGCGCGTTCTCCCCGAGGTTGCGTGGGTTTTCTCCAGGTGCTCCGGTTTCCTCCCACATCCCAAAAATGTGCTCTTAGGCTGATTGAGTAACAAATTGTCCCTATATTGGTCCCTATATGGGAATCTTCCACAATAGGCATAGCCTAAAGTCATGGATATGTCATTAAGACGTTAGGACGGTGGCGCGGGCTCGTTGGGCCGAAGGGTCTGTTTCCCGTGCTGTGTTGCTCTTTGTTCTTTGTATATCCCTTCCTGTAAAGGCTAGCATACTATATGCTTTCTTCACAACCTTCTCCACTTGCTCTGCCACCTTCAGAGACTTGTGCACCTGCACCCCCAGGTCCCTCTGTGTTTCTATATTCTTAATAGGTCTACCCTTTATCATATACCTCCCCTCTACATTCTTTCTCCCGAAATGCATCACCTTGCATTTATCAGGATTGAATTCCATCTGCCATCTGTCTGCCCAAGCTACCAGCCTATCTATGTCCTGCTGCATCGCCTGACAATGCTCCTCACTATCCGCAAGTCCAGCCATCTTTGTATCGTCTGCAAACTTGCTGATCACTCCACTTACTCCCTCTTCCAAGTCATTTATATATATTACAAATAGAAGAGATCCTAGTACCGAGCCCTGTGGCACACCACTAGTGACCGACCTCCAGCTAGAAAAACACCCTTCCACTAGGAGGGCTTTGGGCTCATTGAGTCTGCACCAACAACAATCCCACCGAGGCCCTGCCCCCATAACCCACATATTTACCCCACTAATACATCAAACCTATTGTGGCAATTTAGCATGGCCATTCAACCTAATCTGCACATTTTTTCGACTGTGGAAGGAAACTGGAGCACCCGGAACCTCAGGCAGACACTGAGAGAATATGCAAACTCCATACAGATAGGAGTGTGGAGTTGAACTCAGGTCCCTGGAACTGCAAGGCAGCAGTGCTAACCAGCATGCCACCACGCTGCCCTTTTCTACTCTAGAGTTTACAAAAGTGACAGCTGACTTGATTGACATTGATTGATTGTAGTCGTTGGCTACAGGTATAGTGCCGGAAGACTGGAGGATGGCAAATGTTGTCCCTTTGTTCAAAAAGGGGAGTAGGGACCATCCTGGAAATTATAGACCGGTGAGCCTGACTTCTGTTGTGGGCAAAGTCTTTGAAAGAATTATAAGGGATAGGATTTATAAGCATCTAGAGAGAAATAAATTGATTAGGGATAGTCAGCACGGTTTTGTGAAGGGTAGGTCGTGCCTCACAAACCTTATTGAGTTTTTTGAGGAGGTGACCAGAGGTAGATAAGGGTAAGGCAGTTGATGTAGTGTATATGGATTTTAGCAAAGCGTTTGATAAGGTTCCCCATGGTAGGCTACTGCAGAAAGTGCAGATGCATGGGATTGAAGGTGATTTAGCAGTTTGGATTAGGAATTGGCTAGCTGATAGAAGACAGAGGGTGGTGGTTGATGGGAAATATTCAACCTGGAGTGCAGTTACAAGTGGTGTACCTCAAGGATCTGTTTTGGGGCCACTGCTGTTTGTCATTTTTATAAATGACCTAGATGAGGGTGTAGAGGGTTGGATTAGTAAATTTTCTGACAATACCAAAGTGGGGGGAATTGTAGACAGCGAGGATGGATGTTACAGTTTGCAGAGGGACATAGATAGGTTGCAGAGCTGGGCCGTGAGGTGGCAAATGGAATTCAATACGGATAAGTGTGAGGTGATTCACTTTGGTAGAATAACAGGCATATGAAATATAGGGCTAATGGAAGGACCCTTAATAGTGTTGTCGAGCAGAGGGATCTTGGGGTACAAGTACATAGCTCTTTGAAAGTTGGCACCCAGGTTGATAAAGTTGTTAAGAAGGCGTACGGTGTGTTAGCTTTTATTGGTAGAGGGATTGAATTTAGGAGCCTGAGGTTATGTTACAACTGTACAAAACTCTGGTGCAGTCGCTCTTGGAGTATTGCGTACAGTTCTGGTCGCCGCATTATAAGAAAGATGTGGAAGCATTGGAAAGGGTGCAGAGGAGGTTTACCAGTATGTTGCCTGGTATGGTGGGAAGGCCTTATGAGGAAAGGCTGAGGGACCTGAGGTTATTTTCATTAGAGAGAAGAAGGTTACGAGGTGACCTAATTGAGGCGTATAAGATGATCAAGGGATTGGATAGGGTGGATAGTGAGAGCCTTTTTCCTCGGATGGTGATGACCAACACGAGGGGACATAACTTTAAATTAAGAGGTGGTAGTTACAGGACGGATATCAGAGGCAGGTTCTTTACGCAGAGGGTGGTGAGGGCGTGGAATGCCCTGCCTGCAGCAGTTCTGGACTCGCCTACTTTGGGGGCATTCAAATGGTCGGTGGATAGGCATATGGATGATATTGGAATAGTTTAGGTTAGAGGGTCCACTGGCCGGCGCAACATCGAGGGCCGAAGGGCCTGTATTGCGCTGTCATGTTCTATGTTCTATGACATGTAAGATCATGCACAGCACTCACAAGGCTCTTATGGATGAACTAGGAGGCACTGTTTTAAAATTAGGGGTTGCCCTTATAAGAAAGATGAGAATTTGTTTGAAGGTTATTTGCTTTAGAAGGTGGTGGAAACAGGATCTCTGAATACTTTTAAGGTAGAAGTGGATGGATTCTTGTTGGGCAAGAAAATTAAACATTATCCAGTTAAATGGGAAACATGGAACTCAACACAAACTGATCACCATGATATTGAATGGTGAAGCAGTTTGAAAGGCCAAATAGCCTACTTTTGCTCCTATTTTATTCATATGTAACAGCAGGGAGGGTGTTGAAATCAGGTTCCATTGGAAGTTTCAAAAGATTGACATGTATGTGAAGAGAACTAATTTGCAGGGAAATAGGGAAAAGGCTGAGCTGTGGGAATAAATTTGGCAACTCTTTCCAGCTGAGCTGAGCTGATTGGCCACCGTCCGTGCTGTCATGTTCAATGAATATAAGAAATGATTTTACAGAGAAGTCAGCTATAAATTTAGTAAGTATTCAATCGTATTTAGTTCACAATCTGATTACTTATAACGTGAAATTAAATGTTTATGACATTATAATTACTTTCTGCTATCACTGCATATGCATGGATATAGTTGATTGAAGAACATGGTGACGTGAGAAATAGCATAATGTTTAAATTGGTAGAAGCGTCTCTGGGTTAGATATGGGATGTAGGAACACAGAGATTTGAATCAAACAGAGGTCATGAGTATGTTACTTGCAGTAATTATTAGGCGAGCTAGTGAGAAGTTTTTATAAGGATAGTTAAGGAAACAAATGTTCCACCAGGATAAAGTGGCCGGGTGGTTTACCGGTGACAGTAGAGTTGCAGATTTTTCTTTGTTACAATGCTGTTTATTCAGGTTTGATTACATACTGAAAAAAAAGCTACTTGTTCATTACCAAGAAGCTAACATGGCTATCTTGAAAAAATCCAGGGTGACTTTGAAAAAAGCTTTTTTAATATGGCATCTATCAGTGAGGTGTAGAAGAAGTTTAAAAACTCGATACAGCAAGGCTTGAACCTCTATCTTTGCACAGTGTGATGCTTATATGTATATACTTCAGCATCAGTGTCTTTGAATTATGGAGTTGGGATTATTTAAATATACACAGTCATGAACAATTAATTTTCTTTAATATCCTGTATTACTTTCATAGAGGTTTACAGCATGGAATTAGGTCCTCCAGTCCAAATAGTCCATGCTACTTCTTTTTCTTTTAAACCTTAAGCTAATCCCAATTGCCTGCATTTGGCTCATATCTTTCTATATCCATCTTATCCGTGTAACTCTCTAAACAATTTTTAAAAGACAATTTTGTACCCACCTCTACTACCACCTCTGGCAGCTTGTTCCAGACACTCAGCACCCTCTGTATGAAAAAATTGTTCTTTTGTGTCTCTCCCCTCTAGCCTTCAACCTAAGCCCTCTAGATTTAGACTCCCCTAACTTTGGGAAAAGGTATTGACTATCTAGCTGATCTATGCTCCTCATTATTTTATAGACCTCTATAAGATCAGCCTTCTATGCGCCAGTCAGCCTCTCCTTGTAACTCAAACCATCAAGTCCCAGTAGCAAACTACTAAATCTCTTCTGCACTCTTTCTAGTTTGATAATATCCTTTATATAATAGAATGAGCAGAACTGTATACAATGTTCCAAGAGTGGCCTTATCAATACTATGACTCTGTTTAAAAAAAAAGACATTCCAATTCCTGTATTTAATGTTTCTGACCAATGAAACCAAGCATGTTGAATGTCTTCTTCACCACTCTGTCTATCTGGGATTCCACTTTCAAGGAGCTATGAACCTGTACCCCTAGATCTTTGTTCCATAACTCTTCCCAACACTCTACCGTTAATTGAGTAACTCCTGCCCTCATTCAATCTACCAAAATGCATCACCTCGCATTGATCTAAATTAAATTCCATTTGCTTTTGTCAGCCCACTGGCCCAATTGATCAAGATCCCATTGCAATGGAGATAATTTTCTTCACTGTCTATTGTGCCACCAATCTTGATGCCTTCTTCAAACTACTAACCATATTCTCATCCAAATTATTAATATAAATTACAAATAACAGTGGACCCAGCACCAATCCCTGAGGCACACACCTGGTCATAGGTCTCCAGTTTCAAAAATATCCTCCTACAACCACCCTCTGACTTCTGTATCAAGTCAATTTTGTATCCATTTGGCTACCTTACCTTGGATCCTGTGAGATTTAACCTTACGCGACAACCTACCATGTAGTATTATTCTTTTGAGTCTTGTGCAATCTTTAGTTACTATTAAGGATATTTTTTAGAGGAGGCATATACATCTGATTTTACAATTTTAGCCAGGAGATATTCCATATCCTCCTTAACTAATATATCTGTTAAATTTTTGACTGATTTCTTTTTTATTCTTCAGGATTTTGGGACTCGGTCTGGTTTTTAGAAAGCTATTTGGCCATGTACCCATTAAGGTCTGTCAGTTAACAAACATATGGACGAAATTTGGAAAAGAAAATTGCGTCTGCATACTCTTGAATAAAATGGAAATGAACGAAGCAAACAATTTAGCTATAAAGCGTACTCTGCCTAATGCTGATGATGAGCAAACTGAACCTGAGCCTGAACAATATAAAAAGATCAAGCTTTCAGAAACTGACATATCTTCAGATACTGGTAAACATACAGAAATAATTGAAGGTGGTTTACAAGCTCTCCCTTCTCAACAAAATGAGAATAATGAGAAAGAGGATGAGGAAGAATTGGATAATGCTGTACTTGAAGACGATGAAGATGATGGAGACACCTTTGCTGATATGATGAAATATGGCTTGGTTGAGCAAGATGTTGGAATCACAAAATTTGTTAGCAGTCACCAAGGTTTCTCAGGAATTCTGAAGGAAAGGTAAAGACAATCATAAGTAGAGTTAATGTTTTAGTGAAGTGCAACTAAATGAAATAAAAATGAAATTCATGTCTGCCTATCTATGAAATCATCCACACTTTCCTCCTTAAATCTGTTTAAATATTCACTAAGAATATATTTGCTGCAAATGCATTGATTTGATTTATTTTTGTCACATGTATTAGTATACAGTGAAAAGTATTGTTTCTTGCACGCTATACAGTCAAAGCATACTGTTCATAGAGAAGGAAATGAGAGAGTGCATAATGTAGTATTACAGTCATAGCTAGCGTGTAGATAAGATTAACTTAATGCAAAGTAGGTCTAATCAAAAATCTGATGGCAGCAGGGAAAAAGCTGTTGAATCAATTGTTACATGACCTCAGACTTCTGTATCTTTTTCCCAAAAGAAGAAGATGGAAGAGAGCATGTTTGGAATGTGTGGGGTGCTGAATTATGCTGGCTGCTTTTCCAAGGCAGCAGCAAATGTAGATGGAGTAAATACAGTGAGAAGCCTGACAACATCAGGTTTAAATCCAACCGATTTATTTGATAGTAAACGCACAAGCTTTAGAACTATGGTCTTCATCAGGTGAATGAGATGTTCTGGTCACCTCATTCACCTGATGAAGACCATAGGTCGAAAGTTTGTGAGTTTACTATCAAATAAATCAGTTGGATTTAAACTTGGTGTTTTCAAACTTCTTACTGTGTTTACCAGTCCAATGCTGGCATCTCTACATCAATGTAGATGGAGTCAGTGGATGGAAGGCTGGTTTGCATGATGAACTGGCTTCATTCATGACCCTTTGTAGTTTCTTATGGTCTTGGATAGAACAGGTGCACTATCAAGCTGTGATACAACCAACATGAATCAAAATCAAATCAAATATTTGTTTCTGATGCTTTTCAGTTAATGGTGCAGAAGTCAAATGATAATGCATTGACATAGCTCAACAGCTCAAAGTTAAAAGGAAACTGATTTTGTAATTAATCTTAATTAAGTTGTAATAAAACCTAGCAATTTGTTCATGAAAATGATGTTTACTGCATAACTGCAGTATTACAGCTAAAAATATCACCTTGCAAGTTCTAACTTTGATCATCAAAGAATTCGTATGGTATTTATATATACTGTTGATAGTTGAGAATATGAGATTGGGGTTGTATTTGTTTCCGTAATAATCCTAAAACAGTTGGCAGTTTTGATAGAAGAAAGCTTGATGTTATTGAACCAAATCTAATGATGAATATCTGAGTCAGTGGGTGCCTGGGTGCTCACTTTTTGCGTTCCATTGCATTTTGATACGAATAATCCATTTTTTCAGATAATAAATTTCTTGTAGTATTGTTTCAAGTATATTCACATCAAATCTAAGTGAAACTTACCGTTGATTCAAAGTAGATTGCTGTTTGAAAATAATGGAGTTTGCATTAGGTTTTACCATTAAATGGATCACAAGTCATTTTTGATTTTGTGCTTTCTAAATTTGAATGATCAGCTAATTCAAACATTCAACTTAAGAGGAGTTAGCTTGTACAATAAAATGTTCTTTGTGAATTCTACCTTCAACATCTAGCCTCAAACTGCTACCTAGTATGACTGAATAGCATCACGTGCATCTTAGTTAAATTAACTTGTTGGGATAATTATAAATCATTGTTGTTGACTAAATTGTCTTCACTGTGTTGTGTCCTTGTTCAATGATTTTAAAAAAATACAAAACTGAAACCTTTCTTCATCTTCACGTTATCTGAACCAGATATTCAGATTTTGTTGTTCATGAAATAAACAAGGATGGGAAGGTGGTTGTTCTGGATGATTTGTCTGTGCCAGCTGATGATGAGGTAAGACTAATTCAGCTTTCAGTACAGATAATGCTTTTATCACACTAACTTACTGGATAAATTAGTGAAACTGCACGAAAGGGCATTGAACAGTGTAACAGTAATTACATTTAGCTGCCAGATCAGCTGATTTGTAGTAATATATAGTGGGCAACTACTGTTAGCAAGCAGCAGTGTATGTTGCAGTTTAAAAAGGATTTGTTCTTGAGTGTATTTTGGATAGGTCATGGACTTGAAGGCGTATTGAGTTACTGAGAGAAAAATTCTGTTTGTAAAAGGGAGCTGTACTATGCTTAGGCATGTACTGTGCATCTCAAGACCCTAGCTCATACATTCCGTAGGTACTTTTTCTGTGTCCGTAGTTAGTTCATGTGATATTGAATCTGTTACCTGCTTAATATTAAAATCATTCTTTTTTTCCGCTTACTGAGGGTACAATTTATTCAATGTTTGTGAGGCACTCAGCATTTTAATGCCTGTAGCTTTTGGTTAGAAATGATCCAGGAGAGACCAAAAGGACGTGAGGAAACTAGATTTTAAAATCTGGGAAACCACAATGTTTCTTGCTCATTGATCTCACCCCCATTTTAAAACTAAATTCCAAATATCCATTTAGGGTATTTACAGATACTGACCTCGGCTTATTTTAAATTATTTTGCAATTTTAAATTGCATCCTGTGCATAAAAATCCTGGTTGCTTAACATATGTATTGACTTTAAAATCAAAAAGAACATGAGTAAAAAGTGTTGGGTATTAACAGATGCTGCCTCTTGGAATGATGTAGATATGTAGTAATTTCTGTGCGGCAACCATAAAAGGTGGCTAATGAAAGCCAGAAGAGGAATAATCAATTCAGTGAAGAACTATTGATAGGCTAACTTTTGAGACTGAAAGCAAGACTGCAACCTATACTATTAGTGACAGAACACTGTGAGAAGAATGTTGTGAGGACATTCTTAATAAGATAGATGATAAGAAAACAGGTTTTTTTTACTCTTTGTTTCCTTTTAAATTATTCTGGTGTCTGTTTTGCTCCCCTCCCAGTAACCTTTGGATAAATACTAATATTATATACTAGCTTGTGACATCTTTAATCTTTTAGGAACCGTCAGAGGACATTTTTTCTGTTTTGTCTGCTCAAGACAAGCAACGTTTAGAAGATCTTCAGCATTTTAAGAATAAGGAAGACTCTGTTGTGATAGAGGTAAGAAAACAAGTTACTGGAAAATTACACAGAATATACAGCACATAAACTCGCTTTGTTGTGTTGTCATTTATGCACACGTCTTCTCCTTTTCCAGCTGCTTCATCTCTGCTTTTTAGCACATTTTTCTAATTCCTTTGTTCACATACTCATTTTGTTTCTGTTCAAAAGCATATAACGATATTTGCCTCAAACCATGTCCTGTAGTAGTGAGTTCCACTCTCTAAGTAAATAAATTTCTCCTTGGTCCCATACTGGACTTATTAGTAACTACCTTATTTTTATGACTCCCTAGTCTTGGATTATCTTCCCACCGAATTTACCCTCCCCTAATCCATTTATATTTTTAAAGACCTCTGGTAGGTCACCTGTAGATCTTTTTTATAAAGGAACACCAACTGATGCAATCTTTCTCGATAGTCATAATCTTTCATATAATTCTTGGAAATAAGATATAATTCTTGGAAATCTTCTTTGCAATTTTTCCATCTTCCTATCTTTTTCAGAATGTAGAGACCAGAGTTGTATTTTTAAGTGTGGTCTGTTAGTTTTTTAAGTTAACATAACTTTACTATATTTGAATTCTAAGTGCTGCGCTGGCTGGTCTATTTTGAAACATTGCTTAACTATGAGCCGATTATAAAAATCATCCACTTGTGTTCAAATTCCTTCGTAGTCTAGCCTTTCCCTATCTCTGCAATATTTTCTCCAGTGCCACAGCCCTCACTCATTTAAATCTAGCCCTTTGAACATGACATTTTAATTGCTCCACATTGATAATCATGTATCTACCAAGGCCATAAGCTCTAGAGTTAAACATCATCACTTGTAACTGGTGCTGCACTTCTGCCTTTTAGTTTCATTCTCTTCCACTTACAGAATCATGAAGGCACAGAAGAAGAAGTCCATGCTGGCTCCCTACATCAATCTTACAGCTACAGATGATTTTCCCCCCTTCATTTCTCGTTCTTTTCCTCTTTAATTCATGGAATCATAGAAATCTTACTGTACAGAAGAAGGCCATTCAGCCCATCAAGCCTGCATCGATAACAATTCCACCGAGGCCCTATCCCCATAGCACCATATATTTACCCTATTAATCTCCCTGACACTAAGAGACAACTTACTATAGCCAATCAACCTAACCTGCACATCTTTGGAATGTGGGAGGAAACTGGAGGAAAACCACGCAGACATGGGGACATGCAAACTTTGCACAGTGACCCAAACTGGGAATGGAACCTGGGTCCCTGGTGCTGTAAGGCAGCAGTGCTAACCACAGTGCCACGATATCATCCTCTAATTCATTAAAAATTTTTCTAAACAGGTTGTTGAAGATACTAAAGAAAAAAGAACAGTTATTCATCAGGCCGTGAAAAGTCTCTTTCCTGGGCTGGAGACGAAAACTGAAGAAAGAGAAGGAAAGAAAATTATTGTAGCCTACCATGTTGCTGGAAAGACTGCATTGGCAAGTAAGTTTTATACTGTGGAAGAATGTCATGGACTTGTCACTTTGGTATATTTCCCAGAGCAAGGTTTTAATGTAATTACTTGAAACACAATGTGCTGACAAGTTCAAATGATGCTTTCTTAAACATTAACATTGCTCTTTGTAACATGAAAATGATGTACTAACTTGAAGCACTACACTTCTGTTAATCGAGTTGCTGTTTGAATACTTCTCAAAATCGATCTTTTATAAAGTTCTGAAATTTTAAGTCTGAATATTTTTGTTAACTTTATCTGAAAAGTTTTGTTTGTGACCTTTTTAGAAGACAATTTTCTTTATGCTACTCTCAGAATGCATAGTACTGCTGATATTCCATGATTCTGAATGTGTTTTTGATTACAGCTTTTGCATGCATCCTGCATGTTTTGTTTCCCTGATCATGCATGTATTTTTTTTTAAGAATTAACTACATCTCTGGTAAAGTCATGCTGTTCACATTGCTAGACCTTCACCTGTGTTATTCAATGTGCGCTGTTAGCTGAGTAATATATATTGGCATGGTCCTTCCTACATGTTGAATAACCAGGAAAATAGAACAGAAAGTATTAAACAAGTGCTGCTGTGGCAGATGTTTGTATCTCTGAAGGCACAACATTTAGTGGTGATCTAGGCATTTTCTATAAAATGCACCTTGATGACTCTGGAACAAGAGTTAAACTTCGTAAATGATAAACATTAATTTGGATTAAGTTTAAGAGTGACAAATTGGTACAGAATTATACTGATCTTTGGGCAGTTTTTGAGAATTTGTTTGGCTTTGGTATTAGTCTGGCATTGGCATTATGACAGCTTTTGTTAAAACTGTGAATCTTTGTCATTACAATGGAGATTGTATCTATCTAGTCTGTTGATCATGCAGATGAGTGTTACACATGCACTCTGGAATGTCTGTCATGATAGTTTAAAAACAGTTAGGCGTGTGTTGGCTGTATAATTTTGCTCTGTCTTCTATCAGAGAATTGTAAGACAAAGCTATTATGGACAAAACAGCAAAAGCATCCTTTAAGGGTTCCAAAATACACATACAAAATATCGTATATATATGTATGTGTATATATGTGTGTATACATATATATAATCATTATATCAGTGATTTGGTCTTTACTATATGGAATATGAACAAGAAGTTTGTAGATGATACAAAAATTGGTTTTGTGTTGATTGTGAAGAAGTCTCAAGTAAGGCTTACATTAATACTACAATGAAGTAACTGTGAAATGCCCTTAGTTGCCAAGCAATATTTGGATTATGAGAGCAAACGAGAGCACCAGGAGAAAACCTACAGAGATATGGGGAGAATGTGCAGATTCCACACAACCAGGGAATTTGAAGCACAATGGGGATTTGGTACTCACAGTTTTCAGAGTTCTCAATTTTGAGCTGTTCTGGTTAAATTCACAAATGCAATCTTGCAAGATGGGATCATATATTTTCATTATCTGTTGATGGGGATATGAGCAGTAATTTTATTTTTGTCAGTTAGCCATGTTTCTTAAATTGGTCAATAATTTGGCTCTGAAAATATGTTGCTTGCTAAACCATAAATGTGAACTGGAATCAAGAGTTACATAATTAGTAGCTCTGACTGTACTCTGTTAAACTTTGTAATCAGAGTTAAGTTTGAAATGCAATGATGCATTTCAAAGTTTGTGATGCAATTGCGTCAGTAGAAATTAGGATTGATGGAAAAAGTCACTTGATGACTGCAAAAGCAGGGCTTGGAGCTCAGTATAAAAAGCAAGTAAAAATGACCTTTTTAAATACTTATCACATTGATTGAAAAGTTGGTCATGTGTTTGATGGCAAGGAAGAAAGCTGCCGATTTGCTAGAAGATATCAACGGACTGATCAGTGGGAAGATAAATGGAAAATGGCATCCAATTCAGAGAAGTGAGATAATGGGACATAACCTCTGAGCTCCAGTATGTCCTGAATAGCTATTGCACAGAACCACAGCTACCACTCACTGTGGGTCCTTCCCTGGGATTTCTGTTGAGAAACTGGGAGTGGAGTGGCAAGCCAACTTGATTACCACTCTGAGGAAATTTAAGTCCATTACACTCGAGGGGAGCAAACATGGGAAAGCAATACAAAAGAAGGGTGGAGAAACAGAGAGATTCCATGGGTAGAAGGCACAGCGGATACTCTCCTTTATTGACAAAAGCTTGGACACAAGAACAGGGAAGTTGTGCTAGAATATATAGAACACCAGCTCGGCTACAGGTAGAGTGTTTTGTATAGTTCTGTTCACATTAAGGAAGACTTTAACCCATGAAAGAAGTTACAGAGAAGATTTACAAGAATGTTCCTGGAATGGAGAATGTTAATTGAGTTAAAAATAGATAGGCTAAAATTCTCTAGAAGAGAGAAGAGATCTAATTAGGTAAGTTATGAGGGGTCTAAATAGAATGGCTAGGAAGATCTTGTTCTTTGAGCACAAACATCAGTAACTAGGATTCATAGATTTAACATAATTAGTATAGAAGGATGAGTGAAGAATTTTTTTCACCCAGGGGATGGTGGGGGCATGGAACTTACTGTCTGAATGCTGCTACCATAGATAAAAATGTTTGTTTAAAAAATACTTGGATATGCATTTGACGTGTTGTAACCTACAGAGCAATAAGTAGAAAATGGGGTTCGGCTGAAACAGCTTTACTTGGGCTGGCACAGACGCAATGAGCTAAGTGGCCTCCTTCTGTGCATAACAATGCATTTCTGTTTGTTTGATTTTGAGTTACTAATTGAGAGTTTTTGAAGAAGCACAGAGTCGGTTTTTATTGATAACAGAAATATTTGATATTGGTAAGATTAAACTGCCTTCTTATTAAAAAATAATAAAACCTGTTGCTCAAAAGGCTTGAAAGTTGAAAGATTAAAAACTTCAGGTGCAGAATTTTACGTGGCCTGGGTGGGCATGCACCCAACCCAGAATGTATGAAATAGTACGTGATGATATTGGGTATGCATCCTGATGCCACATTACAATTCTGCAATATTTTGGTCAATGGGTGCAGGTACAATTGATAGCACACGAGTCGGCAATTATGGAGCCACTTGAAAGAATTACATTGCCTGTGTGATTTTTACATTGTTGCACAGGCAATATGAGCATACGACCAATCCATTTTTGTAGTTTTATCCATGGGTGGATAAAGGGGACTGGTGCAAAGGCATGCTGAGAAATTGGGAGTTCTTGGGAGTAAGTTGGACATTTGGTTTTGAGCATTATCTCCACATTCAGTGCAGGATTCGACATAGCCTGGAGCTTTCAGGGCATTGCTGTCTTCTAACATTGGAGATTTGGTCAGCCCATTACCTTGTGTGCACAGGTGAGCCCATTTGCATCTCTGCAGATGGGTAGCGTATACGTAACAGGGAACGCATCCTCACAGGACAAACTGTGAGAAGGCCAGATGGTTACAGGCATCATCACTTTAGAGCAGGGTCACAGACACAGGATGCTCAGGGCCCGCAGAAGGGCAAGAAGGATGTCCATTCAGAACCACTATCCAGTTGCCAGGGTGAATAGGCAGAGAACCAACTACCTGAACATGACAAGTTTCACAACATGCAGTGGATTTTGAGGGAAGCTGTATAACCACCTGCCAGATGATTGGGCCAGAGGTAGTCTCCAATTGCGTGGGTGGATAGCCAAGGCTCTCAAGGTCACTGTAGCATTCAACTTTTTTATGTTTCCGAATCTTTCCAGAGTCTGTGGATGATCTTTGTCAAGTCTCTCAATCCACTTCATACAGCTGTGTCAAACTGGTGGCTGATGCTATGTTCAGGCAGGTGAAAACATTCATACGTTTCGGGATGTATTAAGTCAGCTAGGCTGAGTGGACCAAAGATTTTACTGCAATTGCAAGGCTTTGGGGTGCCATTGATTGCACTGATAGCACCAACTGGACAGTTAACAGAAAGGGGTTTCACTTGATGAATGTTTGGATAGTTTATGACTTTAAGACCCAGATTCTATGGGTCTGTGTTAGATACCCTAGCTCTCCTGATGTCCATATTCTACACCACTCAAGTCCCAAGGCTGTTTCATGGCTCCAGGTCGCCTTGATGGTTGGTTGATTAGTGACGAGGATTATCTTTGAAAAGATGGCTAATGAAGCCTCTCAGGCAGCTAGGATGGAGGCGGAGGTGAGATATAATCAGTATCATTTATCAACAAAGGTGGTGATGGAGAGGATCACTGACCTGCTGAAGATAGGGTTCTGATGCCTGGATTGATCTAGGAGTGCCTAGCAATATCTGCCCAAACCAGTGTTGCTCATCATTGTCTGCTGTGCACTTCACAATTACCATCTCTTGCAGGGGGAGTCCACAATCTGACATACACGATGCTGCTGCACATGTCTCAGATGATGTTGACTTGGCTGTAGAGTCTGGGCAGCCAGGAAGTGAGGTCAGAGAGCTGAAATCATGAACCTGCAGGGACATCAGGGAGACCTTGATGTAGCATTTTTTTTGGCTAGGATGGCATGTGCTGCCTTCCCACAGAGTCCATGGGCATCACCGTCTCAAATACCTTGCGCTTAACCAGTTGAAGAGTCTGCTGAGGCACCACTGTTTTAATAATAAAGTTTGATACCCCAGATGTCTCCCACCAGGCATCGATGAGGCTGACAGCAATTGAATGCACAGGGCATTCATGACTTGAGAGAAAAAGGTCATTTATGGTGATTGTTTTTGCTGTGTTTTAAATTAATGCATTCAGTCAGATCTTTTATAAACTCAAGTGATATAAAAAGAAAACATTGGTACCCAGTGCAAACCCTTGGCTGTATGTTAAGTTTTTGTTTGTGGGTGCTACATCTAGGTGCCACCCATTGCTAACAACTGTATGAGTCATGTTGCTGACTTGTTGCCATAAATGACCTTGGTGGTCATCCTCGTGCCAGCTGGGCCCACACTCTTGAGCTGCTCTTTCTCAGACCCCCCCCCCCCGGACAACGTCCACTCAGAACTCCATTTACTGAGTGCAGTAGGTCATTAAACCTTTTCTAGCACTGGACCTCGGTCATGCCCACTGACCTCAGCTGTCACATCTGGTCAGGTCTCATTGGTTATAGATGGGATCTCCTCCTTCCATCCCTGGGCAGGAAGCTATCCCTCATGTCTATTGCCACCTTCACCAGGACTCATTGACAGTTATCAGAGAAAGTGAATCCTTGATCCTTGCCTGAGCTTCTCTCCCAACCTGGTGTGTTTTTCTGCTGCCCTCCATACCAACTTCCTCTGGTTCCTCTCTTTTCTTCAGGAGTCTATGGACGATGTTTTTAAAGGTAGTGTTAGATTGCCATTGGATACAGCATGCACCTGCATCCCCTATGCCAATTCAATGTGGATGTGAATCATATGAACAGCCACTTAAGTGGACAACCAGTGTAACATAATCTTTAATTGATCTCAGCCTGGACAGGGAAATGTGGTCACTTGCAGTTCAGCCCATTGTACATGCATGTTACACCTGAAATTCTGCCTGTCACAAACTATTGAGTTGGCAATTCATATCTACAATTCCTTTTGCAGTAAATATCAGCTGCTTTAAATGCAAATCAAAAGTGTCTGCAGTGATAGGAAATTTGTGTTACTCCAGGTTCATCTGACTGGCAAACACAAAGGACATTAAAAGGGAAAAGTGGATAAAATTTCAGTTCTTTAAGGAAAACACTGATGTTTTTGTGTGCGTGAGATTTAACCATATGCTAATATGTGATGTGAGATTTTCCATTTCATATGTGTAATATATGGGTCTACAATCCTAGTCTTTATACTGAAATGTTAGTGTCCCTTTAAGAAAGTTCAAAAAAAACTTTGTGTGTCGGTCATGTGACAAGGGTTGATTTTAGTTTTGTTTTGACAACAGTGTTAAAAGCATAGCTGAAAGAAGCCTCTTTTTTTTTAATTTTGTCAGTTAGCTGAAAGCACATCTTGTTTGCCACTCTGCAATAAAAAATCTATGTTTTGGGGAGCTGATGACTACAAGCTGCTCTGAGTTTTCAAGATCATTTGAAATCAGTATTCCGCCTAGGCAGTTGGATCCCAGTATTATGTTAGCTTAAGCCTGTGCAGTGATAAATCTGTTTAAAGGGTTTTTATTGGATTTTGGTTTTAATTGGAACACACCAGAGATATTCATTATACATTGTAGTAGTTGTTTTGTTTCTTGTTTGTTATTGATAAAAGTTGTTGCTAATTTTCTTATGGTATATATTCACTATATTCTTAAATAAACTTTGTTTGATAAAAACTCCTTAATGGCCACTTGAATTATACTTGAAATGAAACATCCCACGCTTATACTAGCCAAATTCAAGATGCAAAACTTAGCTTTCAGGTGGAGTTTTATAAAACACTTTGGAGTTTCTAACCTGAACCATAACAACACTGTTATCTTTATTCCCATTTAAATTATTTGAAATTATGATATAGGTTGTAGTGAGTGATACCTGTGTTAAGGGCACAGCTAATGATAAATGCATAGCTGTTCAAATCTCAGGAGGGAAACTTGAAACAATTGTGCTCATATTTGTGTTTGCAATTTGTATAGTATAAGGAAGAGTTTAGAAAGACAGGAATAATGTCTCTCACTACTTGTGGTGATATTATGGTGAAGTAAATGTTGATTAAGAAATAGTTTAAAAAATTATACTTAAATAAGGCAATGGCTTCACACAGTACCAATACTTTAAAACAGTTCCAAACAATCTATGTTAACTTTAGAGCTAGGTCTTTCCATTGATTCAGCAACACTTTTTAGATTTTAAGATCTATAAAAATCCAGCCCACACAGTGCCTTGCATTTTCTTTTGGGGTTCACTCTCTGAGGTTCCCAACAGTTGGTTTTTCAGATCTGGCTTTGTTCACTCCATTTGCTGGGAGTTGGATCAGCTATTCCTGCTGTCAGTTGAAATCTAAAACACCTCTTTTCATGGGGTTTCAGTGTCTCTTTAAATGTGTTTTTTTTTCCTTTGATGTCCCCATTACTTTACCCAATTTTTTTCAAACTGCTCTCTTTGAGAATTGCTAACTTCATCTCTTAACTTTAGCTTTTAGAATGTTACTAACAGAAACATATTAAAAATTTCTTGGGTTTTCCTAATAGATTTTCTTGCCACTTGCTGTTGAAGAAGTTATTCCAATTATCACAAACTACTCCCACTTCAATTTATATAATATGTTATAAATTTGGTCAAGGTTTGTAAGTAATGGCTCCAAAGTTTAAGGCATGATGTCAGAGGCATGATGTAGGGAATTGTAAATAAGTTGGAGGCTAATGGTTCAAATAGGGGTAGGGGGAGGCCACAGTGTTGAATCACACCAGAAAAGATGAGGCTTTTCGAAATGGGAGGCTGCATAGTTGGGTGATGTGAGGGTAATGTAGACTAGAATCCCTACAGTGCAGAAAGAGAGCATATGGCACAACAAATCTTCTCAAACTCTCCAAAAGGGCATTCAGCCAGGCTCTCCCCTCTATCCTATTCCTATAACCTGCACATTTACCATGCTAATCCATCTAATTTACGCATCTTTGTGACACTCAGGGCAATTTAACATGGCCAGTCCACCTAATCTGCATATCCTTAAACAATGGGAGGAAACCAGAGCACTTGGAGGAAGCCCATGTAGATGCAGGGAGAACGTGCAAACTCCATATAGGCCCAAAGCCGGAATTAAACCTGGGTCCCTGATGCTGTGAGGTAGCAGTGCTAACTACTGTGCCATTGTGCCACCCTCTTGAGTCTGACTATCTGTTGCCTCGCTTGCAATAAAAAAACTTTGAAGGAGAGGTGAGTCCAGACTTTCAGAACTGCTTATGGTTGTGGTATGAACATTTGAAGAATAATAACACATGGTTTGCACAAATCAACCAAAAATCAGATTTACATATATGTAAATCTGTTTTTCATTGAACTGTATGCAAAGTTAAATAAGCACTTTTGGCAATTAGAAAAGCAGAAATTAGAATGTTATTCTTTAGAAAGCATTTCTTCGTAAAATTTAAAGTTTTACGGTCATGTTTGGCTGGTGATGTTTCTATGACTTTGCAGTTGAGTTGACATTTAATTTATTAGTTGGTGTTTATCTTGTTCTTCCATCTGATCTGTCTTTGGGTAAAGTACTCTGATAATATCTGACCATTTAATCATGCTTAATCTAAGAAAATTGGCCAGGACTGCATTTGCCTGCATTCAGAATGGCAAGATCACAGGAGAACTACTCATGCCTGTTTACCAAATCTTGATAGTATTTACAGTGATAGCAATTACATCACCACTATGAGTTTCGTGATCAACAGTTTGTGGTTTTTTAAAATGAAAAAGTCTCGTAATTTTTAACCGCATTTTTTTTGTACTTTAGGATCTCCCATCCAAAGCCAATTGTCTCTAATATAGACGGGATGAGACGTTTCGTGACAAAGTCATGTCAATTCTTTGTGAAACCATAAATATATTGAGTAGTCAAAGAACATTATCAGAATCAAAACAAGAAGAAATGGGAAAGGTTCTTGGAACATATTGTTTTAAATTGGAGCACAATGATCTTAATCTTTGAGAAAAGTGGAAGACCTACCTCAGAGATTATTGACAAATAAATTGGATGCATCTAATAAGATGAAATATTAATTAGTAGGTTTGGAAAACAAATTCTAGATATAGTTTAATCCTGCAATTGGTGAGGTGGGGCATGATGTTCTAAGATAACCCTGAAAATACATAGGTACAGACAGTCTGTCAGAATCCAGGAGAGGGAGCAAATAGAGGCAGGTTCATTGAACATGAATGAGAGTGGAGCTTGTACTCAAATTGAAAAGACCAATTTCTTGAGGGTTTGAAACAAGGCTGGAAGATTTGTCGAGCTGCTTCTCCTACAGGGAGAAATCACCAGAGAAAGCCTTCACCATGAAAGGCAATTCTGAGATAAAAGATACCAAGTTGGGAAAGGAGAAGAATTGAAGTAAACCTTGAGAGCAGTTTCAGGAGATGTGAGTGCCTATTTGAGGAACAGTGTAAAGTATAATCAAGGAATCAGATTTTCAGTTGTGTTAAAAGGGGAAGTTCTGTTTCATAGTTTAAAGTACAAGTTGTTCACAGAAACAGTATTTAGTCAATGATGCTTTTAGATTATTTGTTACAGTAAAAGTCTTAAAATGTGAAACCTTGTTGTGTAATCCTTTCGGCTATTCGCTGGAAGTTTGCATTTCTTTGGTTATAATTACTAAGGGGATGGTAACAAATGCAAAATGTTCATTGCCTCATGGAAACATGTATTGAATAAACAAATGTAGTAATTTATGCACTGACCTAGATATTGAACATTGAAAGCATGTAATCTGGAGTTCGTTGCTGAATGTAGATGGCATTCTCAGGAAAAGAATGAATAGGGTTGGATGATGAGCAAGTGGAGGATATTTTTATGGAGGAGAAAGAACAGAACCCTGGCTAACTCTTAAATTACTGGAAAAGGTTTATACAATGAGCCACAGCTACAACAAAGGTAGAGTGATTTGAGATGAAACTAGATAACCATGGGGATAATGTTTATGGGAGACCATATGATAGTATCTTGTTTTAGCTTTTAAGTTATCTAAAATAGTGATAGTTCACCAGAACATTCAAGAACAAAGTTTGAGTTGCTTAATAGCCAGATGACTGGAACAACCATGCTAAAAATCAGTCACGATTTCGTAGAACACTCTGGTCTCCAAGTGGAAGATAATGTGATGACCAGCAGCAACTATCATAACTGTGGAAATATTGATCACCTTCTGATCTAACTTTGGGTAAAGTACTCTGATAACTCTGGTATTTTGAAGCTCCCATTTTTTAAAAGATGCTTGGCACAATTTGCATTGTACCTTTCATATTAAGAGTCTGGCTAGTAGACAGTCAAAGAACAAAAAACAGTACAGCATAGGAACAGGCCGTTCAGCCCACCAAGTGGATGCTGACACAAATGTGTCTCCAATATTGTCTTGCCTCTAATGATCCATATCCCTCTGTTCCCTGCCTATTCATGTATCTATCTAGATACCTCTTGAACATTGTTATAGAATCTGCTTCCACCATCTCCTCTGGCACCGTGTTCCAGTCATTTACCATCCTCTGTGTGGAAAAGCTTGCCTCTTGCATCTCTCTTAAACTTTCTCCCTCTCACTTTAATCTATATCCCCAAGTAATTGACCTTTCGATCCTGGGAAAAAGACTGACTATCCACTCTATCCAAGTCTGTTATAATCTTGTAAATCCTCTCATCGTCTGACGCTGCAATGAAAACAATTTAAGATTGTTCAATTTTTTTTATAGTCCATATCCTCCAAACCTGGCGATATCCTGGTAAATCTCTCCTGCGATGCATCATCCCTTTCCAGTGCATCAACATTTTTCCAGTAGTGGCGACTAGAATTCTACACAATATTCCAAATGCAGCCTAACCAAGGTCTAATACAGCTGCAATATGATTTTTCAATTTGAGACTCAATGCCCTGACTGATGAGGACCAGCGTGCCATGTGCCTTCTTGACCACCTTGTCCACCTGAGTTGCCACCTTCAGGGAACTGTGGA
Source organism: Sphyrna mokarran (assembly GCA_024679065.1). Taxonomy (NCBI): domain Eukaryota; kingdom Metazoa; phylum Chordata; class Chondrichthyes; order Carcharhiniformes; family Carcharhinidae; genus Sphyrna; species Sphyrna mokarran. Next base: position 31,503,084 of record JAGIQG010000019.1, read on the forward strand.
TCTGCACACCTAGATTTCTCTCTAAGATAATATTTCTAAGAGCCCTACCATTTACTGTATACTTTCCTTCTGCAGTAGACTTTCCACATCACATCACCTTACGTTTGTCCGGGTCAAATTCCATCTGCCATCTAACATGCTGAATCCTCCGACAATCCTCCTTACTGTTGTGCTACTCCCCCAATTTTTTGTACCATCTCCATTTTCCTCCAAATCATTTATTTATACTACAAACAGCAGAAGCCCCAGCACTGTTCCTTGTGGAATATCTTTTGTCACAGACTTCCAGTTAGCAAAATACCCTTCCACTGCTACTGTTTACTTTCTATGCCCAATCCAGTTTTGTATCCATCTTACCAGCTCACCTCAGATCCTATATGACTTCACCTTCTGTTCAGCCTGTTATGAGGAACATTTTTGAAGGCTTTACTAAAGTCCATCTCTACAACATCCAGTGCCCTGCCCTGATCAATTTTTCTTGTCACTTCCTCAAAGAACTCAATCAAGTTTGTGAAACACGACCTTCCCTTCACAAAACCATTCTATCAATCATTAATAAGCCTATTCTCTTCCATGTGTCAGTATATCTTGTCTCGAAAAATCTTCTTCCAATAATTTCCCCACCACTGATTTAAAATCTGTAATTTCCCAAATTCTCTTCTGCTGTTCTTAAACAGGGGAACACTAGTCTCTAATTCTCTGGTACCTCGCCTGTGGCTAAAGAGGATACAAAGATTTTGGCTAAGACCTCAGCAATTTCTTCCGTCTTTCTCAGTATTCTGAGATAGACCCTATGTGGTGCTGAGGACTTTCAAAATCTCCAATACCTTCTTCCTTTGTATCCCAACATGTTACAGAATGTCAGCATTCTCTTTTCTACATTCACCATCCACTACATCTTCTCCTTTGTGAATACTGGTGCAAAGTATTTGTTAAAGACCTCCCCAACCTCATCTGGCTCCACACACAAATTCCCTCCTCTGTCCTTGAGTGGACCTACCTTTTCCTTAGCTGCCCTATTTCTCCTTATATATACATAAGAAGCCTTGGGATTCTCCTTAATCCAGTCTGCCAAGGGCATTCATTGCTCCTCAAATAGTAATACCACACCCCTCCATGTCTACTTTCCCTAGCTCCTGCACCTGTCACAGTTAGCATTCCCCCAGTGTAGTACTTTCATTCTGGGACTACTATCTTTTTCTATAAGTATCTTGAAATTTATAGAATTGTGATCACTGTTGCCAAAATGGTCTCCCACCAAGACATCAATCACTTGTTCCAGCTCATTACCCAGGACCAGGTCTAAGACAGCTCATTCCCGAGTTGAACTATCTTCAAGAAGCTCTCTTCCACACTGAACAAACTCTGCCCCATCCAAGCCCCTGGCACTAAAGAAATCCCAGTCTATATTGGATAAGTTAAAATCATCCATCACAACAACCGTGTTGTTTTTGCACCTTCCTATAATCTCTTGATATATTGTTCGTTAAGCGTTCAATGATCGTGAGACTGTTGCATCCTTAATCGATATAACTAAAGCTTAAATATGCACTAATGGGACAACAAAGCAATTTTCATTTTTTTCATAAATCTTTCTTGACACATGCAACTCACCAGCCATTAGAACTTGCAATTGTAGATCACATGGCTGTTTATTCTTTGTGTGTGTATTTTTTTTACTGTATTTAAATACATGGTGTCAGCAAATGTGCAATACCAAGATGTTCCATTAGTTCAACCTGATGAACATGGTTTAGAATTTGCTGTTAATAACACAATCCAAGCTTGTATTATAGAGGCAGAACAAGCACTGACTAGTTTTCCTCACCGCAGAACACAGCAAATACTTTTCCAATATTAAAGAAAATGCTTATGTCTCTGTAAAGTTAGTTTTTTATTGAATTGGGCGGCACAGTAGCACAGTGGTTAGCACTGCTGCTTCACAGCTCCGGGTTCCTGAGTTCAAATGCTGGCTCCGGTCATTGTCTGCGTGGAGTTTGCACATTCTCCTGGTCTGCATGGATTTCATAGAACACTACAGCACAAACAGGCCCTTCGGCCCACAACTTGCGCCGATCATACCCATACCTAGCAGGCCATGGAACTATCTGTAACTCCCAATCCCATTAAATCCCATGTACTCATCCAGACGTCTTTTAAAAGACCTCAGCGAGTTCGCCTCTACCACCACCGACGGCAGCCGATTCCATTCACTCACCACTGTCTGAGTGAAAAACTTACTCCTAACATCTTCTCTGTACTTGCTCCCCAGCACCTTAAACCTGTGTCCTCTCATAGTGACCATTTTAGCCCTGGGAAATAGCATCCGAGAATCCATCCTTTCTATTCCTCTCAACATTTTATAAACCTCTTTCAGGTTGCCTCTCATCCTTTGTCTCTCCAGGGAGAAGAGACCTAGCTCCCTCAACCTATCTTCATAAGATATGCCTCTCAATCCAGGCAACATCCTTGTAAATCTCTTCTGCACCTGCTCAATAGCTTCCATATCCTTCCTGTAGTGAGGAAAACTGCGCACAGTATTCCAAGTAGGGTCTGACAAGGGTCTTATAAAGTTGCAGCATTACCTCCCAACTCCTAAACTCAGTCCCTCAATTAATGAAGGCCTGTACACCTTACGCCTTCTTGACCGTATCCTCCACCTGTGAGGCCGATTTAAGAGTCCTATGGACTTGGACCCCAAGATCCTTCAGCTCCTCAACACTGCTAAGACTCCAACCCTTGATATTGTATTCCTTCATCCCATCGGTCCTGCCAAAATGGACCACACACATTTATCTGCGTTGAAATCCATCTGCCCAATCTTGCATCATATCTATGTCACGCTGCAACTTTTGACATCTTTCTAGGCTATCCACAACACCACCAGCCTTCTTATGGTCGGCAAACTTACGAACCCATCCCTCCACTTCCTCATCCAGGTCATTTATGAAAATGACAAATAGCAAGGGTCCTAGAATAGATCCCTGGGGCACTCCACTGGTGACCGGCCTCCATGCAGAAAAAATCTATCCATAACCATCCTCCAGGTGCTCCAGTTTCCTTCCACAGTCCAAAGATGTGCGGGTTAGGTTGATTGGCCATGCTAAGAAATTGCCCCTTCGTGTTCAGGGATCCGTAGGTTCGGATTACTGGGTATAATATGTAGGGTTATGGGAGTAGGGCCTGGCTGGGATTGTGTTCGGTGCAGATTCGATGGGCCAAAGGGCCTCTTTCTGCACTGTAGCATTTTATGATTCTATGATTCCTGCTCTGACTACATTATAATCTGTGGGGGATGTAAGGAATCATTCACATAGCTATTCTTTGTGCATGACTCTTGGCAGGCTGAACCTGTCCTCATCTCTCTCTGCAGAAATAACAAACAGCGGTAGAAGCCCTTGTTATTTTTATCTTGTGCCATTCTCAATTGGAGTAGTAGTAGTGGCATTATGAATGACTGCAGTGGCCCTGGTTGGGAGTGGAATAAATAGCCAGGAATTGATTTCTAAAATGGTAGCTACTGACCCCCCCAGGCAACTTGCAGTTGGAGAGTTGTGAATTACTTGGCTGATTATTTATGTATGTGCTTTTATTTACTGCATTTAAATACATGGTGCCAGCAAACATGCAATACTAAGATGTTCCATTAACTCACTCTGATAAACATGGTTTAGAATTTGCTGTTAGATGATGTCAGAATTGGGCTTGTCTCTGCTGTGCTGTGGTTAGGTAGCCTACTAATACCGGTTTTGAGGTGCATAGCAGAACTGCATTGTAATATTGCCAAGAGTAAGAGACAAAGAAAATGTGGTTATGCAACTTCATGCTTGTGTCCATTGGTGAATGGTAAATAATTAGGATGGTTGTTGCCAGCAATTCTTCTTTGCTTAGTCAATTATTTATTATTCTGGAGGAAACTCCCATTCAGCTGTCTTTTGAGTCTGAGATATGAATATTGGCCTGAAATTAGAAAATAGACATTAAGATTGTAGTTCTCCCTCAGCACTACACTGAAGTGTCAGCCTAGACTACATATTTGAATTCCAGTGACAGTGCTACCAGTTAGGTTGCTTCCACTGCAAATGTGATCCATGAGAAGGAGACGAACAAGGGAAACATATCATTTTAACCAACCTTTCTAAGATGTTTCCAGGGATGAAGGATTACACTTGCATTGACAGACTGTTATTGTCCTTTGGACAAAGATGGAAAGAGAGAAACTGTTTTCAGTGACTAAATGCTCAAGAATCACAGGGCACAAATTTAAAATGATAGATAAAACAGAAAAAGTTATCTGTGCAATAGATGGTTAGGATTTGGTGTGCCTGATAGAATGATGGGAAGCAGATTCAAATCAATTATTTAAGGGCTGCAGATTTAACTGGATTGCTGTTCAATAGAGCTAGTGCTGATGCAAAGTAACGATTGGTGTGGTGCCATACAGATCCTATTAGAGATGAGAAAATACTTGGGTTTGTACGTAGCAAAATGAGTTCATTATTCTTTCGGAAGTAAGCTCAAGGTTTCCATGAAATAATTTTCTTTTTCATTTTGTAAAAGGAAAGCATGAATCTTTTGAGACAAACTGCCCATTTGTAAGCCAACATAGTGACTATTATTATATTGGATGGGTGTGTGTATGTATGAATTGGTGGGGGGTGAAATTTTTATGTTGCTTTTGGGCATCAAAACAGTATGGTACAGAATGAGCGTTTTTACCATGTCTTCCCAATCACATTTTCCACAGAGCTTTTACTCATGCAAAGAATTATGTATAATGAAGGAAATGACCACTTCAACAAATTACATATTAACATCTTTTATGCTGTTTTTTGAGTCTTTTGTGTGAGACTATAATAATTGTCTTCCACTCATTGCATATTATTGCATGTTTTCTTGAAAAATTTGTTCAAGTTAACTAAGCTACAGAACTAAGTAGTAGTCTGATATGCATGCATGAGAGATTGAGATCTCAGTACTGTTACAAACTTACAATTGAATAGTTGCTAAACTAACTTGGGAGAAGGTCTGAACGGTATTTATTACTCGGGCTGCTTGATGACCTCTCTACTTCACGTATTTTGCACATTCATAGCTGCAGCTCTTGCATGGCCACCTGCAACACACCCACACTAGCATATTGTTCTACAAATTAAATAATGCTCTGTTTATACTTCTTATGCTTTTCAATGGTTGGACAGAGGTCAAAGCAGCAGGTAAGATATGTTTCATTCAACTGAAAAGAAATGTCAGCCATTATACACAGCTTACCAAACTGAAGATTATTCTCTGAAGCTGTTAATTAAGAGCATTACATTATATGGTTGACTCATTTTTTAAAAATTACATTTCTTGAAATTCCCACATAATCATTAATATTTTATTGAATAATTTGTGAAGAGATGGCTGTTGACTAAGCTTGCAATATATATTGCTGGATTGCTTGTGTTACAAAATCTTTTAAACCATTAGTATTGTTTTGGTCTAATGTTACTGAGAACTATGTGCCCTTGGGTGTGTATTGGCTTAATGTAAATGTAACGTTTGGTTGCTAAGGTACAACACCTGTTTGTCATATGGAAGGTAACACAACACTCATTTGAAAACTGCTGAACTGGAACTTGAATGTTTGCTGCACTTATCGAGTCGAATTACAATCTATTATTAAGGAACACAAAAGTAGCTCTATACTTCACTTTGGGTGACCAGAATGTTTATACAACTTATTGGAAAATTAATCTCCAGCCACATTGTATGTGGTGATTTTCTTAATGGATTTATTTTGAATTGAGAGTTGAAAATTTAACCGTCTTTGTCTCAAATGGATTCCACGAAAAAGATTAGTTTAAATCACCTTTTACCTTTAGTGGAAAAAATATAACTTAGAATGTGTAAGCTTGTCAGCTTTTTACAGTGGCTGAAGAGTGTATGTTAACTTCCGCATGTGTATTTAATTTTTTGGTCACATAGGACTCTGTGTAATTTTCTCAAGCTTTTCTATTTTCAGATATAATTTGTACTTAATAAAGAAAAAGAAGTTGCATATTTAATATGCATGGCTTTAAAAATGATGAGAATTTATTATATTCATTTAAATTGCTGGGCATATTATATAGGTATACATGACAGCACTTATTAAGATAACAAATTCCCACAAACAATGACATCAGAAACATTTCTTTTGGTGTTGGCGTTTGGGGGAAGAATGTTGGCCAGGTCCTGGGGAGACATTCCCTGCTCTTAGCAATCATCTGAAGAACTGGAATGAATTGGCTGGATGTTAGTTCAACATTTCATCCAAAGAATGATGCTTTTGACAAGGCATCATTCCCTGGATCGTCAGTTGAATTTGTGAAGTGGGATTTGAACCAATAATCTTCGGACTTTGAAATACAGCCAACTAACCTATGATGGCATTACAGAGACACTGCCACTATACAATAGCTTTAATGTATGTAATATTTTTAATGTAGTTCAATGTGTAAGAAAGATGTGGAAATGCCAGTGTTGAACTGGAGTGGGCACATAAGTCTCACTACGCTAGATTAAAGTACAAAGATTTATTTGGAATCACGAGCTTTCGAAGCGTTGCTCATCTGAGGAAAGAGCAGTGCTCCAAAAGCTCATGATTCCAGATAAACCTATTGGACTTTCACCTGGTGTTGTGAGACTTCCTACCGTGTAAGAAAAGGTTATAGTGTGTTTGAAAATTGCATTCTTGATAATGGTAGGAAATGTTGTAGTTAACTGGTTACAGATTTTGTTCTGGGATAAACAACAATTCTTGTTCAAGCAAATTGAAATTTGCTATTTGCTGTAGCATTTTATACTTTTCCATTCACTATCACATTCAAACTATTAGAAGAATTAATATTGCATTTAGCACACCTTAATTTGTTTCCTATTCGTACGAAAATCTTTCAAAGCTGTTGTATAGGTTTAAGAGATATAACAATTGTTCATATGCAATTTGCTAGCAAACTTAATTTAGGTCCATTTTACTAACTATAATAACTCAAAAAGCACTTGAATGGGAAGGAAACATTTAAAAGGTTATAGGAAAAAGCAGGGGAGTTTGTCAGTTGGATATCTGTACCAAAGAGGTGGAATAGACTGGATTGACTAGCCTCTTTATATGCTGTATTATGGTCTAATTCCATTACAATGTATGAGGCTGCTGATCTATGGTTTTCATAGGCAACTAGAACAAATCACAGAATTTAACACTAAAACTTAAGGTAAAAGTTCTTGAATCCATGAAATAATAACATAATTTGACTTCACTGAGTGTAAATCAGTGCATCTGCAGATGAGAAATGATTGTGTACTGAATTCTCTCAATTAAGTGATTGCTTATTGTAGTTTCATTACAGATTGCAAACTGAATGTGTGGAACAGATCCATTTCTGTTTTGCTGCTTTGTATAGTGATTATCATTTTTAAATTAATATGAAGTCTACCTGCTGAGGAAATTGTAACAGGAAAGAAATGTGCTTTTAACATGTTTCTTGTGTTTAATTAATCATTTTATTTTTAAAGATCCAAGAAAACATTCGTGGCCAAAAAGCAGGGGTAGCTACTGCCATTTTGTGCTTTATAAGGAAAACAAAGATACAATGGATGCTATTAATGTGCTGTCTAAATATCTGAGGTATGTTAAGTTGGCTTTTGTTATATATCATTCACAGCAGATGTTAATACAAATTACAGAAATACTTTGTATAAGTTAAGATCAAAAATATATCACCATTTGATCACTACACGATGGAATTAAGACAAGGCGCAATATTGCGGTCAAGCAGGGTAGAGGAACAATGGAGTAAGGTGAGGGAGGAATGTGAAATGTGATGGAGGGGAAAAAGATGTAGATTCTGGAATGGAGGTAGAAAATGGTGGGAGAGGCAGAAGAATGAAAAGATGGATGAGGGTAGGAGGAGCGGGGTGGGAGGAGGAAATTACCACTGCAGCTCAAAACATACTAAGGAGATAAAGCGGGAAACAGACAAACAATACATCTAATCTTGATGTTCTATATATAATACCAATGGCAATTAACGTTTGTTCATGTGTGTGTGTACCATAGGTCTGCTATGGCATTGCACAAAGTACAAGCTGGGAGCTAGGAGAGCGCGAGAAGGTCATATAATTTTCAGTTAGAAGTCTGAATGAAAAGTGAACAGAGCTTATATGTATCTTTCAGTCTCTATTTTAATGATTGCTAGCTCTCTAACAGCAGAATTGCCTACATGGAAGTCTGCAAAATCATTGAAACGTGTTTACATGTTGTGAACTAAACCTTTCATGTTTTGTGTTGGTCTCAGTTCTGCTGTTTTTAACTCCAGCTCAAGCCGAAACTATTGGTTTGAAACAAATCCCGGTTACGAATGTCCTTTTCTGCCTGGGAACATAGATCCAGAGAAGCTGGACGTGTATTTAAAAGATTGTGCTTCACTATCTTAAATATTTTTCTCTAATGTTTCCGCAGAGTAAAACCAAATATATTTTCTTACATGGGAACCAAAGATAAAAGAGCTATAACTGTACAAGAAATTGCAGTCATAAAGTAAGTATTGCTGGACAAATAGAATGTATTATTAAACTTCTTCTACAATTTTCATCTTTTCTGCATTTCTATGGGCAGTAAAATGAACATGTTACAAATGGTGAATGTGACTTTGCTTGGCAGAAACTATGGTTTCAAATAGATGTACAAACAGATTAAAGTAGAAGTTTATTTACTAGTGACAAGTAAAGCTTATATTAACACTGCAATGAAGTTACTGTAAAATTATGTATTTGTAATGCGCTGTTTCTTTCAAAGTTTAAAATGGATTGCTCTTGTTACAAGCTTTGGGGGCTCCTCCATGGTATAGTTGTACAATCTTCCAGGCATACCAATTGAATTGAACTTCTTTTGAGACATGAAATTGCCTGAATTATCAACAGTGCATTGAGCCATTTTGTTGCCTTCCCCAGTGATATTTTAATCCTAGTAAAAGGGCAGGAATGATGGATACCTTCACCAAACTGGGTAGCGCAGCCATTGATTAATAAGGTGTTTTTAATGATACTAGCTACCTGCAACAGTATTAAGAATTGGATTGATGATTTCAAGATATATTGATGGGTTACTATCCAAGAGATCAAATTATTTCATTCCCAGTTCCAGTTGAAAATATGTGAACACTATCTTGTGAATGCTTGTCAATTTTAGACATTGGTTCAGGTCCACGTTTGTGACTTTTCTCTATGCTTGTAATAATATTATATCAAGTAATGTGGTAATCTCCAGCTTTATATTCTGACTGTGTTTTGTGAAAAATTTTTATAGACTGTTAAGAATTACCTGATTTCCCATGCCATAGAGATGAAATATACTTGAATTTCACTTAACAGAATCACAGCACAAAGGCTTTCTCATCTGAACAAATGTTTAATGAACTTCAAGCTAGGGAATTTCAGTTATAAAAAATACCCCCTGAAGTTGGGTGAATTGCAAGGAAATCATTTTACAGTTGTTCTAAGGTAAGGATTTTAAGGCAAATTGAGAAAAATCTTTTATAACTGTATTGGTAAATCAATGTTTGTTAGACTGTTGAAGAAGTGAGCTGTATTTCATGGAAATCCTTCCTGTTGCAAATGCTGTATAGGATAATAGTTAATCTCTTACAGGATGCTTCACTTTGAAATCTCTCTGCTGTCACATTTTATTTATACCGGGAAGTATGGCGATCTGACTGTGAATTTCTGCATAATTTATTATATAGAGTTATCAGTAGAGAGCCTCAGGAAACTTACTTTGGAACATTGAAATGCACAGGATGGGAAAGTACTGGAATCCATCTGACTGATACCAGAAACCAAGTTATTCACCATCCTCCTTAAAAACTTCAACTTTGTTTAATTTTTCTAAAGTAACTGCACTCTTCTTCATATTCATTACCCTTTGTATAAAGTGATTGATTTTTGTGAAGTTCCAAACTTTTAAGCTTGTTTGAAGTCCAAATTTGTGATCTTTCTGCACGTTTTCAAAAGTAATATTTGAAGTAATATGAAAATTTTCAAACTGTGTCCTCACCAAGATTGTGTAAGTGTCTTGGTTAAAGAATTTGTGGAGGTACTGAAGAAATATGAAACAAATTTGTTTGTTTACCCTTCAAAATCAATTACCCTTGGCTCTTCAACCTTACTTCATTGCCAAGCATCAATTTGGTTTTGGCTTTTCTGCACCAACTTTGATCTGAATATCTTGTTTTTTTTTATTCTGTGATCCTTGTTGTGTAGCATGGTGATCAGAATTGTACTCCATATTCTCAATCCAACCACACTTGTGCCTGATGATGGTGATGATTATTATTATTATTCAATACTCATTGTTATTTTCTGGAGTTTTGCTCCATCTGTTCAGCCTTCCCTATTGTCTGTTCACACTTTATTATTGGTTCTGTTAATGGTATGTTAATTATATTGTTAAGATAGAAGGGTTCAGGGTATTACCTTTCTGGGATGCTGGGGCAGAAGGCAGACATTTGTTACGCTGCATTCTCTAAATAAACCTTTTATCAAGAAAAGGATTTATGTCTAGTTTCATACTTAACCACCTGGCTCGGGATCCAATTACCAAATTTAAGTCAGCCAGCCAATATTAGAACCAAATGATCCCTACGATGCCATATGGCCTATCGAGCCTGCATTGATTCTCCAAAAGAACATCTTACCCAATCCTTCCTCCACCCCCAACCTTATCCCCGTGACCTCCCACATTTACTATGACTGATCCACCTAACCTATCCATCTTCGGATAAAAGGGCAATTTAGGATGGCCAACCCTCCTAATATAGATATCTTTGGATTTTAGAGGAAACCAGAGAACCTGGAGGAAACCTGTGCAGACACAGGGCAAATGTACAAACGCCAGACAGACAGACATCCAAGGCCTTCTCCATATTTTTATTTTCTTTCCATAGTCTTATTCCATTAATCCACATTAAATGTCAGTTGATACACAACCTATCCAAAGTGCTTCGTATTTGGATTGCTTTTTCTCTTTTGTTTGACTTATACCACCTGAATAGTAAACGTTAGGCGAAGTATATTATTGTGATGATAATATGCTTTTAAGAATTGTATTTGTCATAATTTATGTGTAGGATTTGTTATTTTATTATCGGAGCCATTCTGCCTATAGACTGCAGCACTGTGTTGCAGCTGCAGCTACATGATTGATCTTAATTGCTACAATGTTTGTTTTAATATGAACTAATGCAAGGTTCTGTTTTTGTTTTCCCCTGGGATATTACAGAGTAGGGCTTGACTAGGTTGATTGACAGGTAAGATGATGTGACTGGGTGAAGCTAGGCTTTCACAAGGAATTCGAGGAAGTCTGTTTTTGTGATTTTTAGAGAGAGGCTGCTTTCTCTGTGTCTCTATTTGAAGTGAAGTCTGGAACCTGTCAGGAAATAAATCACTTTCTTTGAGATTCTACTGTTTGGGGGTGGAATTTTCTCTGGAGTTTGCTGCATGAGAGTTAGAAATCAAGTATCTGTCTGGATCACTCTCCAGAGGTGTTTAAAGAGCAGAAATCTAGGAGCGCGTAAGCATATTTGGTTTTCTGTGTTAACAAGTTCTAAGGGATTTATGTTGACAGGGGAAGAGGAGATGCTACTAAATTGGAACAATAAAGATAGCTACCTGCTAGAAACTATACTTTGTCGTGTTTAAGTATTATAGTTGATAAAAACTATGCTAATTCTTTTTGTTATCACCTAACTGTGTTCTTAAGTCAAGTTTGTTTCAACAAAAGCTTGCTAGTGAGTCACTGGAATCATACTTGTGAAACACCTTATTCTCACCCTCTTGCCAAAATCAACGTAAACGTTAGGATTGAGGCAAACTTCATAATCTACCTTAGAGTTTCTGATCTGGTCCTTTACATTATTGTAAATTAGTAGAATAGTAGACAAATGGGTAGCAAGATGGAACGGTGGTTGGCATTATTAACTTACAGGGACCTGGGTTGATCCCGGTCTTGGCTGTGTGGAGTTTGCACGTTTTCACTGTGCCTGAATGAGTTTCCTTGAGGTGCTCTGGTTTCCTTCAACAGTCCAAAGATATGCAGATTACATGTATTGGCCATGGAAAATTTCCCCTTCGTGTGGGGTAAATGCAAGGGGTTACATTGGGGAGCCTGGATTAGATGCTCTGTCAAATCATCGGTGCAGACTCAATAGGCCGAATGGCCTCCTATTCATTACAACACTCAATACAGTAGTATCTCTAAAGTTGTAGTACCTCTAAAAATGGCTCATGTTTGCTCCATTTTAATGGCTCTAGTAATACCTTCCTTTAGTTCCATTTAAATCAATTGTTGTAAAAATTTAATGTTTCTATCATGCTCTTTTGTTCTCATTATAAACTTACCCTTAAATTCTATTATACCATTTGCATTGTTATCCACTCTACTATCTTCTGGTTCTTGCTTAACATTCAGTTTAATAGCATTCCCGTTCACGTTGTTTCCTTGCTTAGTTATTCATGAAATTGCCCAAAATTGTGTCCAGAATCATATTTCATTCTTACTACTTTGATTGCCATCTGTTTGAGCATTGGGCTTACAGTGTTATCTGGAGCTGAGTCACCAAAGACTGAGATATGCTCATTTAGAGAGCAGGTGCAGATATGATAGGCCAAAAGGCCTCTTTCTATGCCATTACAATTCTTTGAAGTTTTCAGTTCCCATCAATGAGGCAGGCCAGATAGTCAATCATTAGCAGCTGCCTAGATATTGCTTGGTAGCTTATTGCCTTAGCCTCATAGATCCTTTCCTGGCCTCTCCATTTAACTAACTTGGAACTAATAAGAAGAGAGTAGGAACCATGATCTCTTTCTGAGCAGGAGAGTGAATAACTCAATTGAACCTAAAATATGAGAGTACGTTCCTAATATCTTTATAATTACAATTCACAACAATAGTTGTGAGCTAATTATAGGCATAGTGCTTCAGAAACTGTTGTTTGCCTCTTTATAATCCAGCTGTGGTAAACTATAAGCCCTGGATATAATAGCACAAGTTTACTTAATATAGCTTCCAAGCAATTTTTTTAAGACAATTATTGTTTCAATAATTTATGATCTTCTACAGTAGGTCTGCTTCACTGTAGTGACAACTCCAGGTCATGCAATAAACCAACTGCCTTTGTTTTGTATGTTCTAGTTCAATAAATAGTGTGCACCTTGTTATCTTGTCCTTAGCTGATGGGAATCTGGCCTTCCCCCTGCTAGGTGAAAGGTGCAGTATGGATACCTCCCTTCATGTGGCTCTTTGTCAAATCCATCTAAGTCTTGGTCCTGGGTCTCATATGTGAACCAAATACTACTTTTAGTTACTGTCTCTGAGAGCTTTGAACCATGAAGAAAAAAACGCAACGAATCTGATTTAAATTGCGAGACAAATGAAATGACAGTCCTAACGAGAAGACTGATTACTAATGGAATGTCTGAATCATGGCAGCCTTTAACAGGCAAATTGCATTTATTAAAATTATTGCTATGTTGACACAGTATTTGGATAGCCATTATTTAGTAAAATCTTAATAACTTGTTTTGACTTGTAACTAATAGCAACTATTTCCCTTGAGACAAGAAACAAAACTGTCTCATTGGAAGTTTGTCTTAACAGCAGATATATGTGTCATTGTTCAGGTTTACTTGCAGATATGGTTGCTTGCCCCCTCCTTAAATACTTACAAAGGTGTTTCATAAGTTCAAAAGCTGAACTTTTATTAATGAGCAATCCGAAAGTACCGGCAGCACTTCGTTTATTTGACAGCACAATCAACTGATTTGGTATACTGACATGCTTTGAAAAAACAGCTAAAAAAGCAAAGTGAACTGGTGGCATTTGTTTAGAACTGATGTTTTGGTTTTAACATGATCTATCACTTCTCTGCAAAATCAGATTTTGTGCATTAATCTTTGTAACTGAATGTGGACAACTTTATTGGTTATGATAATTTTATTTGTCATTTATTAGGAATATCACTGGATCAGATCAACAGATAGAGCAGGCAATGACTTCACTCAGGGACACTGGATTTATTAACTACTATGGAATGCAGAGATTTGGAACGACAGCAGTTCCGACTTACCAAGTGGGAAAGTAAGTTAAATCTTTCTTTTCTGAATTACTCTAGAAACTGTGCAGTTTAGCACACTACTGTGAAAAACAGCTAAGACTAATTAAGGATAGGTGCTTTATGATAAATTCTTCAGATTGCTAAGCTTATTTATCTAAAAAATGGTGGTGGGAGAAAGCATGTCAATATTTATACATTTCAGGTGATACTTTCACACTTACAATTGAAAATATAAATGATTCATATTAAAGACACCAAACCACATTCTGAACTTCTAAGCGAACAAACGCATTTTGACAGCTGAAGTAAATTTGAACAAAAATGATTTACGTTTTTATCGTAATTCTATGTCCTTAGGGCATTTCAAGATGCTTCACAATCAATTATGTACTTTTGAAATGTAAGTTCAAGTGACAGTAACATCCCACAAATACAGTTAAATAGATGACTAAATAATTTATCTTAATGGTAATGATTGAAGGTGACTCCCAAATGAATAAATAGATGGAGTCTCATCTCAAAAATGCTACCTTTGGTCATTCAGCAGTCACTTCACTGCAGTATTGAAGGAAAGGATCAGGCTAGATTGTGCTCAGGTTTCTCATGGCGTGCTTCAGCTCATGACCTTTGGACTCAGAGGTGAGAATGCTAGCACTAAACTAAGTTTGATCTTTAATCTTAATCTGTGTTAAAAAGTAAAATGTTAATGAACGCAGGTAAATGTTTCACATTTGTTTTCATTGCAACATATATGATATTGCAGTGGTGTATTTTTGGATTTAGTTCATAAACCTTTCACTTGTTATCAATAAAAGAAAATATTTAAAATGACAATTTTTAGTAGTGGTAATGCTGCTCGAAAATTGCAATCCTTTACACTAAATTTTAGTTGCAACCTCTTGTGTTATATATGTTTGCAAGCATTGTATTCTGTACATAAGAAGCCTCCATTTTAGTTTTCGGAAATCCATTGGACTAGTAATTCATTGAGTGCTTGGGAAACAAAACTGCTCTTTGCACCATTCATTGCTGACTGAGTGAATATTGTATTGTGTACCCTAAATTCTGAAAGCTTTCATTGATAAAGGAAAAACATAAGTTGGGAAATAAAATTAAAAATAAAATTTGATGCTTTAATCCCGTTTTCTTTTAGCATCATTGCCCCATATACTGTTTTCCAAGCCATCTCTCTTTAATCCTTCTTGACCCACTTTACACACACAGTGGTTGATCCAGTCACCACAAGTCAAGCCAATTGTTTATGGGACTAAGCTCATAACCAATTGATTCAAGGTGACCTTCCTGTTTTTCAATGGATTTGGCTGAACAGCATCTCCATTCAACTCGCACCTAACCATCTGACTATCTGATATCTCCGACATCCAAAAACCTTTTATTTCTGATCACAATGATATTATAAAATATTAGGTTTAACTGCACTAATGTTACCTTGCCATTCAATCTAATCCTGTTCTCCAAGTAAGCCTTGAAAGCTTCCGCAGAAACAAAAACCTGATAAACATATATCCATTATAACTTACTTCCCCATCTTGCCGCAGCACCTCCGTCCATTTCTCTCTCTTCACCCTCTACCTTACCTTCATCTCCTCTTCTGCTTCCCTCCCATTCTTTCCTAGTTAAGATCAAACATAACAAATATCTTCCAGGATCAAGATTCACTGTTAATCTCCTCAGGGGTATTTCACAAACCACACTGTTGTTCTACTTCCCCAACCAGTTCTGGCAAAGGGTTGATTGTTGCATTAACATTCTGGTCTTAGACAGATAATGATAGCAGGAAAATGATGACCATCCTGGAGTTTGTGCAATTCTGCATTGCTATTGAAATATATATAACATTGCCCCTAGATCCTGTGAGGTTAACAGTGTTTGTACAAATGACACAGCAATCTCAGTTGAGAGTATATGCAGTGCCGCATTCCCAATTCAAAAGAATTGAGTGGCATGCACTTTCTCTACTTGCATGATATATACTAACTTCACTACAGGAAGGCAGAGCATGTCCATTTCAGCCCAAGTTCCTTTTTGCTAACTTGATAAGCATCAATTAGCACCAGACAACATTTCTGGCATTGAAGTGCAAAGTTGCATTCCTTTAAGTTTGAACTATTGTTGAAAGTTATAATGAATTTAATTTCCTTTCTATTTTCTCACTTGCTGTCTCTCTCACAATCCAATTTATCTTCCTCTTTCTATACCTGATTTAACTTTGAATTCAATACTCACGAATACATTTCCTTCTTCTGATGCTGCACTGCTCATTTCACAATTTGCCATCTGATTGATTAATGAGATGCATGGTTGCCTCTCCTGTTCATCCCTGGATGCCCAGTAGAAGGTACCACACCTGTATTGCACTTCCAGTGCAAAATATCATCAACATTAAACAGGCAAAGGCGATTCTCATCTAGGTGCTGTTTATTGGTAATTTTTGGGTCAGCAACTCTGAACTTTATTCCTCTAAAGAAAGCATAGGTTTCCAATAGCTGCTGTGCTTTATAAATAGTCCAATAGTTTAAATTTATAAGCCACTATTGTGACCTCCAAATTTGCCTGAATACTCGAGTATCCATCAACATTTTAAAGCTTTTTTTTCTGTTATTGAGTCTGGTTTCTCTAGAAGCCACATTAAAATGCTTAATTCCTTTTGTTTAATCCAGGCAGCTAAATAAAAACTCAAATATTGTGTGGGATCCATTGCAATAAACTGGTTGAATTTAACTTGGATCTCTTTACAAATAGTATTAAATGTATTTATCATTCTCTTCATATCCTTATCCTTTGGACTCTCCAAGTATCTCAACCATGCTGATTCTGAAGAAAACAGATTGGAAGATGATCTAATTAAATTGATGATATAGAATCCATTTGGTTCCACCAGTGACATTATATATGTACAAAAGTCTTTCAGTTTCCGTGTGGCCATATTAACTCCACAAACTTAGAAGCATTCAACTTTCTCTGCAATGTTTCCGTTAATTCAGGGCCTTCTGTGCTTCAACCTTTTGAGCAGGACTTCCTGTTATTAGAAAAGCTCTGAGGGCAGCATCAGTCATTATTATTAATCCTGCTATGCTTTATTATGAAAAAGGGAGAAAATTGGTTTAAATCTTTGAATTCCACCAAAATACGTTTGTTCATTCAAATTATAATATTCTGTTTCTCTTACATTTACAATTATTTTCTGGCAGATGACGTTTTATTGGACATGTGTTTTCATTGTCATAACTGGTTATATTGTTTAGAGCAATTCTGCATAACAAATGGAGTGAAGTTATCGACTTAATCCTGAAGCCACGACCTGGAGGTAGGAATAGTTATACATTTATGCATATCCAATATACCAATTGTATTTTTGTTGAGAAGATTGTTGTATTTGATTGGAAAGATTTGGAAATGTTTCATACTATTCAAATCTTGCCTCTAGCAGAGAGGGGTTATCTGGTAAAATGCAGAGAAGAATGGGCTAAAACCAAGGACCCTGCGGCTGCATTGAAAAAGCTTCCTGTGAAAAGGTGTGTAGAAGGACAGTTGCTGCGAGGTCTGGCAAAATATGGAATGAAGAACATTGCTTCAGCATTTGGTATGGTAAGTTTCATCTTTACCTTTTCGAATGGAACATGGCTGCCACTAGTTGGGCCAGTTTCCGTGCTGTATATTTTATTCAGTTTTCATCCCCCACTTTCTTTCCTTTTGCTGTGTTTTAATAGGGTTTGATATAGATTTGATTTTTATCCAGGTTCTGAATGAATAATTGTGATTTGTTGCATTCTTAATATCGTTATTGAAGATCATTCTTCACATGCAGTAAAATAACCAAATGAAAAATTCAACACTTGAAGAGGTTACATGTATTCATTGTTGATAACCTTGGACATGAATTTAAACTGAATCCAACTTAAAGCTTGCAGGAAAATTTTCTTGCCTTTTGCAATTCTTTTGTATTTCTAGCTGGTGGATGCGTAGAATTTGAAAAATCTACTTGGGTTCACCATTTATTTACTTTCAGATTCCAAGGAATAATAGACTAATGTACATTCACAGTTATCAGAGCTATGTGTGGAACAAAATAGTGAGCAAAAGGATTGAAGAATATGGACTTAAGGCCGTACCAGGAGATTTGGTATTGAAAGGAGGTAAATAGACTTCAACTTTTGTATTGCAGCTGTAGTATAATCCATCAAATTCAGATCAAATCTGTATAATGTACACAATCAGAAACCCAAAACTCATGCTGCTCACCATAACTCGCACTGCAGGGTTAATGGTGCTTTGTGTGCAAATGATCTTGATGGCATACACAAAATTCCACTAGCTATAATTGTTATAAGAGCCACAGTATCGACTTTTTTTATTGCCTAAAGATAAGCTGAATTATGTTGGTGTGGGATTTAAGTTATATTTAGACCAGACTAACACTTGTGAAATTCCCTACCTGAACTGGTCTTGCATCTTTTGCTCTAGTGGGCTCCGGAGTCATATTGTTCAACTATTTCCTGAATTATGTCGTGACATTTTTGCATTTGTGGGAACGTGGCATAAAACTATAGGTAAAAATTGTTTGGTGCTTGAGTTAATTTACTACGTCATGCTTAGAATCAAGAATCAATATTTAATGTATGACAGATAAAAGCTGCCTGTTTTGTTGATTTTCAGCAACAGCGTTTCCAATTGAGGAATCGGATGTAGAGAAACATACCATACATGATGTTGTGATGCCTTTGCCTGGATTTGATGTTCTCTATCCAAAGCATAAAAGTAAGTTATTAGGCAGTACTTTATTCAGTGATTATCTGTATCTCATGCCAAACATGGTGAGATGAGAGAAGGGGTTGTATTTGGGGCAAACCCAGTAATGTAATGTATTGATGGACATGAGTACAGAATGTAGTTTCATTACATTCAAAGTTTCTCGTGTTGAGTGAAACACTTAGGGGGATTGTTCCCCAAAGAATTAAGTCATGACCATTCTCAAATTTGTGGCAAAACTATTATTTTTCTGAGAAATTAACTACAAAACCATAAAACAACCCTTCGATAGAGTACTTCCCCCCCACACTGGTTTTTATATGTGAATGCAGAATTAATTGTACATATAAGCACAGAACAGATGTGTCAAGACAGTAGACTGTTAATATTGAAAATGTTGTGACAGTTGAATGCATGCTGTAGTTGTGATTAAGAGCAACTGATCCTAACTGTTCCCTAATTAGGATCAATTGCTCTTAATTGCAACTAAAGCATGTGTTCAATTGTCACAACATTTTCAACATTAATAGAGTCTACCCTCTTGATATGTTTGTTCTTTTGTGCTATACGTATGATTAATTCTGCACTCAATTACGCTTGAGATCTACCCACACTCAAGTTACGACTGGAATTCTTTGGTTCAAATTTCTGCAGGATAACAGCTACCCTAATCCCATCATTTGGTGCTGTATATCACACAAACTCATGATCTAGCCAAAGGCCATCACTTCTGGCTCTGGCCGGACTGGCCTGGAAGGCCAAGGTAGCACAAAAATTTGGGCAACAGATGAAACCAGATGTTTCACACTGCTAATATGCAATAGCAACATGAGTAATATTCGCCACAAACAGGATGCTGCCATCAAGCCAAGAAGACTTTCTGCCTATCACACAAATGAGTAATGAGATATATAAATTTCAGTGTCAGTGTGATGCTAGTTATGTAGGCAGTATGTTCCAAAGAGTGGCAAATCATATCAGGCAGCATGTCCCAGTCACTGTTCGCAACGGCAAGGTACAGACTATACCCAACCAGCCTTTGCTTGCAAAACATGGGTTAGGACTTTCTGCTCCTGTTCGTGTTAGGCAAGTTTGGCAGCAAGAGCAGAACATATTGTGAAAAGGCCTCAGTCACTTTTCTCATTGACGTAAATGTAGGACTTGATTGGCCCACCCAGCCATCAATGGCTGGCTTCATTTCCTGCTGTTCAATGTCAGGAACCTCAGTGAAATATATTAGCATATCATAATCGGGTCCATAGACTGGAATTATACCAGCACTCTCATGTAATGCATCCATAGTACTGAGATGGCAGAACAACGCCATGTATGACCGGTTTCAAAAGGTGTGTGACTGGAGAGCAGAATTCAAAGGAGAGCTTGGAGTGAATGCATTCTAGCTGCCTCAACACTCCAGAGCAGTTCCATGTCTACAGGGGTGAGTGGGGGGGAGAAAGTGGTAGGTGATTTGGGGTGGGTTGCAGGCAATATGAGTGGGGTGGGGGAAGCAGGGAGTAATCGGGGAGGGAGAGCAGGTGATGAGGGGGGAGTAAGAATTGTGGGAAGGAGGGTGAACATAGGTGCAGAATCTGGTTGCCATGATCTCCCAGTGAACTCCAAAGTGTGTTTGCAGGAGCAGCTTTCAAATATGATGCCTAAATCTTCAAGTGCTGAAGTGATAGCAGAATGAGCAAATCAGAGGCTGCCAGCAGTACAGCATGTAACAAATGCTTACCAATTTTTTTTTCTGATATGCTGCACAATAATGGCGCACAAAGCCTTCATTTCCTGAAAAGGTCCAATGTCTTTTTTTCCCGCCTGCTTTTGGGCTTGGCCAATATTGGAGATGATCCACTCATTAGGGTGGATCATCATGAGATGTGATGCAGTGATTGGACAATATTTGCTAAATAATCTTCAATGTACTAAGCATTATGCTGACAGCAAATTTCAGATTTCTGTTGGGCTCACAGTGTGGTGCATTTGCATGTACTGGAACCTACATATATTAACACACATGGCCCTGTGTGTATTATGTGCACAGAATGTGTGCACAAATTGTGCCTTTTTCAATTAAACAAAATAAATGACAGTTATTTGCTAATTCATTCCTCAGGACAATGCCTTGTCCAGTCAGGTTTAAATTTCAAACAATGCTTGGCAGTTAACTGTCAGTCACTATCAACTGATGCATTTCCACGTCAATGTCTCTATCATTGGAGTCCACTTGCCAACCAATTAGCATTTTCTTCTCGTACAGTATAAATTGTTGTTTTTCCCTTCTGTTGGCATTCTTGCTAAGTGTCCTGAATAGTGCAAAACTAAAAAGCTTTGATATGTCTCTATTTTTCAGTAATAGTCAAGTTTATACTACTAAATGGGTATACTAGAAGTGAAAAATTGAACCTGACAGTGCACAAAATACTGGCCGGAATTCTACAATGTCATACGCCCCGTCACTGCTACCAGCAAGAAAGGAGAACTTGGTGCTCAGCCAAATCTCCATTCACAGCAGTGGGACTGAAGAATCCCAGCCACTGGTAAGATTGGAGATTTGCAGCCAGTGTTTTACATTGACACAATAGATTTCAAATTAATTTTATAAAAATGCCCCAGATCAAAGAGAAATCTACTCGAAGCTTTTTGCTCTTTGCCTTTAAAGATCCCACTGTTTTAAGATGATTTATACTTTCAGAATTTGTTTTGTCTTGTCATTGTTCTGTAAAATGGAACTTTTTTTTTTAGAGAGAAATAGTACATTTCAAATAGTTGATCGTGTTTGTGTTTGTGTATTTTAAGTTGGCAAGGCCTATGAAGAAATGATGGCTGCAGATGGCTTGGATATAAATAATATGAAACACAAAATTCGAGATTATTCCTTATCAGGAGCATACAGGAAGATAATTATTTGTCCTGAGAACGTCACCTGGTGAGTATGAAAATCTTGAATAGTTTTTATTTTTAAAAAACTAACACTGATTGCCCATCCTGCTATCACTTCAGCACTTGAGGATCTGGGCATCATATGTAAAAGGTACACTTGCAAACACGCTTTGGAGTTTGCTGGGAGATCATGGCAGCCAGACACACAAAAACATTCTGCACCCATGTTCACCCTCCTTCCCAAATTTCTTTCTTCCCCCCCCTCATCCCCTGTTCTCCCTCTCCGATTACTCCCTGCTTCCCCCCCCCCCCCCCATCCCACTCACCTTACCTAAACTCCCTCCCCCCCAACTCCTGAATCACCTACTGCTTTCTCCCCCTCACTCACCCCTAAAGATATGGAACTACTCTGGAGTGTTGAATTTGGACTAGTACGTTTGTATTTATTTATTATGTTTGGGGTGAACAATGTTGATATTCCTTCCTATCCTAAATAAGTCATTTGTGCATTTTGACTTTGTACATTTTTGTATATGCAACTAGATTTCTTGCAGCCGTGCTCTTGGTAAATCAGAAGAGAGTGATGAGAGTAAATATTTATAGGAAGCCACTGTGACATCTTAGGAAACATCAGTTACATTTACATTTGCACTTGAATGTTCCCATAATTCAAGTTACTGGAGTACTTTGGTAGGAGAGAAAGATTCAATTTGAAGCTCTTCCTGAAGTAGAAATAGTTATGTCTTCATATAAATACATTTTAAATGCTTGCAAAAGCTTGGGCATTGAATTTGTATTGCAGAAGAATCTATGGTCATCATTTTTATAATTTCCTCATGGACCACAGAGTTGTATCTATAATTATTTGACCTATTGCTCGTGAGTCTTTCGTGAGTGTGCTTTCTACCACACTTGTCTCTCTGTGCTCTTCACTCAATATCATTTTGTTTTCTCCCAATGATATCTCTTTTACTGTTTTTATGGACTGCATGCTCAACTGGTTTTGCTGTCATTCTGCAACATCATCTCCTAATCGTGCAAGCACTATTTCAGCAGATAAGGAAAGCTGTACTGTTTGTTTGTTGAATATGAGAGCCATACTTCATATATTAGAGAACCACAAGTTTGTCACTCATGGCCTAAGTGGAATTTATGCTAGAAGCTGCAACTGTGTGCAAATCACGTAAAGATGCTTTTTTTCCCCCAGGTTTGAATAGATCTCTACTTTCAAATTGGTAACACAGAGGGATATTTGAAGTGCACATCCACTTGGTTATTCATGAGCTTTTGTAAATAGTATTGAAGGATGCAAAGTCGAGCATCGTCCTCAACCCATTATTGCTGTCTCTCACTGAAAAGTTTATATATTTGCACGTACATTTGGAGAACATCAGTTCTTAGGAAGGAAGCTGGACAAGTTCCTGAAAGGGAAAAAAGTTTTCAGTTAGAAAGCAATCTGTAAGCTGGCTAGGATTAGATTTTTAAAAAAGATTTGCATACTAACCTTACTGAGTTTTTTGAAAAAGTGACCAAAGAGGTGGATGGGGGTAAGGCAGTTGACATGGTAATTATGGACTTTAGTAAGGCGTTCGATAAGATTCCCCATGGAAGGCTTCTGCAGAAAATGCAGATGTATGGGATTGAGGGTGATTTAGCTAATTGGATCAGGAATTGGCTAGCTGATAGAGATGCCGGCATTGGACCGGGGTTAACTCAGTACAGTTTCACAACACCAATTTTAAATCCAACCAATTTATTTGATAGTAAATTTGCGAGCTTTCGACTCTATGGCCTTCGAAAGGCAAATGCAGTGTTCTGGTCTGCAATAGCACTCATATCAACACAGACAGTCACAGATTGCTGATTAGAATGCGAATCCTTACACCTAACCTGCTATTCAAGTATTAAAGTGGCTAACAATGTGTGTGAAGGGAATCCTGAGCATTGGTTAGAGAATTGTGTATTTTCTCCAGACAGCACAGTAAGTGAGGTTTTTTGCTAACCCAGGCAAGTTACGGGGGTTACAGATAGTGTGTCATGAAGCCAAGATCCCTATTAAGACCGTCCTCATGTGTGCGGAACTTGGCTATCAGTCTCTGCTCAGCGACTCTGCGCTGTCGTGTGTCACGAAGGCCCCCTTGAAGAACATTTACCCGCAGGTCGGAGGCCGAATGCCCATGACTGCTGAAGTGTTCGCCCACAGGAAGGGAACTGTTTTGCTTGGTGATTGTTGAGCGATGCTCATTCATCCGCTGTCGTAGTGTCTGCATGGTCTCCCCAATGTACCATGCTTCGGGACATCCTTTCTTGCAACGTATTAGGTAGACAACGTTGGCCGAGTTGCAAGAGTATGTACCGTGTACCTGGTGAATGGTATCCTCACGTTTGATGATGTCGTCCATGTCTATGATCTGGCATGTCTTGCAGAGGTTGCTGTGGCAGGGTTGTGTGGTATTGTGGTCACTGTTCTCCTGAAGGTTGGGTAGTTTGCTGCGAACAATGATCTGTTTGAGGTTGTGCGGTTGTCTGAAAGCAAGAAGTGGGGGGGTGGGGATGGCCCTAGCGAGATGTTCATCGTCATCAATGATACGTTGAAGACTCCGGAGAAGATGTCGTAGCTTCTCCGGGAAGTACTGGACAACAAAGGGTACTCTGTCCACCGTGTCCCGTGTTCGTCTTCTGAGGAAGTGTGGTTTATTGCTGTGGCACGTCGGAACTGTCGATCGATGAGTCGAGCGCCATATCCTGTTCTCACGAGGGCATCCTTCAGCGTCTGGAGGTGTCTGTCACGATCCTCCTCATCTGAGCAAATTCTGTGTATACAGAGGGTTTGTCCATACGGAATGGTTTCTTTAACGTGTCTAGGGTGGAAGCCGGAGAAGTGGAGCATTGTGAGGTTGTCTGTCGGTTTGCGGTACAGTGAGGTGCTGAGGTGACTGTCCTTGATGGAGGTGCATGTGTCCAAGAATGCAATTTGCACCTCAGTATGCCAACATCTTCATGCACAGGTTTGAACAAGACTTCTTCGCCACACGAGATCTTCAACCAAGGATACATACGAGATACATTGATGACATCTTTTTCCTTTGGACTCATGGTGAACAATCATTGAAACAACTGTATGATGATATCAACAAGTTCCATCCCACCATCAGACTCACCATGGACTATTCTCCGGAATCAGTTGCATTCGACATCTTCTCTGGAGTCTTCAACATATCATTGATGACGATGAACATCTCGCGAGGGCCATCCCCACCCCCCCACTTCTTGCTTTCAGACAACCGCACAACCTCAAACAGATCATTGTTCGCAGCAAACTACCCAACCTTCAGGAGAACAGTGACCACAATACCACACAACCTGCCACAGCAACCTCTGCAAGACATGCCAGATCATAGACATGGACGACATCATCAAACGTGAGGATACCATTCACCAGGTACACGGTACATACTCTTGCAACTCGGCCAATGTTGTCTACCTAATACGTTGCAAGAAAGGATGTCCCGAAGCATGGTACATTGGGGAGACTATGCAGACACTACAACAGCAGATGAATGAGCATCGCTCAACAATCACCAGGCAAAACAGTTTCCTTCCTGTGGGCGAACACTTCAGCAGTCATGGGCATTCGGCCTCCGACCTGCGGGTAAATGTTCTTCAAGGGGGCCTTCGTGACACACGACAGCGCAGAGTCGCTGAGCAGAGACTGATAGCCAAGTTCCGCACTCATGAGGACGGTCTTAATAGGGATCTTGGCTTCATGACACACTGTCTGTAACCCCCGTAACTTGCCTGGGTTAGCAAAAAACCTCACTTACTGTGCTGTCTGGAGAAAATACACAATTCTCTAACCAATGCTCAGGATTCCCTTCACAACATTGTTAGCCACTTTAACACTTGAATAGCAGGTTAGATGTAAGGATTCGCATTCTAATCAGCAATCTGTGACTGTCTGTCTTGATATGAGTGCTATTGCAGACCAGAACACTGCATTTGCCTTTCGAAGGCCATAGAGTCGAAAGCTAGCAAATTTACTATCAAATAAATTGGTTGGATTTAAAATTAGTGTTGTAAAACTTAGCTGATAGAAGACAGAGGGTGGTAGTTGATGGAAATTATTCATCATGGAGTTCGGTTACAAATGGTGTGCCTCGGGGATCTGTTTTGGGGCCAATGCTGTTTGTAATTTTTATAAATGATCTGGATGATCATTAGAAGGATGGATTAGTAAATTTGCGGATGACACCAAAGTCGGAGGAGTGGTAGATAGCGAAGAGGGGTGTTATACGTTGCAGAGCTGGGCCAAGAGGTGGCAAATGGAGTTTAATGCGGAAAAGTGTGAGGTAATTCACTTTGGCAGGAATAACAAATGTGTAGAGTATAAGGCTAATGGTAGGACTCTTAATAGTGTTGATGAACAGAGGGATCTAGGTGTATATGTGCATAGATCCCTGAAAGTTGGCAATCAAGTCGATAAGGTTGTTAAGAAGGCATACAGAGTCTTGGTTTTTATTGGTAGGGGGATTGAATTTCGGAGCTGCAACATCATGTTGCAACTGTACAAAACTCTGGTGCGGCCGCACTTGGAGTATTGTGTACAGTTCTGGTCCCCACATTATAAGAAAGATGTGGAGGTATTGGAGAGGGTGCAGAGGACGTTTATCAGGATGTTGCCTGGTATGGAGGGCAGGTCTTATGAGGAGAGGCTGAGGGATTTGAGGTTGTTTTCGTTAGAAAGAAGGCGGCTAAGAGGAGACCTTATTGAAACATATAAGATGATTAGAGGTTTAGATAGGGTGGACAGTGATAGCCTTTTTCCTCGGATGGAGAAAGCCAGCACGAGGGGACGTAGCTTTAAATTAAGGGGTGATAGTTATAGGATGGATGTCAGAGGTAGGTTCTTTACCCAGAGGGTGGTAAGGGTATGGAATGCTCTGCTTGCTGCAGTTGTAGACGCGCCAAGTTTGGGGGCGTTTAAGAGGTCCGTGGATAGGTTTATGGATGAAAAGGGAATGGTTTAGGTTAGAGAGTCATTGCTTTTTCTTAACTGGTCGGCGCGACATCAAGGGCCGAAGGGCCTGTTCTGCGCTGTAATGTTCTATGTTCTATTTATATATTGTTTTCTACAGCCACCAATTGTCTCAAACAGCTTTAAAACAATAAATGATTCCTTTAGTGTAGTCATTGTTGCAATGTAGCAAGTATGGCAGTTTGCATACTGCAAGCTCTCATAAACAGCAATGCAGTAATCACCAAATTTTATTTAATGTTGATTGAGGAATAAATATTGGCCTGGACACTGAGGATAATGCCTCTTGTTAGTATCCCCACCTGTCACATGGGAAACCAGAGTTCAGTTTGTCAGTAGGGAGCTTCAGAGTTGTTTGTAAGCACGCTGGTATGTTGTCCAAAAAAAACTCCTTTGCCCATCTTCAAAATATTGCCTGGGATCTTCTGTACCTACTTGAACAGGCAAATGGGGTCTTAATTTAATGTTTCATCTGAAAGATGGCACCCCCACGTATCGCACGGCAGTGTGGAATGTCACCCTTGAACCTCAGTGCTGAAATCCTGGAATAGGACTTCAATCTGAAATCTTCTGTCTTGGATTAGGTTTTCTCTTGCTCTCACCTCTCCTAGTTGTTTGTGTGATGAGAATTGGGGAAAGACTGCATTATGTATGAATGTAGTGGACCTTGTGAATCAAATGTTCTTTTTCCAGGTTTTTGTTAATTGTTCATATAAACTAAATAAACAATATAATTCATATCGCTAACTTCATCTTCCTTCAGATTACTGATATTTTTGGGAATCTCAAATTCACAGGGAGATTCTAGTGTATGATGATAACAAAATTCCATTGGTTCACACTGATGTGGAAAAGCTGGAAGGAACACCTTTGCCTGAATCCTCTAAAGGTAGGGAAAACATGGGGATGAATCTTGATGTTGAATTCTTACAGTATTGACAAACTTGCAACTCATTTTCTAATATGCAAAGCCTTGTTATTTTTGGCCAGATTTTGCGTCTCTGCTGAAGGGATTTCCTTTTTCTTGGGTCAAGGCCTTATGGTCATCATTGATGAATTGTGGCCATTCCTCATGTTAGATGTTTCTGCACCTGCACTGAAAAGGCTCTCATCAAAGTCACAAATGAGAATTTTCTGTAAACCTTCATTCTTTCACCTGTCTGTAATTTTTGACATAGTTGACCTCACCATCCTGCTTCAGCACTTTTCTTTGTCCATAAAACCATAATATATCAGAGCAGAATTAGGCCATTCGGCCCATCGAGTCTACTCCACTATTCAGTCGTGGCTGAAATGATTCTCATCCCCATTCTCCTGCCTTCTCCTCGTAATCCTTGATCCCATTATTGATCAAGAACTTATCTCTGTCTTAAAAATTCTCAATGACTTGGCCTCCACAGCCTTTTGTGCAATGAGTCCACAGATTCACCACCTTCTGGCTGAAGAAATTCCTCCTCATCTCAGTTTTAAAGAAGCGTCTTTCACTCTGAAGTTGTGCCCTTGAATTCTAGTTTTTCTCGCTATTGAAAACATACTCTCCACATCCAGTCTATCTGGGCCTCTCATTATTCTGTAAGTTTCAATTAGATCCCCCCCCACCGCCCCCCTTCACCAAGCTCCATCAAATGTAGACCCAGACTCCTCAACTGCTCCTCATGTGACAAACTCTTCATTTCTGGGACCATTTTGTGAACCTCTCTAGATCCTGTCCAAGGCCAGCACATCCTTTCTTAGGTATGGGCTCAAAACTGCTCAGATATTCCAAATGGGGTCTGACCAGAGCCTTATACAGCCTCAGCAGTAATCCCTGCTCTTGTATTTTAGTCCTCTAGAAATGAATGCTAACATTGAATTTGCTTTCCTGACTGCCAAATGAACCTGCATGTTAGCCTTAAGAGAGTGCTGAACCAGGATTCCCAAGTTCCTTTCTGCTTCAGATTTCCGAAGTCCTTCCCCATTTAAAAAATTGTTACGTCTCTAGTTTTTCTACCAAAAGGTATAACTTCACACTTTCCCACGTTGTTATATAGCTATGTGGAGCAGTCATCTTCTAGTTTCAGTTTTGTTGAACTGAGTTGTAACCAAGGCATCATCTGCAATGTTTCCGCTTCCTACACAATTTATCTCTGGAATCTCTAAGGATTTATCCTTGACCTCATCTGTTTTTCTCATACTGTGAAAATACGTGTTGTGTCTCAGTTATATCATCTGAAAACATGACATCAGATTCCACACGTTCTACTTTATCCACAGTTCTTTCAGTTCTCTGTTGCCTCTTGACATACTGTTTGTCTAACATCTAGTATTTGAAGATTTGAAATTTCTTCCAGTTTAGCATTGGGAAAACTCGCTGCCTTTGGTACCTACCACATATATCTTTCCCTAATCAGCTGTCTGCATTACTCTCCTGTAGTTTCATTGAGACTGTTATCATTGCCTAATACTATCCTATTTGATGCTGAGCTGGGCTTCCAACCCCATATTCTTTTCATCATAGAGACTTGTCTGGGTTATGTCTTAGAAAAAGCTCTCTGAAAATGACTTTCTATGTAAGGCAGTGTGGTAGCACTGCTGCCTCACAGTGCCAGGGATTGGGTTCAATTCCAACCTTGGGTGACTTTCTGTGTGGAGTTTGCACATTCTCTCTATGCCTGCGTGGGTTTCCTCCTGGTGTTCTGGTTTCCTCCCACAGTCCAAAGATATGCAGGTTAGGTAAATTGGCCATGCTAAGTTGCCCCTTGGTGTCCAAAGATGTGTAGGATAAGTAGATTATGAGATAAATATATGGGATTACAGAGTAGAGGGTGGGCATGCATATTGGAGAATTGGTGCAGATTCAATGGGCTGAATTGCTTCCTTTTGCACTGTAGGCATGTAAATGTTTTATAAATACCAGCTTTTTCTTGCAAAATACAAGGTTTGATGGTTGACATTTTCAATAACCACAAGTTCAGCTGATAAATATCTGATTTTTTTAATTAATTTTTGTAGTTATTTATTATTACAGATGGTAAATATAAAGCCCTGAAAATGGATTTCTCACTTCCTCCCTCCACTTACGCTACTATGGCTATTCGAGAGGTGCTGAAGATGGACACAAGCATCAAAAATCAAACTCAGCTGAACACAGTCTGGCTGCGGTAACCTGATAAATGTTCTGAGGATCTTTTAGAGAAATGGAAGGTGCTTTGTTTCAAATGAATCAGTATTGTTTTGTAACAGTTACTGAAATGTTCAAACAAAATGCTACTTTTATTTTCATTCACATAAGCAAAATAATTTTAAAATTAAGTTTTAACATTGGAGGGTTGATTTTATTTTTCAGAAATTTGTAAAACTTGTTTTAAAGAGCGCTATGACATATCAATAAACATATCTTTGGTATTCATATCTTTGGTAAAAGCAAAAATTGCTTTTTCTTGCATTTCATTTTGGTCTTTTTTGCGGTATTAATATTTTCTGTAGCAACACAAAAGTTAGCAGTTTTGAACATGGTATAAGAAAAAGAGCTTCAAGTCATTTAAGTTTGGAATTTAAATGACAAAAAGCAAATCTGAAAAAAGAGAAAACAATTTTGGAATATTCCACTAGTTTACCAGCTAATCTCATCCAACATTTTCTACAACCGCCCACTGCGTTTTTGTGTAAGAGTGATCCAGAAGTGTCTAACGTGCTCAGCCTCTCTTATCTTAGAAACTTTACAGTTTTCCAGGTGATATCTTATTCTGAAAGGGACAATATTTTTAAATTCCTGCACTATCATTACCTTTTTGGGTTTTCAAAATCTTGTTCAATCTTCATAGATCTATATCACCTACCAAATATCATCTAATTTTCTTTAACTTTGACAAAAATCAGCGTTCTGGAGGGTCTATGTACACAAATTTCAAAAGGTGGCAGGAAAAGTTGAGTAAACTGTTTAAAAAGCATAACGGGTCCTTGTTAGACTCTCCATAGAAATCGACAACTTGAGATGAATTTACCAGTGGCCAGCTCAAAGGATTGCAGTTTCATATTTTAAAACTTCTACTGTAACAAATGCACTAAATCAACATAGACGAAACCTTACATAGTAGGCAACTAATATATTAAACCATAGAAAAGGTGTACCCTACAAACCTAACACAACGGAAAACCCCACCATTACAGTACATCACCCCACAATCTCAGCAGAAATGCAGTCTTGTGTTTAAGGTCTCAAGTTCCTCCCATCTTTAATAGAATTTCTTCTCTTTATCTCACCAAGTGAATCTTCCAGTTCACTTTTAATCAAAATCCCCTTCATGCACCCTTTCAGCATTGTTGACTTCTTCTTGCAGGGTACTCTCTGATGATTCCATGACCTTCAACTCTTCACAAGCCTCATTTCTTTGAACCATGAATCAGACCTCACCAGCAGTCTGATTGATTGTTACTTAATCCTTTTTTTTGACAGCACTTACTTGCATGTCATTTGGCCTATCAAGTCTTCTCCACTATTCAGTGAGATCATGACTGATAAGATAATCCTCAACTTTCCTACCTTATCCCCATAACCCTGATTCACTTGCTGATTAAAAATCTGTCTTATTTCAACATGAGTATATTTAACAACCCAGCCTCTATAGTCTTCTGTGGAAATTTGGCATGTCAGCTACGACTTTCACCAACTTTTACAGATGCACCATACAAAGCATTTTTCTGGTTACATCACAGCTTGGTATGGCGTCTGTGCTGCCCAAGACCGCAAGTAACTACAAAAGATCATAGATGTAGCCCAATCCATCCTGCAAACCAGCCTCCCATCCATTGACTGTGTTTAACTTTCTGCTGCCTCAGCAAAGTAGCCAGCATAATTAAGGACCCCATGCACCCTGGACATTCTCTCTTCAACCTTCTTCTGTCAGGAAAAAGATAACAAAAGTCTAAGATCACATATCAACTGACTCAAGAACAGCTTCTTCCCTGCTGCCGTCAGAATTTTGAATGGACCTACCTTGCATTAAGTTGATCTTTATCTACACCTCGGCTATGACTGTAACACTATCTGCACTTTCTTGTTTCTTTCTCTAAGCTTTGTATAGCACACAAGAAACAATACTTTTCACTGTATACTAATACAAGTGATAATGAATCAAATAATTCCACTGATTCATTACTCTCTGAGAAAAGGAATTCCTCGTAATTTCTGTTTTAAATGCACAGCTCTTTACTCTAAAATTATGCCCTTCATGTCTCGGTAGCAGCACCACCAATCAGTTCCTCCTTTGTGCTAGGGTGATACAACTTGCACTTTGAATAAGTTTTGATTTGAATGTTTGTCCCCGTAGTAAGTAGGTCGCATGAATTGTCTCTGGGCCGATTTAGTATAAGGTCAATCATCTCAGCTTTGGGACATCACTGCAGGGGTTCCTCAAGGTAGTGTCCGAGGCCCAACCATCTTCAGCTGCTTTATCATTGACCTCCCGATCATAAGGTCAGGAGTGGGGATGTTCACTGATTGAACAATGTTTAGTACTATTTGCAATTTCTCATACTAAAACAGTTCATGTCCAAATGCAGCAAGATTGGGACAATATCCAGGTTTGAGTTGAGAGGTGGCAAGGAACATTTCCACCATAAGTACCAGACAAGGATTATCTCCAGCAAGACTGATCAATACCCCTTAACATTCAATTGCGTTATCATGAATCCCCTACTATCAATGTCTTGGGTATTACCATTGACCAGAAACTCAACTGGACTAGCCATATAAACACTATGGCTACAAGAACTAGAAATCTTGTAGTGCGTAGCCCCCTCCTCTGACATCCCAAAGCCTGTCCAAGGCACAAATAATGGAACACTCTTCATTTATTTAGATAAGTGCAACTCTAACAACACTTGACTGCTACCCCATTGAATCCCTGAACCACCAGCAAGCAGTGGGAGCACTATGTACCATCTACAAATGCACTGCAGGAACTCACCAAGATTCCTTAGGCAGTGCCTCCAAACCTATGGCTACTGCAATCTAAGAAGGATAAGAGCAGTAAATACCTGGGGGAACACCACTACTTGGAGGTTTCCCACCAAGTCACTCACCATTCTTATTTGGAAATATATCACCATTCCTTCACTGTTGCTGAGTCAAAATTCTGGAATTGCCTTTCCCTCCCAGCACTGTAGTTGTACCAACACCTCAGAGATAGTTCAAAAGACAGCTCCCCATCACCTTCTGAAGGGCAACTCGGGATGGGCCTAGCCAGCAACGCCCACATCCCATAAATGCATTAAAAAAAACATGGGTGGAGAGCATCCTGCTCTCCAAACTATTTCAGTTTACCTCAAATTAAATTGATAATTTAAAACACATGAAGGAACACTTATGAAGGTCAGCAGTCATAACACTTTATAAATAGAAATAACATACAAAAGCAAGTAAGTTATGCTATAAAAGGCTTATTAGACCCCTGCTGAATCTGGTGGTCAATTCTGTGCACCACACTTCAGAAAGGATGCCAAGGCTTTGGAAAGATGATAGAAGATAATCACTACAATGGTATTAGAGATGTGGAGATTCAGTTATGAAGAGAAAGTAGAGTAGCTTGGACTGTTCTCTAGAAAACAGAGAAGAGAGATTTACCAGAGAAATTCAAATTCATGTATGGTTTTAATAGAGTAAAACAAGGAAACTCTCAATACAAAAAATATCGGTAACCAGAAGAGACATTGACAAAGACAAATTGACAAAGAATGAGAGCTGAGATGCATAAAACGTTATGCAGCGAATTCTAATTTAGAATGCATTCCCTAAAAGAATGGTGGAAAATGATTCAATTGTACTTTTGAAAAGGAATATTGATAAATACCTTAAGAGATATATTTTGGGTGGCTTGGGGATAAACAAGTGAAGTTGGACTAATTTGATAACTTTCATAGAACTGGCATTGGCCAACTCTTGTGAAGCATTTTTCTGTGATCCCAACAATTTGTTCTTCATTAATTCCTGATGATTGGAGGTATTTGAAATTTTGATTATGTTATTAAGTGGTTTCCTATGAATGCCAACTTAATTTGCATGTAGTAGAACAAACTTTTCAACAGTGAATTATATATTCACTTCCAATAGACAAGCTCTAGCAGTACACATTATAAGATAATGTGCAGGACTAGGTGCATTGGCCATGCTAAATTGCCCCTTCATGTTGGGCAATTAATGGGGTAAATACATGGAGTTATGAGGGTAGAACCTGGATGGGATCCTTATTGGTGCAGCCTCGATGGGTTAAATTACCTCCTTCTGCACTATAGGATTCTATGATTCAATAAAAAATTAGGAGAAATAGATTTATACATTAAGTAGTAAACTTGAAGCTCCAGTTCACCATTCCTGAATGCAGTAAATATACAAAACGTGTAACGCATATCTGCTTCTCAACTGGTTATTTACAAATTGGTTACTGCTGGAGATACAGCCCCGATTCATTTCCTTTGTGCATGGTGCTAAAATTTTTCTTTGGTGCAAAGAGTCTATTTGTAATATATATAAATGACTTGGAATAGGGAGTAAGTAGAATGATCAGCAAGTTTGCAGACGATACAAAGATGGCTGGACTTGCGGATAGTGAGGAGCATTATCAGGCGATACAGCAGGACATAGGCTGGTAGCTTCGGCAGACAGATGGCAGATGGAATTCAATCTTGATAAATGTGAGGTGATGCATTTCGGGAGAAAGAATGTAGGGGAGAGGTATATGATAAAGGGTAGACCTATTAACAGTATAGAAACATAGAGGGACCTGAGGGTGCAGGTGCACAAGTCTCTGAAGGTGGCAGAGCAAGTAGAGAAGGTTGTGAAGAAAGCATATGATATGCTAGCCTTTATAGAAAGGGGTATAGAGTACAAGAGCTGGCCTTTAATGTTGCAGTTGTATAAAACGTTGGTTAGACCTCATTTGGAATACTGCGTCCAGTTCTGGTCGCCCTACTACCGGAAGGACGTGGAGACTCTGGAGAGAGTGCAGAGGAGGTTTACCAGGATGCTGCCTGGTATGGAAGGTCTGAGTTACGAGGAAAGGTTAGGCAAATTGGGGCTGTTTTCCTTAGAAAGACGTAGAGGAGTTCTAATAGAGGTGTACAAGATTATGAGGGGTATAGATAGAGTAAACAGGGTTAAGCTTTTTCCTAGGATGGACTCGAATAGCACGAGGGGTCACAGGCTTAGGGTGAAGGGGGTAAGGTATAATTTGGATGCTAGAGGGAGTTTTGTCACACAGAGGGTGATAGGGGTATGGAATGCGCTGCCAAGTGAAGTGGTGGAGGCAGATACAAAGAACAAAACAGCAAGTGAAACAGGCCCTTCGGCCCAATGAGCCCATGCCGCCACTCCGATGTTCCCAGCTCTAATCTGTGATCCTTGTCAATGTTTATGGATCTATGGATTAAAAACCAAATTTGAGACAATTTAGGGAGAATTTGCTTTGCCAATTAGCCTAAGAGCACATCTTTGGGATGTGGGAGGAAACCGGAGCACCCGGAGAAAACCCATGCAAGCACGGTGAGAATGCACAAACTCCCACAGACACAGGCCCAAATCCATGTGTCTGCACAGCACAGCGATAGTCACTGAACTGTCGTGTTGCCCATCAAATGGCCCAGGTCAAGCATATACTAACGACGTGAAGCACTAGGGTACTCCCGAAAAAAAAAAATCCAAGAGCAGCCCTCTCACGACCCATTGTGTGTATGCCCTTTGTTGGACAACAAGGTGGATAAAAGCACTTGTAGGATAAAAACAAGTACATCAATATCATCAGCTATTTACACACTTCCCAGGGATTCGCAAGGCTCATGATCCCTATTTTAAATCAGTTTTCTATACCCCTACATTCCCATTCTGCTCATGTGCCCATCTAAGTATTTCTTAAATAACTCCAGAGCGCATGCCCCCACCACTTTACTTGGCAATGCATTCCATACCCCCACCACCCTCTGTGTGAAAAAACTCCCTCTAGCATCCAAATGATACCTTACCCCCTCACCCTAAGCCCATGACCCCTCGTGCTATTCGAGTTCATCCTAGGAAAGAGCTTAACCCTGTTAAGCTCTTATCCATACCCCTCAATCTTGTACACCTCTATTAGATCTCCTCTAAGTCTACGTCTTTCTAAGGAAAACAGTCCCAATTTGCCTAACCTCTCCTCGTAACTCAGACCTTCCATACCAGGCAGCATCCTGGTAAACCTCCTCTGCACTCTCTCCAGACTCTCCACGTCCTTCCGGTAGTAGGGCGACCAGAACTGGACGCAGTATTCCAAATGAGGTCTAACCAGCGTTTTATACAACTGCAACATTAAAGGCCAGCTCTTGTACTCTATACCCCTTCCTATAAAGGCTAACGTACCATATGCTTTCTTCACAACCTTCTCCACTTGCTCTGCCACCTTCAGAGACATGTTCACCTGCACCCCCAGGTCCCTCTGTGTTTCTATAGTTTTAATAGAGAGGCTGAGGGATTTGAGGTTGTTTTTGTTAGAAAGAAGGCAGCTAAGAGGAGACCTTATTGAAACATGTAAGATGATTAGAGGTTTAGATAGGGTGGACAGTGATAGCCTTTTTCCTAGGATGGAGAAAGCTAGCACGAGGGGACATAGCTTTAAATTAAGGGGTGGTAGTTATCGGACGGATGTCAGAGGTAGGTTCTTTACCCAGAGGGTGGTAAGGGTATGGAATGCCCTGCCTGCTGCAGTTGTAGATGCGCCAAGTTTGGTGGCGTTTAAGAGGTTAGTAGATAAGTTTATGGACGAAAAGGGAATGGTTTAGGTTAGACGGTCATTGCTTTTTCCTAATTGGTCGGCGCAACATCGAAGGCCGAAGGGCCTGTTCTGCACTGAAATGTCCTATGTTCTGTGTTCTATAATAGATACTCTGGAGATATTTAAGAAATACTTAGATGGGCACATGAACAGAATGGGAATGGAGAGGTATAAAAAACTGATTTGAAATAGGGATCATGAGCCTTGGGAGTCCCTGGGAAGTGTGTAAATAGATGATGATATTGATGTACCTGTTTTTATCCTACAGGTGCTTTGATCCACCTTGTTGTCTAACGAGCGGCATACATGCGATGGGTCATGAGAGGGCTGCTCTTGGATTTTTTTCGGGAGTATCCTAGTGCTTCACGTCATTAGTGTACGCTTGACCTGGACCATTGATGGGCAACACGACAGTTCAGTGACTATCGCTGTGCTGTGCAGATACGTGGATTTGGGCCTGTGTCTGTGGGAGTTTGCGCATTCTCCCCGTGCTTGCGTGGGTTTACTCCGGGTG
The DNA here is from genome assembly GCA_024679065.1 of Sphyrna mokarran. NCBI lineage: Eukaryota > Metazoa > Chordata > Chondrichthyes > Carcharhiniformes > Carcharhinidae > Sphyrna > Sphyrna mokarran. The sequence goes on from JAGIQG010000019.1 coordinate 31,540,197, forward strand.
CTCCGGTTTCCTCCCACATCCCAAAGATGTGCTCTTAGGCTAATTGGCAAAACAAATTCTCCCTAAATTGTCTCAAATTTGGTTTTCAATCCATAGATCTATAAACGTGGACAGGGATCGCGGGTAGAGGTGGGAACATCGGGGTGGCGGTGCGGGTTCATTGGGCCAAAGAGCCTGTTTCCCGTGCTGTTTTGTTCTTTGTTCTTTGAGTTCTCTATGGTGGAATTATAGGAGAAAATAATGTTCTTGAGGCAACAATTTGGAAATTGAATTATGCAAACAAGCAAAAAGGAAGGCAAAAAAAAACAGCTTAGTGCATTAAATCTGTCCATTCAACTTTGTTACAACTGAACAATGCAACCTTCAACATTTCCCATCCACCAACAGCCATACAGTCAATCTTTTGGCAGAGCCAAAATAGCAGATTTTATTTTAAGTATTTCAAAAGAACTTTCAGCCAATTCATAGAATTCCTACAATGCCAAAGAAGCTATTTGGCCCATCAAGTCTGCACCAATTCCCTAATACAGTACCTTACCCAGGCCTTCTCCCCACCTTATCTCTGTAAATTTACAATTTACCATGGCTAATCCATCTAATCTACATAAGTGACAATAATAAATCAAAATCAAATGCTTCTTAAATGTTGTGAGGATTCCTGTCCCTATCACTCTTTCAGGCAGTGAGTTCCAAATTCCTTAAATGATGTGTGTACAATATTCCTGGCATACATTTCTACAATCTTCGTTGAACAAGAATTGGTTATGTACCTGGCCTGATAATAATGGTAGAATGAGGGAATATGTGTGCCATGGAATTACAAGTTGTGCTGGAATACAATATTCCAGTGCTGGAATATTCCAGCACATAGATCCTCACAAATTCCCAGTTTTGCTAGATATGTTCTATTGCATTTAGCAGTGGGTTATGCCACACAATGAAGTGTGTCCTCAGTGTGAAGACAGGGCTTTGTCTCCACTGAAGATCTGTGCAATGGACATTCATATCAACATTCTTTTGGACAATTGCATCTGCAAAAGATAGATCAATGAAGATAAGGTCACTGGGCTATCCCTCCGTGTTCATTTTCAGTACCTGCTGCAGGACACTGAACTCCCCCATCAGAGTACATGAATCTCTGCCCTTGTTTCACTCAGTTCCTTTCCCAAGTACCACATGAAGGAGCAGAGATATAACAAACCAAGTGGATAATGGGGATCCTGCAGATGCAATATATTTGGACCTCAGGAAGGTGTTTGATACGGTGCCGCACACAGAAAATTGATACATACGGTAAGATCACATGGGATTCGGAGTAATTTATTAGCTTGGATAGAAGACTGGCTAACTGACAGAAGGCTTAGTCAGAATAAATGGGTCTTTTTCTGGTTGGCAAGATGTAACCAGTGGGGTTCCTCAAGGTTTGGTCCTTAGGGGACCCAACTATTTACAATCTATATTAGTGATATACAAGGATAAAAGATACTACAGCCATATTTGCAGATGACACTAAAATAGGAGGGATATTAAGTTGCAATAAGGAAATTTAAAAAATTACAAATTAGCCAAAATGTGTCAGATGGAATTTAGTGGATAAGTGTGAGGTTATCTATTTTGGTTGGAAAAATGGAAAGGCAACATTATCTAAATTGAGAGTGACTTTGGGTGCTTTGGTGCACAGGAATCTGAGTGTCCTCATGCATGATTTACAAACTGATATACAGGCACAGCAGATAAGGAAAGCAAATGGAATTTTGGGATTTATAGCTAAAGGAAGAGAGTATGAAAGTAAGGATATGTTGCTGCAACTATACAAGGCATTGGTGAGACTGCACGTGGTGTACTGTGTACAGTTTTAGTCCCCTTATATGAGAAAGGATGTAGTGGCATTACAGACAGTTCAAAGGAGGTTCATTAGATTGATTCCAGAGATGAGAGATTTATTTTATGAAGAGAAATTGAGCAATTTAGGTTAATACTCTATAGAGTTTAGAAAAATTAGAGATCCAATTGAGGTATATAAGACAATAAAAGATACCAACAAAGTAGACCAGATGTTTCCTCTTATGGCACAATCTAGGACAACAGATCATAGTTTTCAGATGAAGGGTAGCAAATTTAGAATAGGTGAAGAGAAACTATTTCTCTCAAAGGGTCGTGAATCTGTAGAATTCACTACCCCACAGTGCAGAGGATGGCAGGTCATTGAATAAATTTGAAGAGAAAGTCAGATTTTTAATATTGGATTGAAGATTTATGGAAAACAGGCAGAAAAGTGGAATTGAGATCGAGATCTGAGCCCTAATCATGTTGAATGGCAGAATAAGCTCGAGGGGCTCAATTGCCTACTTCTGCTCCTAGTTCTTAAATTCAGCAGGTTTCCTTAGCTACGTTTGGCCTGATGCCATGAGATTTATTGAGATCTGGAGCAATGTTAGAGACTGCCAGGAAAACTCCCTCCTGAATGTGCTGCATTTTATTGCAATGGTTAACAAATATAGAAATATAGGAAGAGGAATAGTTCATTCAGTCCCTTAGAGTCTGCTCTACCTTAATACCATATTCCCACTTCCTCCCCATATTCCTTGATGCCATTAAAATTTAAAAAAATTCTTTCTTGAATAGTTATGTAGTAATGAGTGACATTGGCTGCGATAACGCTGCCATCATGTGCTAAAGCAAACCAAGCAGGCAGCACTGGAGATGTATCTGCTCAGCTGACCATCTTGTACAAACTATAGAAGTGTCATTAAACCAGTTTAAAGTAACTATGAGGCCATTTATCCCCCAGATAAGATTAAGTATGGCACCAGTAGATGAAACAGCCAAATTTGCTGGATCTGTCATTCCATAAGGAGGACATTCAGCATCATTCTCCCTGCACTGATGCGAACCACCAGTTTCCAACATGTTCTGCCTCACTGCAAGGCCTAGTTACTGTAGTCAGCCTGCAGGCCGTTTGTCTCCACGGCAACCGCGCAGGCGCCTGAATGTGGTGACGTGTCGGCCGTTATCATGGCGGCGGGTAATGAGGAGACTTGTGTCATAACGCAATATGTGGCCGAGTTCGTCGAGAAAGAGTTGGGGAATGACCTTAAGTCCCTAAAGAAGCTCCCCCAAATTACAGAGGAGTTGGCACTGTACAAAAGAAACCTCGAGGAGCAGGTACGGCGTCCCGGCCTCGGGGAATCCACTCGGGTTTATCAACCGCTCCTCCTCAAAGTCAATCCATCAAAATAAAAGCCCATGTTCACCGTGAATACATCATAACCGCCTTTAGCCAAATAAATCTAAAGCACTGACTGACACGAGTCTCAGAAACAAGCGTTCGGTCAGTTGTGAATCGGAAAGGTGTTTGTTTGTAAAATTTTTTTTAAATGATATATTCTCAGTCTTGATGGTCCATAATCGAAACGTGTGGAAACCATGTTTCACGGCAATTTTAGAAAAGAAATTTGTGAATCCGGTAAAAATTTAAGAGGTTGTGTCACCTGGTCAAAAGGCAACAGACCTTCTGTGTGTATTTGGTATTATACACGGTCAGTGTGTTGCTGCATCTGACTTGTTACACATAGGTACTTGGTTCAGTTTTGATTGATTGTATGACCTACACTTTTTATTTTTAGAGTCCTGGAGTGAGTCACTGGGATGATAATATGCTGTTAATTGAAGTCACAATGAATTATTGTACAAATTCGGAATTCTAAATAAGAGATAGTAAACTTGAATTGTTTGATTCGCTGTGGGATACAGTGAAAAATATTGTTTCATGCAAGCTAAACAGACAAAAGCTACCATTCATAGTTACTGATAGGGTGAAGAGAAAGATAAACATAGTGTATGATAGGACCATTCAAAGGTCTGATGGTAGCAGGGGAGAACTGTTCTTGAATCAGTGGTACATATATTCAAATTTCTGTATCTTATTCCTGACGGAAGATAATCCTTGATTGTGAGGGCTGCTTTCCCAAGACAGCGAGAAGTGTAGATGGAGTCAATGGATTGGAGGCTAGTTTGTGTGATGGACTGAACTACATTCACAACTCTTTTGTAGATCAAACCAAGAGTCATACCAAGCTGTGATACATCCAGAAAGGATGCTTTCTATGGTGCATCTGTAAAAATTGATGAGAGTTGTGGTGGGTATGGCAAATTTCCTTAGCCTTCTGAGAAATTAGAGGCATTGGTGGGCTTTCTAAACTATAATCTCTTTCAATATAAATAAAACAAAGGAGATAGTCATCGACTTCAGAAAACATAGTGGAGGACGTGCCCCTGTCTAAATCAAAGGTGATGAAGTGGAAATGATTGAGAGATTCAGTTTTCTAAGTGTTCAGATTTTCAACAATAATTTATTAAAGTTATTGATGTATTTCAATAACAGTATGTCATAATACCTAATTTAAATAACTACACTGTGAATGTGTAACAATTATAATCTACTTATTGGATATGCATGTAGTCCAGAAAGTTCCTGCATATCAACTTTCTGTGATTCATATACTGAACATCCAGTTTCTTAAAACATTCTATTTTTCTGCCAGAGTTAATAAACCTGCTGCTAATGGTTTGATCAAGCAGGATTCGTGAAGGGGAAGTTGTGTTTAACGAATTTATTGGATTTCTATGAGGATGTGACTAGTGCGGTAGACAAAGGGGAACTGATGGATATGGTGTTTTTAGATTTCCAGAAGGCTTTTGATAAAGTGCCTCACAATGGTTGCTGCAAAAAGTTAGGGTGCGTGGAGTTGGGGAAAGGTGTTAGCGTGGATTGAGGATTGGTTTTCTAACAGGGAGCAGAGAGTTGGAATGAATGGGTGCTTTTCTGGTTGGCAGTTGGTGACTAGTGGAGTGCTGCAGGGATCAGTGCTGGGGCCTCAACTGTTTACCACATACATAGACGATCTGGAGAAGGGGTGTAGGGTAACGAAACTTGCTGATGACACGAAGATGAGTGGAAAAGCAAATTGCGTGGAAAGCGTGGAAAGTCTGCAGAGAGATCTGGATAGGCTGAGTAAGTGGACGAGGACCTGGCAAATGGAGAATAACGTTAGCAAATGTGAGGTTATCCACTTTGGTAGAAATAATAGTAGGAGGGATTATTATTAAAGGGTGAAAAGCTGCAGCATGCTACGGTGCAGAGGGACCTGGGGCCCTTGTGCACGAATCGCAAAAACCCCATTTGCATGTTCAGCAGGTAATCAAGAAGGCGAATGGAATGTTGGACTTTAAAGCGAGAGGGATAGAATATAAAAGCAAGGAGGTCTTGCTGCAACTGTACAGGGCACTGATGAGACTGCAACTGGAGTGTTGTGTGCAGTTTTGATCAACGCATTTGCGAAAGAATATATTGGCCTTGGAGATAGTGCAGAGGAGGTTCACTAGGCTGATACTGGAGATGAGGGGGTTAGCTTATGAAGTGAGATTGAATAGACTGGGTCTGTACTCGTGAGAGTTTAGCTGAGGGGGGATCTTATAGAGACATATAAGATAATGAAGGGGCTAGATGGGGTAGAGATGGAGAGATTCTTCCCATTTAGAAAGGACAGCAGAACTAGAGGGCACAGCCTCAAAATAATGGGGGGGGAGGCAGTTTAGATCAGAGGAACTTCTTCACTCAAAGGGTGGTGAGTCTCTGGAATTCTCTGCCCATTGAAGTGGTGGAGGCTACCTCACTGAATATATTTAAGTCATGGGTAGATAGGTTTCTGATAGACAAGGGAATTAAGGGTTATGGAGAGAAAGTGGGAAAGTGGAACTGATCTACTTCAGATCAGCCATGATCTTGTTGAATGGCAGGGCAGGCTTGAAGGGCCAGATGGCCTACTTCTGCTCCTATTTCTTATCTTCCTATGTTCTTACTGTCTAAATGTAAAGAAAATTGCTTATACAAAAGTAAAGTTTATTTATTAATCACAAGTAAGGCTTACATTAACACGGCAATGAAGTTACTGTGAAATTCCTGTTACTGTGAAAATCACAATGCATCTTTTAAATGGTTTAAACACACCCAAGTCACAAATGTTTTTTTGGCTGAGGATTCAGTCTAGCATAATATGCAGTAATTATGAAAACAAATTTCTCCCTACCTTTTCGGTCACTGTACACTTCCCTTGACAAGAGGATGTTGAATACCTTTTAAAATAATACTTTGAAATCAGGTATCAGGTAAACCAGAAAAGCTCAGAGTGCCAGCTGTTGCATTTTTAATTCCTTGTGAGAACCATGTGCCCTATGTGTGACCTTCCTTGCTGAGTGCTTTTGGAGCTCCTTTCTATTGGAGGCAATGTGATCTTTGCCAGGTAGCTGCTTGTTGTGTAAAATTTATTTTCATATGTGATGTAGAGCTCTTGGGTGTTGATCCTTTCAGACAAAAGAAAAACTACTGGGATTGCCAATTTTGTTTTTATTTTCAAAGGAATGTTGGTTTTTCAACTTTTCCAGACAAGGAGGTAAAATTGATAAGAAATTGAAATAATTTTTGAAGATTTTTAACAAAAGTATTCAATATAATTTTAAAAACACATGTTGATGGAATGCTGTGCAGAATGTCTGCAACTTAATTCTAATTTGGGGCGGCATGGTGGCACAATCGTTAGCATTGCTTTCTCACAGCGCCAAGGACTTGTGTTCGGTTCCAGCCGTGGTGATGGTCTGTGTGGAGTTTGCACATTCTCCCCATCTCTGTGTGGGTTTCCTCCGTGTACTCTCGTTTTCTCCCACAGTCCAAATATATGTGGTTGATTGGCCATGAGAAATTGTCTGTTAATGTCAGTGGGGGTTAGGAGGGTAAATATATGGGCTTAGGGGGATAGGACAGAACCCGGGTGAATTGTTACGAGACAGGCTTATGGGCCAAATGGCAGCCTGCACTGTTGATTCAATTATATCTATGATTCAATGAAGCTTATTATTTAAGAAGCTTTCTTTTCTATGGTCTGTGGTTTTGTCCAAGACTGAAAAATCCCTTTGGTGGAATTTGTTCATGTGTATTATTAAACTGTGAAAAAATCCCACCTCTGATCATGGCCTGAAACTAAAAGAATTGATGATTGTGTACATATGAAGTAAACACAGTGTTACAAATTTTTAAAATTATGAATCTTAACCTTGTTTAAACTTTTGTGTTGAAATTAATTTAGGTTCTGACTGTGTCATCTGAAGTACCAAAGAAAATTGAAAATGCGTACAAGAATGCTGAAAACTCGAAAAGATTATTGAATAACTTACTTGAGAAAAATTCAATTTTGTCTAAATCTATCAGCAGTCATTTAGTTACAGCTCAGCCATGGATGGAAGAGCTGAAAATGTTGATTGGTCAGATCGAGGAGATTGAGCGGCATCTTTGGTACTTGAAATGGATTTCACAGGTAGAGGAGTTAAGGTAAACATTATCTGTTTTTGCTATGATTGGTTTGTAATGAAAGGATGCAAAATGAACTTTTGCCATAAGTTTAAAATAAATCATATTTATGAAATCTGACAAGGATCTACTAAAAGAATATTGGCATAAATGTAAAGAGAAGACTTCAGGGATTATTCTTGTATAAATTTATGGTGACCTGATGCTATCAATATCATCAGCTTGTCTAACTATTAGATTAATAAAAAACTGGCCGTGTCAATGTTGTTTCTAAGTACTGAGAAATCATTAATTATAATATTTAGTTCAATTCCATTTACCAATCTAACTTATAGTTATTTTAATCTTTTGTCCTTGTTTGATGAAGTTGTGCAGCTAAATATTTATTTTCCAAGTACAATTCACAGAAATATATTCTTTATCTGGAGTCATCTGTTTTGTGAATGATATTCTCAAAGTCCTTTTGAGTCACTACCCCAGTGAAATCAAACTTTGAGTCTGTCTTATCTATTCTGATTGTGGTTAGGAATTAGTATCTGTGGCTGAGCCAGGATACAGCAGCTGCAAAATATACAAATTACAACATCTGGATACTTTACTTGGATTTAATTGTTATTTCCATTATTTTACATCTCCCCCTCAATAACATGGCAGAATTAACCACAAGAGATTGGTGGAATCTTTGGCTGTTGTCTATTATATCAAGAATTTAAAATGATGAAACAAATTGGTCTGGTTACAGTCAGAAGTTCAAAATAAGCTTGTCATATATAGGATGTGTATAGGATTTTGCAACGCTGAGAAAATATTGTATTAACACAGTCCAAAGATGTGTAGGTTAGATGGATTGGCTATGATCAATGCATGGGCTCTGGGATTTGGTGGGTTCATTGGGGATTCTATTTTTTATTGTGTTTAGTGTTCTTATCATGTGAAGTGTGAAATGAAGTCTGAAATACTAAGTTAGATTATATGCTGAAGATGGGCCCTCTTGTTTCCAAGTATAGATGTCAGGGGTGAGGCCACCTCTGGTTAGCCAGTTTTCCTGGCTTTAATATTTTGCCAGTAGGCCTTTAATTGTTATGAGACAAGACTTCTGCTTCTGTTCAGGAGAATGTCTGGCCTCATAGAGCTGCCAACCAGTCAAAGACTACCAGTTCTGCAGTACCAGTAGCAGTACCACGCCCAGTCACACTGGTAGCACTGCAGCTGGATACTGGGACCCAGAAAGAAGGCCCCTCTTTCTCCTCATGCCACCCTCAGCCCTTCACTGGCCAGCATTTTCATTTTATAAAATATAGAATGCCTTTTTCGTAAAGGAATCACATCTAATGGTGTCACAGTGGTTACACAGAAAGAAGTCTGACAACACCAGGTTTAAGTCCAACCGATTTATTTGATAGTAAACTCACAGGACTTAAACCTGGTGTCGTCAAACTTCTTACTGTGTTTACCTTAGTCCAACATTGGCATCTCTACATCAAGGCCACAGTGGTTAACAGTGCTGTGTCATAGTGCCAGGGACCCAGGTTCAATTCTGGCCTTGGGTGACTGTGTGGGTTTCCTCTGGGTGCTCCAGTTTCCTCCCAAAGTTTCAAGATGTATGGGTTAGATGGATTGCCTTGATAAATGTGGGGTTTATGGGGATAGATTCTCTTCCCCCCACCCTATCAGAATTGGTGTAGACTTAATGGACTGAATTCCTCCTTTATGCACCGTAGGGATGCTATGGTTCTAATGCCCACCATTCCACATTTGTAAAATGCTGGTGACAACAATGTTATGGTTATCAAACCTATTAGATATACCTTCAGTTTCTTGTGTTTAACATGTAGTAATATATTTTAATATTGTTATCTCCCCAGTGATTGCATTCAGCAGCATCTCATGACAAATAGTGTGTCAGATGCTGCCAATACCCTGATTTCCATGGCAGAATTAGATATAAAGCTTCAAGAATCATCTTGTACTCATCTACTCAATTTCATAAGATCCACTGTCAAATTCTGGCACAAAATTCTCAAGGACCGACTAACAAAGTAAGTTTTTTAAATAAATCTATAGTATCAGTTACCAGAAAGAGGATTGGAATAGTATCAATATCAATATCAGAGCATTGTATGTAATAGAATAAATGTTAGCAAAAGTGAAATTCCAGAGCAGGAAAAAGCCATTTTTTTCTTTAAAATGGTAAGAGTGTCTTTGTTAAAAAAATGTTATTTCCTTTATATTATGTTTTTCAGTAGACTGTAGAAAGCTTTCTTACTTTTATGAAAGAAAAGCAAAATGCTTGGGCTATATTATGACCCCCTGAACAGCTGATCATGAATGACCATTGAGAGAACCTAGGAAGGCCATCTACCTATTTGTATCTTGAAGTAATAAAATGCAGCATCTCAAGAGTATGGAGAAAATAATTTTCAAATGAATATAGATATAAGCTATTATTTATTCTCCCATTGGAGAAAGAATGATCATAAATTAAACTCCACCACCTTTCAGCTGTAATGTAAACCAATCCCTTGCCTGCCCTCTAAGATCAACTGACTTCATAGAAATATAGAAAATCGAAGCAGGAGTAGGCCATTTGGCCCTTTACCATTCATTTTGAACATGACTGATAATATTCAATATTCTAATCTCACCTGCCTCCCCATTCCTGTACCCCAAGTTACTGTGGGAGGTGAAGAAACAGATTGCATAGCCTCTGGCTATGATCTTTGCGTCGTCGATGGAGAGGGGAGAGGTTCCTGAGGATTGGATGATTGCGTATGTGGTTCGTGTATTCAAAAAAAGGAAATAGAGATAGTTCAGGAAATTACCAACTGTGAGTCTAACCTCAGTGGTTGGTAAGTTGATGGAGAAGCTCCTGAGGGACAGGATTTATGAACATTTAGAAAAGTTTAGTATGCTCAAAAGTTGTCAGCACGGCTTTGTCAAGGGCAGGTCATGCCTTATGAGTCTGTTTGAGTTCTTTGAAAATGTGACTAAATGCATTGACAAAGGAAGCGTGGTAGATATGGTCTATATGGACTTCAGTAAGGTGTTCAGTAAGGTCCCCCATGCAACACTTCTTGAGAAAGTGAGAGGGCATGGTATCCATGGGGCTGTTGCCTTGTGGATCCAGAACTGGCTTGCCTGCAGAAGGCAGAGAGTGGTCGTGGATTGGTCTTTTGCTGCATGGAGGTCGGTCACAAGTAGAGTGCCCCAGGGATCTGTTCTGGGACTCTTGCTGTTTGTAATTTTCATAAATTATCTCGATGAGGAAGTGGAGGGATGGGTTGGTAAGTTTGTCGACGACACGAAGGTTGGTGGTGTTGTGGATAGTCTGGAGGGATGTCAGAAGTTGCAGCATGACATGGATAGGATGCAAGACTGGGCAGAAAAGTGGCAGATGGACTTCAACCCAGATAAATGTGTAGTGGTCCATTTTGGCAGGTTATATGGGATGAAGGAGTATCATATCTTAGCAGGGTAGAGGATCAGAAGGACCTTTGGGTCCGGGTGCATAGGACTCTTAAATCGGCCTTGCAGGTAGAGGATGTGGTCAAGAAGGCATATGGTGGACTGGCCTTCATCAATTAAGAGATTGAATTTAGGAGTCAGGAGATAATGCTGCAGTTTTGTAAGACCTTAGTCAAACCCCACTTGGAATACTGTGCGCAGTTCTGGTTGCCTCATTGCAAGAAAGATGTGCAAGCTATTGGAAGGGTGCAGAGGAGACTTACAAGGATGTTGCCTAGATTAGGTGGCATGCCTTATGAGGATAGGTTGAGAGAACTCAGTCTTTCTCCCTGGAGAGACGAAGGATAAGAGGTGACCTGATAGAAGTTTATAAGATGTTGAGAGGTACAGATCAGGTGGATTCTCAAAGACTTCTTCCCAAGGCTGAAATGGTTGCTACAAGAGGCTGTTGTGTTGGGGAGTAGGTACACTGGAGATGCCGGGGTAAGTTTTTCACTCAGAGTGGTGGGTGAGTGGAATCAACTGCCATCGATGGTGGTGGAGGCGAATTAGTTAGGGTCTTTTGAGACTTCTGGATGCGTACATGGGGTTTAATGGGATTGAAGGTTACAGTAGGCCTAGTAGGTAGGGATAGATCAGTGCAACTTGTGGGCCGAAGGGCCTGATAATACTGTAATTTTTCTATGTTCTATATCCTTTGATCCCTTTAGCCCCAAGAACTATATCTAATTTATTTTTGAAATCATACAACGTTTTGGCCTCAACTACTTTCTGTGATAGTGAATTCCACAGATTTCAGCACTCTCTCTGGGTGAACAAAATTTCTTCTCACCTCACTCCTAAAAGATTGACCCTTATTCTCAAATTATGACCCCTAGTTCTGGACTCCCTCACCATTGGAAACATCCTTTCTCAATTTACCCTGTCTCATCTTGCTAGAATTTTATAAATTTCTGTGAGATCCCCTCTCATTTTTCTAAACTCCAATGAATATAATCCTAATTGATTTCGACTCTCTTCATGTGACAGACTTGCCATTCCAGGAATCAGCCTAATAAACCTTTGCTGCACTCCCTTTATAACAAGAATGTCCTTCCTCAGATAAAGACACCAAAATTGCACACAATACTCCAGATGCAGTCTCACCAACATCCTGTACAATTGCAGTAAAATATCCCTATTATATTCAAATCCTGTCACTGTAAAGGCCAATATAGCATTTCCCTTCTTTGTTGCTTGCCGTACTCATGTGCACAAGGACAGCAAGGTCTTGCTGAATATTCACTTATCTCAATTTAGACCCATTCAATCTGTCTTCCTATTATTGCTACTGAAGTGGATAACCTCACATTTATCCACATTATACGCCATGCCCACTTGCTCAGCCTGTCCAAATCACACTGAAATATCTCTGTATGCTCCTCACAACTCACCCACCCACCCAACTTTGTATCATCTGCATATTTGGAGAAGACAGGAGTGTTCCCCAGCAGCCTGATGAACGTTTTGCTCTTGACCAACCTTATAACTGTTGTTTACCATGTCATTATCTTATTGTTTAAAGGACTTATAATTTGGCTGTTTGTGTTTAACCTACATTACAAGGGTAAGTACTCTTCAAAAAGTATTTAATTGACTAATGTGATTTGGCAAATACTGAGGTTGTGAAAAGCACTATATAACTGCAAGTTTCCTCAATTTTTTGTTTGTAGAAGCTTCATAGATTGTGCTTGGTTACTGCCTGGTTAATATCCCCACATGTTTTGGGGATTTGATGGTTGCAGTCTTCCAAAGCATTTTTTATACTCTCAACTGTTCATTTTGTTTATAACTTGTATTCTCCAATGTGAAGCAAGGTTCCAGTGAACTTATTTAGACTCCCTACAGTTATGGAAAGTGCTTCATCAGCTGTAGGGTACAATGAATATCATTTTTTATTCGTTCTGGGGATGTGAGCATCACTGGCTGGGCCAGCATTCATTGCCCATCCTTTTAACTTAGTGACTAGTTTGTGAGGCCATTTCAGAAGGCATTTAAGGGTCAACCATATTGCCATAGTTCGGAAGTCACATGTAGGCCAGACCAGGTAAGGGTGGCAGATTTCACATCCTAAAGGACATTGTTGGGTTTGTACAACAAGCGTTTTATGGTCACCATTAGAATTTTAATTCCAGAGTTCTTTATATTAAATTCAAATTTAACTGTCTGCCATGGTGGAATTCGAACCCTGGTGCCCGGAACATTCCTCTGGGTCTCTGGATTACAAGTCCAGTCAACAGTACCATTAAGCCACTACCTTCCCTTCTAGTGGCTTTGGAAGTACAGCAATACTGACTTTTAGTGTGGGCAAGGAGCAAATCTGATGCTGAAGAGTGCAAACAGAAGAGACCAGTGATGCAAAGCAATTGTGACAGAAGAAATTTGAAATAACTTGCACAGATGCTGGCATGTAGAGGAAGATTAGTTATTGCACTGATACTTTGAAAGATCAAGAACATGCTACACATCACTGAATAAATGAGTTTGAAGAGAACATAAACAAAGAAGAAAACCCAAGGGTGAATAGGTAATAAGAATGGTCAGATAAAATCCAAATTAAAATGTAAGGAGCTAAATAAGGTTAAATATAAGATTAAAGATTTTTTAATATCTCTGCTCTCTTACCAATATATATCCTTTTCTTCCCAGAGCCTTATTACTTGCTTGAGAATAGTTCCACAGAAATCACAAAAACCTAGCTCTTTTCACATGGCGCAAAGTTTCGAAGCTATTTGACTGTAATATCTGGAATCAGAATAACTGCTGTGCTGTTTGATGTTTTCATGTAACATATAAATTTTCACCAATGATTACTAGATAACAGTCAGGAGCAGGGCAGCCTTTGTGATCTTTCCCTCCCTTCCTATCTGAGAGTTTTGTCAATGTTTGTAATTTATAAGAGTGAATACAATTTCTAAATTATCATCAAATATTCCTTCTTCGTAGTGATTTTGAAGAAGTCTTAAAACAGTTGCATTGGCCTTTGATTGGACCTCCACAGTCCCAGATTCTTGCAGTGGCCTCAGCTGCAAACTTAGCAGAGCTCAACAACAGCTTGGAAACACTTTTTATTCAACTTCTCAAGCTACAGATGTCGTATCCTTTCCTATTTAACACCAAGTAAACTAATACTATTTCTAGTATATGTATTTACATCAGGGTAGCTGGTTGAGGTATGTCAGTTTTCAGTGCAGTCTTGTTAAATTGTATGATCTTTGGGGAGGGATGTTCTTGAAAAGTTATCTTAGTTGTACTTCCTTTCTACACGAGGTCATCTGGACTGACGGGTACCTCTCCAGAAGAGGGTGAGTAGCCACCAACACGATGCTCGAAGTTAAAATAAAATTCACCTTTGGGTGGACATGAAGTGGAGAAAAAAGAATGCTGATTACATCCGCAGAGCAAATCATGGTGAGAGATATGTAAAAATATTTAATTAAAATGGTTATAAAATTCTATATCAATAAGTTTAATTTGCCAATTTATTTATTGTTAGAATTTTCATAGGGGAGGCCATTTTGACTAGAGCCAGGCAAGGAAATATTTGGTTAGTTTGATTTTATGTTGTACTTTATCCAGATATGACTGTTCTGTTGTAGTAACTGCTTCTAACCAGGAGATGGTGATAAATATCTGATAAAGAAAATGGATTGATTTTGTTAATAAAGGTCAATATTGTGTGCATCAGAAGTCCTTGCTGACTGTAAATCTGTCATTTAACAGTCTGTTGCTTCAGGCTTTGGGCTTGTTAGTAGCATTTTTTTATTTTACTGTTCCCAAACTAGCGTTTTTTTTCTATTGAGTCTGCATTTTGCTCACTTGAATTGTTTTGTTATTGTTTGACATAATCTTGCACAAGTAGAAATCTTATTCATAATTTGGTGCAGTTGTTTTTAATATATTGCATTTTTTTTTGGAAGGACTAGGTGCCTTCCACATACTAAAGTTAAAAAGAGTATTTATAGACTGACTTTTTAGACTTGGGTCAAACTTATCCTTAACTTATTGATGCAGTGATGAACTAGTAACTAAACGAAAACAGCTACCAGAGAAGTATGAAGTTCCTCCTTCCTTACCCATTGCAATTCCGATACAAATCATGCTACTACCACTTCAGAAGAGATTTAAATACCACTTTTCCGGCAACAGACAAACCAATATACTAAACAAGGTTTGACATTTTGTTAGAATTTGATTTGATTTATCATTCTCAAATGTGTTAGTGTACACTGAAAAATATTGTTTCTTGTGCACGAAACAGACAATGTACCATTCAAAGCGAAACAAAGGAGAAGGTGCTGAATGTAATGTTACATTTAGAGCTAGGATGTAGAGAAAGATCAACTTATTGAGTTAGGTCCATTCAAAAGTCTAATGGCAGCTGGGAAGAAGCTGTTCTTGAATCACTTGATAAGTAACCTCAGAGTTTTGTATCTTTTTCCTGATGAAAGAAGGTGGAAGAGAATATGCTCAGGGTGTGTGGAGTCTTGATTATGCTGGCTGCTTTTCCAAGGCAGTGGGAAGTGAAGAGAATGGATGGGAGGCTGGCTTGCGTGATGGACTGGTCTTCATTTACAACCCTTTGTAGTCCCTTGCAGTTTTGGACAGAGCAGGAGCAAACCAAGCTGTGATACAACCAGAAAATCCCAGCCACTACTTTTTGTTTCATTTTTTTAAACCTAAAAACAGTTGTGTGCATCCAAACTCTCTGTATATGCCTAAAAGAGATAATGACCTGGGTTCTGCAGTCAGCAGCAAAGAAATGCCACCCACCATTCGCTTGCAGCCTCCACCCACCCACTGCCTCAGCTCTTCAAGGGTTTTGCACAGCTATTTATTGTGTTGTGAGAGCCTTTACAGTAGTACCCTCTACACAGTATCTGAAATGTGTGTGAGCAAGGCAAGCAACAGCATGTCAACTGAGCTGAGATAAAAGAATCCATACTAAGATCTGCAGTCTAAACCAAAAACTATTAGTCAGAATACTTAATGCAAGGCAATGTGATGAACAGAAACCAAAATAAAGAAGGGAAAAGATCAGATTGAAAGAAAAGCTACAAGACTAAAGCATTTTTACTTCAGATTTTTTTAAATTCTTCAAATATTAAGTGACTGGAACTTAACATTTTTATATTGGTCAAAATAATTATTAAGACTTATCAAGCCTTAAATAAAAATTGTTTTCACCTAAATGTATGGCCCTTAGCCTTTTCTGGCATATTTAGATGAATGAATACTGAATAGAAGTAAAGGGGGAATTTTGCCAACAAAAAGTCCAGGATGGCTGTGAAAATGGGAGAGTTTCTCACCCACTTTTTGAGGGGAGTTCAAGTCCAGTATCTTATCCAGTCAGTGCAAGAAAATATGGGCTAAACCATTCCCCATCAATAGGGGATAGCAATAAATAGCCAGCAAACCTGCTGTAGCAGCTGAGGACACCATTGCACATGAGCAGACCTCTATGGCTGCATATGCGCAATGGTAGCTAGCAGATCACATCCCCACCTCACCTGGAAATACTGCCCCTTCCCCCCACCTCCATGCTGCCTAGACTGATCATCTGCAGAGTAGCAGTGCTCCTCCTCCTCCTCCTCCTCCTCCTCCTCCTCATCCTCATCCTCATCCTCATCCTCCTCCTTCATCCTCATCCTCCTCATCCTCCTCATCCTCATCATCTCATCTTCATCCTCATCCTCCTCCTCCTCCTCATCCTCCTCATCATCATCATCATCATCCTCCTCATCCTCCTCATCCTCATCCTCATCCTCCTCCTCATCCTCATCCTCATCATCCTCCTCATCATCCTCCTCATCATCCTCCTCATCCTCATCCTCATCCTCATCCTCATCCTCCACTACTGCCCCCCCACCCCCACCACCTTGTTCAGACGCGCAGCCCTGCCTCTTTGGCAGGAGCAGCTGTGATTCTCCCGGCAAAGCCACAAAGACCAGTCAGCCGGGATGATTGCATACTGGCTTGTCAATTACATGTAAACAGTATTTCAATACGTTTAAACAATTTATTCAACCTTGTACTGAATATGCGCACAAGGCTGATTTCACTTGATATCGATGCTGGTAAGATCGCGAGAGGCAAGAAATCGGGCGTGAACCTGATCTTTCTGCTGTCACACGATCTTACTGGCTCGCCCCACCCATTGGCAAAGGTAAGATCACCCCCAAAGTCTTCATAGTCATAGTGGGTGTGATTTAACCTTAGAAACACCATGTCTTGGGTGAGGGGACAAGATTGAGAAGGTGCACCTTCGAGAATAACTTCTGCTGTTATGGGAATTGAACCTATGCTGTTGGCATCGTTGTCCAGCCAACTGAGCTAAACCAACACCACCTTCAAACCATTTTGAATTGTAATAGTGAATCTCTTCAACAAGCTGTTGATGTCGTCTACATGGATTTCAGTAAGGCGTTTGACAAGGTTCCTCATGGTAGACTGATAGAGAAGGTGAAGGCGCATGGGATACAGGGTCGGGTATGTAGATGGGTTGAGAACTGGCTCGGGAGGAGGAGACAGAGGGTAGTAGTGGAAGGCTCCTTTTCCGGCTGGAAGCCTGTCACTAGTGGAGTGCCACAAGGCTCAGTACTAGGTCCTCTTCTATTTGTGGTCTACATAAACGACTTGGAAGTTGGGGTAGGTGGTAAGATCAGCAAATTTGCTGATGACACCAAGATGCTTGGATTGGCGGGTACAGAGGAGCAGTGTCAGGCAATACAACATGACATAGACAGGTTGGTAGACTGGGCAGATAGATGGCAAATGGAATTTAATCCAGATAAATGCGAGGTGATGCATTTTGGGCGGAAAAATGTAGAAGAGAGTTATAGGATAAAAGGTAAAACTATACGGAGCATAGAGACGCAGAGAGACTTGGGGGTGCAAGTTCACAAGTCTCTGAAGGTGTCCTCACAGGTGGAGAAAGTGATAAAGAAGGCATATAGTATGTTAGCTTTCATAGAAAAGGGTATAGAATACAAGAGTAGGAGTTTGATGTTGCAGTTGTATAGAACTTTGGTTAGGCCTCACTTGGAATACCGCGTCCAGTTCTGGTCGCCGTACTATCGGAAGGATGTGGAGTCCTTGGAGAGAGTGCAGAGGAGGTTTACCAGGATGCTGCCTGGTACGGAAGGACTGTCTTATGAGGAACGATTAGATAGACTGGGGTTGTTTTCCCTTGAAAGACGTTGGCTTAGAGGGGATCTCATAGAGGTGTGTAAGATTACAAGGGGTATAGATAGAGTAAATGGAGGTAAACTTTTTCCACCTTTAGAAATGGATAGGACGAGGGGTCATGGCCATAGGGTGATGGAGGCTATGTATAAGACGAATATTAGGGGGCAGTTTTTCACACAAAGGGTAGTGGGGGTGTGGAATGCACTGCCGAGTAAGGTGGTGGGAGCAGGCACGCTGGGGCTGTTTATGGGTCTCTTGGACTGCCACATGAGCGGTATGCAGATAGAGGGATATATTAGGACTGTTTAACTACGGCTTTTTTCCACAGGTAATTCGGTCCATACTTGACCAACAAGGAGCATGCATTTGGCAGGTGGTGCGAGTACAGCTCTTGGATGTTGATTCATGGGTTGCCTGGTCCCTCATGTCGTAAATGAGTGCTTTATGTGGACCATCTGAAGGGCACCATGACAGATCAGAGACTATCGATGTGGCTGTGCAGACACTTGGAATTGGGCCGGTGTCTGCGGGAGTTTGCGCGTTCTCCCCGTGGTGGCGTGGGTTTTCTCCGGGCGCTCCGGTTTCCTCCCACAACCCAAAAATTCGCTCTTAGGCTGATTGGGAAACAAATTGTCCCTATAGTGAGAGTTTTCCATATTAGGAATAATATATATATTATATAGGAATAATATAATAGGATAATGGATTTGCTACTATATAGTTATGACGGCGGCGCAGGCTCGTTGGGCCGAAGGGCCTGTTTCCCGCGCTGTGTTGCTCTTTATAAAAAAAAAAGGTAATGATTTAGTGAAAATTATGGAACATGGCAAATTCAACACAGATTTCTACATTTAGTGGTTTCTATATGAACGCCAGAGTTTTCTATTCAGCTTTGCTTCATGATAAATAGAGAGCCTTCAGGGCTCACTATTTTTTTCATGAAATCCAGTTGTTTTTAAAAATATTTATTCATTCATGGAATATAAACGTTGCTAGCTAGGCCAGCATTTCTAATGCATTCCTAATTGCCCTTGAGAAAGTGGTGGTGAGCCATTGCCTTGAACTGCTACAGTCCATGTGGTGTAGGTACACAGTGCTGTTGGGAAGGAAGTTCTAGAATTTTGACCCAGTGACAGAGAAGTAATGGTGATGGTTTCAAGTCCGACGGCTTTGAGGAGGAACTTGCAAGTGGTAGTCTCTCCGTGCATCTGTTGCCCTTGTCCTTCTAAGTGGGAGTGGCTTCAGGTTTGCAAGATGCGGTCAAAAGAGACAATGAATTAAAAGTAAAATACTAAGGAGTCTGTAAAAAAACAGAAAATGATGGAAAATCTCAGCAGGTTTAACAGCATCTGAAGAGAGAATAGAGCCAATGTTTCAAGGCAGTATTGCTCTAACGAAGGATCATCCAGATTTGAAACATTGGCTCTATTCTCTCTCCTTAGATGCTGACACCAGCTGAGATTTTCCAGCATTTTCAGCCTTGGTGAATTGCTGCAGCGCATATTGTAGATGCTGCCACTGTTAATTGAAGTTGTCTTCCATTATAATAGATTTCATGTGTGTGTGAGAAAATGTATACATACGTAAATTTAGAAATCGGCTTGTTTCATTGATTGGTATAATGATTTTAATGGATGTTCATTCAACAGCTGTCTTCCTGAAACTGTTACACTGCATTGTTGCAAGACTTTTCCATTTTTCCACATTGTGTTACATAGAAAACCAAATTTCAAGATGCCACACATTTGGGATCAATCAGACTAGTTTTTTGAGAGATGATTTTCATGCAGCAGTCTAAAGGAAATCAAATGTAGTTGTCATCATAATAGGACAAAAATAATTTTAGTCCATATGGATCGACAGTGAAGATTAATGGAATGCAACAGGAAGGAGCTTACTAAATCTTAGTAAATTTAGAGGAAGAAAATTAATTTTTGAACTTAATATACTTTGAGAAAACTAAAGATAAAACTTTGCAATAGTGATCTTGTAGGATGTACTTAATATATTACATAGCTAGAAATTAATTTTTTTGGCAATTTGGCTATTAGTTAATAAATTCTTGGTAGATGTTGAATGGGGACGAGGATTAAATATATTTGCATCTTTAAATCTGGATTGGCATTTTGAGAAAGCTGAAGATATTAAAAGGGAGTCATTCAAAATTTACAACACAAAAGGAGACCTTTAACCTATTATGACCTTACGAGACCAAAAAATGGGACTTTCCAGCAAGATCTATCTTTGTAACATGATCGGCATAGGTTTTTGTCCGGACTTCTAATGTGAACTGAATGTTCCTTGTTTTTGAACTGTTAGCCCAAACATTTTTAAAGCCAGGTTAGGGTGCAATATGCACATTAACTATTTTAAATGTTGGAGCGAGTAACAGATGTTTCTTTTTATTTTACAGCCAGAATGGTATTTGACACAAGTGTTAATGTGGATTGGAAACCATATTAAGTTTTTTGAAGAGAAAATTCAGCCTATCATAGATAAAACAGGCTCTTCTTTGGATGCCAAGGTAAGTTTCCATTCAATTTTATTCAGAAAATTTTGCTTTTAAAGTAAGTTATATAATATAATGCTGTATATATTTGTAGGAATATTCTTTTAATGTAAAGTTGTTTATAAACCTATTTTAGGAACTCATTTATTATTTTAGATGTGTTTCCTTGTTGCATGTTTTCCAATTTGAGTAATGAAGCATGAAAAACTAGAAGAGTTCTTTTAAAACACAAATTAGAAACTGCAAATAATTGGCATCATTGGTTGAAATGGTAAAATATTTCACTTTTGGTAATTAAGTAAGAATTTCTATCAGCATGTTTCTGATAAGTGAGGATATTTAAACCTGTAGTATTTTATTTGTCTCTGATTTTGCGACTGTCTTTCTCCCACTTCTGGTTCTTCTCTCATCTTTGTTCTTACCAAATCTGATGCGCAATTTTCATGAACAAAAAAATTAGAAACATTTTTAATTTACAGACAGTATGAAAACTGCCACAGTTAGTACTGCCCTACAGAATATTTTTATTTATTTGAATATGTGGAAGAATTTCAACTGATTTCCAATAATTGATTCCTTGTGTAATTTAGTAATTGAAAGTTTAAAATTAAGATCAGAAAAATATAGGAGAACTAAACTGGAGCATTTTACATATCACCTTTTTAGTTTTCACACCCTATTTACACATTGCTGTATAATATTCTCTCCACAGCTGCAATAATGGTATATCTTGTTATGGTTTGAATCTGAAAATTAGGGTGTGCAATCTTAGGATATGGAATCAGATCATACCTTACTTGCAAAAGCTTACTATGAAACTTGGCAGTGTTTAGTCTGAATTGTTTTAGTAACATGTTTCCACCTGCCCTTGTTGTTTAGCTGGAGTTCTCACGGGGTCTGGTAATGCTGGTTTTGGAGAAGATGTCTACTGATATTCCCAGGCTCCTCTATGATGATGGCCTGTTTTGCCACATGGTAGATGAAATATTGTTGTTTGAGAAAGAGCTACATAGTGCCTATGGCTATCCCAGCAACCTCCCATGCTGTATGCACATTCTTTCGGAAGAGACGTGCTTTCAGAAATGGTTGACAGTGGAAAGAAAATGTAAGCATACATGGAACTTTGGAATATTTAAAAATGTAGGTTGTAATAGAAGGAAACTTCTTTTAAAACTAATTTTCCTTTGGCACAGTGTGTAAGTATGAGTTTATAAAATAAAGGATTGATTTATTGTTGCATAAAAATCCAAGTGAATAAATAATATTTTAGAAATAGATGTATAAAGTGGTAGATTATATTAAAACAAATTATGTGCACATATATTTCTGTTGTTTAAAAATGAACGCCAAATTATAGGCATTCAATGCTGATTCATGAAGGTATTAACAATTTCCTACAATCTTGGATTCCAGTTGCTTTAGAAAAGATGGACTCGGTGTTATCTTCAGAAGCTGCATGGACATCGCAATATAAGGACATCGCTGATGTAGATGACATGAAAGCTCCAGATTGTGCTGAAACATTCATGACACTACTACTTGTTATTACAGGTAAAACAGACTTAGAATAAGTAGTACATGAACAAACCACTTGCCCCAACGAACGCGCAACAGCATTTATACTCGATTTGAGTCTCCTGTCTTCCTTCCTCATTTAATTCTAATCAGCATTATTCTCGATATCTTTCTCCCTTGCATGCCAATCAAGCATCCCCTTAAATATGTCTATAAAACTCCTCCCAGTGAATTTTCACCATTCAGTTTCTTCTGAATTTCCTATTTGATTTCTTGCTTACTATCTTGTATCGATAACTTTTAGCTTTTCTTTTCCCTGCAAATGGAAACGCTTTTTCTGTGCCTACTATAATCAAAAAAGATCACCTCCATTTGACTATTCCCTCAATTACTGTTTCATGGAGATAATTCTTTTCAGATAATTGTAGTGCTGGATTTCTTCTAATCATCCTTGTAAATCTTTATTGCCCTCTTTCCAGTGCATCTATATCCAAAGTTCAATACAAACTTAGCAAAATTTATATATCTTTTAGTTTTATTCCTCAGAAAATAAACCTTTGAAATTGAGTTTTTTCTTCTGGCTTCAATATCCCATGTCAGTACTTAAGTGATTTATGTCTTGGTACACAGTGATCCTGAAGTTCCACAATCCCATTAAGAATGTTCTTATTACAACACTTTAAGATCTTTGAGAGGATGCAGAGAATAGTTCTGGGGTAAAGATTTTAGCCTTAGAGTGAGAGTGAAAGAACCTGGGTTTGTTCTCCTTGGTGTAAATGGAACTGAGAGGATGTTTCATAGAGATCTGCACAATCATGACAAGTTTAGATAAGGTAAACAGAGAAAAAGTTGTGATAAACTGATGATACTCGAACAGGAGACACAGTTAGGGTTTTGGGAGAGATGTAACTAAGAATGTTGTGTACAGCAAATGGTAGTGACCCGTAACTTGCTGTCTGAGAATGTGGAAGTGAAGATGATTAACAATTTCAAAAGGAAATTGGATTCACATTTGAGGAAAATAAATTTGTTGGGTTATGGAGTTAGCACGAGAGACTGAGACTGATAGCTCTACAGAATCCATGGCCTCTTGTGCCATAATGACTATGACTGCATAATATATTACCTCCCTATTTCTTTAATAAAATGTAATACATAGTGCTCATTTGTGTTGAAATTAATTTGCCAATTATATGTCCATTTTGCAAGTTTATTTCCTCCCTCCCCCAGTTTGCTGTGCAAATTTAGAAACTGTTTTTCATTCCAAGTCCAATTTAATATTATAAATTCTGCGCAACAGCACCAAATTTGTGGGATTGCACTTTCTACCTTCTGCTATTGTGAACAGCAAAAACTATCTCGACTCACAACAGGCAAATTAATTATTCTGCCAATTGTCCTTTGATTCAACATGCTGTGACCTTACTTGGCAGCCTTCTGTCTCGTAAGAAGGTGGTTTGCACCATAGTAATCAATTATGTAAAGCATCAACTAGTGTGACTCAGGAGGAAGTCTTTCAACACCAGGTTAAAGTCCAACTGATTTATTTGGTAGCAAATGCCATTTGGGTTTCTGAGACTTCTTACTGTGCATTTCCACATAGTGACTCAGGAACGCCACACTGGTGGCGCAGTCTGTGGCACATTTGTTGCAGAGGAAGACAGTGGGCTGAGAAGGTCCATAATTCACTGGCCTCTTGTTTTCTCTGGGCCCTCCTCTTTGCCAACTAAGCTTTTTGTTTCTGCTTGCGAATATTTCTCTTCCAATGACATTCCAAACAGTCAGTCTCCAGAGGTCATGGCTGTCAGAAACTGTTTCCCATATGGTCTGTGACGATGTCCGCTATCTTCATACTTCACCTGAAGTTAGGGATGTCCAATACATTACCCAATGACCAATTCACCATTCAGATAGTTTTTGAGTATACGACTGTCAACTATCTGATTGTGCTTCAATTCTCATTGATTTAGTAATGAGTGTGTGCTGATGGAATTAGCAGGCTGGTGGTTCTATCAGTTGGTGACTTTGTCCTGCCAAGAGATGCTAAGGATTTGTCTTCAACGGTGAATGTGCAACCTGTTCAGCTGTTTCTCCTGCTCTAGTATCTGTTCTTCAAGTCTTTCCACAGTAGAGGAGTGTGCTGAGGATACAGACTTGGTAGACTCAATGTTTGGCATACTTAGTCTGGTTACTGTTTTTCCATACTCTCTTTTACTCAACTTGGAGATAATGAAGCATCATTTGTGACCCATGAGTTGATTTCAGCATCAAGTGACAGATTGCTGGTGATTGTGGAGCCCAAATATGTGAAGCTATCAACAATCTCTAGTATCTGACAGCAATGTGGCAACATCCTGGACCATGACATTTGTCTTTCAGGTGCTGATGGTCAAAGCAGTTTATTATAGGCACATTAGTGATGCTATGCATTGGAATATTACGTAACACCATATTGAAAGCTATTTGGAAATTGTCCATTCTTTCTCTCGGCTCTCATGAAGATTAGTATTTTAGTTCCTTGTGTCCCAAGTATACAACAGTGTATATTTACAAAGCTACTTCATAGAACTCTTTTTTTTCACTTAAGTAACAGCTGACAAAAGATAGGTAGGAAATTAAAATTAATTTGCAGGTCCCAACTCCTTTGCTTTCTTCAGAAAGATATAATTCACTCATCCTAGCATGAATTTTGTTCAAGTGATTGAATTCTTGACTGCAAAACTTCTCCCTATCCAATATATTGGGAATGTAGAAATGTAGAATACTTATCTAATCTTACTCATCTTTGTTTATTTTATTTTGGTGAACATTAAAAGAAAAATACATAGAGTTTACACTTATTGAAGTACTTTTTGAAGTACAATCACTGTTGTGGGAAACGCATCAGCCAATATGTGTACAGCAAATTTCCACGAGCAACAATGTGATAGTGACCAGTTAATCTGTTTTTGTGATGTTAATTAAGGGGTAGGTATTGGCCAGGACATTAGGGAAAATGCCTCCGAAGTTGACTCTATCACTAATTTTTATTGTTTTCATTTACTGCATTAATTCTGTATATTCCTTTTTTTTAATGTTCTCCGGCTTGAGAGCAATTCAGATTAAGCTGCCTTTATTGTCTATTCCTAGCTGCCTTGAAAGGTGATGATGGGACTTCTTAAATATCTGAAAGCTTGTGTTGATGAGCACAATTGGTGTTAGGTAGGGAATTCAAGGACTTTGACAATGTGTAAATGAAGGAACCAGTGATATATGTTACACAGGACAGCAAAGTAATGGCGGGTTTGTAAATTGAATTTGGTGACAGAGTACCAATTGAGCTCATTGCTTTATTCTAACTGTTAAATCTTGCAGCATTTATTCAGGTGAGTGGTTGATATTCCACCATGCTCCCAACTTGCATCTTGTAGGCAATGTATTCATGGGTCACGAGATGACCACTTTTTTTTAAGAGTAACAGCTTCTATCCTGCCACGGTGTTAATATGAGTAGTCCAATCAAATTTCTGAGAAATGGATGTTGGGGTGGGAGTTTGGCAATTGTGGCACTGTTGAAAGCCACAAGAAGCTTGATGAATCTCTTCCTGCTGAGATGATATTTTGTAGCTTGAATTTTCTCTTTCATTTATCAGTTGAGCCTGGCTGTTATCCAAGCCATGTTTTAGGCTCAGTTGGGTTGCTTCATTATTGAAGGAATTGTGAATACAGTTGAGCATTGTAGAATTTTCTGTGAATTACCACATTCCTGACCTCAACAAGGAAGATTGTTGATGATGCAGCTGTTAATAGTCGGGTTATGAAGACTGCCCTGAGGCAATCCTATGGTTCCAAAGATTGGTCTCCAATAATTGTGACAGTTTTGCTTTATGTCAGATAAAACTTCAGGCACCAAAGGGTGACTGACTTTCCATGGTTTCAGTTCTTCTAGTGATGTCTTGATTGGGCAATTACATACTTCTCTCCTCTGGCATTTGGTTTTTGTGGCTATGCTTGGGTCAAGGCCATGATACTGCACTCAGTGGGTCTGCCAGAACTAAACTGGGTATTAGAAATCAGGTTATTCATTAGGGTCTGTTGGGCTGGACAGGATATATCTGACATCTTCTCATGTTCGTGGACAGCTTCCGGTGTCATGATTGCACTAGAATTGATTGGCTACTTTTGTTTTTCATGGTTAAAATGCTATAGTTAAGATGCTATCAGAGGTTATAACCTTGGCCATGAATAGTGTACTCAACTACTTCTTAATGTTGTATGGTGTAAACTAAATGGCTGAACATGGATTAGTATAATGTTTGGAGAAGGCTGATTAGGATTTTCAACATGGCTGAGGTACCTTGTAAACTTCAAGCTTGCAGACCTTGTTTGCACTGTGCTCCATCATGGTTAAAAATTGGGATATTCATGAAGCTTTCTTCCCAGTCAGTTTTCTTTGCCACCATTCCCCATTGACTCAGAAAGGAGGAAAGAATATTGTTCTGATTTGTTGATATTGAGATCTGTAACTTTGCTAACAGCTGTTGGTCTTTAACAACTAGGTAGTCTTTTCATAGCTTCATTCGGTTTGTGTTTCATTCCAGGTTATGCTTGATGCTTGCACTAGCATGATATTCTATGCTTTCCATTGAACCAGAATTATTTGTATAGCATTTTTCATAACCACTGGACATCTGTTGGTACTTTACAGCCAGTAAAATACTTTAAGTGCAGTCCCTGTTGTAATTTAGGAAATGCAGCAGCCAATATGTATGCTTCAAATTCCTACAAACAACAATGTGATAATGATCAGTTAATTTGTTTGTTAATTTGATGATGATGATGATTGAGGGATAGATAATAGCTAGGACGCCAGGGTTAATTCCTCTGCTCTTCCTTGAACTAATGGCCTCCTGGCTTGATGGTGATGGAGGTGTGAGAGATGAGATTGCAGATTGTGGTGATATACAGTTTTGCAGATTTAAGCCAATGTTTGAATTTTTGAACTGCTTTTCTCTCCCATTTACATAGCATTGGTGTTTCACCACATAATGGAGGCTGTTCTTACTGTGAAGGTGAGACTTTGTTTTCATAGTAAGTCAAATAGTCAATCCTACAAATGGGGACAGATATCTCTGCAATAGATTGATCATAATGGGATCAAGTATGTAATTGCATCACTTTAGTTGGAAACTGTTACAAATTAAATATTTCTACAAATTAAAACAATGCAGCAACTTCCAGTTATGTAGCATCTTCAACATTAAACAGTCCAAGATGCACCTGAGGAATGTTGTGAAGCAAAATTTGAGTTACGTAAAGAGATATAGCCAAAAGCTTGTTCAAAGACCTTAAGGAGTATTTTTAAAGAGAAAGGAAAGGTTTAGGGAGTGAATTCCAGAGATTAGGACCTAAGCAACTGAAGGCATGCCTACTATTAGTGGAGCAGTTAAAATCAGGAATGCTTAAGAGACCTGGTTTCAAATATCGATACTTTTTCAGAAATGCCTGCCTGCTGGAAATTTGAAATTGGGTGGGTCAAAACCATGGAGAGAACAAAAATTTTAAAATTGCTGTTGCTTCATTGCTCACGGACCTACGTTGGTTCCCAGTGGCATGATGGAATAGGGCTTATTGCAAGTAATAAAGCAGCAGAAGTTTGGGTAGCCTCAAATTTGTGAAGGGAATATTGCGGGAGGATGGTCAACGGTTTATTGGTACAGTCAGATATTAACAAAATAAAGACATGGATCAGGGTTTCAACAGCAGATGGATTGAAGCAGGGGTAGAATTAGGGAATGTTTTGGAGTTGGAGGTGGGTATTCTTCATATATGTACAGCATTGGGAACTCACCTTGGAGTCCAATCTGACACCAAGGATTGTGAACAATGACTTCAGTCTTACAGTGTTTAATTGAAAGAAATTTCTGCTCATCCAACACTGGATGGCAGTTAAACATCCAGAGTTTGGAGAGACAGTGGCGAGGTAGAGCTGGGTGTTGTCAGTGCACGTGTGAAAACTAATGCTGAATTTATAGCTGGCACCACTAAGGTGAACGTTTACATGAGAATTAGGAGGAGGTCAAGGTTTGATTCTCGGCGTTTAAGAAGTAACACTGTGGAAACATGGAGAAAAGCTATTGTAGGTTATTCTGTGGCTTTGATCAGATTTATAAGAATTGAACTAGTAAATGCAATCCCATTCACTTGGATGATGGTGGAGAAGAATAGTATGGTCAGTCATGTCAAAGGTGCAATCAGAGCAAGTCAGGATCATGGCAAGTTTACCATTGCCACAGTCATACCCTGACCAAGTGTTGCAGACTAGCACATTCCAAAGCTTAGGTCGATGTGCTGGGGATGCACTGAATCTTGAGGCAGCCACCACAAAGGTGTAACTGGAAAGTTCACTCTAAAACTTTCAAGCTGTACTACGCAAAGGGGCTGGAAATTTTATAAATCCTTAGGCTGTATGACTCACACTGAATGTATATGGTGAATGTTGCATATGTCATAATTGTATTGAAGTGCCTCAGAGTACATCATGGTGTGTAGAAAATCTGAATATTATTGCCCTTGTGATGGCCATTTTAAATGTTTGTAATGTTCTTTCAGATATTTTATTCATAAAGCATATTTTGGGTGGAAAGATTGTTAGTCACATAGGATGTCAGAAAGATTATGTTTAGAGAAGATAGTTTTTTAAGGGATGAAGTGCCTGCTATAACTGACCCAGTCACTAAAGGCAATATTGCCATCAGACATCATTATTGGTTTGAATTTTGTGCATTTTTTCTAGTTGTCTGTCTTTTTAATTTTAATGCACGTTTTAATTACTTCTGGAGTTGGATTTAGAAAAAGGGAAATTTTACATATTTATTAAGGGCAAAGGAGCCATTTGCATAGATATTTTAGTATATGTAATATTTGTTTTTCCACTTTATTTTTCTGAACTGCCACATAAAAAGATTACCATGTTTATCTTAACAGACCGGTACAAGAGTCTTCCAACAGCAGCCCGAAAACTGCAGTTTTTGGAACTACAGAAAGAGCTGATTGATGATTTCAGGATTCGTCTGACTCAAGTAATGAAAGAGGAGACCCGTTTTCCTCTAGGATCCCGTTACTGTGCCATCCTGAATGCTGTCAACTACATTGCAGCAGTGCTAGCAGATTGGGCAGACAATGTGGTAAAATGTTCATGCTTCCTATGGAATACTTGTTTTTGATGGCAAGAATGAATGCATCCATTTCAAAATAACTCTGTATATTTAAGTACCTCTGCCAATAGAGTAATATGGACAAGAATAGGTTGACTAAATGATATGACGTTAAGTGAAAGGCTTCTGTTTATATAAAGCCTTCATTATCGTAGATCATAGAACCCTGCAGTGCAGAAAGAGGTCCTTTGGCCCATCACGTCTGCACTAACCACAATCCCATGCAGGCCCTACTTCCATTTCCCTACGTATTTTCCCCATAATCCCTCTACACATCTCAGGACACGAAGAAGCAATTTTTTTTAGCATGGCCAATCAACCTAACCTGCATATCTTTCGACTGTGGGAGGAAATTGGAGCACCCAGAGGAAACCCACACAGACACAAGGAGAATGTGCAAACTCCACACAGACAATGACCTAATCCAGGAATCGAACCCAGGTCCATGGAGCTGTGAAGTAGTGCTATCTCTGTGATACTGTGCCACCCATTATATTTTATTGAACCATTCAAAGTGCTTCACAAACTGTTAATTACTTTAAGCTAGTAATGTGACTGCCATTTTGTGTGATTAGTTTTTGGTAGTGTTTGCTAATGGGAATTGATCAGGCATTTTGAACTACTAGAATGGATTGATAAGGTTTTGGTTCAACAGTGATTTGAAAGAATACCCCTTTAAAATGCTAAAATTCATGTGTTAGATTGCTCGCTAAATGTTACAGTGTTTCAAATATTTCATTTCGTTCATCAGTGAAAGCAACAAAGAAGTTTCTGAAACAATTTAGAGACTGTTGAATCATGCTCTCTCTTTTTAAGTCAATGAGCCATGTGGTAGTGAAACTGTTTAATAATATATTATGAATTGTTTAACTTTATGGAAAATAATTAAATGCAGTACTGTGATAGAGAAGCAGAGTGATATTAAGTATTGGGGCTATACAGTTGACATAACTGGGGGGATAAAGTGCATGTTTATGAAATTGGATCAAGGTGCTATTTTCCAAACTTAGAAATGTAATGTCTTTTTGTGCAGTTCTTCTTACAGCTTCAGCAAGCAGCACTTGAGGTTTGTGGAACAAGAAACACCATGACTGAGTTACAGCTTGGCCAACTGGCCTCTCTTGAAAGCTCTGTCTTTGATAATATGATTGATTTGCTAGAGCGCCTGCGATATGACATGTTGACACGACAAGTAGAGCATGTCTTTAGAGAAGTGAAGGACAAAGCAAAATCTTACAAGAAGGAAAGGTGAATATTTTGGAAATTTGAGCAGCTGCTATATTGCATTTTCATGTGTAACAAGAAAAATAACCGTCACAGCAATTAATTAACGAAGATTTCAGTTAATTTGGTTAATTGTTTGTTAGTTAATTGATTACTGTTAAATGCTATGGCATCAAAAGGGAGGGATAGAATTTTTTCTAAATGAAATTAATGGCTTAGCTTCTTGGATTGGGAGAAATATACCTTGAATCTTACTAATTTGCTGCAGTGCCCATTAAAGGAAACAAATACCATTTAGTTACAAAAATCCCAGAAGGATTGAATTTATTTCAAAACCTCCACCCTTATTTAAACAGAGTTATGGTAGAGTTCGTATTCTTGGGGATGATTCAGTGCCCATGCAAGCTGAATGCCACATCAATTTTTTTTCCCTTGCAGCTGAAGACAGCATCATATTGGAATAGTGGCATCTTACTGGAACTTTACCAAAGCTGGGCAATCTCCATTAGTGAATCTAGATATTGTCACAGCCAAATCTGATTTGGCCTAGCCTTACATCCATATGTGCATGTTCCATCTGGCGTCTCTACATTGTGTCTGAGAGTCCCTACAGAAGTTAACTAACTTAATCCAGATCAGAACTTAAACTTGGAGTAATTCCAGGCCTTTATGCTTCAAGAAATCACACTGATACACATTCATCTATTGAACAATTGCTAAAATTCAGTATTTGGCCTAGGATTTGGGAGGCGAGTAACATTGAGGCTATCAGGGCTCAGCATTATAATGGAGGAAATATGGAAATTCTACAATATTCAACTGCATAATTAAATGTAGCAATTAAGAAGTTTCAGTTAAAGATACCTTGCGTCTCCACAAAGTGCACAGTTGCAGTCTTCAGTATTAGACTGGTCATTGAAATGACTACAATAGTAAGAATTTCCCGTACTTGCCCATTAGCTTCCACACTGAACACAGCTGAAAAAGTAGGGTTGTTGCATTAATGCATAGGTGAGTTTTTAATTGCATGATAAGTGATAAATACTGCTGAGCAACCTCTCTGACCCAAAAAATAAATTTTACAAGCGTGGAGTCAGAAATCCTCAAGAAAATTTGTATCTGAAATTTTGAAAACAATATTTTTTTTCTTTTTATGTCTAAATTTTTCATTTCTCTTCTTTCCCATCTGTAATTCCTATCTTTGATAGAACATTTGATAGAAATAGGAGTATCCTAGAATCCCTACAGTGCAGAAAGATGCCATTTGGCCCATATAGCCTACATTGACAACTGTCCCATTTCCATAACCACACACGTTTACAATTCTGATCCTTCTGACACTAATTGGCAATTTAGAATGGGCAGCCAGGCTAATCCACATATTTTTGCATTGTGGGAGGAAAGCAGAGCACACGGGAAGAATGTGCAAACTCCACTTAGTCATCCAAGGCCAGAATTGAACCAGGATCCCTAGTGCTGTGAGGCAATAGTGCAACCACGGTGCCACCATGTCACCCCTTAGGCCATTTGGCCTTATAAATCTGCTCTGCCAATCAGTGAGAGCATGGCTGATCTCGTTGTGACCATAACTTCACATTTCTACCTTTCCATCCTAACCCTTGACTTCCCTGTCAAGCAAAAACCTGTCTAACGCAGTCGTGCAAATATCCAATAATGCACTGCATAGAAGAGAATTTTGAAGACTAGCAACACTCAGAAGAAATGTCTTTGCACCTTAAATGGGAACCTGAACCACTTCAAATGCAAATATACCCTTAAGCAAGGAGACCAAAATTACACACAATACTCTAGGTGTGATTTCATCAATGCCTTGTACAGTTGTAGTAAGACTTTCCGCCTTTTATACACCGTCATCCTTGCAATAAATGCCATCATCTATTTGCCTTCCTAATTTATACCCCTATGCAGACAGATTCTGTATGCTCCTCACAATTTGCTTTCCTGCATGTCTTCATATCATCAGTAAATTTGGCTACAGTAATGTTAGTCTCTTAATATGTGCCATTAATATAGATGTTATCATTAATATAGATAGCAGTGATACCTGTGGCATGCCACTGGTTGCAGGTTGCCAAGTTGAAAATGGCACATTTATCTGAGCTCTGTTTTCTGTTGGTTAGTCAAACCTTTCTCCATGCTAATTTATCAATACCATTATCTCTTAACTTGTATAGTAACTTCTTATGTGACACCTAATCAATTACCTTTAGAAATCCAAATGCAGTAATTTGCAGGTTACCCTTTATCCATGCTGCTTGTAGTATCCTCAAAGAATTCTATTAAATTTGTCAAACATGATTTCTCTTTCACAAAACCATATCGACTTTACCTGATCGTATTAGAATTTTCTGAATGTCCTGCTACTACTTTGGATTCTAACATTTTACCTATAAGAGATGTTAGGCTAACTGGTCTGTAGTTTCCTGTTTTCTGTCTTTCACCATCCTTGAACAAAGTGGTTACATTTGTGATTTTCCAATATAGAAACATAGAAGCAGAAAGAGGCCATTTGACCTACAGCCCTGTTTTGCCATTAATTACGATCATGGCTGATCCTGCTTCTTCCCCGTAACCGTTCGCCATTTGCCCCAAGTGCTATGTCCAGCTGCCTCTTGAATACCTTCAATATTTTGGCATCAACCACTTCCTGTAGTGATGAATTCCACAGACAGACCACTCTTTGGGTGAAGAAATGTCTTTTCACCTCCATCCTAAATGGTCTATGCTAAATCTTCAGACTCCTGTGACCCCTGGTTCTGGACTTCCCCAACATTGGGAATATCCTCCCTGCATCTACCTTGCCTTTCAAGTCCTGTTAGAATATTATAAGTCTCTACAAGAGCTCCCCCGCCCCCCCCAAATTTGTTTGAACTCCAGCGAAACCAATCCTAACCTAATCGATTTCTCGTCATATATCAGTGCGTCCATTCTAGGAATCGACCTGATAAACCTTCGCTGTACTCCCTCGAGCAAAAACATTCTTCCTTGGAAGAGGAGACCAAAATTGCACACAAGATGTGGCCTCACCAAGGCCATGTATAATTGCAATAACACAACCCTGCGCCTGTATTCAATATCTCGCAATAAAGGATAACATACCATTTGCCTTCTTTACCATCTGCTTGCTTGTCTTCAGTGACTGGTGCACAAGGAGACTCCGTCCTGCTGCATATTCCCCTCTCCCAATTTATAGCCATTCAGGTAATACTCTGCCTTTTTGTTTTTGTTTGCAAAATGAATAACCTCACATTTATCCAAATTATACTGCATATACCATTGATTTGCTCACTTGTCCAATCTGTCCTGATCATTCTGAAGGATCTCGCATCCTCATCACAGTTCAACTTCCCACCTAACTTAATATCATCTGCAAATGTTAAGATGTTACACTTTGTTCCCTCATCCATCTCTGTTACACTTTGTTCCTTCAACTGTTTATGAAGTGGCTTCAGAGATAGTTTTTTGTCCATTGCATTACACTTCCCCCAATCCCATGCGCTTTAATCTTGCATGATAATCTCTTATGTGGGACTTTGTTAAACGCTTTCTGAAAGTCCAAATATACCACATCGATTGACTCCCCTGTGTCAACTGTACTAGTTACATCTTCAAAGCGTTCCAATAGATGTGTCAAGCATGATTTCCTTTTCATAAATCTATGTTGACTCTGTCTGATTCTGCCACTGCTTTCTAAATACTGGGACCTTTCCGAAATGTAGGGAATTTATGAAGATGATTTAGGAAGATTAACATCAATGCATGGACCATCTCTGAAGCCACTTCATTTAAGATCCTCGGCGACAGGCAATCGGATTCAGTTGACTTGTCATCCTTCAGTCTCAAAAGTTTGCTCATTACGTTTTCTCTCATTGTCATGACGGTTTTTAAGTTCCTCACTCCCATTTGCTCCCTGATTTTCTATTATTTTTGGGATGTGTCTTGTGTCTTCTGCTGTGAACAAATTAAATCTCTCCATTTCCTCCCAATTTCACCCATTAAAGAACCATGCTCTTTTTTTTATATCCTTATATAAGCTTACACTGTTTGATTTACATTTTTTTGCTAATTTTCTCTCATGCTGTATATTTTCGCTTTTGATTTCTATAAACTTCCCAATCTTCTGGTTTACTATAAATTTTGGCAGGATTGTAAAACTTAAGCTTTCAGTTTTATAACATTCTTCTTTAGCCATGGGTAGTGCAACCTTCTCATGTATCTTATTTGAGAGTTATAGGATCACAGCACAGAAGAGGGCTCTCGACCCATCGAATCCACACCAACATATTAGAAACACCTGAATTCCTAACTAATCCCAATTTCCAACACTTGGCCCATAGTCCTAAATGTTATGTTGTGCCAAGTGCTCATCTAGATACTTTTTAAAGGATGTGGGGCTACCTGACTGTACCCCTCTCTGGTAGTGCATTCCAGATAGTCACCACCATCTGAGTAAAAATGTTTTTCCTCACATTTCCCCCTAAATACCCTGCCTCTCACCTCGGACATACGTCTCCTTGTGACTGAATTATGTGTTATCTCCTCGAATGTGTGCTACTTCCTCTCTATCAGCTAATATTTTAATCTTTTTTTCAAGTCCACTTTAACTGACTCTTTCATTATAGTCTTGTGATTGCTTTGTATAGACCAATGTTTCTTACTCCTCAATGTGAAATTCTACTGTTATTATCGCACTTGCGAGAAGATGATCATTTACAACAATAGTCATTCATTAATCCTGTCTTATTGCCCATTGCCAGATTTTGATTTGTATATATCATTTACATTTAATTTCTTTGCTTTATACCTTTTTTTTAGAGCAACACAGCACGGGAAACAGGCCCTTCGGCCCAACGAGCCCGCGCCACTGTCATAACTATATAGTAGCAATTCCATTATCCTATTATAGATTTAGGTTATTCCTAATATGGAAGACTCTCACTATAGGGACAATTTGTTTCCCCAATCAGCCTAAGAGCGAATTTTTGGGTTGTGGGAGGAAACCGGAGTGCCCGGAGAAAACCCACGCAACCACGGGGAAAACGCGCAAACTCCCGCAGACACCGGCCCAATTCCAAGTGTCTGCACAGCCACATCGATAGTCTCTGAGCTGTCATGGCGCCCTTCAGATGGTCCACATAAAGCACTCATTTACGACATGAAGTACCAGGCAACCCATGAATCAACATCCAAGAGCTGTACTCGCACCACCTGCCGAATGCATGCTCAATGTTTGTCAAATATGGACTGAATTACTGTGGAAAAAAAGCCGTAGTTAAACAGTCCTACTATATCCCTCTATCTGCATACCGCTCATGTGGCTGTCCAAGAGACCCTTAAACAGCCCCAGCGTGCCTGCTTCCACCACCTTACTCGGCAGTGCATTCCACACCCCCACTACCCTTTGTGTGAAAAACTGCCCTCTAATATTCGTCCTATACATAGCCCCCATCACCCTATGGCCATGACCCCTCGTCCTATCCATTTCTAAAGGTGGAAAAAGTTTACCTCCATTTACTCTATCTATACCCCTTATAATCTTATACACCTCTATGAGATCCCCTCTAAGCCAACGTCTTTCAAGGGAAAACAACCCCAGTCTATTTAATCGTTCCTCATAAGACAGTCCTTCCGTACCAGGCAGCATCCTGGTAAACCTCCTCTGCACTCTCTCCAAGGACTCCACATCCTTCCGATAGTACGGCGACCAGAACTGGACGCAGTATTCCAAGTGAGGCCTAACCCACGTTCTATACAACTGCAACATCAAACTCCTACTCTTGTATTCTATACCCTTTTCTATGAAAGCTAACATACTATACGCCTTCTTTATCACCTTCTCCACCTGTGAGGACACCTTCAGAGACACCTTCTGATTTGGATTCTGTCTTGGTGAGATTCTTCAATCTGATCAGTTTAAGAGCTTCTGTGTTGCTTTCTCTGCACAGACATACCATAGATCCCTGCAAAAGATAACAGAATAAAGGAAATCTCTGTGGCCAAGCCTACAAAATATTTTCAGGCAGATTTGAGGTGAATGATAAGCGTTATCCCTTTGCTGCTGACTGCAAAGTTGAAGCCATTAAATGTAATACAAAACAGTCTCACATTTAGTATGGCCAGTCTACATGACATGTAAATTGAATTAATCAGTTTCATA
Organism: Sphyrna mokarran; assembly: GCA_024679065.1. Taxonomy (NCBI): domain Eukaryota; kingdom Metazoa; phylum Chordata; class Chondrichthyes; order Carcharhiniformes; family Carcharhinidae; genus Sphyrna; species Sphyrna mokarran. Next base: position 31,576,873 of record JAGIQG010000019.1, read on the forward strand.
AATTTGAGCAATTTGATTCACTTACAGAAGTTCTGTTCACAAATTTAACAACAAATTTAATTAGTTACAAAAGAGTGGTACCAAGAACTTCAAAATGCAAATTAATATATGCAATGTTTATGATAATGGTGTACCTGAATGTGGTATTAATGTACTGTGTAAAGATCAGCTCTGTTAAAATTTAAGAAATTTATCACTGCCATGTCATTTAACACAACCTGGAAGGAATATAGAACAGTCATGTTACACATGGTTATTGAAGACTTATTAATTTTGATCCAACTTTCAAGGATCATTGAATTATTGCTTTCCTGTGCAGTATTAAATTCTGAGCAAGATCCACCAAGGGTTCGATTTAAAGCAAATTAATATTTGATTATAATGGGCTAATGTTGAATCATCATTAAATTTAACATTGATCAAAAATCAGATTATTGCAAGATTACTCCTTTCTACTTTGGTTGACAGAGCATGAGGTTTTACACTCTGAAACTCAGTCATTGATAGACATTAAAAAAATACAAGTAGTTTGCCAGTAGAAATTATTTCTGAAAAAGGTTCGATGCATTATCTGTGCTAAATTTTCCCTCAGTGTACCTGAACAAGCACCAGAGTGTGCCAACTAGGGGATTTTCACAATAATTTCATTGCGATGTTAATGTAAGCCTACTTGTGACTAACAAATAAACTTTCACTTTAAATACTACTACTGAAGTATTTTTTCTAAAGAAATTCTTCTGCAGACAAATTTTGTCTGGTTGTTTCCCATTCTTTTTGGATAAAGTGTCCCATGATTATTTATTATGTACTATCTATTTGTACAAATATGTTGCATTCAGTCTGAAGTTAGATATATTGCAGACATAGAACCATAGAAAATTACAACTTAGAAACAGGCCTTTTGGCCCTTCTTGTCTGTGCTGAACTATTTTTTGCCTAGTCCCACTGACCTGCACTTGAATCATATCCCTCTCATCCATGAATCCGTCCAAGTTTTTCTTAAATGTTAAAAGTGACCCCGCATTTACCACTTTATCTGGTAGCTCATTCCACACTCCCACCACTCTGCGTGAAGAAGCCCCCTCCTAATATTCCCTTCTAACCTTTCTCCTTTCACCCTTAACCCATGCCCTCGGGTTTTTTTCTCCCCTAGCCTCAGTGGAAAAAAAAACTGCTTGCATTCATTCTGTCTATACCCATCAAAATCTTATACACCTCTATCAAATCTCCCCTCATTCTTCTACTCTTCAGGGAATAAAGTCCTAACATATTCAATCTCTCTCTGTAACTCAGCTTCTCAAGTCCCGGCAACATCTTGTGAACCTTTTCTGCACTCTTTCAACCTTATTTATATCCTTCCTATAATTAGGTGACCAAAACTGTACACAATACTCTAAATTCGGCCTCAGCAATGGCTTATATAACCTTACCATAATACTCCAACTTTTATACTTGATACTCCAATTTATAAAGGCCAATGCACCAAAAGCACTCTTTAGACCCTGTCCACCTGTGATGTCACTTTTAGGGAATTCTGTATCTGTATTACCAGATCCCTCTGTTCAACTGCACTCTTCAGGGTCCTACCATTTAGCCAGTACATTCTACTTTGGTTTGTCCTTCCAAAGTGCAATACCTCACACTTGTCAGTGGTAAGTTCCATTTGCCATTTTTCAGCCCAATTTTCTAGTTGGTCCAAGTCCCTATTCAAGCTTTGAAAACCTTCCTCACTGTCCATTACACCTCCAATCTTTGTATCATCAGCAAATTTGCTGATCCAGTTTACCACATTATCATCCAGATCATTGATATAGATGACAAACAACAATGGACCCAACACCAATCCCTGTGGCACTGTACTAGTCACAGGCCTTCACTCAGAGAAGTATTGATGAAACCTTTTCCTGTTTGAGTATTTCTCTCTCTGTCTTCTGCCCCCGTCCATTATGAAATGCACTTTGGCAGGAACAATAAATGTGTAGAGTATAGGGCTAATGGTAGGGCTCTTAATAGTGTTGAGGAACAGAAGGATCTTGGTGTATGTGTCAATAGATCCCTGCAAGTAGGCAGTCAAGTGGATAAAGTTGTTAAGAAGGCATATGGAGTCTTAGCTTTTATTGGTAGGGGATTGAATTTAGGAGCCGCAGCATCATGTTGCAACTGTACAAAACTCTAGTGCGGCCGCACTTGGAGTATTGTGTGCAGTTCTGGTCGCCACATTATAAGACAGATGTGGAGGCATTGGAGAGGGTACAGAGGAGGTTTACCAGGATGTTGCCTGGTATGGAGGGCAGGTCCTATGAAGAGAGGTTGAAGGATTTTAGGTTGTTTTCGTTAGAAAGGAGGCGGCTAAGAGGGGATCTTATTGAAGCATATAAGATGATTAGAGGTTTAGATAGGGTGGACAGTGATAGCCTTTTTCCTAGGATGGAGAAAGCTAGCACGAGGGGACACGGCTTTAAATTAAGGGGTATGAGTTATAGGACGGATATCAGAGGTAGTTCTTTACTCAAAGAGTGATTAGGGAGTGGAATGCCCTGCCTGCAGCTGTTGTAGATGCGCCAAGTTTGGTGGCGTTTAAGAGGTAGTTGATAAGTATATGGAAGAGAAGGGAATGGTTTAGTTAGGAGGGGCATTGCTTTTTATTTTGGTCGGCACAACATCGAAGGCCGAAGGGCCTGTTCTGTGCTGTATTGTTCTATGTTCTATGAAATGAATATTGTATTTGGTAAGTTTTCTTTACAGTAGCTATTTTTAAAAAGTTTACATTGTTATCGTCAAGTTTGAATATGAAACCTACTACAATCATATATTGCCTCTAACTGAAACTTGTCGATAATCAAACTATTTGAAGTTTGATCTCATGGTTTTGCAGTTCAGATTTTGCTACATGATACATCATGACTACTTTTGTTGTGGCTGAAATAACTTACTTATCCCACTGGTTGTCCTATTATACTGCCAGTATCACCTGGGTTTTTATGTTAAAATCATATGCTGTTGCTGTTGTTTGTTAAGTTGAAAATGCATAGCATTGCTCTCACTTTCTTAAAGTAATCACTCCTAATCGTTAGCTTAATTATTTAATTTCAGCACATTCCATAACTGGGGATTAAAAATTCTTTGGATACAAGATCACTAATGCAAGTTATTTATTTTATAGGTGGTTGTTTTTGCCATCTCAGTCGGACCAAGCAGTGATGAGTCTGTCTAGTTCAGCTTGTCCAATGTTATTGACTCTTCGAGACCTATTGTTGCAGTTGGAGCAGGAACTCTGTCACTCGCTTTTCAAATCTTTTTGGCAAATGCTTGCTGAGAAGCTTGACTTGTTTATCTACCAAGATGTGAGTTATCAACAAGTGAAAACTTAGATTTTTTGAAGAACTTTTAAGACTATAATTATAGCATGTTTGAACTTGCTTAGAATTTTTACCTATTGCATCTTGTTGAATTATAAGTTATTAGATAAATAAAATATAATCTGTAATTTGGGATTTCAAAATAAATTAAATGATTTGTAACATATTTCCAAGCCAGTAAAGCATCACCATTTCTATATTACAAGAAATAATAATCAAAAAATATTCAAACATTTGAATATCATAGATTAATACATGTGTATGCATTTCCCAGCTGGTTTGGATCAGTATGCGGGTAGAGTACCTCAAATCTTGCTATCTGAAAACTGGTTATCTTCTTAATCCAGAAATTGTTTCCACACTCTACTTTGCATTCCAAAGACGTATGGGTTAGCTTGATTGCCCATGCTAAATTCCCCCTAGTGTCAGAGGGATTAGCAAAGTAAATGTGTGGGTTTATGGGAATAGGTCCTGAATGGGATTGTGGTCGGTACAGACTCAGTGGGCTGAATGGCCTCTTTTGGTATTGTAGGGATTCTATGGCTCTACCAGCCTAGCCCAGAAAAGTTCAAGAAGCTGCCAAGTGTTGATTGGTTTCAGTTGCCTGATGTTTCTCACGCTCCCACATACTTTGACCCTGTCCAACCCAGTGTAAAGGTTGCAGAAACAACTAAACTCCCCAAAAAGAAAAGACCCTTGTAGAATATTTAGCTGTTTTTGTGCTTAGGATCAGGACATATACCTATTCATACTAGGTATCTGTATTGAGCTTTGATGCCATTGAAGCTACCAAATAAGCTTAATTTCAAACATTGCACTTGACTCCCAAAAGCCTTAAAGTTCCATGGGCACTTTTGCTACCTTGCAGCTGGCCCAAGTCAGTTCAAACGTAGTTATTAAAAATTATTGTGCAATTTTGCGTAAGAACAAAGAACAATACAGCACAGGAAACAGGCCCTTCGGCCCAACGAGCCCGCTCTGTCATTTTAACATTGAGTGCCCTCCTCTACCTATGACCTTTGTCTATACCTATTGGGGAAGATTGAGGGAAGTCTAATTTAGGGACAATTTGTTTCACCAATCAGCCTAAGAGTACGTTTTTGGAATGTGGGAGGAAACTAGAGAACCCGGAGAAAACCCATGCAATCACAGGGAGAATGTGCGCACTCCTGCAGACACTGGCCCAAATCCATATATTTCCACAGCAGTGATAGTCACTGAGCTTTCATGTTGCCTGTCAGATGGTTCAGTTTAAGCGTACACTAACGATATGAAGCACTAGGCAACTCTCAAAGCAACATCCAAGAGCAGCCCTCGCACGACCCACTGCATGTATGCCCCTTGTTGGCTAACAAGGCGGATCGAATCATCTGCGAAGTAAAAGAAAAGACATCAATAAACATGCAAAATTTAGACCGACATTTACGGAATCCCCAGAAGCGCAAAAATAAAGCAAGTGAGCCATGAAATATGTTGGAAGGTCCATAGGAATCAGTTGATTCCCAGGGACATCCCAAGGCTCTTGATCTTTATTTAGAAAAGTCTCCTGTATCCCTTCATCTCTAGTCTGCTCACGTGCCTGTCTAAGTAAGCCTTAAACAGCCCTGGCGTGCCTGCCTCCACCACCCTACTTGGCAGTGCATTCCAGGCCCCCACCATCCTCTGTGTGAAAAACCTTTCTCTAACATCCGAGTTATACCTCGCCCCACTCACCCTAAGGCTGAGGACCCTCAATTATTGTATCTAACCTAGGAAAAAGCTTACCACTGTTAGTTTTATCTATACCCTTCATAATCTTATACACCTCTATTAGATCTCCCCTCATTCTCTGCCTTCCTAAGAAGAACAGCCCCAATTTGCCCAATCTTTCCTCGTAGCTTAGTCCTTCCATATCAGGCAACATCCTGGTAAACCTCCTCTGCACTGTCTCCAAGGTCTCCACATCCTTCTGGTAGTAAGGCTGGAAGCTGTACTCCAAATGCGGGCGAACCAACGTTCTATACAAATGGATCACTAGATGCCAAATTTTATACTCTATACCCCTCCCTATAAAGGCAAGCATACCATTGGCCTTCTTCGTCACCTTCTCCACCTGTACTGCCACCTTGAAGGACTTGTATACTTGCACCCCCAGATTCCTCTGCATTTCTATACTCTTAATAGGCCTACCATTTATCGTGTAACCGCGCCCACCCACATTATTTCTTGCAAAATGCATTGCCTTGCATTTATCTGGATTAAATTCCATCTGCCATTTCTCTGCCCAACATACCAGCCTATCTATATCCTGCTGCATCGCCTGACACTACTTCTCACTATCAGCAAGTCCAGCCATCTTCGTGTTATCTGCAAATTTGCTGATCACACCGCTTACTCCCTCTTCCAAGTCATTTATGTATATTACAAATAACAAAGATCCCAGTACTGAGCCCTGTGGCACACTACTAGTTACAGACTTCCAGCTAGAAAAGGACCCTTCCACTACTACTTTCTGTCTCCTATTACCAAGCCAGTTCTCAATCCATCTAGACACCTGTCCTTGTATCCCATGAGCCTTAACCTTTTCCACCAACCTACCATGAGGGACTTTGTCAGACGCCTTATTGAAATCATGTAGATGACATCCACGACTCATCCTCCATCGATCGTTTTTGTCACCTCCTCAAAAAATTCTACCAGATTTGTAAGGCATGACCTCCCTTTTACAAAGCCGTGCTGCCTATCATTAATCAAATTGCCACACTCTAAATGCTTATACATCCTATCCCTAAGAATCCTTTCCAACAGGAATGGTTGTTGCAGGTTCTGGGGTTCAAATGGAGGGACAGGAATGGTTGTTGCAGGTTCCGGGGTTCAAATGCTTCAGTCGGAGTAGAGAAGGAGGTAGAAGGGGGGGAGGAGTGGCATTATTAGTTAAAGACTGTATCACAGTGACAGAAAGGAAGTTTGATGAGGACTTGTCTGTTGAGGTAGTATGGGCTGAGGTTAGAAACAGGAGAGGAGAGGTCACCCTGTTGGGAGTCTTTTATAGACCTCCTAAAAGTTCTAGAGAGGTAGAGGAAAGGATTGCAAAGTCGATCCTGGACAGGAGTGAAAGTAATAGGGTAATTGTTATGGGGGACTTTAACTTTACTAATATTGATTGGAATAGCTATAGCTCTAGCTCGTTAGAGGGGTCAGTTTTCGTACAAAGTGTGCAGGAAGGTTTTTTGACTCAGTATGTAGATAGGCCAACTAGAGGTGAGGCTACATTGGATTTGGTGCTGGGCAATGAGCCAGACCCGGTGTTAGACTTGGAAGTTGGTGAACATTTTGGTGATAGTGACCACAATTCGGTTACGTTCACCTTAGTGATGGATAGGGATAGGCATGAAGCTGGGGGCAGTAGTTATAGCTGGGGGAAGGGTAATTATGAGGCCATCAGGAGAGAATTAGGGTGCATAGATTGGACTAGGAAACTACAGGGACTGGGAACATCTGGAATGTGGAGCTTATTCAAGGAGCAGCTGCTGCGAGTCCTTGATAAGTATGTCCCTGTCAGGCAAGGAGGAAATGGTCGAGTAAGGGAACCATGGTGTACTAAAAAAGTTAATTCGCTGGTTAAAAGGAAAAAGGAGGCTTATGTCAGGATGAGGCTTGAAGGCTCAGTTAGTGCAATGGATAGCTATAGATTAGCCAGGAGGGAGCTAAAGAGTGAGTTGAGGAGAGCTAAAAGGGGACACGAGAAGACTTTGGCTGATAGGATCAAGGAGAATCCTAAAGCTTTCTTTAGATATGTTAAGAATAGAAGATTGGTTAGGGCAAGATTAGGGCCAGTCATAGACAGCAGTGGGAAGTTGTGCGTGGAGCCTGAAGAGATTGGAGAGGCACTGAACAAATATTTCTCTTCGGTATTCACGCAGGGAGATGTAAATGTAGTTGTGGAGAACACTGGGATACAGGGTTGCAAACTGGAAAGTATTGAAGTAGATAGGGAGGATGTGCTAGATATTCTTGAGGGTTTGAAGTTGGATAAGTCCCCTGGGCCGGACGGGATTTACCCTAGGATTCTCTGGGAGGCAAGAGAGGAGATTGCAGAGCCTCTGGCTCTGATCTTCAGGTCGTCGTTGGTTACGGGTATAGTGCCGGAAGACTGGAGGATAGCGAATGTGGTCCCATTGTTCAAGAAGGGGAAGAGAGACTTTCCGGGGAATTATAGGCTGGTGAGTCTTACTTCTGTTGTGGGCAAAGTATTGGAAAGAATTATTAGGGATAGGATTTACAGTTATTTAGAGAGAAATGAATTGATTGGGGATAGTCAGCATGGTTTTGTGAAGGGTAGGTCGTGCCTTACTAACCTCATTGAGTTTTTTGAAAAAGTGACCAAAGAGGTGGATGGGGGTAAGGCGGTTGATGTGGTATATATGGACTTTAGTAAGGCGTTTGATAAGGTGGCCCATGGAAGACTTCTGCAGAAAATGCAGATGTATGGGATAGAGGGTGATTTAGCTAATTGGATTAGGAATTGGCTAGCAGATAGAAGACAGAGGGTGGTGTTGATGGGAGATATTCATCGTGGAGTTCGGTTACAAGTGGTGTACCTCAGGGGTCTGTTTTGGGGCCCCTGCTGTTTGTAATTTTTATAAATGATCTGGATGAGGGTATTGAAGGATGGATTAGTAAATTTGCGGATGACACCAAAGTCGGAGGAGTGGTAGATAGTGAAGAGGGGTGTTCTAGTTTGCAGAGAGACTTGGACAAGTTGCAGAGCTGGGCCGAGAGGTGGCAAATGGAGTTTAATGTGGAAAAGTGTGAGGTAATTCACTTTGGCAGGAATAACAAATGTGTAGAGTATAGGGCTAATGATAGGACTCTTAATAGTGTTGATGAACAGAGGGATCTTGGTGTATATGTGCATAGATCCCTGAAAGTTGGCAATCAAGTCGATAAGGTTGTTAAGAAGGCATACGGAGTCTTAGCTTTTATTGGTAGGGGGATTGAATTTCGGAGCCGCAACGTCATGTTGCAACTGTACAAAACTCTAGTGCGGCCGCACTTGGAGTATTGTGTGCAGTTCTGGTCCCCGCATTATAAGAAAGATGTGGAGGCATTGGAGAGGGTACAGAGGAGGTTTACCAGGATGTTGCCTGGTATGGAGGGCAGGTCTTATGAAGAGAGGTTGAAGGATTTGAGGTTGTTTTCGTTAGAAAGGAGGCGGCTAAGAGGGGATCTTATTGAAGCATATAAGATGATTAGAGGTTTAGATAGGGTGGACAGTGATAGCCTTTTTCCTAGGATGGAGAAAGCTAGCACGAGGGGACATAGCTTTAAATTAAGGGGTGGTGGTTATAGGACGGATGTCAGAGGTAGGTTCTTTACCCAGAGGGTGGTAAGGGTATGGAATGCCTTGCCTGCTTCAGTTGTAGATGCGCCAAGTTTGGTGGCGTTTAAGAGGTTAGTAGATAAGTTTATGGATGAAAAGGGAATGGTTTAGGTTAGAGGGTCATTGCTTGTTCCTAATTGGTCAGCGCAACATCGAGGGCCGAAGGGCCTGTTCTGCGCTGTAATGTTCTATGTTCTAACAACTTCCCTACCACTGACGTCAAACTCACCGGCCTATAATTACCCGGGTTATCCCTGCTACTCTTTTTAAACAATGGTACCACGTTCGCTGTCCTCCAGCCCTCTGGCATCTCATCTGTGTCCAAAGAAGAGACAAAGATTTGTGTCAGAGGCCCAGCAATTTCATTCCTCATCTCCCTAAGCAGCCTAGGATAAATGCCATTAGGCCCTGGAGATTTAACAGTTTTAATACTACCTAAAAACCCTAACAATTCCTCCCTTGGAATAGATATTTCTTCTAACGGGTCTACAACTCTCTCCGAGACAGTACCTGATAACAGATCCTTCTCCTTCATGAATACTGACGCAAAGTATTCATTTAGGATCTCCCCCATTCCCTCGGACTCTAGGCATAATTCCCTTCCTCTGTCCCTAAGAGGATTGATTTTTCCTCTAACCACCGTTTTATTCTTAACATAGGAGCATTTCATGCCCTCTTTTCACCTTCCAACTCCCCTTTTGAGCTCTCTCATACCCTCTCTATATTTCTCCAATGCTCTCTCCGTTCCCAGTTGCTTAGACCTAACATACGCTTCTCTTTTCCTCCTGACCAAATCCTCATTCTCCCTAGTTATCCATGACTCTCTGATCTTACTTTTCACATCCTTCCTCATAACCGGCACATGTCTTTCCTGCAAGCTTTTCAGCTGTTCCTTAAAAGACTCCCATATGCCGAACATGGACTTACCCTCACACAACCTTTCCCAATCAGTATCTATAAGTTCTAGCTTAATCTGGCTATGTGTAGCCTTCCCTCAATCTTGTGCCTTCCCCTTTGGACAGCAGTCATCTTTTTCCATTAGTATTCTGAAGTAGACTGAATTGTGATCACTGTTCACCACATGTTCCCCTGTTGCAACCTGGATCACCTGATCAGGCTCCTTTCACAGAACTTAATTCAGTATAGCCCCCTCTTTAGTCCGGCTAGCTACATACTGCTCCAAAGACCCTTCCAGTACACATTTTACAAATCCTGTCCGAACCCCAACCTGAGGCACCTTCCAATCTACCCGAGGGAGTTTAAAGTCTCCCACTAAAACAACCTTATTTTTTTCTACATCTATCCAGAATTTCTTCACATATCCCTTCTTCCAGCTTCTGTAAGCTATTTGATGGCCTATAGTACACTCCTAGCAAAGTGATCATGCCCTTCCTATTCCTGAACTCCACCCACAGTGACTCATTTCCCGACTCCTCTAAATTATCCTCGCTCTGCACCGCTGTAACATGATCCCTAACTAACAACGCCACTCCCCCTCCTCTTTTTGACTCTCCACTGTCATGCCTGAAACACTTATACCCAGGAATATTTAGCTGCCAGTCCTGCCCTTTTAACCACGCCTCTGTCACTGACACATCAAAATTGCTTGCAAACATTGAGGCCTTAAGTTCATCCGTTTTACCCGTTACACTCCTCGTGTTAAAACAGACGCTCTCCAGACCTCCAGGCCCACTCGGATGATTTTCCTCTTTGTCTAATCTTGTCACCCAACTCGCTCCCAATCCCAGTACCTACTGAGCTATCGGTTTCATTCCCCCTTCCCCCCCCCCCCCCCCCCCCCCCCCCCCCAAAAAAATAGTTTAAACTCTGCCGAAACACTCCAGCTAACCTCCCAGCTAAGGTATTCGTGCCCTTCCCATTTAAGTGTTCCCCATCCCTCCTAGAGAGGTGCCCTTCTCTCATGAACACTTCCCAGTGACTAACAAAGGTAAAACCCTCCGTCTTACACCAATCCTTCAGTCACGCATTTAGTTGTGTACTGTGTATTTTTCCAATACAGAGCATTTTTATTTGTGGCTTTCCTGTGTTCCCTATTCCCTAAATTAAGTTATTCCAATTTGAATGAAGATGCTCAGACTTTTTCCAAAATCAGGCAAGTTCTGAAATCTGATATTACTCAGCCCCGAGATTGCCAGATTTGAGGTAGTTACCTGAATAACCAATTGACCAAACTACAGTGCAAAAATAGAAAGGCATAGATAGAAGTTACAAAGTTTGACTTGAACAGTTTATATTGGGGCTTTAATCCACATAAATAAATAATCCTAATCATATTTACCTATGGTGTTCTCCATCCCCTCAACTTCTTTTTGCTCATCCTCTTATCAGAGCTAATCTTGAACATTTACAGTTTCTAACTCAAACACCTGGAAATGAAACCCACAGCTTCACAACTTTAATCAAAAATGTTTCTCTTACTCACTTTTCTAAATCTCGTGAACCTAACCATGCATTGATGATCCCTCGACTGATAAACTTCCATCTACTGTCTTGACCTTTCACATTTTTACTCTTACTATTATATTGTCGATAATAAAAGGATACAGGAATAAAGTTGTAGGTCAATAATCTGAACTGTAGGTCAATAATCTGTCAAAGGGAAAATGTTAGGAGCCATTATTGAAGATGTTGCTGTAGCAGGGCACTTGGAAAAATTCAAGGCAATTAGTTGGAGCTAACATGAGTTTATGAAAGGATAATCATGTTTAAGCTATTTATTGGAGTTCTTTTGCAGGAATTACACATGCTGTGAATAAAGGGAAGAGGTGGATGTACTATACTTAGATTTCCAGAAGGCATTTGATAAGGTGCCATATCAAAGGTTACTGCAGAAAATAAAAGTTCATGATGTTGAGGGTAACATATTGGCACAGATTAAAGATTGGCTACCTAACAGGAAACATGTGGCATAAATGTGTCTTTTCTGGTTAGTAGGATATGACAAATGCTATCCTACAGGGATCAGTGCTAGGGCCTCAACTTTTTGTAATTTTTTTTATTAATGATTTCAATGAAAGGACTGAAAATATACTTGTTAGGTTTAGTGATGACCCACTGATAGATAGTAAAGTACATTGTGGGGAGGATATAAGGAGGCTACAAAGGAATTAAGTGAGTGGGCAAAAACCTGGCAAATGCATATAATGTGAGTAGATGTGAAATCACCCACTTTGGCAGGGAGAATAAATAAAATATGTTGTTTTAATGCGCTTTATTGGTATTGCACCAGTACGTTTCCACTTTTGCACACAGGGCTCATTCTAATGCACAGCTGTATAACTTAATCTCTTTGTAACTTGATGAAATTGGCAGTATGTGCAAATTATAAGTGGTTTTTAATCATGTTGAGTACTTGTACTCATTTACAGTGGACTCAAAACTATCAGAAAATATTTTCAGCTGATCACTTGGATAAAGAAACAATTATCACTCAGTTGCTGTCTATCAATTATGACATTTTCCACTTCCCTGAAAATTGTGCAACTGTACATGAAGAAATGCATCTTCTATCGAGTTTTCTGCTATAGATTTGTGGCATGGAATGTTAATGTTTTGGTGTTGAATAACATGTTGCCTGCTTAAGATCTTAAGAAGTGCCTATTAATGCTACAGTTATTAGTTTGATGTCAGTTACTATTGGATTTTTAAATTGTTTTGCTTTTACTTTCAATTGCATAGATTATATTGGCAAATCACTTCAATGAAGGTGGATCAGCACAGCTGCAGTTTGACATGACTCGGAATCTTTTCCCGCTGTTTGCCCATTATTGCAAAAGACCAGAAAACTACTTCAAACAGTATGTATACTGAGTATGTGCTGAATATTTTCTGGCAGTTTTAGTTTGGTGCTGTATGTTAAAGAAATGTTATTGCCTGATGCAGAATCTAGCATAAATAGGTCATCAATTTAAGTGAGAGGGGAGAGTAGAGTTTTGATTAAGTGTTAAATTAATGTGGAATTATTGAAATAAAACTATTTGCATTCTTTTATTTTGAAATTATTGAGACAGCTGCTGTAACTTTAAAATTAAATGTGCTGACAACATTTGAAAGTTTGTAAATGAGTACCACTTAGAATCAAAAGGCAAAGAAGGCCAGTTTAGCATTTACAAGTGCAAGCTACAGATTGGAATAATCTCCTGTTATCTTGTTCTTTTATTATACCTTTCCTTAAGTATTAAGCTAAATCTTTTCCAGGCATGAAATTTGATTTAATAGCTACTCAATGTAATCCCCACAATGCAGAAGGAAGCCATTTCGCCCATGGAGCTTGCACCAACAACAGTCCGATCCAGACTTTATCCCTTCATTTCACGTATTTAATCTGCTAGTCCCCCTAACATTAAGGGGCAATTTAGCACGACCAGTTAACCTAACCCATACATATTTGTACCGTGGAAGGATGCCAGAGCACCCGGAGGAAACCCTCACAGATACGGAAAGAATGTGCATGTGGAATTTGTAGTCACCTGAGACCAGAATTGAATCTGTATCCCTAGCACTGTTGAGGGAACAGTGCTAATTACTGTGCCGCCATGCTGCCCATAATATATTTCAATTTCCAACAACCTTGCATATTTAAAACAAAAACTCAAATTTACTTTTTCCCTTCAGTTACTAATCCTAATTTCATATTTCCTTGCTACAAATCTACAGACAAATAGCAATATCTTCACTCATTGCCCACTCGGGGTTAAATATCTGCTTGATCTCCGATTGCTAGAGTGAATATATCTGTAGGTTTTCTACAATTGATTCTCATTTCTGCTACCATCTCAGATCTGCATCGTGCCTTTTTTATTAATTCTTGGGACATGGGTGTTGCTGTCTAGGCCAGTGTTTATTGCCCATCCCAAATTGCCTGGAGAAAGTGGTGGTGGTGTAGGCACACCTGCACTACTGTTCAGGAGGGAGTTTCACGATTTTGACTACACCTAATTGCATAGTTGATGACCCATTCCGTAACTTTGCTGTTGATACAGAGTAGGCTAATCAGGTAATAATTGATTGGGTTGATTTGTCCTGCTTTTTGTGTACAGGACACACCTGGGCAATTTTCCACATTGCCAGGTCAATGCCAGCGTTGGAAAGGCTTTGTTTGAGGGGCTGTGTAAATTCTGGGGCACAAGCCTTCTGTACCATTGCTGGAATATTGTAAGGACCCTTTTGAGGTATATACCTTTTGAGGTATCTAGTACTACAGCCATTTCTTGATATAATGTGGAGTAAATCAAATTGACTGAAGATCGGCATCATCGTGATAATGGATCCATAATGGATCGTTTGCAAATGCTTCAGTCTTGTATTTTGCACTGATGTGCTGGGCTCCCCCATCATTGAGGGAGGGGATACTTGTAGAGCCTCCTCCTCCAGTGAGTTATTTTATTCACAACTGGATGTGGGAGGACTTCAGAGATTAGATCTGATTGGTCGTGGCATCACTTATGTCCCTAGCTCCTTATACTGTTTAGCATGCAAGTAGTCCTATGTTGTAGTTGCATAAGGTTGACATCTCATTTTTAGGTTTGACCTGATGCCATGAGACTGCATGGGGTCCAGAATCAATGTTGAGGACTCCCAGGGCAACTCCTTCCTGACTCTATACCACTATGCCGCCACCTCTGGTGGGTTTGTTCTATCAATGGGGCAGGACATACTCAGGGATGATGATGTCTGGAACATTGCCAGTAAGATATGACTTCATGACTATGACTGTCAGGATGTTGCTTGACTAGACTATAAGACAACTCTCCCAATTATGTCACAAGTCCCCAGCTGTTAGTAAGAAAGTTGTTGCAGAGTTAATAAGGCTGAGTTTGCCATTGTTATTTCTGATACTGGGTGGTCAGCCCAGTTTCATTCCTTTTAGACTTTTCAATGGTTTAATGCAACTGAATATCTTTCTCACTCATTTCAAAGGACATTTAAGAGCCAACCATGTTGCTGTGAGTCTTTAGTCACATGTAGGTCAGGCCAGGTAAGGACATCAGATTTCCTCTCCTAAGGAAAATAGTCAACCACTTGTGATGTTATAGCAATCAACAAATTATTAGATTTTTTAATTCAAGATTTTTATTGAATTTAAATCTCACTATTTGCCAAGATCTCTGGAGTAATATCCTGGTCTCTGACTTGCTTGTTCAGTGAAGATACAACTGTGCCACCACCTCCCTGTAATTCCAGCATTATTTCTATAATGTGGTGTCCAAAACTACATTCAGGACTCTCAACTATCTTGTAAAGTTTCATCACTTTTTTAACTTGGTACTCAGTGCTGCAATATATTAAACATAGAATCCCATTCATCAATTTTTTATTTTCTCTCTTTTGCAGTCCTGTAAAGATTAATGTGCATATCTATTCATTCTATTTCCTTACATTTGTTCTCCTGAGTTCTTCTGAATTTATGATTAGCAAATAGTGCTAATATTGCTGCACTTTGTCATTTTTGCACATGGAAATTGAGGACTCCTAATTACATTTTGCCAAACTGAAAACATCCATTCACTCGTCTCTGATATCTTAACATTTTAATGTATTCTCCTATTAATACATATCCACAAATTTATTTCTTCCCCCACATTCTTTATAAGTACTCAAGAAATCCTTCTCTTGCCTTGCTTTGAGAAGACAAAATACTCAATCGTTATGTCCAGGGTGTATTGCATTCAGCAATCTCGTATCAATATATGTATTTACTTTGACTATTTTAAAGAAAGGTATTTTAAATAAAATAACTGTTGATAAGAAAACCTGTTCAGATGCTTCAGATTAACGTTGCATGCAAAGAAGTTATTTTGCTGTAAGTATTTTAAGCAAACCAGTTTTGTTCTTGCCTATCAGGTTGCCATCCATCCTCTTGTTTTTATATACCCATATAATTAACTTTTTTTTATTGACAACCAGTCACTAACCATTTTGCTTCTCCATTTTTGATAAATCTGGTTCCCCTGTCTGTATTTTGCCCTAATTTTATTGGGAGTTTCTTCTTTTTTGGCATAAACTCCATGTTTTAAGGACTCCTTCTCAACTTAACAATGTTAGTTAAAAGCTTCCCATTATTATTGATCTGTTACTTCTCTGAATTTTGCTTTAACATTCTTACATAGTTTTTAATTATATAAATGTCAGTCATATGAAATTATGTAATATGGAGTTTTTTTACTTGATTTAACTGAGTCATGTAAAAATTCAGTATTAATGAAACATTTATAATTAGAAGAATGCTGAATGAGATGGAATGTTCTCAGACTTATTCTTTTCTCTAGAGTGAAAGAAGCTTGTGTCATCCTGAATCTGAATGTGGGATCAGCACTGTTGTTACGCGAAGTGCTACAGACTACTTCTGGCAATATGATTGATGCAGTTGCCTACTCTGAACAGCCCACTGCAATAGCAGCTTTGAATGAAATTGGAGTTTATAAACTGGCCCCACAAGATGTTGAAATTCTGTTGAATCTAAGGACAAACTGGCCAAATACAGGCAAATAAGTGAACCATTGATAAGCTGGAACATCATTGTTGCATTTAAAATGAAGCATATAATTGATGTGACTCAATAGTGGTGTGTTTAGAAGGATAATGAGAGGAGATGGGCATACATGGACATGAATCAAACTTGTGAATTGAGCAATGACTAGAAATCTCAGTCCAGAATGTTCTGCATTAAATCCTATTGAATTAAAAATTATTGCACTAAGAAGACTTGTTGCATTTTAAAAAGACTGTTCTGAGCACACAAACATCTAAGCAACTGTTTTTCTTTACTCTTTCATGTGTTGTGAGCATAGCTAGAATATGCCACTGATTGTTTTTCATCCCTAATTGCCTTTACGATAGTGGTGGTGAATCACCTTATTGAACTGCTATATCCTATCTGCTCTAGCTAAAGCTAGAGAGGAAGTTCCAGCATTTTGACCAGTGACTGTAATGTTCCAAATCAGTGTGATGTGTGGCTTGGAGGGAAATTTGCAGATGATAGTATTCCTATGCTTCTGCTGTCCTTGTCCTACTAGGTGGTAGAGGCTGTGGGTTAGTAGGTGCCATCAAAGGAGGCTTGGTGCGTTAATGCAGTGCATCTTGTATATGGTATTCTTGTTAAGGGAGTGAATGTTTAAAGTAGTGGATAGAGTGAGGTCAAGTGGACGGCTTTGCCATGGATGGTGTCAAATCTCTTGTGTTATTTGTTCAAGGTGCGTTCATCCAGGCAAATGCAGAATATTCCAATATACCTTTCTCTTGTGTTTTGTGGATGCTGGAAAGGTTTTGGGGAGTTGGGAGATTCATTATCTACTGCAGCATCTGGTTTACTAGAACCATAGAAAATTACAGCTCAGAAACAGGCCTTTTGGCCCTTCTTATCTGTGCTGAACAATTTTTTGCCTAGTCCCACTGACCTGCACTTAGACCATATCCCTCCACACCCCTCTCATCCATGAACCCGTCCAAGTTTTTCTTAAATGTTAAAAATGACCCCGCATTTAGGACTTTATCCAGCAGCTCATTCCACACTCCCATCACTCTCTGCGTGAAGAAGACCTCCCCCCCCCTTCTAATATTCCCTTTAAACTGTTTTCTTTTCACCCTTTAACCCATGTCCTCTGGTTTTTTTCTCTTCTAGCCTCAGTGGAAAAAGCCTACTTGCATTCACTCTATCTATACTCATCAAAATCTTATATACCTCTATCAAATCTCTCCTCATTCTTCTACACTCCAGGGAATAAATACTACTTCTTGTACCCAAAGTATTTATATGACTGGTCCTGTTAAATTTCTGATCTGTGATTGGGGGCTTGAGGGGGTGAGATGGGGGATTCAGTATTTGCATTGCTATGTAATGTCAAGGCAAAATGGTAGGTACCTGCCACGTGTGAATGTTATGTATCCTCAGTTATCAGCCCAGGTCTTAATGTTGTGAGGGTCTTGTCGTATATTGGTTTGAACAGTTTCAGAATCTGAGAAGTTATGAATGGTACTGAACGTTGTGCAATCAGTGAAATCACCACTTTTGATCTTATGATATTGGAAAAATCATTGATGAAATCACTGAAGATGGCTGGGCCTTGGCAATGGCCTTGTGGAACTCCTGCAGTAATATCTTGGGACTGAAATAAATAATTAACATCCACAACCATCTTTTTTGTGCTAGGTATGATTTCAAACAATCAATTGTATATTATTTCCCTGCACCCAATTCCCATTGACTTCTATTTTTGCTTCCTGAAGCCAAGTTTGATCAAAAGCTGCCTTGATATTGAGTTTAGGTTTTTTAATTCATTTGTGGGACATGAGCCTCACTGGCTGGCCAGCATTTATTGCACATCCCTAATTAATTGTCCTTGAGAGGTTAGTGATGAGCTGCTTTCTTGAAACACTGCAGTCCATGGGCTGTGGTAGATCGATATAGCTATATTTGGACCAAGACTGCAATGAGAGCAGGAGCGGGCCTGGCTGAACCCAGTAATCACTGTCAGCAGGTTACTGGTGTGTAAGCACAGAGTTGTCATCAACATTTTCCCTCACTTTCTTGATTGTAAGCAGAGTGAAGCCCTGGTAACTGTCTGGATTGGATTTCTATTTCATGCTCGGAAATGTTCCCATAATGCCAGGCACAGACTGGTTTTGTAGCTATATTGGACTGGCGTGTTTCAGGATGTGATTAATTTTGGAGTACAGATCTTCAGTGCTACTGCTAGGATATTGCCTTTGCTGTATCTAATTCTGAATTTGGTTATAAATGCTTCAGCCTTGCCCTTGGCACCAAATATGTTGGGCCCACCCATCATTGAGCATGGGAATTAAGGTAGAAACTCCTCCTCCTCCTCTTGGTTGTTTTAATTGGCCACTCACAACTGGATGGAGCAGGTTGTCAGAGCTTTTATCTGATTGTGGGATTGCTTAGTGCTATCGCACACACTACTGCTGTTAAGTATGCATGCATTCCTTTGTTTTCAATGTGCTGAAGCTACAATGTTATGAGAATGCTATAATAGAAAATGGTATTCAATGCATATTAATTTAGTCATACATGACCCTAGAATATGTCATGTATATCTTGTAAAATACTATCAAAGTTACTATGGAAAAATTAATAAGGACATTATCTGGACCAATTTACTATAACTTGGTTGTTTTTATTTTGCACGAGAGTGGTTTTTAAACTTGTGCCAATGCCAGTGTTGCTTTTGTTCATTTATGCTTATTAAATTTGTTTAGCTGTTTTTAGCCTCAGTCTAAGATTACTGAAATATGCCTTTTCAGCCTATAGGTAGTGATATAACCATGATGATGATTCTGTGACGGACTACAAATTAACTAACTAGGCATAAGGAATGTAACAACACTTTGCTGGTCATTAGAGCAAGGGCTGACCTATGGGAGTTTTGTAAGATGCATCAATGTATTGAGGTGAGAAATTGCAGAATTATTGGGCCCTGTGTGTAGCAAAGCTTCCTCTATTGTAAATGAACCAGTATGCACTTGGTATTTAAATTTTATTGAAGTAATTTTAGCCTAACCTGCTTCATGGAAAAGTAATAGATCTAAAATGAGTAATCGATCCAATTGTGTCTTTCCAGGCAGATATTGTAAAGATTACTATCCCAGAGTTGAATTTAATCCCTGTACGTACACGTGCAAAAAGAGAACAGATTATGAAACATATTCTGTGCTAGTATTCAGTCGCTTTTCATATTTCATCTGTCTTTGTTCTCCTTGAACACATGAAGTCTTGCGTGATACATTTGTAACTACCAAACTTTAGCCCAATTGTGACAGGAGTGACAGAGTCCAAATGTTCCACACTAGTACTGAGACAAAAGATCAGATTAGGTATTATAGTCCATCAGCTCATGCAACAAAAAGGAACGTTAGATTACACTAGGCAAAAAATAAAGCAGTGAACTTATGAGTAATAGCCCGGAGAACCAACGAAGTGGTAAATCCAAATGAAGTCTGTGGAGACCAATTAAACACAGGATAAACCATCCCTTGGACAGTTCAACGAAGAAATGATTTCAAGGTGCATTCATTTAGCAGCAGCCAAACTGCAGAGTAAAAATGAGAGCCATCAACAATTATAGTTGCTACGTATTGAGTGTTAACTAGTTTAGGAAGCTGAATAAAATAGTTCAGGGTAATTTCATCTTGGCAGCCATCTGGTCAGTTGCTGCATTAAGAGGCAACAATTCAGCTAACAGGTGCTGAGGGCTCACCAAGTAAGCACATTGAAATTAACTTAGCAGCTTGGAATTATCTGTGTGGATGAATGTATTGGTATCAGCTTAAATTGGTAATTAAGCAAAATATAAGAGCAGCAGCAACTTCCATATGAAGTGGAATGGACAGGATTGATTCTCTGCTTAAAGAACTGCAGCTTATTTTAGCCACAGAAAGGAACATTTTTATTACATTCCATTTAACAGCAGGAAGAAATGGAGAGAGAGGTTTTATAAATGACCTTGCTTTCAGCAGTATTAGTTACAAATGTGAGGGACTTTTTCCAATGGCAGTAGCCTTGAGAATGCAATAGAATCTTCAAATGTAAGTAAAATACTTGTGGAAATGATAACTAAAACCTAGTTAGATTCAGATTGAAAACAGAGCTTAACACTGGCAAAAATTGTAATAACCGTTAAACTTCAGGCTCTTTTCATCTTCTGCCTTGTGAATCTTACAGATATGTAACACTGATTTAGTCTAATTTGTTGCACAATGAAGAGAATTACAGGAAAGTAGGTCCAGTGCTAAGCGGCCATCATTCTCTGTTGCAAGGTTATTTGATGTCTCATCATGTTAAACCATTCAGCTATTTACATATTTCCACGATAGAGACCTAACCACTTGCTATATTCATGCTAATTTCTCTCAGATGCTCTTTACACACAGTCTTTCCAGTTTCCAAGCTGGTGTTGAGACTACTTAAACAGGTTGAATCAGTAGCATGAGCTCTCAGACACTGCCCCTTCATCATGAGTGCAGGATTTGCTTCACAAACAGGGTATATATAATCACAAACCAAATTACAATAAGAGTTGGAACATGAGTCTTTACCAGCAATCAAGTCTTTAGAGTGCAGACAACATGTGGAGAGGGCTAAGCACGTGTTAAAGAGGTGTGAATTGCCTCCAGCCAGGACAGTTAGTGAGATTTTGCAAGCCCCGGCAAGTCATGGGGGTTACAGATAGAACAAAGAGCAACACAGCACGGGAAACAGGCCTTTCGGCCCAACGAGCCCACGCTGCCGTCCTGATGTCTTAATGACATATCCTTGACTTTAGGCTATGTCTATTGTTGAAGATTCCCATATAGGGACCAATATAGGGACAATTTGTTACCCAACACCTAAGAGCACATTTTTGGGATGTGGGAGGAAACCAGAACACCCGGAGGAAACCCACGCAACCACAGGGAGAACGCGCAAACTCCCGCAGACACAGGCCCATGTGTCAGCACAGCAACAGCGATAGTCTCTGAGCTGTCATGTTGCCCATCAGATGGTCCAGTTTAAGCATACACTGACGACGTGAAGCACTAGGCAACTCCTGAAGCAACCTCCAAGAGCAGCTCTTGCATGACATGCCGCATGCATGCTCCTTGTTGGTCAACAAGGTGGACCGAATTGCCTGCGGAAACAAATAAGACTTAATTAAACATGCTAAAAAAAAACTAAGACATTCCCGAGACGAAACTAAAAGATAGTCTACTACTATTTGGTCTCCCGATATTCAAACAGTCCTGCTATATCCCTCTATCTGCAGACCGCTCATGTGGCTGTCCAAGAGACCCTTAAACAACCCTAGCGTGCCTGCTCCCACCACCTTACTCGGCAGTGCATTCCCAGCCCCACTACCCTTTGTGTGAAAAACTGGCCTCTAATATTCGTCTTATACATAGCCCCCCCTCACCCTGAGGCCGTGACCCCTCGTTCTATCCATTTCTAATGGTGGAAAAAGCTTACCACCATTTACTCTATCTATACCCCTCATAATCTTATATACCTCTACAAGATCCCCTCTCAGCCGGCGTCTTTCAAGGGAAAACAACCCCAGTGTTTTCAATCTTTGCTCGTAAGACAGCCCTTCCATACCGGGCAGCATCCTGGTAAATCTCCTCTACATCCTTCCTGTAGTTCGGCGACCAGAACTGGATGCAGTACTCCAGATGAGGCCTAACCAACGTTCTATATACCTGCAACATCAGACTCCTACTCTTGTATCCTATACCCCTTCCTATGAAGGCTAACATACCATACGCGATAGTGTGACAAGAATTCAAGATCCTAGCTGAGGCCATTCTGATGTGTGGAGAACTTGGCTATCAGTTTCTGCTCAGTGATTCTTCATTATCGTGAGTAGTGAAAGCTACCTTGGAGAATGCTTACCCGAAGATCAGAGGCTGAATGCTCATCACTGTATTTGTGTGTTCCCCGACAAAGGGAACACGCCTGCCTGGTGATTGTCAAGCATACATTCATCCATTGTTGTAGCGCCTGTATAGACTCCCCAGTATACCATATCTCAGGATATCCTTTCCTGCAGCATGTCTGGTAGACAATGTTGGCCAAGTTACAAGCATATGTACTGTGTATCTAGTGGATGATGTTCTTATGAGAAGATGGCATCCATGTCAATGATCTGGCACATCTTGCAGAGGTTACTGTGGCAGTGTTGTGGTGTTTACTGTTCCCCTGAAGGCCAGATAGTTTGCTATGTACAATGCTCAATTTGAGATTGCACTGTTGTTTGAAGGCAAGTAATGGAAATATGGGGATGGCTTTGGCAAGATGCTAGTGTTCGTTGATGACATCTTCTCCAGAGCCTTTACTATGTCATAGTACTGGAAGTACAAAGAAGTACTGGACGATGAGCAGCACTCAGCCTGCTGTGTCCTGTGTTTGTCTCTTAAGGAGGTTGGTGCAGTTTTTCACCATGGTATGTTGGAACCGTCAACTGATGAGGTGAGTACCTTATCCTGGTCTTATGAGGGCTTCTAGCAGTGTCTTGGTATTTGTTGCGATTCTCCTCATCTGAGCAGATCCTATGTATACAGAAGTCTTGTCCAAAGGAATGACTTCTTTAACATCTGAGAAGTGGAGGATCATGGCGTTATCTGTGGGCTTGCAGTACAGTGAAGTACTAAGGTGACTGTCCTTGATGGAAACATGTGTTCAAGAATGCAACCGATTCTGGAGAGTAGTCCGTGGTGAGAATGATAGTGGCATGGAATTTGTTGATATCATGTGGTTGTTCCAGTGATTATTTGCCACGTGTCCAAAGGAAGAAAATGTCAATGTATCTAGTGTACAGCGTTGGTTGACAGTCCTGTGCAGTGAAGTAGTTTTGTTTGAACTTGTGCCTGAAGATGTTGGCAAATTGAGGTGTGAATTTGGTCCCCATGGCTGTTCCATGTGTCTGGATGAAGAACTAGTTGTTGAAGGTGAAGACATTGTGGTTCAGGATGAAGCAGATGAGTTGTAGAATTGCATCTGGAGATTGGCAGTTGTTAGCATGGAGCAGTGAGACAATTGTAGCAATGCCATTGTTGTGGGGAATGCTGGTGTAGAGTGCCAAGACATCCATTGTGTCGGAGTGTTCCTGGTTCAACTGCTCCATGGGTGCTGAGTTTCTGTAGTGTCACGACAAAAGCTGTTGGTTCCTTGTACAATGGGTTTCAGAATGCCCTCGACCTAGCGAGAGAGATTTTCGCATAGGATCCCATTGCCTGATATGATGGGATGGCTGGGTGTGTTGGCCTTGTATCTTTGGGAGGAAGTAGAGATCTCTAAAATGAAGAGAAAGTAGGATGACAGCATGGAGGATGCTCTGAAGATCCTGATCAATCTTAAGTTGAACCTTTGGTCGGATCTGCAGGTAACTGTAATGTTCCTCATTGTTCACTTGTCGGTACACTTCTTTGCAGTAATCTGTTTTGTTCGGTATGACAGTGACCCCTCCATTGTCTGCTGGTTTGATGACAATGTTGCAGTTGATCCAGTGCGCAGATGATATTGCATTGTACTTGGGTGACATTCAGGACTGCCTTGAGTGCAGCAGACGAATTTGATGTTGACACATCTCCTGACGGCTTGGGCATACATGTTGAGTCGAGGACAGTGCCCTTTTGGAGGAGTCAATTAGACTCTTTCCTCTTCAGTCACTGCACTGCGAATTTGGTTCACTGATTTGCTTTTGGCTCTTGTGGTTTGTGAAAAAACTCCCAGAGCTCACTCGCCTAATGAATTCCTGTGTCCCTGCTGTGAGACTGATGGGAACCATTTTGGTGAACATCTGTATCTGAGCAAATCCTATGTATAAAGAGAATCACAACAGACACAAAGATGCCCTTGCAAGAACAGGATATGGCGTTCAACTCATCGATTGATACTTTCAAAGTGCCATAGTGAAAAACTACACAGACTTCCCCAGAAGACAAACATGGGACACGGCGGACAGAGTATCCCTTGTCATTCCAGTACTTCCTAGACCAGAAAAGCTACGATATCTTCTTTGGAGCCTTCAACGTGTCATTGATGAAGACTAACATCTTGCGAAGGCCATCTCCATACCACATCCCACAACTTGCCTGGGTTTGCAAAATCTCTAACTGTCCTGGCTGGAGACAATTCATATCTCTTTAACCTGTGCTTAACCCTCTCTCCACTCTCATTGTCTGCACCTGTAAAGACTTGATTACCTGTTAAAACTTGCATTCCAACCATTACCTTATAATTGAGTCTGTATCTTTTCATATGCCCTGTTTGTGAAACAAATCCTGCACTCGTCTGATGAAGAGGCAGTGCTCCAAAAAGCTCATGCTACCAAATAAATCAGTTGGACTTTAAGTCATCTCACAACACCAGGTTACTGTGTTTACCTCAGTCCAATGCCAGCATCTCCACATGGTTTCCAGTCCCATATTAATCCTTGACAGAATACTTGATTAAGGAGTTAAAGAGATGTTGTACAAAATATTTCCAGTCTACTACTATTCCAAGTTTGACTTTACAAATTCAGATGGTCTGAAGGCTTTACAACTCTTACAGATTGCATTCTGTTCCCATTCAAAGAAGTGATAGGCTCAGGTGCATTGGGTGGTCTTTGTTGCTTTGGACTTGAAATTGTAGTACTTGATGTTTCAAATTCTTAGGTTTCAATATCTGGTTCATTTCTTGCATGCTTTTGTGCAATGTTTTTCTTTGTCGACACTCCATCATTGACTGGATACCATGGCTTTATCCGGTTGCTCCATTTATTCAGAGGGTAGACTTAGGTTTTCTTTCTAGAAATTTGATGTTTCAAAAATAATGGAACCTTCATTTCTACCCATTTCATGTTTTTAGTTGAATATTTTGTTCACTCTCTTATTTTCCAGTTCCTTTTCAAACCTATGAATCTTTTTCATTCAGCTCAACTAGTAGTCTTTGTTTCAAAGTTATCTGCAGAAGCATTAACTTCATGTGCGCAGTTTCTTTTGGAATCTTTCTTCTATGACCATTGACTGCTCCTTTGATTCAATCCATTTTCTTCTACTTAAAATTATCCTTACCCGAGTCTATACTTGCTCTTTCTTACTGTGCATTCATCTTTCATTTTGCAATTTGACCTCTGTATACTTCCTCAACACTTTTCGTACATAGCATTAACAAACTTACTTTCCACTTTGACATTTTCAAAGATATGTATTTTTCCAAGTTTTCTTCAGCTGTGCAGTTTTTCCTGTGCTTCCTCCAAGCGTATTGAACATCACTGAGTCTCCGTCCACTGGTTCTTAAGTTACTTCCCTGAAATACTGTTTGAAGCACTGAAGTAAGTACCTTATCTGCCTGTTGTACTTTCGATTGAGTTCTTCCAATGCAACATTGGATATGAACATTTTCCTATGGAATAAGTTCACCTTTTTCTTTGCAGCTTTTATTGACTTCCTTCATTCAGTGTTACATCAACTCAAATTAGATCGAGTTGTTTTAATTTACAATCCATGGATGTCTTTTAGAACAGGGCATACAAGCCTTTTTTACATCACGTGACAGTCAAATGTATTTCAGATTTCCAACATCCACTGCATTTTGCTTGTTTAATTCAATGCCACTTTTCCTGAAGTGCCTATCTTTGAAGTCCTGCTCTTCTCTCAGACAGAATTTCAATTTGTCACTTTCCATTCTCCTCTTGGTATTTGATAAGGTGTATCTGCTACTTTACCTTTATGCCTTTATTTATGCCTTAAACCTTCTTTGGTTTTTAATACTCCCTTTGTTTTGTTTCTGTGACCTCTTTGTCAATCCCTGTTGAAATCCCACCTTGTTCACCACCACCTTTTTTTTTAGATGATTACCAACCACGTCCTCCATTTAGGCACACTTCACTGAGATCAGACTGTATTATCATTTGACTTTACATCACAATGTGGGCAGTAAAATTCAGTCAATCTCACATTAACCTTCGTGAACCAGAACACCCTTGTATTAATGATCAATATCATTCTCTTTCCATGGATAGTTCTTCAGTATGATAAATAAACTACTATAATATAGTCCTGGATGTTGCTGTACCATTTGAAAAAAATGATTTTCAACATGCATGTACTATTACGAGTAAAATAATTTGCTGCAGCTTTGAAGATCAGATGCCTTAGTATTTAATACAAATGATGCTCTGGTAGAGGTGCATATGAACTTTAGTAACAAAAGGAGTATAAACATCAAAACTACTGGGTAAATCACAGTCACGTTTTACTTATCTATGACTACATGATACAAAAAAAATTGTCAAATTAAGTATGTCAAAGGAACTGAATTATCAATACATGGTTAGTAATTTATAAATTTCAAGTCCAAATTAGGTGCCAGATGTCATGTGAATTTTTGCAGATTGATGTCTGTCTGTATTCTAATTGATAAATTAGGTTCTTAATTTCTGCATTAACCAAGACTCACTCCAGTTATTTGGTTGGGGCTCATTTGGAAAAAAAACCACAAACTGATATATCTCCAGTATTCATAGGCTACTTTAGTCAGCACATTTATACTTTGCAGATTATAAAAACTCATCCATTCACAAGAAAATAAATAAAAAGCTGACTTTATTTACCATACCATCTCCCAAATTATATCAAAAATATCAAAAGACATTTCAGTAGTCACTAGCTCTATTTGTAAAAAAAACCTCTAAAATGTCATTTTAACATAAATTTACAGGCGTTTGCTACTTGGTCTGTTTTACATACAATTAAGAAATGACTTTTTCATAAACTTTCCACAATTTCTATCTTAATCTTGAGCCAATTTGAACGAGAAAATAAGTATAAAAATCATGCTATTTTCATTGTAATAATTAGTTAGAAAATGTATCAGAATGCACATAAATGGCAGTAGTTATTGATGGTTGTAATATGAAATTTCAAAAAGGTTGCTATTAACAATGAAGCATTAGATTAAAAAGGCAACATACCATACTGTACAAGACTCAACCCACTATGACAACAGAGTTTAGTATAATTGTGGGCCAACTTATAAAAGCATTTTTTAGGGCTCAGATAATTTATATTCTTTAAAATAAAAATGTAGTTCAGTACAAGATGATCTCATATCAGCAACTATTTTGTTTACATTTTTACTGAACAATTTTCCACAGGTTTTATAGACCAAGTTTATAATACATTATAGAATATTAGTTAATTTACAAAATAATGGACTCCAAGCATTGAATTAAGAACTGCAAAGATGATCAGCTGAGTAAAAATAACACTATTTTCTTTCTAGTAATAAAATTTAACATCTGAGCTTCCATTATGTAAAATGGTCATGTCAAAGGTCCGTTGTTTTATTCTCAAGCGCAGCTGCTATTTGCTGCAGTCGGACAGAGAGCTGCATCTTTTGTGCTGCTTGGTCTTCTTCTAAGGCTTTTATGATCTGTAAAGCCAAGGAGTATTGTAATATTAATACTGAAATTAAACTACAAGTTGAAATAGCACGTTATACTATATTGTAGCACTGACAACCCCACACTTGTGTTTATTAGATTCATTTTTCTTAGATTTAATAGTGTAAAAAGATGAATATGAAAACAAATGTAACTTGAGTGAAACTGTAACAAGCATCAGTGATCTTTCAAATATTTACAATTGTTATATTTTGCAGTTAAACCAGGTTTATATATTTGTCAATGAAAGTAAATTAAAACATAGATGGCATTAGTTTAAAATTTCACAAATTGATATAGGGTCGAGCATGTACAATAACTAAAATATAAGTATCATTATTAAAACAAAAACTCACCTCGTCGTAGTACCTATTTGTGTATTGATATAACTGATGCAATGCTATCATAGTATTCAGTTTGTCTGTATGAGCCTGGAAAATAACCAAACAGCAAACATTACACATCTCAAAGCACAGATAAGTCATAGCACCAACAACATTTTTCCTTTTGTGTTTGTTTACAAAATTATATTTGTTTTAAGATCCACAACTAAGTCCCTGTTGATTTCACAGGGATTTAGATGTATAAACTGCAATGGCTACACTTCCCTTCCCCCTGCACTATCACCTCAAGTTCCCATGGGAAACACTAGGCTTCCCCCATCCCCATATCTTAGCAACAGCATCTGGAGAAAAAAAATCAGTTTCTCACATGCTAACAATATCTAGCAATGCCTGTACCTCCAAGCAACTGAAACTCTCATCCATGCCTTTGTCACTTACAAATGCAACACGACCAACATTCTGCTCATTTTCCTCCAGACGACTGCACATATTTTGTCTTGCATTAAATCCTACTTGGCCAACACTCTCAACTTACTGATTGCAGGTCCAGATTTAATACCATTAACTTTGCTGAGAAAGACCTTCATATCCTTGCCAAATGCTCTTTATAATTGCATCCATCCCTAAATCCTTTCCTGAATGCTTTGTTCCTCTCAATCCAACATTTCTGTGTATTCTTCTCTCACTGGAAGAAGTGGTTAGCCAGTGCATTCCTCTTCTTTGGATCTTCCTTCCGAAGTCTCTCTATCTTTTCCCCTATTTTTAAAATGTTAAGTAGACCTACTTCATCATCTGTACCTATGCTTACACCTGAGCTCCCTTTTCAATGCTTCTTTTCCTTACACAATGTGCATCCCTACTTCAGAGTAAGACCTGTTATTCAAAATAATATGAAGTGACAGCAATTGGATGCACCATTCACAATCTTGTTTGTTCTGTTGGTTTTTATATTTTAAATTATTTTGATAAGCTGCATATTTTATGTATTTTAGTTGACATTTGGATACATATGTTTAATCCAAATAAAAGTTGTCAGTTATTTTGAACAGAATTTATTAAACCTATAGAAGGGGCATTTGGACAAATACACAAATAGAATGGGAACAGATATAGTTCCCAGAAGGATAAGGGGTTTTAGTTAAATCGGGCAGCATGGTTGGTGCAGGAGGGCGGAGGGGCCTGTTCCTGTACTGTAATTTTCTTAAAGAATTATTGAAAATCCAGGCAAATCACAGTAGAAAAAGTACCATTGCTACTACCAGAAATTTTCTGGGTCTACATCCAGAACATTGTCAGATTATGCAGGTTTCTTGAGAAGGTGAGAGGGCATGGGATCCAAGGGCTTTGGCCTTGTGGATCCAGAACTGGCTTGCCGGCAGAAGGCAGAGTGTGGTTGTGGATGGGTCTTTTTCTGCATGGAGGTCGGTCACCAGTGTCCTCTCATAGTGACCATGGTCGGCCCCAGGGATCGTTTCTGGGACCCCTGCTGTTTGTCATTTTCATAAATGATCTGGATGAGGAAGTGGAGGGATGGGTTAGTAAGTTCGCCGACGATACAAAAGTCGGTGGTGTTGTGAATGGTCTGGAGGGATGTCAAAAGTTGCAGCGGGACATAGACAGGATGCAAGACTGGGCGGAGAAGTGGCATATGGACTTCTACGTGAATAAATGTGTAGTGGTCCATTTTGGCAGGAATAATGGGATGAAGGAGTACAATATCAAGGGTAGGAGTCTTACTGTGTTGAAGAGCAGAAGGATCTTGGGGTCCGGGCCCATAGGACTCTTAAATTGGTCTCGCAGGTGGAGGAAGTGGTCAAGAAGGCGTATGGTATACTGGCCTTCATTAATTGAGGGATTGAGTTTAGGAGTCAGGAGGTAATGATGCACCTTCATAAGACCGTTGTCAGACCCCACTTGGAGTACTGTGCACAGTTCTGGTCGCCTCACTATGGGAAGGATGTGGAAGCTATTGAAAGAGTGCAGAGGAGATTTACAAGGATGCTGCCTGGATTGGGATGCATGCCTTATGAAGATAAGTTGAGGGAGCTGGGACTTCTTCCCTGGAGAGACGCAGGTTGAGAGGCGACCTGATAGAGGTTTATAAAATGTTGAGAGGAATAGATAGGGTGCATTCTCAGAGGCTATTTCCCCGGGCTGAAATGGTCACTATGAGAGGACACAGGTTTAAGGTGCAGGGAAGCAAATACAGAGGAGATGTTAGGGATAAGTTTTTCACTCAGAGGATGGTGAGTGAATGCAATCGGCTGCCATCGGTGGTGGTAGAGGCAAACTCGCTGGGGTCTTTTAAAAGACTTCTAGATGAGTATATGGGAACTAATGGGATAGGGGGTTATAGATAGGTCTGCAGCTTGGTAGGTATAGATGTGATCGGCACAACTCGTGGGCCGAAAGGCCTATTTGTGTTATAGAACATAGAACATTACAGCACAGAACAGGCCCTTCGGCCTTCGATGTTGCGCCGACCAATATAAAAAGCAATGCCCCTCCAAACTAAACCATTCCCTTCTCTTCCATATACTTATCAACTAACCTCTTAAACGCCACCAAACTTGGCGCATCTACAACTGCTGCAGGCAGGGCATTCCACTCCCGAACCACCCTTTGGGTAAAGAACCTACCTCTGATATCCGTCCTATAACTATCACCCCTTAATTTAAAGCTGTGTCCCCTCGTGCTAGCTTTCTCCATCCTAGGAAAAAGGCTATCACTGCCCACCCTATCTAAACCTCTAATCATCTTATATGTTTCGATAAGGTCCCCTCTTAGCCGCCTCCTTTCTAACGAAAACAACCTCAAATCCCTCAGCCTCTCTTCATAAGACCTGCCCTCCATACCAGGCAACATCCTGGTAAACCTCCTCTGTACCCTCTCCAATGCCTCCACATCTTTCTTATAATGTGGGGACCAGAACTGCACACAATACTCCAAGTGCGGCCGCACTAGAGTTTTGTACAGTTGCAACATGACGTTGCGGCTCCGAAATTCAATCCCCCTACCAATAAAAGCTAAGACTCCATATGCCTTCTTAACAACCTTCTCGACTTGACTGCCTACTTTCAGGGATCTATGCACATACACACCAAGATCCCTCTGTTCATCAAGACTACTAAGAATCCTACCATTAGCCCTATACTCTACACATTTATTATTTCTGCCATAGTGCATTACCTCACACTTTTCCACATTAAACTCCATTTGCCACCTCTCGGCCCAGCTCTGCAACTTGTCCAAGTCTCTCTGCAAACTATAACACCCCTCTTCACTATCTACCACTCCACCGACTTTAGTGTCATCTGCAAATTTACTAATCCATCCTTCAATACCCTCATCCAGATCATTTATAAAAATTACAAACAGCAGGGGCCCCAAAACAGACCCCTGAGGTACACCACTTGTCACCGAACTCCACGATGAATATCTCCCATCAACCACCACCCTCTGTCTTCTATCTGCTAGCCAATTCCTAACCCAATTAGCTAAATCACCCTCTATCCCATACATCTGCATTTTCTGCAGAAGTCTTCCATGGGCCACCTTATCAAACGCCTTACTAAAGTCCATATATACCACATCAACCGCCTTACCCCCATCCACCTCTTTGGTCACTTTTTCAAAAAACTCAATAAGGTTAGTAAGGCACGACCTACCCTTCACAAAACCATGCTGACTATCCCCAATCAATTCATTTCTCTCTAAATAACTATAAATCCTATCCCTAATAATTCTCCAATACTTTGCCCACAACAGAAGTAAGACTCATTGGCCTATAATTCCCTGGAAAGTCTCTCTTCCCCTTCTTGAACAATGGGACCACATTTGCTATCCTCCAGTCCTCCGGAACCACACCTGTAACCAACGACGACCTGAAGATCAGGGCCAGAGGCTCTATGTAGTGTTCTATGTTTCTTTAGAAATGTGTTATGGCAAACTTCCTTACCCACCTATGATGTGCTTTGCATTCATTTATTTAAGTGATCCAGTACACATCTGCCTCAGGAAATCTCTGCTAATATTTTCAGCAATTCATAGTATGGATTATACATCACCCAACCTCAAGAGAAAATCAAAAAAAAGATAATACTTACCCTTGAGATCTCAGCTAAGTGTGTGTTCATATCTTGATCACTAACTTGCACCATCTGACGAATACCTTTGTAATAGCTGTTAAACAGAGGGAAAAAAAAACAATCAACTAATATGTAGGATTCACAGTAGGATCCAACTACAATGCTAGACTATCCCAGAGCAAGGCAAGAATGTGTCAGTTTGGAACATCAGCTGGACTTTTTCAGCTATTCAGACTGACAGGATCTTCCAGTCTTGCTGATAGCACACCCTGGGATTTCTCTGCAGCGAGGGATGAATTCAACAGGAAACCCCATTGATAACGATGGCACCAGAAAATCTCAGTACCACGCAATGGTAAACCATCTCTGCCAGTGCTAAACACATAGCAGGTCATGCAGAACATACTATCCCTAGTTTTGGGTACAAGTTCTCTTCCATTTCAGCAGCCTGGCACCAGCAATTTTCTTGACATCAATAAGTCTCAACTATCCAAATGAAAGCCACCAACATTTCCCAAATCCTCAAAGCACATAGTTTGCACAGTGCTCTCATTACATAGTGGCTATTGGCACAGTTAATACATTCACTCAGCTGCAGCGTAACAACACTGGACAATGGCTTCAGAAAATGTAAGGATTTTTTATTTGAAGGGAAAATTATTTATGGTATTGCAATAGGAATTAATTGCAAAGTCCATAAAGGCTTAACATTTACTTTATCCATGAATTTGGGGATCAAGCTTTTTCTTTGTGTGATGAGGGACTACTACTGAAATTGAACTGCAAATATATTTATGTTCTGAAATTTGTTTGCCTTTGGAAGATTTTTGTGATTTCCCTACATCTCTCATTAGCTTTTGCAGTATTTAAAATATCACACTTGGTTAGGAAGATCACAACTAACCAGTCAGGAAAAGTGAACCTTTTCCCAAGAACAAAGTGAATCTAAATTTCAAGTTCAACTGCAGAATGGGAACTTTAGACAATCCAGTTTCTTGTGACAATTCAGTATATGCAGTTTCTGAATGTTTGAAAGTAAAATGGTTTGAAGCTTATAGTTAAACATATTGAAGCTTGTCAAAATAATTGCTGAAATCCTCTGACTTTGTCCACTGATGGGATTCTCCAATACCACTGCAGGAAATGGAGTTTTGACTCAACACCAAATTTTCCACTCTCGCTGGCAGCGGAGGGGTATGGATCAGATCAAAGAATCCTGCCCAGTGTTTTATTCCCCTAACTTACTCTTCCACCATTTTCTTGTACGTGAAAATGTCTCTTGCATAAAGTAGCTTGTTGCTTGGAGAATCCTAAAAAAATTACACACACATTTTAAATGAATAGATGCAATAAATTTATCACAATCATAGATAAGTATGTACATAGAAGTAAATTTAGAATAGTTTTATGTAGTAGAATTAAATTTCAGATATGTATTTATGAGTAATTATTTTAAAAATCAGGGGAAAACAGCTTCACCTTTACCCAGCACTTATGTAGTGAAGGTTTTCCAATTGTTTAAGATTTTCATTTTTTGCTTTTGAGATACTTACTCTGCTTAACTTGTGCTCAGTCTTTGTACAAGCATCCATGAGGGTCTGTGCAATGACTGATAAGGATGCATCCACTACTTCATTAACTTTCACATCAAATATGAAATGTGGATTTTTCAATATGTTTACCCAGAACCTTAATGGCAAACTGGAAAAAAAAAGATCTTTTAATTATTTGATAAAAAAGTTCATGGACATTCACGAGAATAACAACGATTCCAAAGTATTTTATACACTCATTTCCCCTTCCTCAGTTCAGTTCCACCTATGCCCCACACCTTTCATCATCAACCAGGAAGATCTCTGCCAACGTGGTTTTAAATATCAGATCATTTGCATTTTGTCACAATTCCGATGCATATTTTCTGTATGCAAGGATGATCAATGCTGGCCAATCCCAAAATAGCTAGTGTTAGCCATATAGGAATTCAGTAATATAGTCATTAGATTACTATAATGATTTCCGTGCAACTTTTTCTTACTCTTCATTTGGATGGGACCAGATATAAAAAGTTCATCACGTTCATCAACCCTCAAGTGCAAGTAACTAACCACTGCCTAGCTCATCAAGATTCAACTTGATATATTGGCCTCCAAAGAGAATCACATTAGGTAATCCACATGATCAACAAAAACAGATAAATCTCTCTCACTCAGGAAATCACTACAAACCCACTCCTAAGCCCATCATTATTACAATAAAAAAACTGGTCATTGTGTCTTTAAATTGTGAAATTGATTTGTGGTCATGAGTAAGTTAAAGTGCCATGCTACAGATATCTCAAAAGTAGCAACCACTTCCCAAAATATAAAGCCCATTCTATCAACTGTATAGATGTAATAAACAAATTTAGTTAGTTTTGATGGTTTAGCTGCAATCTGAATTTTTCAAATGGATCATCTCACCTACAGACTGTCTAAAAAGGTAAAAATACTGAAACATAACAATCAAGATCAGTGATTAAGAGACAGATGGTAGGCTCAGACCTTTCCCCAAGAAAGAGTGTGTGTTAGCAACTTCAAAATTAATTCTCTAATTCAAAAGCTGGGATGTATTTTTCAGATGATACTTCGCAATAAGCTGATAGGATGTAATGCAAGCAATCCAGTATTTTAACAGGACTATTTGTGGGCTTATATTTCAACATATGTTCCAATATTGGTTGGTAATGATTCCAAAGAGACAAATAAACAAAAGAGGAAAGTTCAGTTTGTCACTGAATTTGACACACCTCAAAACAGGCATTAAATAAAATTGTAAATATTAGGGTGTAGCTTTTTATTATTTCATGGGATGTGGGCATCATTGGCTTGGATAGCATCCATAATTGCCCTAAAGTGATGTTAAGTTGTTTTCTTGCACTGCTTCAGCCCACGTGGTATAGGAACCCCTGCAACGGTATCATAGAGGAAGTTCCAGGGCTTTGATCCAGCAACAGTAAAAAAAAAGGTTGATATAGTTCCAAATCAGGAAGGCGTGGTTTGCAGGGAAACACTTGGCTTGAGAATAATGATAGAGTGGCGGGGAGGTGTTAAACTGGGCCATGAAGTTACAGGTTATGGTTGAATACAATTCTACTGCTGGTGACAGATCACAGTGCCAAATGGATACCTGGTTGAGTTGTTAGATTTGTTCTGAATCTTTCATCTTGCACAGAAGTAATGCTACATAACACACTGGAGAGTATCCTCATTACGAAGGAAAGGGCTTCATATCCATGAGGACTATATGACAGTATTGGTAGGAGTGACTGTCACAGACAGATACATATGCAACAGATAGATTGGTGGGGATGAAGTGAAGTAAGTCTATCTTCCTTGTGGGTTTCCTTATCAGCTGCCTTGGGGGTCCAAATGAGCAGCTTTATCCTTTGCAATGTTACTGTATGCCTACTTGTGACACTGATACTACTACTTTCTATGATGATGCTTAATGATCCATCAAGTTATATCCCTTTGTGACTTTTAGTTTTCAAACACCC
Organism: Sphyrna mokarran; assembly: GCA_024679065.1. NCBI lineage: Eukaryota > Metazoa > Chordata > Chondrichthyes > Carcharhiniformes > Carcharhinidae > Sphyrna > Sphyrna mokarran. The sequence goes on from JAGIQG010000019.1 coordinate 31,612,499, forward strand.
AAGTGTTAAACATCTTGCTGCATTCAGAATGAGGCATAGAGGATTGCATAGTAAGCAATCAGCTCAATTGATCCCATGTTTTCATCAATGAGCAAAATTCAGGCAGAATCCAGAAGGTTGTGCAGTCTTTTATACCTGATTTTCCTGTGTGCATTCAACCTAGCCAGTGTTTATCCCAATGGGAAACAGGACACAAGCACACTTGGAAAAAAAATAAAAACATAGCGAATTAGTGATCAGGATTTCAATTTTCTTACCTGTTGGTTTTCCAGATGTGAATGGTTTCTTCATCATTTATCTCATTCTTGCGTGCTTGTTCATCAAGGAAGTCAAAATAGTATTTCACAGCCGTTGGAACAATTTGATTTGTACCAAGAATATTTTGGAAGAAATTATCAACAAATTGTTGCAGTGTTCCCTGTTTTAGTCACATAAATAGATGTTAAAATATTTTCGTTGATAACAGGAACTATTTAATGTAATGAAAATAAACCACTTTGCACATTCAATTTCTTTGCTGCTACATGCAACAAACCTAAAAGTAACAGGATTGGCCACAATCTAATTCTCTTTTTAATTGCATTCAGAGTCCCTCGATGGCTCACTCAGTAGTGTACTTAGACAAACCAGGAAGGTTTGTTTCCTACAGCAGTCTTGTTAGTTACTAGCAGTTTAGAATGAAAGGTCAAACAGGCTGAGATTCCTGCTTCTCATGGCTACGCTATGAGTTTCTTTTGTTATACACTGTTTAAAAATTGGATTGGCTTTCTTGTAATGATGTTTAGTCAGTTAACCTTCCAAGAATCGCCATCAAGGTTTACACAGGAATAAATAGCCACTTGGGCAAGCATATGTTTAAAAAGAACAGTTTGCAAAAATGTATCCATCAAGATGTTAATCACTTTGGGGAAATAGGAGAAATATAAATAGTGCTTTTTCAGGTGCAGTATGTTAGAAGTTGGAAAACACAAACACTTGCAATTTCAACCATCATTTTACTAACTGTATTCTGAAAAATCAATGAAAGGTAACAACTGTAATTCCAAATGTTTTCTCATTTTTCTGCAATGCTTCAATTTTATATTATTTATTGTTAAATAGAAAAACATACATCACTAAAATAATTGAGTTGTTTGTGGGGTAAAGGAATTCCTCTGAAATACAGTTTTAGCTGTCAGGAGCTGTACGCCAAAGGCACTACTACATTATTAATGCTAATGGTAGCAACGTGGCAAGCTTACATGGCTGGTTTCCATGATAAATGTGACTACAGAAATATATTGTCAATATAAAACAGTGACAAAATGTGATAAAGTGCAACTTTCCAATTGCAACATTTGAAATATATGACAGATCATGAGTCTCAATTTGTTATTAATAAATAGGTAATGAAACATTGTTTTGAAGAAGGTCCAATAGAATTAGCAGCTCAAGTGCACTGCAAAATAAACTTTATGACACTCAAGATCCCATGAAGTATAATTATGTCACCCAAGATGGATATTTAGATATCTCTGATTTTAGTTACCATTTAAATCTCTTAGAATAGTCTCCAAACTAACAACCTGGACAGCTGAGCTTGCAGCACTGAGGAGAAGATAGACTAGCAAAGTTAGTCAGATTTTGTTGTTTAATTGTTCAACAGAAACAGTTTTGATAGCTATTCATTTCAAATAGAATCTATTAAATGCACATAAAATCTTACCTTTACAGACAATAGTCTTGTTAAGTATATTTCAGTGATAGCTTTTGTTCTCTCTTTTTCTTTCATGCTGCCTCGTTTCGATTTACTTTCATCTACTTCATCTGCTGGCCGGACTAAATGCCATCTTCTATCTTCTTCTAATAATCCACTTTCTAGAATGACCAAATTGAATAAAAGTATCATACTGTAGCACATTTACAAAGTTCCCTGCTTTAACATCTTCAGAAACTATTTTAAGTGAGATATACATTTTGGAAAAAATGACTTTAGCATCAGTGCAAAGCAAGTGATTTCACACCAACAGCTTGTTTTAAAAAGGTGTTCATTTTTTTTCAAATTTCAAGCCAGTGGAATAAGAAAACAGGCAGTACTGCTAATCACCATATTTATCAACAGGAAAATTTTAAAAAGATAGAATGCAACACTCTGTTTCTAAAGATGTTATTTATGAATTTGGACGTGCGAATTTTCTTTTTTTTAGAGGCAGAATTTTAAAAAGGTTGAGCATGGAAACATTCAAGAATCTTAAAGAAAGGCACAAAAACAGAAAATGCTGGAAAATCTCAGCAAGTCTGACAGTATCATCTGTGGTGAGAGAATAGATGTGCTTAACCCTCTCTCCACTCACATTGTCTGTGTTTTTGAGACTTGATTACCTGTTAAGACTCACATTCCAACCATTATTTTATAAATTGAGTTTGTGTCTTTATATGCCCTTTTTGTGAACAGAACTCATGCTCACCTGACAAAGGAGCAGCAAGCACTCCAAAAGCTAGTGGTAGCTTTCACTACCAAGTAAACCTGTTGGACTTTAACCTGATGTTGTGAGACTTCTTACTGCGAGAGAACAGAGCCAACGTTTTGAGTCAGGATGACCCTTCGTCAGAGCTGATACATATCCACAAATGCTGTCAGATCTGCTGAGATTTTGTAGCATTTTCTGTTTTTGTTTCAAATTCCAGCATCCACTGTATTTTGCCTTCATCATAAAGAAATACAGTTTAGCATTTGGAATAATTGGAGAATACATCAAATACCAATGTTGCGCATCAGAATCTTGGTATTAATTGGTATTTCACGCCGTATATGAAGGGCACTAGGAAAGAACCTTGTCTATTTCAAAGCTGGTTTCTCTTTCCAAGGTAATCAGTGAGAGGTTAGGGGAGTTCTTCCATTTTCACAACTTTAATCCTAGCTGACATCAGGCACAAACCGTCTAATATTCAGTACACCAATAATAGAAAAGCGACTAGGACAGCAATGTTGGAAAGGTTAGTATATTAATTTCACTTGAGATTAATGTTAAAGGAACAGAAATGGGCAGAGTATCCAAAATTATCCAAAACTAAGTTATGACCGTCAAGACACTGAGTGCCAAAACAACAATGTCCCATATTCAGCATTGATAACATTCACCCCAAAATAAAAAATGGTAACAAATTATTCTTAAGTACACAATATAAAGAAAAAAGTCAACATCTTGTTGGACTTTGAATCTTTGGTAGGTTAGCTTGGCACAAATCTAAATATTCTTTAGAAAACTTTACATCAAATTAGAATTTCTACTCAGATTCATGTTTCAGCATGAGCTCCAGAAATGGGAATACCATTTACACAAACACAACATTCTACTTTCTATTTGATAATACCAAGTGACAAATTGCTACTGACTTTCTCCGTGAATAATCTGCTGATGATCGTCTGGTTGCTGTGCGTGTGAAGATCTGACTAAAATGAGGGTGGAGAAATCCCGAACCTGAAAGAACAGCACAATTCAGTAAATATCCAGAGTAAATAATAAAAAGTTGGCCAAATAATTTAAAAAACCTCAGCAACTTAGCAAGTTTGATTGTACAACAGGTTGAAAATAGAGCATCAAGATATGAAGAAAGGAAGACAGGCCAAAAAAGCCATCAATATCATTTTTAGGTCGAAGTTCATAGGTTTATACCAGTGCCCTTTTGGTGGATTTGGGAGAAGATTGTTTTGTCCTCTATATTATGCTACTTAATCCCATGGCGTGCTGCTAAAGCCCCATCAGACATTACACCTGCTCATATATGGCTGAGTCTATACACAACATGCAAAAATCTAGTGTTGTCTTCCACACGGCTGTGTTTTTTGAATGCTGGACACCAACAACGTCATCAAACCCAAGTATACAATGTTCCTGCTTGGTCTAAAATAGCTGCTAGGGTTTTCTGCTGCAGCTAAACTGTGTAGCCTTATTTGAACAGAATTCCCTGACAAAGGCTGAGGAAGCACTCCTCTTGCGTTTATTTGACCCTATGGTTAGGAGGACCACTGTGGTCAAAGGTTTACATGTATCCTGGGTGAGGAAAGAGGAGTGCAGTGGGATTTGTAGGCAGTCTCAGCCAATCTCACCACCACCAGGAAAACAGATTACTTGAAGTTACTATTGCCCACTGTCTTTATGTGATACCATACTTGGTCAAATACCATGCACAATGCCAGGGGTTAGGATAGGGATTGAAATATATGTAATTAAAGGAATCGAAAAACACAAGCTTTATTTCACTGTGGATTTATTCGTATGCACTGTGTTACCATGAACCGCAGCTCACTGTCAAACAACTATTTATTTCCAATTTGTCAAACACAGCAGCAGTCTTCAGTTCTGTTTAACGGTACAGTAGAGAAGAGCAAAATATCTGAAGACTGCCAGGGCAACATCATGTTCCAGACTGTTCATTAGAGATGAAAAAAATAAGGTGTGATATGGACAATTCAAGCTGATCAACAGTTCTTAATTTGCACAGGGGGCAGGCAAGAAAACTGCACAGGGGAAGGGGTTCTGCAGTACTTTTGCCTCATGATTGCTTTCCAGCCGAAGCAAATACGAATGAACGCAGGATAGCTTGCTCAGTCTTACAACTTTGAATAATCAATCACATCAAGCTGACTGGACTTTGATTTATTAAATTTAGCTTGACGCTCGTCATTATGTGAAAATAGGTTTGAAAAATTAACCTATTTTTACGATTATTTAAATTTACGATTTTGAACTCATGGTATATATCAAAACCAAATTACAACATGAGAGCAATAACTATTTCACCTACTGTAAAAATTTAAAAATAAAGTTTTTAACGTTAACATAGCTCTTACAAAAAAGTTCTTTAAATATTAAAGAGATTTTTTTTGCGTGACATTGGAATTCCAGCAGAGTACCATGGGTTGATATTTACACCATTATAAACTATAAGGAAGGGTCTATAATATAGGCCTCAAGACTTTCCCCCAAGTTATTAAGCTTAGGCTCATGTTTATTGCTGCTACCTGAGGATTCGTGAGAATTTTTCAGAAAATAGTTGCGAAAACTTTGCTTTGCAAAACACTTGATTAAATGGTGCAATCTGTACTCATGAATCATTGGTGCAAAAACATTGAATGTGATGGAGTGCTACACGAGTATTGCACTTCGCTTCCCCATAACATAAAACAATCGTTTCCACGTTCACTTAGCAAATTCAGTCACAGCAGATTTAACAGTTAATGATAAGTAACATGTATTTGACAGCTGGATAAATTTTATAATTGTATTTTATCTACTTGGCTAACAACATTTGATTTTTTTTAAAAATGAAAAATCACACTCTACAATGCAGAAATGGTGACCATGTACTACTCACATTATAGTGTTTTAATGTGTTTAAACGCCTCCATTTTCCTTCTCGTTCTGATGTGACATCTAGATCAGAAAGAATTTGACCAGTAGATCCTGGACGCCATTCTGTGGGCCGATTAAGAGAACAGAATTGACAGAATTAAACTGCTCTCAACAAACATTATGGCCTCAAGATCAACTGAGGAGCAGGATGAGGGGAGTCCTGGAGCAAAGAAATAAACAACCCAGACAAACAAGGCCAGGACATGAAGGGCACAGTGATCCTAACCATAGAATCATAAATAAAATTGTGTAGGTCCCACTTCACACCTGGCCAGAATCAGTACCTGGTTAGTCAGCAGGGATGGTATCTGACAGCAGAACATTGCAGTAGGGGGCATGTATGAAAATCTCTGGTACAGTTATTGGCTGGGGAGGAGTGAATATGGAGCAAGCATGTGCAAGTTTGGAGTGTTAGGGTGGGGGTGGGGGGCAGGCGCAGCAAAATGGGGAGCAGATGGTTGTTGACAGATCAGCAAGAAATGAAGGTTGGAAAATGAAATCATGAATGTGGGAGAAAGCTAGCAAAAGGGATGAGGAACAGGAAAATGATCTAGGCAGAGATGAGTCTGGTGGAGGAGGAGGGTGCAAGGAAGAGCAGTTAGTTAATGCAGTAACTTATGACTCACCAAGAACAACGCTATCTAGCTTAGGCCTTTGTGAAAAGGGAATATTTCTGTACACTTGGTCAAGGATTTTCTCTTTAACTTGAGTTATACTGTCACAGCTCAGAACCTTCACTGGCATAAATTCTCCAGCATCCTCTTGTACAGTTACATTCAAAGTCTGTCAAGAAAAATTAAAAAAAAATAAACATTTCCACAGAATTGCATAATCTGCTTTCTGCACAGATACCCTGTGTTATTCAATATTTAGTCCAGAAATTTTAATATTCCAGTTCTCCATATCCAATCCAGAAATTAGTCTGTCTCTCCATGGAATCAGGAAGATGGTACTCCGGTTTCCTCCCACAGTCCAAAGATGCGTAGGTTAGGTTGATTGGCCATGCTAAGAAATTGCCCCTTAGTGTCCAGGGATGTGTAGGTTAGAGGGATTAGTGGGTATAAAATGTAGGGATTTGGGGGTAGGGCCTGGGTGGGATTGTGTTCAGTGCAGACTCAATGAGCCAAAGGGCCTTTTTCTGCACTATGGGATTCTATGATTTCTGTGGCAGAGGGACAGCAACTCCAGCCACTGCAGTCAGAGGGAAAGGCTGTTTCTGTTTGCTCAGTAAGAATTTAGCAACACCAATTTTAAACCCAACCGATTTATTTGATAGTAAAGCTCGCAATTTTACTATCAAATAAATCGGTTGGATTTAAAATTGGTTGCTAAATTCTTACTGAGTTCTTACCACCCCAGTCCAATGCCAGCATAATTTACATCATCTCTGTTTGCTAGCAGAGACGGTGCAGGTGAGAATGTTCTCTGGTCGAACAGACATGACCTGCAGAAATTTAAGCACACAGGAAGATGCAACTTGGCATGGAAAGGGAAGGAGTCAACAGAGTGAGCTGTGCTATTGGAGGTCAGATCAGGATTTCTCAAGATTGAGGGGGAGGAACTTGGACAGTCACTGGACATTACAACTCAGTGAGATGGTCTAGTGAGCCCAATGGAAGCTAGGAGTAACTTTGGACTGTTCCTGCAAGACTGATCCAAGAGTCAGTCACTGGAAATTCATATCCCTTTTTAAGTATCTATGGGTGGTATAACAATATGATTTCGCAAATAATTTAGAATATAATCCCTTTTAAACTGGTTTTGATTCTCTTGCAACACTCCGCCTAATTCTGAAAAGATGATTCTTTGCTCGCTCAATTCATGGTTGGTTGACTTGACCTTTCTATTCAAATCAGAAATCAGAAAGAATGAACGCTGATAAAATTCTGGTGTTTCCAAAACAAATTCCAAAATGAAAACTTTTTAAATATAATTCTACCTTCAAGAGTATGAATTATAGTTGGTTGTTCCTTAGGACATTAATGAATTGCACCCATTGATTAAATGTGTTTATTTCTTTAGTTAATATTCGGAGCAAACCTAAATTTTAAATTCATGTTTGCGTTTGGTGAGTTAGTACAGCTAATGCTGAGCCAGTCAGACCCAAAAATTTCCAGAAAGATTTGGGCCCTTGCCAGTACAGAGTTAGCCACTCTCAACCAGAGACGTGGTTGGGAACTGAAGTCTGTGCATGCCAAAAATACACTGTAAATGAACCAGTCAGGCAAGGGGGTAGGGGGAGGGGGGTGAAAAAGCTGCTCATCTCTCATTTTATAAATCCCGTGGGATTGCAGACTTACCAGCGGGTGGTATTCCACGTCTTCTCCCAATAATCCAGTGTCATTTAGTGTGTACTTTGCCTTTTTCAATTCTGCATCAACTGGTCCTTTCTCTATCTGGTGCTTAAGCCCTTTGAATAGTCTATATAGTGGTTCACCAGCAGAATCCTGAATTTTACAAATGGAAATAAACCCTTCAGTCATTGATTGGGACAATATAAAAATGCAAACAGAACTGAGTTTACCAAAATATTTGGAGTTACCTTCAGAAACTGGTACAGGCAGATGGACATCCAATTGGAAAGCATTCGTTCCACAACAGTTTCACATCTAACAGAAAAAAAGTGACGAAATTCACATTCACTCCAAAACCAACTTCATAATCCTTTGTGTTCCATTACATCCAATCCTACATCATTATTCATAAAATTGCTGTAGTCGCAGTAAAACAAATTCATATAGATAACTTACAATGCAGGAGGAGGCCATTCAGCCCATTGCATCTGCACCGATTCTGATAGTCCAACCCAGGTTCACCTCCTGCCCCATCCCTGTAATTCCACATATTTACTCACTAATCCCCCTAACCTACAAATCTTGGGATACAAATGGTAAATTTATCATGGCTAGTCCACCTAGCCTGCATATCTTTGGACTGTGGGAGGAAAACAGAGGAAACCCTCTCTTGGGTTGGAAACCTGGAGGAAACCCAAACACGGGAAGAATGTGCGAACAGTTACCCAAGGTCAGAATCAAACCTGGGTCGCTGGTGCTGTGCAACAGCAGTGCTAACCACTGTACTACTGGGCCATATATTTTAATACAAGAAAGGACAGTACATGCTGTGAATCTGAAATAAAATTGCAATAATTAAATAAATAAATATCCCAAAAGGAAGTTAGTTAGTTAAGCATTTGTGATCCACTTAAAATGAAAGCAGGAGCATGGCAGGCAGCACAAATAAAAATATCAGAGAAATATTAATGATTAAAAACATGGTAAGTCTGCAGATCAAGACTGAAGGTAAACAAAAACTATTGACAAAGCATGGTGGAAACTACAATCCTGTAAAAAGATTTTAAAACAAAGGAATTTGGGTATTTATCACCTAAAGCTTGTGTGAGGTTAAATAAAAAGCTAACAAGGCATTTGATCTTTCTTGAACAGATTGGAAGTGAAAACTGAAGAGATGAATTTTTCATTGTGCAGAGCCTTGAGCAGATCCCTTCTGGAATATTCCAGTCAGCAATAAACCTCAAAAAAGATTTGGAGGGATAAAGTGCAGATTCACGTAAAATATATCATGAGTTTAAAGAATTACATTGAGGACAGATTGCCTAATTTTAACAATTCAGTTAAGGCTTTCCTTGTTTAATTATAGGTCTTACATACCTTCGGAGCATGAGCTTTGGGTTTTTAGCAACATATTGTTCCATGAGCTCGAGCAACAGCGTCCTCATGATGTCAGTGTAGTATTCCAGCTTTCCATGCAGAGCAATAGTCAGCAAAGATGCAAAGTAAACTTTCTCTCTTGCTGAGAAATCTCTCTGATTCTCGAGAGTGTGAATAAACTGTTTAAAAAATATGAAATTTGGTTGGTTTTTACCAAGAATGTAAAAAGACAGTACAAACCCTAAGAGACTAGATTCTGGTTTGCTAACTGAGACAGGTTTCAAATTTCATCAATCCTCACTGACAGAGAAGGAAAAACCAACCCATGCTGGAAGGATCAAAATGCTATTTCATATCTTCTGGGTGGACCCCCTGGTGGGCCAGCAAGAGGCAGATCTGACATTGTTTTAGTTGAGTAATTTCATACTCATGAACAAGAGAGTCAGTGTGGATATGGAGGAGAAAATTCAATTAATTGTTAGAACTATAACTACAGCAGCAACAATGCATACTGGACTGCTTCAATGCACAACTCAAATTCCATCGGATCAAATGCCCATAATGAAACTGAATTAAAAACAAAGCTCACTAATAAAGTGACCAACAATGCAAAGTGTGTTTGATGTATTAAATATCTGTTCTTTGTTCAGTAAACGTTGCATTAGCTGGGACATTTATGACATTTGGTAACTTTGCATGATAGAAATTTTATACAAACTATGTGCAGAGTTTTAGAACTCCAGTTTCTAGGAAGACAATTTCTCCTCACTCTCTTCAAACTACTTCCTTGTTTGAAGACATTGAAACTCATTTCTCCTCCTCCCACACTTAAGTATCATTTGGCTGCAGCACAACTAATTTTGGTTAGGCCACGATATCTAGTACCCTAGGCCAAACATTTTCCAGTAGTAAGAAAACTGAAATAAAATGTCAACACTGCTGAAAACCTCCAAATCCCACAACAAACGTACAGGTTTGAAGATCTTTAGTAAGCACTGTTTTGCAAGTTCTCAAAGTTACTTTCATTCTTTAAGCACTGCAGGGCAGGGTACAAGGCCAACATATTCCAGGCACCCTTCATAATATGTAAACATTTTGTACTCAAACAGAAAGATAAAACGAGTGTTACTTGGCTCCCATTTCATTTACTTGCTCACACCTGTTGTAGGAATGAACATTTCTACATTGGGAACAACAGAAATCCTGCAGTTATTCGAAGTGAGTCGAAGCCTGATGTGAAAGTTCTTCCCCTTCTTTTGATTCTGCTGTGCACCTGAGAACTGAGCATTCCCCAGGTAAAAACCAGGGGGGGAAAATCTCTCATTAACTCCCTGCGGGGAACAGTTTCCACTGATCATCCTCAGTTGCTTTGCAAACTGTTGACTGGCATGAGCTTTTGACAGCAAACATAGACAGATCATTTGTGCACGCATGTGGGGAGGGCATGGTCAATAGAGAGAAGGATAATAATCAAAAACAGGGGAACTCTGGATGATTTTCCCTTCCATAAAACTAAGCAATTTGTCTTGCATTCCTTCTGTTACCCTCCAAGATTAGACCGGGGAGCAAGATAGGATGGGTCCTGTTACAAATGGATCAGCAACTCACTCAAGCCATCAGGAAAGACTTTGGATAATTAAATTTATTAAGTTTAATATTTTGTACTCAAAAGATGCACATGTTGCAGAATGAAGCATTCTTTCCAGTTTACTGTTGCAGTTTGAATCTAATATCCACAACACCTTTTTTATGGTGTTTCTGAGATCACAATTTCTCTGTCAATGGTGATAAATTAGGGCTAAGATTGTGCTGTGGGCTCAAAACCACTAGGAACTGGGTTGAGACTTTCCAATCTTAATTCATGGAAGATTTACAGTCACAATCAGGGAGAAATGTCCACCCCATCCATCAAGTTATGTCCAGAGGTGAACCAGAGTAGTGCCCAGTTTCCCCAACTGCTCTTTAACTGACTGAGGTAACAAGAGTTATTGCTAATATTCAAGATATGGGAGTAGGTTTCCGTGGACTGCTTGGTGTGAATGGAATGAGAGTGGTCTTGAAATTATTCAGTATTGAGCAACCAAAACTCCTGCTAGCTTCAGGCAGCAAGCCCCTTTAATGCACAGATCAAGGTCCAATGACATACCTCCAATTGCAATTTCAAAACACACATTGGCAATGTAACCAAAAAGACACTAAAAAAGCACATCATATTTGTAAGAATGCAAGAACACAAGAGATTGGAGCAGGAGTAAACTATTTGGCCAATCAAACCTGCTCTGCAATTTAGTACGGTCATGCATACAACTGATCTTGGGCTTCAAATCCACTTTCTAGACCATTCCCCATAAACCTCGATTCCCTGAGACTAAATATCTCACAAAGATTTCAAAGAGTCACAATGCTTTGCATGAAAAAAATGTAATTTCCTGTCTGAACTGATGGTCTCAGGATAAAGGGACAGTGCCCTTCTATAACCAGCAGAAACAAGCCCTAAGTGTCTTCACTATCAAGCCCCTTCAGAACTAGCAACAAGAACAGAAAATGGTGGAAAATCTCAGCAGATCTGACAGTATCTGCAGAGAGAGAACAGAGCCAACATTTTAAATCAGGATGACCCTTCTCAGAGCTTCCATTCAGAACCAGAATGAATATGTAACTTAGAAGCAGGAATTGGACATTTGATACACCTCCCCCTCCCTCTTCCCAAAGCCTAATCCACCATTCAATAAGATCATGGTTGATCTGACTATGGTCTCAATGCTACTTTCCTAATGTCAATTCACCACCACCCCCCCAACCCTGACACACACACACACACACACACACCTAAGTTCCCTTTGACTTTTCTGTTAGACAAGAATCTATCTACATTTACTTGAAAAATATCCAATCACCCTGCTTCTACCACACACTGGGGAAGGACAGCTTTACAGATGTTCAAGCCTCTAAGATGTTCTAAGAGGAAAAAAAAAGTCTCATCTTTTCCAATTTAAATAAAAAGTCCCTTATTTTTAAGCTATGTGCCTTAGTTCTGATCTCTCCTAGAAGGGGAAATATCCTCATAGCACCAACCCTGTCAACTCCTCTCAGGATCTTTTATGCTTCAGTAAGATCATCGCTCACTCCTCTAAACTCCAATGGATACAAACAGTGCCAGCTTTCCTCATAAGAAGTGCTTCTCTAAACTCCAAAACAATAATGAGGGCTGCTACTACTTTGGATTGACTTTCTGTTGGCCAGATTGTTCTCCACATTTCCAATACTGCAACAGCCTAGAGTCAGCAAGCTGCAGTGTACCCTTTTTGAGCCTGGAGTTCACTGATGAGCATGATAATGAGACCCTGGTCATCAGCTGAATTGGTCAAACAGCTGAAAATTAAAACCAATCCTGTTGCTTCCAATCAACAATGGAAAGGTATCATAAAATCCTCTGGTCTGGAAGAGAGTATGTGACATAATATAGTGAAAATTGTCCAAGGACATTTTTTTTTAAAACATCAAGGGCTACACAGTTTGTCACTAACCAAAAATAACTTTGCTTAAAAACTATACTTCCAACCTTGCACTGAATGGAACATTTAAATTGGTATACAATCCAATTTACTTCCTCATGCAAAGTCATGCTCGGTTCTGATCCTCATTCTTTCCAATCCCTTCATCCTACAGAATTAATTGACTTTAGCTCAAATGACTTACGTCTATCAAGAAGGACTTGCTGTTCAGTAAATTGGAAAACTGGTTGAGGGCTATCTCTACTGTTTGTCGCCTTGCCTCTGGAATGTCCAGTTTACCAGTTATCATGACATCATTTTCACCATCCTTCGATGGTAAGAAAAAGACACGGTCAGTGTAGGTTTTATAATCTAAAAAGGGGATGCCCACATCGTTCAGTTCATTTGAATGATCTTCCATTTCAGTCACGAGATCTGAAAAATAGAAGGTTTTTCAAGCTAGATTGCAACAGATCATCCAACCAATTTCAAATAAATGATTGAATATTGCTTTCTCTTTTGTTATTTGCTATCTATTAACTTCACTTAAAAAAACAGCACTTCCAAACATCCACATTGATGCAATATCGTTTAAAAAATTCTCATAAGTGATAATACATTAAAAAAGAAGTGTTATAAACTTTTCTTAACGTAAGTATTAATTTGTGCGCTTTTAAAATATTAAACGTTTTAAAATATTTACAACCCATAGTCAGCCACCAAGAATGATCTACTTACAGCACTGGGAATACTGAGTAGAGTAGCATGGAGTGGCTGGAGCTGATTTTATGGTTGATTGTTATTAATCAGATAATTGTCTTGACCTACATATGGGGATTTTCACAATTAACTTCATTGTAGTGAGCTTACTTGTGACACTAATAAATAACCATTAAAATTTAAAATTTTATATGAAATTTTGTAAAAAGGTTGCATTTATATATCATGACCACTAGATATTCAAAGCACCTTATAGTGAATTAAATGTCTTTGTAGTGTAGCCATACTGTAAGAAAACACAGCAGCCAATGTGCACACAGCAAACTCCTACAATCAGCAAAGTGATAGTGACTGGATGATTGAGGAATAAATTTAGGCTGAGACACTGGAGTGAACTCAGTAATGATCATCAGGAATAGAAGCATTTTTACCAGTGAACTCTTTCTTGCATCGATCTCTCACACTTTCCTCGAGACTTTCTAACTGCAGCTGAATTTTCTTATACTCTCGCTCTGCTTGCTGGCTCTTGCGTCTGAAACAAAAATAATAGTGCTTTTCAAAAACTCTGGTTTTCACTTTTGTAAAGTCAGATTTGTTTTAAGAATGAAGTTGACATTATTTACTTTGATGACAAAGAAATATTGTTCTATGAATAAAACATTGAGTCTGGTTTCAACTTAATTGAAAATATTCCACATACCTGTAGCAGTAAACAGAAATACCAATAATCAACAACATTGGAATCAGTACAAGTGGCAAAATAAGTCCAAGGGGCAGTTGTGCAGGAGTGTCATATTTTACTTTCCCCAGATAGTATTCACGGTATCCCATTTTAACCTGGTAAGAAAATAGCAATTTTCAGTATGTATTAATGTTTAATGGCATTTAGTAAAGGCGGCAACAGGACAGAAAATATTTTATTTAGTATTACCCTGAAGGGCATAGATGGCAATTAAATTGTTTCCATTACTACTTTACAAGTACAAAGTAAAGCCAATAGCAGTAATTTTTTTGGTCAGGTTTAGGCTCTCAGCCGAGAGATTCTGAGTGATAGAAAAAGAGATAGGGAAAGGGGAAAAAAAATGTGGGATTGTTGTCTGTGGAGGGTTCAAGCTGAAGTTTAATAAAACAACAATTGAAATTTACAAACCAAAAAGGATGTCAGCTCTTGAATGATCAGTACCAGCTCTTACTTGGACAATCCAAAAATAGCTCCTTTCTTCCTCTGCTTCATTTATTCACTTTTTGTTTCAAGGCTGCAATGGCTTTTATTTAAATAAACCAAATTCTGAGCTCCACTAACTCTTTGCATAAGGAAATTCCCTTATTCCCTCGCCTCATTCTCTTAATGCCGCTGTTGAATTATTGATCCTTGACACAAACTAACCAGAGAAAACAACTGATTTCTCCATTCACTCATCAAAATCCTTATTAACTTTAAATTCTTACATTAATTCTCCTAAAGTAATCTTTTTTACTTTTAGGGAAATATCCCTGTTGGGATTGATGACTATTTTGAAGTGTGCTTCACTGTAGACAGTACGTGTAAGAAGCAGGCTTGGTGGATAAATACTCTATTCTCATTTCATGGAATCTTAGCATAGATTACCCATGTGTAAGGGCCATTCAACAGAATACTAATCACTCTGAAGTTGGGCTTTCTAATAAAAAGGCACACATTTAAAGTTTGTGTGGCTATTTCCAGTGAAACTTTCAGGCTTTGCAGTGCCATAGCTGGCCAGCATGGCACACCACGAATCTTCATCATTTAGCTTCTATATCTAGACTGACTACATTGATACTACAGTAGATACTTGCCAAGGTTAATAAACTGCCTCACCCGCGTAACTCAACAGGGCCAGGATTACTGGTTCCATATACACGCAGAAGGTACAGAATCATAGGTTTTCAGACCCGTAACAAGCTTGACTGAAATATGTAAAAACGAACTGTGGTAAGAACCGAAGGTACGTACGATAAATTCTGGAAGATCATCATTTGCATCTCTCTTTACCCTCTTGGGTGCTGGCTGTTTTTCTGGGGGAATGCATAAGAAGTACTTCATGGAAAGCGTTGTAACTTTGCATTCTTCTGTTCCAATATAAGCTTTCACTTCTTCTGCTGTCATCGCCTCATTTAGACGTTTGCCCTAAAACATTAAACAATGGAAAGTTAGTAGCAAAAAGGAAAATGATCCAACCGAGCATCAACCAAAGTATTGAAAAAAATCTTCCCCTCGCCTTTCAAATTCAAATCTTTGAAATTGCCACCAAAATTACGAACTTGGAAATGGGCCAGGGGAGGATTAAAGTGGGCATTGGGCACACAGACACTGCCTTATTTAAACGTGGCAGATATCAGACACTATGGTGAACCAGAGTGTGTCTGTGCATTCTAGAAGCTGGTTTGAAATTCATTGTTACTGCTTGGGTTTCCCAGGCACAATGAAAGCTGATAGTGAAAGGGAGTTGGGAGCTGCCAGCTCCACGACGTCCGTGTCTTTCCCATTGCTGCCACTGAGCCAAGAGGCGCAGAATTAGCATTGCTCCCCCCCGACCCTCTTCAGTCATGATCACTGTTTCCATCCTGCTGAGAGTACTGACGTATCAGTCGTCAGAGGCCAAGCCCAAAGAGTGCCTGATGGTGATTTCCCGCCACTGATTTTCCCTCATGGCCATTGACCAGGTTTTAAGTTTGCCCAGTTCCCAATTGTGCAAAGGATGCCTGTTACAAATATCAAGCTATTGTTTCAGAATCATACTTTTAAATAGAAAAATAAACAAGTGGCATAGAAAATCTACTGAAAGCTCGAGGTTAGTGATCACTCCACATTACTGTGCATTTCACGTATTTCACATCTGTGCACTGAATGAGAGTGGCAAAATTGCTTAAAATAGAGGAATAGGTAACTTTCAAATCAACCACGCACTGTGGAGTACTGTGGACAACGTTACAGAGAAAAATAATGAATTTGCATTTCTAATAGTGCTTCACTTTGAATAAACTGACTTGGAAGCACAATCACTTGTTCTGTAGGTAGACACGGCAACAAATTTGCACATAACAAAGTCCCAGAATGTCTGAGATAAAGTGACCAATCACTGAGTTTTGCTGGAATCGATTGAGGGATGAATATTGGCCAGAAGAGCTTGTTACTCTTCCTTGAGAAATACTTTGGAAATTTTACATTCGCACCAAAGATTTTTCCAGAGACATGTGGAGAGGGTGGTGCATTGGCAACGTCATTGGAATAAGATCAAGACTGATGGGAAAATGGGTTCAAATCCCACACTGGCAGCTGAAGGAAATTAAAAATTCAATTTATTAAACCTGGAATTGAAAGCTGACTCAGTAATGGTAACCATGAAGCTATCATTGATTGTTGTAAAAATCCTTCCAGTCACTTCCTTTACAACCGACACACTGTGGGCAGTGTACAAAATGCACCACAGGAACTCCTCAAGGCTCCTTAAAATGCACTTTCTGAGCACAATGGCCATATACACTTGAGAAAACCACCATCTGGAAGTTTCCCTCCAAGTTGCTCACCATCTTGACTTGGAAATATCACAATTTCTTCATTGTTACCGAATCAAAATCCTGGGACACATCCTTTAACAGTTCAGGTGTACACACAGGGACTGATGTGCAGGATAATAAATGCTAGCATGGCTAGTGATGCCTGCATCCCAAGGAGATGCAACTTCCAGACTCTCAGCAGTACATTTGACTCTAAAACCCTTTGAAATGGCCTAGTATTTACAAGAATATCTGACCCAATTAATACTGAGGGTTCAAACAATTCTAGCCAATGATAAGGACATAACACTCAAAACTCTTAATGGCTGAAAAAGTGGCAATGATAAAAAATAATGAACTAGGGAAAACAGTGGCCATTCCAGAGCAAATGATTGCATCTAGCCTCAAAAACAAAGGATTTGAGAATGCAATTGACCATTGTTATTATTATAGTGGCCAGAATTTCAGGGAATGCAAGTTACAGGCAACTACAACAGTTGTATGGTTGTGTGTAGATAGAGTAAGAAGTCTGACAACACCAAGTTTAAGTCCAACTGATTTATTTGATAGTAAGCTCATAAGCTTTCAAAGTTACCCTCTTCGTCAGGTGAATGTCCTCATTCACCTGATGAAAAGGATAACCTCGAAAGCTTGTGAGTTTACTATCAAATAAATCAGTTGGACTTAAACCTGGTGTTGTCAGACTTCTTACTGTGTTTACCCCAGTCCAATCTCTACGTCATGTGTGTAGATAGCACAGTCGAGGATCTGAATGTCTGCTGATGCAAAGTCAGTGTAGCCAGTTCTGCATAACATAGGATGATGCCATAATCTGGTATCAGTAGAGTGGCACAGATTTGCTCAACATATTGATGTAACTCTTACTATTGGGTGCAACAGCTATCAGGACAGTTAAGCAACCCAAGACATCTGTTTGAAATGTGATCACAGTACAAGAAACTTGCATGAATACTTAAAGGGTAACAGGTCTAACTTAACTTTTTAAAAATTAATTTGCACGTCATGTAGGTGCCACTAATAAGGTTAGTATTTAATCCCCATCCCCAACTGCCCCTAAGTAAATAGTGATCTGTCAGTTTCACAAACTGCTGCAGTTCTTGCGGTGTAAGTATACTTGCAGTGCTGTTGTTTAAGGAACATCAGGATAGTGACCCAGCAACAATGAAGGAAGAGTTATACAGTTCCAAGTCAGGAAGATGTGGGAATTTGAAGAGGAACTTGCAGATGGTGATGTTTCCATACATCTGCTGTCCTTGTTTGTAAGTGGGTAACAATTGAGAGTTTGGAAGATGCTGTTGAAGGAACCACGTCAAATTGCTGCAATGCATCTTGTAGATGGCATACACCACTGCCTATTGTACTTTTAGTGGAGATGTGTAAGGTGGTGAATAGGATGTCAAATCAAATAAGCTGCTTTGTCCTAGATGGTGTAGATCTTCCTGAGCGTGGTTGGAGTTGCACATTCCAGGCAAGTGAACAGCATACTATCATATTCCTGGTTTAGCCTTGTTGATGGTGGATTGGTTTGGGAAGTCAAATGGGATGTTACTCGCTTCAGAATCTCCAGCCTCTGATCTACTCACATAGCAGCGGTATTGACATGTGGAGTCCAGTTAAGTTTCTGGTCTACGATTACTTCCAGGATGTTGATGATGTGAGATTCAGCAGTGGATAATATTGTTGAATGTCAAGGGAAGATGATTAGATTATTTTGGCAAGTTGATGGAAGCCACTGGTGTAACTGTAAAACCAGCTAGAAAATTATAGGAGCTGAGGATTTGGTGTAACAACTTCTAACCATTTTTTAATTATGCCATCATAACATCCAACAACTGGATGAAGCTAAATCAAAAAATTTAACCCAGTGTATTGGGAGCATGAATTAAATGGGTGGTGCAATATAAAACAAGATGAGACAGAGTTAGCAAAATAAAATCTTTCAAAATGCACAAACACAATTTAATAATTAAATGCAAAACAAAACATTGTAGATGCTGGAAATTGGAAATAAAAACAAAAATGCTGCAAAAACTCAGCAGTTCTGGCAGCGTCCGTGGAGGGAGAAACAGAGTTAACATTTCCAGTCCACGTGACTTCTTCCGAGCTATTTAATAATTACCTTAACGAAAATTGGGGGCTGTTTCAGCACATGTACAGAATTTGTAAAATTCTCAAAGACTGGATCTTCCACATATGCAAAGGTTTTGTTTTCATTAAAATTGTCCAATATAACAAAGGTGCAAACCTCCTCCTGGTTTGCAGGAGGCGATGGGAAGATGAGTATTGAATTATTGGAACTTTCCAATGCTTCAGTTTCATTCTGCAAGAAAAATTTAAGGTTTTATTTACAAAAAGCAATGCCTTTCGAACAACAACTGCAGCAACATCAATGTCTGCAATGGGAGTATATTCAAATTATTAAATTTGCTTAGATTAAAAATATACATCTGATATGACATTCAAATAATTAATATCAGTTAAATAGTTTGGAAGCAGTAATGTTTGGGCTTGGTGCAATCCTCCAACTCAAGAGGAGAGGATGGCACCACTTAGGCAAAACATAAACTATATGAAGCAAATGAAAGCCAGATGAAAAGCTTTGGCAGGCACCATGATTTAACTCACTGTTTTAGGCCTTAGTCATGAATTATTAACTATACAGTCTTGTCACCTGGTGTGTTCAACCACTTCACAAATGCACAATATCAACAATGACCTCTCGTCTTCTGCAACTGAGTTTTGGCTGTACTTCATACAGCAGATATAATGATTTGATTGGTTGCTAGACTGCCATCTATAGATTGGAAATAGGGTGAAAAACAAACCACACATTCTGGAAAGGAAATGGAAGTTTATAGCTCTGCTGTTTTACATTTGAGTTGTATTACTTATACAAATATATATACACGGTGGCACAGTGGTGGTTAGTACTGCTGCCTCATAGCACCAGAGACCTGGGTTCCAACCTTGGGTGACTGCCTATGTGAAATTTGCATGTTCTGTTTGGATTTACTCTGGGTGCTCCAGTTTCCTTCCACAGTCCAAAGACATGCAGATTAGGTGGAATGGCCATGTTAGGTTTGCCCTTGGTGTCCCAAGATGGATAGACTGGAAAGATTAGTGGGATAAATATATGTGGTAAGCCTGGGTAAGGGTCAGTGCAGGCTAATGGCTTCCTTCTGCATTGTAAGGATTTTATGAAATTGACAAGTTAATAAGCAAACTCAACAAACAGTACAAGACAAAATTAAACAGTTTAAAAGTTTATTTATTAGCATTTATTAGTAGGCTTACATTAATCGTGCAACTTATCCAAGGAAAATGCCCTAGTTGCTACACTCTGGTGCCTTTTTGGGTATACTGAGGGAGAATTTAGCATAGCCAATGCACCTAATCAGCACATCTTTCACACTGTAGGAGGAAACTGGAACACTCAGACAAAACCCATGTAGACGTGGAAAGGTCTCGCAGACACTGCACAAATAGTGACTCAAGTTGGGAATCGAGCCCAAATCTCTGATGCTGTAAGGCAATAGTGCTAACCATCGCGCCACATGTTCACACTTCAAATAATTTCACTTTAGCATGAACACACTTGATAAGTTTGGTTATTACGTGAACCTCATTTCTTGGAGATGGCTACATCGCAGTGTGTAGGAAACAAACTGTACCTTTTCTACAAGCTGTCCGTTCTCCATTACTTTCACTCTCATAATCCGCTTTTGCACAGCATCAAATCCCTCTCCAGTCACGGTGATATTTCTTCCCCCACTACATCAAGAAAACAAATTATTTATTATGACCAGCACATTAACATTGTTTGATGTAAGAAAGAGAATATGCTGTCTCTCGCCAATATTGAGTATAGGGGGAGAGAAAGAATGCAAGGTAAGTGAAGAAACTGAGACTAAAGATAAGCAGAGAGTTAATTATAGGAAGTGAAAAACCAGTTTATTTTGCTTGCGAACAACACCTGGGATAGCAGTCAACTAAAACTGATAAAATATTTTAAGATCAGGTAAGTCTTTTTTTTGTGTTTGGCAAAGTTGTTTTAAATTTCACCACAAAGAATAATTTAATTCAAAGTTAACTAGGAAAGGATACTCAAAGTTGGTAGAATAATTCATTCTTTCCCCCACTGAAAGGAGGGAAAACAGTTCAAATATTCACTTCTATTAG
The DNA here is from genome assembly GCA_024679065.1 of Sphyrna mokarran. NCBI lineage: Eukaryota > Metazoa > Chordata > Chondrichthyes > Carcharhiniformes > Carcharhinidae > Sphyrna > Sphyrna mokarran. The sequence goes on from JAGIQG010000019.1 coordinate 31,633,499, forward strand.
TTATTGACGAGGCATCATAAATCTAAAGCCCCTATCCTGTAATTTGTGAAGACTGTATACTTACTAGAGGAAAGCAATACAGATTACGTTCACTGATTCACATTGTAGGCTCCAGTTACATGCTTTCTGTCCAACATGTTGAAATTACACTGCAAATTCTCAGAGGGTTGCACTAAGATCCAACAAAAAGCAGTTCCATATACTTGTGCTGCAATTTGTGTGCTCACTTAGGGACAGAAACATCTGTTTTTTATTCATCATTAAACACTGGAAGGGTTAAGTGAACTGATACTCTATAGCTTTTCACTGGCCTCAGCTATGCTCCACAAATAAATTAAATTCCTTCCAGATAATGGACTGGAACTTTCTGGTCGTTCATGCTGGTGGGATTTCAAGATCCTGCTGATGGCAAACCTTCTGCCGCAGACTTCCTGGTTGCAAGGGGTCCATTCATCAGGAAACTCCATTCACAAAAAAAATTAAAATCACAGAATTCGGAGTCACTGGCTAGATGGACAGAAAGCTGACTTGATCATTGGCAATCAAGTCGATAAGGTTGTTAGAAGGCATACAGAGTCTTGGCTTTTATTGGTAGGGGGATTGAATTTCGGAGCCGCAACGTCATGTTGCAACTGTACAAAACTCTGGTGCGGCCGCACTTGGAGTATTGTGTACAGTTCTGGTCCCTGCATTATAAGAAAGATGTGGAGGCATTGGAGAGGGTGTAGAGGAGGTTTACCAGGATGTTGCCTGGTATGGAGGGCAGGTCTTATGAGGAGAGGCTGAGGAATTTGAGGTTGTTTTCATTAAAAAGAAGGCAGCTAAGAGGAGACCTTATTGAGCCATACAAGATGATCAGAGGATTAGACAGGGTGGACAGTGATAGCCTTTTTCCTCGGATGGAGAAAGCTAGCACGAGGGGACATAGCTTTAAATTAAAGGGTGGTAGTTATAGGATGGATGTCAGAGGTAGGTTCTTTACCCAGAGGGTGGTAAGGGTATGGAATGCCCTGCCTGCAGCAGTTGTAGATGCACCAAGTTTGGGGGCGTTCAAGCGGTCAGCGGATAGGTTTATGGATGAAAAGGGAATGGTTTAGGTTAGAGGGTCATTGCTTTTTCTCAATTGGTCGGCACAACAGAGGGCCGAAGGGCCTGTCCTGCGCTGTAATGTTCTATTGAAGTGGAGATGCTGACATTGGACTGGGATAAACACAGTAAGTCGTCTCACAACACCAGATTAAAGTCCAACAAGTTTATTTGATAGTAAAACCAATAGCTTTCGGAGCGATGCTCCTTCATCAGGTGAGTGGGGAGTTTTGATCACAGACAGAGCATATAAAGACACACACTCAGATTACAGAATACTGATTAGAATGCAAGTCTTTACAGCTAATCAAGGCTTAAAAGTTCAGACAATGTGTGTGGAGATAGCATTAAGCATAGGTTAAACATATTAACCACATAAAGAATTTACAGCATACTTATTAGATTCCGAGTCTTTACAATTAATCAAGTTTTAAAGGTGCATACAATTAAGCATAGGTTAAGGAGATGTATATTATTTCCAAACAGTACAACATGAGAGATTTTGCAAGTCTCATTAAGTCATGGGGGTTATAGATAGTATGACGTGAACCCAAGATCCCGATTGAGGCCGTCCTCATGTGCGTGGAATTCGGCTATCAGTCTCCGCTCAGCGACTCTGCGCTGTCGTGTGTTGTGAAGGCCACCTTGGAGAACGTTTACCCAAAAATCAGAGGCTGAATGCCCATGACCGCTGAAGTGTTCCCCAACAGGAAGAGAACAGTCTTGTCTGGTGATTGTCGAGTGCTGTTCATTCATCTGTTGTCATAGTGTCTGCATGGTCTCCCCAGTATAACATGCCTCGGGACAGTCTTTCCTGCAGCATATCAGGTAGACAACGTTGGCCGAGTTACAAGAGTATGTACCATATACTTGGTGAATGGTATTCTCACGCAAAATGATGGCATCCGTGTCAATGATCTGGCATGTCTTGCAGAGGTTGCTGTGGCAGTGTTGTGTGGTGTCATGGTCACTGTTCTTCTGAAGACTGTTGTTTGAAGGCAAGAAGTAGGCCTTGGCAAGATGTTCATCTTCATCAATGACATGTTGAAGACTCACAGGTATTCAGCCTCTGATCTTTGGGTAAACATTTTCCAAGGCAGCCTTCACGACACATGACAGCTCAGAGTCGCTGAGCAGAGATTGGTAGCCAAGTTCCACACACGGGGACAGCCTTAACTGGGATCTTGGGTTTATGTCTCACTACCTGTAACCCCCATGACTTGGTAGGGCTTGCAAAATCTCACTAACTGTACTGTCTCATGACAATACACATCTCTTTATGCTTAATGCTATCTCCACTTACATTGTCTCCAACCTTTAAGACTTGATTAGCTGTAAAGACTCACATTCTAAATCAATATTCTATAAACTGATTGTCTGCCTTTATATGTCCTGTGATCAGAACTCCCCATTCACCTGATGAAGGAGCAGCACTCTGAAAGCTAGTGGCATTTGCTCCCAAATAAACCTGTTGGACTTTAACCTGATGTTGAGAGACTTCTTACTTGGTCATTGAAGACGAGTAGCAGTGGAAAGGGTTTTTCAGAATGGAGATTTGTAGTTAGTGGAGTTGCTAATAGTGCTGAGGATTGTCAGAGGACACAACAAGATATAGAGAGATTGGAGACTTGGCCACAGAAACAGCAGATGAAGTTCAATCTGGACAAATGCAAGATGATGCATTTTGGGGGATCAAATTTAGATGTGAATTATACTGTTAAATGACAGAATCTTTAGGAATCTGGATGTGCAGGTTTACATTCCGTAAAGCGGCAACACAGGTAGCCAAAGATAAGCAGAAAGAAAGTTAACCACACGAGGAGAAAGACCAATTTATTTTGCTTGTGAACTATACCTGGGATAATAATCAACTAACAACTGATAAATATTTCAAGACCGTGTGCCTTCTGATTAAGAAGGCATGTAGCATGCTTGCTTTCATTAGCCAGGACACTGCGTACAAGAGTTGGGAAATTATATTGCAATTATATAAAACTTTGGTTAGGCTGCATTTGAAGTATTGCATGCAGTTCTGGTCACCACACTATTAGAAGGACACTGAAGCTTTGAAGAGAGTGCAATGAAAATTCAAGGATGTTGTCTGGTCTCGAGGGTGTTAACTATGAGGCGAGGCTGAATAAACTAGGATGCTTTCACTGAAAAGACAGAGGTTGAGGGGAGACCTGATAGAGATGTACAAAATGATGAGATACATAGACAGGGTGGATAGTGAAAAGCTTTTTCTCAGGGTGCAAGTGTCAATCACAAGGTGGCACAGCTTTAAGTGAGAGGGGGCAAGTTTAGGGGAGATGTATCGGGAATGTTTTTCATGTAGAGAGTGGTAGGCACCTGGAACACGCTGCCAGAGGAGATGGTGGAAGCAGGCACATTAGCAAGAGGCACCTGGATGGGTATGTAAACAGGAAGGGAATAGAGGGATACAGACTGAGTGAAAGCAGTTTTTTTTAGTTTCAGTTAGGGCATCATGATGGACACAGGCTTGGAAGACCTAACGGCCTGTTCCTGTGCTGTACTACTTGTTTTCTTTGACAGTGGTAGGATCACAAGATCGTGCCATCAGCCAATGGCAGGCCACCTCCTACCACCATTAAACATGGGAAGGGTTGCACGGTAAATCCCATCCACAGTGTCTTATCTTTTTGACTTCAATTGAGATCACTGTCCAGGCTTGAAGCTGGACTATCATATTCATTTTTTATGTACTTAAAACCATTTAACAGACATGAAATTTGAATTTCAACTGTACGCAACTACATAAGCTCAACTGCTTAGCCAATCGTACACTACAATAAGCATTAACCAGCCTGATTTGTTCTCTCGTCCTCGGTTATAGAATCATGCAATTTTAGAGCTCAGATGGTTGCCATTTGCCCATCATTCCCATTCTAGCCCTGCAGAGGCTCCCTATATAAGGCCAGTCTCACACCTTTTCCCAACATTTATTTCAAATATGCAACTTAGCAAACTGCTAAGTTGACAATATCTATCTATAAGCAGGAAGAGACTGTGTTTTGGCTATTCAGTACCAGATAGGAGTGAATATTTGAACTTCAGTGGATCACATACTGTATAAATGAGGCCCCCCAGGTTTTTGTCAGGAAATGGCTTTACTGGGTAAGGGTTTGGGTGGAGGCCAAGTCATTTTGAAGTGCACAATATAGAATGTTACCTGTAGATACTTTTAAGTGGTTCGACCTTGTGGATTACTGGATTGCGGACATATGCAAATTGTTGCTGCTTAACCACCTTCTTTGCGATTTTTCCATAGTGTACAGAAACAGTGTGATTTTTGGCACTACCTTTAGAGGGTGCACTTTGTGTTTCGTTATAAGGGCCCGTGATGCAGATCAGGCTTTCATTAAATACTGTCCTGAAGAAAACAAAAAGAAAAGCATTAGTGGGATTTAACCTCAAGTACCAACTCATTCTCAGAGATTTTAATGAGGAAGATTACAGCCAGGAGGCCACCAAGAATGGTAATATAGTTCAATGGTTTCATGATGAGTACTAAATTCACAAAATTAATGTAAGAATACACAGTATATTAAAATAATTTTTAACAGTACAGCCCACAGGTACACTTTTGTAGCATCTGCCTGTCCCAGTGTTGAATACTACAGTTTCTAACTGTTCTTTAAACACTCCACGGAAGAAGCAAATACCCACTGGAAATATTAAAAAAGTCTTGCAATTATACAGTATTTCTTCATGATCTCTGGAAGTTGCCAAGTATTTCACAGCCAATTGTAAGGAAAGGGTTAACCAGAAAGTCATCAGTTAATAGAGTGTGATTTAATGTAGTAATTAACATGTAATCATTAGAAATATACATTTCTTAAAACGGTAATGTCTTGAAATAATTAATGCTATAGTGTGAAGCTACACTGTGATTCTAAGATGGTGGTCACTGAAGCTATGAACACAGAACAGAACCTTATAGCATTGACTGTTCAGTTAATTGCAGTAAGTCTCACAACACCAGGTTAAAGTCCAACAGGTTTATTTGGTAGTAAAACACAATAGCTTTCGGAGCACTGCTTCTTCGCCACGTAACCTAGTGTTGAGAGACTTCTTATTGTCTATCCCAGTTTAATGCCGGCATCTCCACATCACAGTTAACTGAAGACATACCAACCCCAGTTCGTGCAGAAACACGAGCACTGATATCAAAACAGAACATCATGTGTAAACACCATGAGGACAACTTTAGATGTGAAAAATCTCCAAACTGTCCAACTTAAGAATCTTTAACTACGATGTTCATTTAGCACAAAACGGTTCTTAGTATGAGAGATAAAGCACATACTAGGAACGATCACCTGCAAGACTGTTGAGGAGCAATTAGATGGCCCGCTAATGCTTATTAAAGTGGGTGCATGGCATTTGATTCACTACTGTTTCAACTATCCCTGTCTCCTGAGTGAGCAGCTGAACAAGAGTAAACAAGTCATTGCTGAGGATTTCAAATCCTACTTAAAGATATGCTCAGCTGTCAACATTCCCTTATTGCTGGAGGCTCGAGGAGGAATTTTATTGTGTTAGGAGACTTGCTGGGACAAATCTTGACAAGATTTCATCAAACTCAACCAACTTTTATCCCAAAAATTCTTCTGAGGGCATCACCTAAAAAGAGCAAGTACTGTGCTACATTTTTGGTCAACTTATAGTCACCTGAATAAAGGGGGTGGTTAGGTATGGACATCTTGCTCGAGGACCCCATTGGTCTGCAGGCGGAATGGGAGGAGAACTTGAGGCCAAGCAGGTCAACATCAGGTGTTGCAGGAGAGCGAAGTGGGTTCCTTTCCGTCTGCAGGTATAGGACATCCTTACCGTTCTAGCACTTTTCCAACTGGAGGTTCATTTCCACACTTGGTAACCTGTCAACACACTCACTCAGTGTTGGGCCCTCCTGAAGCATGCCATAGGAATCAACTAACACACTCCAAACCTTCAGTGGAAGTGGGTGCAACAAGTTCACATCTACTGCTCAATGGGAATTGTTTCTAATCAGCATCTGTGTGCTAAACCTGCAGTTGTCATTATAGCTTTTCCAGGCAATTTCACGTGATGGATAATTAAGAATTTGGTCCAAAACTATACTACTATACTGTACACTATACTAGACTTTCTAACAGGGGAAGGTGTAATAGCACAGCTCCCATGTACTACTAGCTTTCACCCTTTCAGCAAAATATCCTCCTATATTCTTAGTTGAAGATGTAAGTTGGGAAGGTAAGACTAAACTAAAGGGGCCAGAATTAGAACAGTTAGAAGTTTCACTTGGTGGCACTGAGATTAAAAGCAACAAGAAATATGAAGGTATACTGATATCATGAATTCAACAGAAAATAATGATCTCAGCTTGTTGCCTGAACTATTAAGTTATTAATTTGTCTTTGCATGAATTAATATTTAACTTCTGATATAATAATACAATGATAGTAATGCAGCACTGAGAAAAAAGTGGTAATTTTTAATGAGAATTTGGATCTGAAAATTTCCATCCACTTCAATACTGAGCATAGATCAAAACTTGTTGGGAGCCCCAGTCACCATCGTTCAGTACGTATGTACCATACGCTTAACAGATCTATGAGCACTTGAACTTAAATATTTCTTGGACCGGGAAGTAAATGCGTCCTGACTTATTTTTGAGGTGCAAATATTAAAAATACAGCAACCCATCTGCTCATCGAAAGCTCCTACAAACAATTGTAATGCAACACGTTACATGTTCAATAACTGCTTTACCAGTGGTTGAAGGATAAACATGACCCAAGACACCAGAAGTGCTCTCTGCTCTTCTTCAAACTGGTCACAGGATTCTTTACATCTATCTAGACAGGCAGAGAGAATATTGGTCCCATGTTTCCTCTGAAAGGTGACACTTTCAAGCATACGGGATTCCTTCAATGTCAATCTAGGTCATTTTCTCAAGTCCTTGACTGGGAACTTGAATCCATAAGTTTGTGGGGTGAGTGTGCTACCACCATAGAATAGAACCCACCCATTTGGCCCATCGACAGTCTAACAGAGCACCATACCCAGGCCCACCTTCCACCTCATAACCTCACACATTTACCCCACTAATTTCTCTAACCTACACATTTTGGGACACTAACAGCAAGTTTAACATGGCTAATCCACCTAACCTACACATCTTTGGGCTGTGGGAGGAAACCAGAGCACCCAGAGAAAATCCACAGAAACACTGGAAGCACTGCAAATTCCACACAGATAGCCATCCTGGGCCAGAATTGAACTTGGGACCCTGGCATTGTGAGGCAGCAGTGCTAACCACTGTGCCACCATGCTATCTGGTTCCATAAATGCTTTATTTTCAAACACAATGTTAGGGAATATATATTCAATCTGGTAAACACTACAAGATGACCTGACATTTTCTTTAAATGAAACTATTTCTTCACTTCTCTTGCATTGTTTCCTCTTTCCAAACACTAGTCAGTTGAATGGATGTGTAACCTTTGCCAGGCAGCCCTTTGTCAATGCTTCTCTATAAATAGTTGCACAAAAGTACCTCAAGTGCATCTTCCGACACCTCTATTATTTTTTTATCTCATTCAAGTGTATCTGTTTTATATTTTAAACTGGAAACCAAGTGTAGGTTTTGCTTTCAGACACAAGACAAAAACCAAACAGTTTACCTCAGTACAACTGAAGCACCCTTAATGATTTTGCAGTTGTAAATTACTTCTAAAGATTAGAGAAGTCACAGCTTTGATAAGCAATGTGGAGTGAGCTGACCTGAACCAGAACATTGGAATGGGCACAATAATGGGCCAATAAGCGAGAGAGGGAAGGGAGGTGGACAGAAGTGGCCAATATTATACATGCAGTTCCTGCTGGAGAGTACGTGTGGCCTGTCAGGTGAATACATCTTGAAGTTGAATTATAATACCCCACACATACAGTAACCCAAACTGGGAATCGAACCCAGATCCTTGGCAATGTGAAGCAGCAGTGACTCTGCAAGACTGCTGATGCCTTCAGCAGAGTGTGGAAAATAGCAAAAAATATTGGAGAATAAAATAAAAAATATAGCTGACCTGTGTTAATCACAAACCATCAAAAGCAGCATTTCCCTATGCAACATTCACGGTGAATTACAGCTGTCAATATGTGACTCCTATAACTTTGACAATTCAGTCCGAGTGTTGTACTGTCTTATTTTACAGTCTATTATAATTACAATAACTCGTTCAGCTTACAGGATGCACGGTATTTTATCCAACATCACTTTCACGTTCTCTTGCTTTCCAATATTCAAATTTCTTCCACTGATTGTTAGACTTGTTCCTCCAGCATATATCCCTTGTTGTGGAGTAATACTCATAGGTATTGGTTCCTGAATAATTTTGAAGAGAAAAGGTTAGCTGTGCACACATTGTCATTCTTTCTTCCTAAAATACAAGGTCAGTATAAAATTTGGGATATTAGATAAAATGCTGATTTTTGTTTAGGTTAAACTCTCAGCAAGCAAACGTAAAATGATAGAATTTGAAATTGGTTAAAAGTTGTGTAGAAAATGGATACTCACAGTATATGTGAACTTGCTTTTGGACGTACCACCTTTGTTATTTGTTAGCTTAATGTAAACAAAATTAGTCTGGCCACGTGGAACTTCACTTAATTCGCAAACGACCCTGCAACAAAAAAAAATTGAAGCAAAATTTCAAAATCATTAACAGATCTTACAAAAATGAGCGCAAATAAACAAACATTCAGATTGAGATCATCAATCATATTGACATAGTCTCTTCCCACCTAAATAAGGATACAATTTTGCACCTTCTGATCATGCCCAAAGATCAAAAAGCATCTGTGAGGTGCCTAAAGATTATGCAGCATAAAGCTGAGCAAGGCCTAAGTTGACCCTTCTCATAGTAGTACCCTTCGATCAACTGGGTTTCCTTGTAAACTGCAGTGATGCAGGCAGCACTGCCACAATCACAATTTACATGATGTGCTATGGAAGATAGCCCAAGTCATACAAATTGCACTTACTGAACCTTTAATCAAGAGAAATTCTCTTCAATCTGGTTCCATTCTTTGCCTCCTACCATTCATTGTTGGTTAGCAAACCAATACCATTTTCACATCCAGTAGCTCAGACACTACTTACATAATCCAACTGTTCAAATTTTACAACTCTATAGAAATAGTGAAACTGACAAATACATCCTTGGTAGTTGTGATCTCCTTACATTTAAAGGAAATTCTAACTTCCAGTTAATAACTGTAAATATGACACACCAGGATTTCACATATTTAAGTAAGGACCCCATGCACCCAAGACATTCTCTCTTCCATCTTATTCCATCGAGAAAAAGATGCAAAGGTCTGAAGTCACTTGAACTGTGACAGCAATGCTACATTCTGCACCCTCTCCTTTCCTTCTATGTAGATATGCTTTGTCTGTATAGCGCGCAAGAAACAATATTTTTTACTGTATGCGAATACATGTGGCAATAATAAATCAAAGCAAAAACTTGTAAATAACTAAGCACTATTGTCTCAACACATTTTTTTATATAGGTAATTTACTCTTTAAACTATTGAGCAACAGCTCCCTTTTATACTCATTACATCATTGTCCTCCTTACAGAATTATGGATGTTGTAGCAAACAGTTTACCATCACGACTAACAGTGGCAGCAGTGTGCAACATCTACAAGATGCATTGCAAGGACTCACCAGGGCAGCATCTCCCAAACCCACGACTACCACTATCTAGAAGGACAAGAGCAGCTGATACCTGGGAACAAAACTACCAGGTGGTTTCCATTTATAATCTTGGAAGTATGTTACTATTCCTTCACTGTCACTGGATCAAAATCCTGGAATTCCCTCCTTAACAGCACTTTGGCTATACTTATACCTCAGAGACTGTAGTGGCTCAAAGAGACAGCTTATCACCACGTTCTCATAGACAACAAGGGATGGTCAATAAATGCTGATCTAGTCAGCAACACCCACATCTTGCAAATTATTTTTTAAAAGTTGCTCTCAGATTCCAATGGGCTGAATCATTTTTAATTTCCTGGTGGGTAGCTTTGAATCCCAAAAATTAACTTTCACTGAGGGTGAAATTCTCGAGAATAGATTCCTTCCTCCAACCCTAGGCATATCTCGCAACAACCTTTAAATTTTCATGAATCTTAGCTTCAACCTCGAGTTCCCACCCCACTCTGTGTGGTGAACAATAGAGTGAACATTTTCCCTCTTCAGGTGGAAGACTAGCTGCCTTGGCCAGTTGGGTGGCAGCAGACAATCCAAAAGAAATGCTTTCTCTCTGTAATAGTCATTGATTTATCAGGAAGTCTGTAATCTAATCTCAAATATGGCTTTTTCTGCTTTCTTCCTCATGGCAATGTGAAACACAGAAGGATTTTCCAGCTGTGCTCATCCCAAGACTGGAAAATCTCGCCCAAGGTAAAAAGACTTATGAATGGGCCAGTCCTATCCACTACAATCCCTCTGACGAGCAGGAGAAGAAAATTCTGCCCATTAACTCTGGAACTAATTAGGTACCCCAACTTACTTTCATCATAGAAATAAAAATGAACAATTTACAAAGCAATTATTTATAATGATACCAGAACCTTTCTGGACTTGAAGATATTCAAAGTCTACTCATGGTAAATGCAGAACATGATGCCATTGTCTTCAGGCATATATACCTGACACATTCCTCTCTGTAAAAGGATCCAATTCCTTTTTGATCTTTAATAATGAAACTACCGAAGCTTATGGTCAGGTGGATTGCAGTACAGGTCACATTGCTCCCTTCATTTACCCCAAATTGACAGTTATGGTCACAAAATTTACTAAGCTTTACAAAAAGGATATAGTCCTAAAACATAATCATCTTTAAAAATGCATACAAGACCATAAGAGCAGAATTAGGCCATTCAGACCATCAAGACTGCACCACCATTCAATCGTGGTTGGTATTTTTTTCCTCATCCTCTCTCTTGTCTTTTCCCCATAACTCCTGATCCCCTGATTAATCAAGAATCTCTGTCTTGAAGATACTCAATGACCTGGCCTCCACAGCATTCTGCGGCAAAGAGTTCCATAGATTCACCACTCTCTGGCTAAAGAAATTCCTCCTCATCTTTGTTTTAAAGGATCATCCCTTTAACCTGAGATTGTGCCCTCTGGTTCTAGTTTTCTTATTAGGGAATCACTCTCTCCACGTCCAATTTATCCAGACCTTGAAGTATCCTGAGTTTTAGTTAATTTTTAAACAGTGATTACCATAGAATCCCTATAGTACAAGGAGAGGTTATTCAGTCCATTAAGTCTGCATCGACTCACCAAAAGAGTATCCTACCCAGACCCAGCCTCAGCCTCATCCTTCTAAATAAAACCGCCCCCCTCATCCTTCTAAATTCTGACGAGTACAGACCCAGAATCCTCAACCATTCCTTATACGACAAGCTCTTCAGTCCAGGGATCATTCTCGCATTAAGCAACCTGTGAAATAATACGCAAGGTTCCTTTTGCAAAGCTATTAATAGATACCCATTTCTGCAGGTATGAAGAATATGTTTAACTAAGAACTGATTTGATAGAAGAAAATTTAAAGTAATTTAGACTAATTTCAACTATACACTGCCCACTTATTCATTTCAAACCAAATTTAGTGTTTTTGTTCTTAAATGATAAATTTAGTTATTCTTTTGTTCTTTTTAGTATTTAGGATAAAACTGTAATCGGTCCCTTTCAGTAATTGAATAGGGCACATTGTAACTCAAAGTGTTAACCTGAAATAAAAACAGAAAACATTAGAAGTGCTCAGCAGACTGATGGTATCATCCATGGGGAGAGAAACAGTTAATTTTTAACAGTGATTACCATAGAATCCCTATAGTACAGCAAGAGGTCATTCAGTCCATTAAGTCTGCATTGGCTCACTGAAAGAGTATCCTACCCAGACCCAGCCCCCTCAACCTATCCCCGTAACTCCGTGCATAGCCAATCTACTTAACTTGCCCATCTTTGGTCTGTGGGAGGAAACTAGAGCACCTGAAGGAAACTCACACAGACATGAGGAGATGTGTAAACTCCACACTGTCACTTGAGGCCAGAATCAAATCAGGTTCCTGATACTGAGTGGCCATGATATGGAAATGCCGGCATTGGATTGGGGTAAGCACAATCCAAGAGGTCTCACAATGCCAGGTTAAAATCCAACAGATTTATTTGTTAGCACAAGCCACAAGTTTTCAAAGTGCTGCTTCTTCGTCGAGTGAGTGAGAATTGTGATCATAAACACAAAGACACAAACTCATTTTTCACAAACAGGGCATCATTACAGTGTGGCAGCAGTGTACCACTGTACCATCCCAGTTTGATGATTTTCCATCAGAAACATTTACTCTGTTTCTCTCTCCATAAATACAGCCAGGCTGGCTCAGTACACCCAACATTTCTTGTTTTTGTTTTAAATTTTCAGAATCTGCAATACTTTGGCATTTACAACTTAACTCGTTCTGGTAAGGAGTAATTTAATTTAGTTGTCATCCAGTGTATAATGACTTCTGGTATACCTGACAGAGGTAGAATACTTTTCTTTGACTTGTTTGCAAGCAGCATCTCCAACTTTGATCTCACTGATTTCATCAGGTGATGTTCCAAGATTTGAGCCTTTGATGGTCAGAAGAATTCCTCCCTCAAGGGGTCCATTTATGGGATCCAGCTTGAATAATGAAACAAATTAATGAATTAATTTTGTGTGAGAAATTTTACTTGTGATTGGAATTAATGCAGTTTAACAAATGCATTCAGGCAAGTTAATTAAAAATGACCAGATATTTTATCAAAACCTACTCAGACTGTTTTTTCATTTTTTCAATGTGGCCATGATCCTCTTTTAAATTAGTTTATCTATTAAATAAGCCACAATACTTGACACAAAATGTATAGTTGGGTTTGGGGAATCCATTTTTCATAAGTGACTGTGATCATTTCTCAAGACACCTTCTAAGGACAGGAGATAAAACTTAAAAAGTCTTTACTCACCTGGGAAATAGTTGGAGTTGGACACATATCAGTTGTTGTAATAGCATCAGCACAAAGTTGGTTAAAAACACACTTTTCCGTACTTTTACACCAAACACAGTTATATGTTTTGTTAGCAGTGAGACAGAGGCTGCAGTCCTTGTTGCTGTATCCACAATCATAAAGAGTCACTTGAAATGAAAAGAAATGTGCATTTCTGTATTTTAGTATTTGTACAAGTAAACTATTTCGGAAAAATAATTCCACTTAGTTCAGGTATTTAAAGTAAAAGGAATTATTGATGGCACAGAGAATCAGTGAATCGAGAATTACAAACATATATCTTTAAAGTCGCTTTCCTTACTGCCACCTTAACCATTCAGCTATTCGTCATGCATGAGCAGAATAAGCGAGAAAGAGCATAAATTTTGATGGGTTATCTAGCTGAACAGGTTTATCTCAAGCAACTCCACTCAATGCCAATACACACATGCTTCCAGACATGGATAGTGACCACAAACAGCAACATAAGCCAATTTCTCCCTGTTTAACGCAAATCATGAAAATTAATATGTTTCCTCTTCCTGTAACTCAAAATGCCTGGAAGCAAGACAAATTCACATTATTCATACAAAATAAATTGTAATCAGACCTATATTCTACATGACAGAGAACATTTTTGTACCAAGCAGTTGTAACAGTGGGAGGCGTTACACCAGTAATTTTGAAGTGTTATCTAATGAGTCTGATTAGGGATCTGAAGCAGAATAAAGCACAAAGTAATACGTTTTTATTCCGCAAAAATTTCCTGTTCACTATTTCAGCAGAGAACCTTCAAGCTCTTGCACACTAACAGTTAAGATACTGACAGAATTATTGCAGGCATTTTATTCACTATACAAACCAGCTTCCCATCCATCGATTTCCCACTGTCTTGGGAAAGCAACCAGTATAATCAAGGCCCCCTTGTTGTCCAGGTTATACTCTTTTCTGCCTTCTTCCATTGGGAAAAAGATATAAAAGTTCGAGATCACATACTAACCAACCCAAGAACAGCTTCTTCCCTGCCACCCTCAGACTTCTGAATGAACCTACCTTATATTAAGTTGATCTTTTCTACACCCTAGCTATAACTGTATTATATTTTGCATCCTTTCCTTTCCTCCCCTATGTGCTCTGTGAACAGTATGCTTTGTCTGTATAATATAACAAGAAACAATACTTTTCACTGTATATCAATACATGTGACAATAATAAATCAAATCTACAACAAAAACAAACAGGATTGGTTCAACTATGATGTCTACAGTTGAACAGCCACTGAAGATGCCTTACAACCATGAAACCAAACCTTAGCAGTCAACTTGTTCAGAAGAAGAGAGTATGAAGTTGTGTGATGCAATCTTCAGATGCACAGAGTATTAATGTTAATACTTCTTAATAAATTCCTTTCAAATTGCCCTTCATTCTTGCTTTCAGCATTCCTTCCTTTCCCTCCCCCCATCCATCCCAGTTCTGATCTTGTAGATTAAAAATAAAATAACTTACCATCTAACCTGCTGTCGATTGTTTTTCCGTCCACTTGGACAGCAAAATGAATGATACGGGTTTCATTCTGAGTCTTGGAAAGCTGAAATGACATTTTTTGTGAAAGGTGAATTACATCCAATTTAAAAGTATGTTTCATTTCATCAAATTGATTAACCACAATCTCAGATCATCAGCTAAGGCTCATTAATTCCAATTCTCACAGCATTTCTGGATTCTGTTAAGAAAAAGTGTACTTTGAATAGAATTTAATAGTATGCTCTCAGAATCAGTTTATTTAATCGTTACTGTGATCATTGAAATATCTTTAGTGGCAAGTGTAAAGCGTAAAGTTTTGAGTCACCTTTTGTTTTCAGTACCAAGTTAGAAAGGGATTGAGGAGTGGAAACCAATACAAGTGTGCACATACAGAGACCACACCTGTATTGGACTTATCAGCCATCTCAGAACCCATCCAAACAGTGGAAGCAATCAAAATGGATTGCCTAAGAGGAGGACAAGGACATCAAAGTGGCTAATCCTTTGATATAAACATATTTGTAGAACTCCATACCCAACCAGTTTATTTTAAAGATTGTGCAAGTCTCTAAACTTTAGAAACATTCATGAAATGATCAGAATCTCAAGAGTATGCATAAGTTAGAGGGATTAGTGGGTAAAATACATAGGGATATAGAGGTAGGGCCTGGGTGGGATTGTGGACATTGCAGTGCAAACACGATGGGCCAAATTGTCTCTTTCTGTACTGTAGGGTTTCTATGATTTCTATGCCTGGAGTTGGACTGTGTGTGTCACTGACAACCAGCCTTCTTCAGGAGATCTGAAGTCACCTCAAAACGTAAGGTTAGTTTTGTTTTGCCATAAAAGTGATACAAAAAGGACATCTCAACCACTCCCTATATTTAGAAACTAAAGATAGAATAAAAATCAGTCCAATAATGGCAGGCTTACTAAGTAAATCCAATTACCAACACTGTAGTTTGCCCAATTCCTTTAATATAAATAAAACCTCAGAACAAGGGATGCATTTCACATTCTGTATTCAAGAACAACTTTCCACTATCAATATAGAAAATTAAATACTTAAGTAACTCAATTGCACTGTACGGGCAGCTTTCCAAACCACGACAGTTAAAGCAAATGTTTCTTTAATGGAAGCAGATAGTCATTCAAGGATTAATCGTTTATCCCTCTGTTACCTGAAAGGATCATTTGTGTAATGCTGCACCTAATGTGTCATTCCAGAAAAAGACCATTGAGCATCACAAATCAATGCCACTCAAGGAAACTAATTGGCTGGCACAGTGGTTAACACCACTCCTCCTGTGCAGAATCTGCACGTTCTCCCTGTGACTGTGTGGGTTTCCTTTGGGTGCTCCCACAATCCAAAAGACATGCTGGTTAGGTGTATTAGCCATGCTAAATTCTCCCTCAGTGTACTCGAACAGGCACCGAAGTGTGGCAACTTGGGGATATTCACAGCAACTTCACTGCAGCGTTACAGTAAGCCTATTTGTGACACTAATAAACAAACTTAAAACTGCAGACATTTTAGGGAGAGAAATCCAATGTACAGGATCATAAATCCACTTCCTGCCACAAGTATTTTATGTCCAAAACACAGACAATCAATTTCTCCCTAGTGTTACAAAATCTTTAGAAATTTAGGCTAAGTAGCCTCCCTTCTATATCAATGATGTGAGTCTCATGTCTAATGTAACCTCGTAATTTAAAAAAAATTTAAGCTTATGAACCAGAAGACAGAATAAATACTTCCATGTCGACAACACAATTTCAAATCAGTAACACTTCTCACATAATTGATGTGCTGTTAATAGAAACATCAATATATGGCCTCATCAGTGAAGAAAATGGAATTAATACTGTATGATCTTCAAAAGTAATGAGCAGGAAGTTAATTCCATAAAAACTTTTAATATAGCTCTAATAAATAAACCAACAGGAGTCAATTGACTTGTTATGTGCGCAATTTCCCAAAATATTGACTTCACAGAAGGGGTTGCTGATAAGCCTGCAAACTTTTAAAAGTCTGCAATATCATACACAGCTGAAAACCTGTTCAGTTGAATTACTCACCTTAAACGCTTCGCTCACAAATTTGTCCGTCTTCCTTTCCACATTAAGATTCTTTTTCATAAAACTGTCAGCAATTATTAGTCTGAACTTCTTGTTCTGCACAAGACAAAGATCGAAAGATTCAAGTGCCCGTCTTTCATTTTGGTCTACTTCGTAAGCAAAAAAATTTATTTTTGCAGTTACCTGGTAGAAAGTCAAATTCTTCCCTTGAAATTCAATACTAGCATTCGCATTCAATGGAATTAATTGCGAGTTTGGATTTTCAAATCGCGGACAATCTTGTGCCTAGAGGGACCAAATAAATTGATGTACTATTTAAAAAACATCAAATTAAGAACCTCTTTCAATACCAGTTATTTAAAAATAAGCAATTGCTTTTGAGTGCAACAAAACTAACTCCACACAGTAAGCTGCATTTAGATTAAGAAATGAGAAAATAAAACAGAGGAAGGCTACATCCCATTTCTGCTTCCACGTGTAAAATCTACCATATCAAGAAGAGGCCAGAATCAACCATTGTAACAAAGATAATGATTCCTTCTCAATGTCAAAGACAGAGCTTCTCTTCCAATCACAGATTCTGTCTCTCCTATGTTTGCTATATGCAAACTGTTCTTTGCTTGCCAAACTAATTTTCCTATGACTCAGCATGTTTTCCAATGACTTGGCGTGGTACTGTCTGTTCTTCTCTCCCTCATGCTGAGTAAATTTCATTGCAAGTACGAAAAAGAAATGAATAAGAAAGATTCCATGTTATCTTCCCATGAAGTTACCACTATTCACTCAACGGATGCAATCTATTGGGGAAGCCAAAGAGATGAGGGGCAACCTCAGCTCCTCCAGCCATAGGTTCATTCCCACTTGCTTTTGCTATTCTTGACCAGAGACAAAGGTTGCGATTTTCTCAAAAACAACTTCAGACACAATCTTAAGATCTCATCCTGCCTGACTTTTGGCGAGGCGAGGTGAAGTGGTAAGATTAGGTAGAAAGTGAAAGATCAGGATCATGTCCATTTTTTTGCCTCCCTGGCACTGTTTTGTCGGTGGAATCAGCTTTGTACCCAGTGAGCCGTTTTAAATATTAACAAATCCCAAATGCTATGATCCACGTTCACTTATGCTTCTCACCTCACCAGTGAGGCTCTCCATGTACAGTCCCTATAGGGAAGGGGAATTCTGTTGGGGTATGGCATTCAGGGTGTTCCACGCTATTATTCAGTGCAGCTGAAAGATTCCTACATAGCAACCAAAATAACTACTACAGCTCCTCCACTAACAGGTTCCCTCACTCCGTCGCAGTCTGGAGCACAATTGTCCCTTGTGTAGTCATTATTTTGACCAGTGATGAATTGTGCATCAGTTCTTGGGGGTGGGGGTTGTGCGTGACCTAAACTTGCTGGTGAGCTAGCTGAAAGTGATCAGGTGTCTTTGGAAGGATGCTGTTATCTTAGTGCACCAGGAGACTCCTTCCCTTATGGGCACTGGGATGAATCCTCCCCTGCTCCCATATTTCCTTACCCCCTCCCTGACGTGGATCATTGGCATCCGGACCCACCCAACGGGACCCCCCTTCATGACCTCAACACACATGCCTAGATGCTCCATCCCTTCGTGAGCCTCCTACTTGACACCACCTGCACAGCCATGCCCCCGTTCAGGCCCCTCCCCTTTGGCACTGTCCCAGCATGCTGGAGTGCCAGCTGGGCACTACCCAGCCATGTCCCCAACCACCTGGGAGTTCCAAAGCATAGCCTCCCTGGCATGGCCATTGCGCCTGGTCTCCGCTGGTGGAGACGTAGTGATTCTCACCACTCTCATGTGAAGGTCAGACAATCCTAGGAATTTGGAGAATCCGACATCAAATGAGCTGTGCATATTTAAATGCTATTTTAAATATGCTAATCAGCCACACCCTTCCAGTTTACATCATTTGGTGGGCATGAAACCAATTTTTAGGCCTGCATTCTATTTTCTGGGATCATTCTGCACCAGGTGTGGTGAGGTCAGAAAAATCAGCCCCAGAATCTAGGATAGGAGCAGCAGCAAGGGTGGAAAAGAGCAAAAGTACAATTGGAGGAGCTGGAGTAATTATTCTGGTCATCATGTCGGCATCTTTCAGCTCACTGAATAATTTGTGACAGCATTTTCCAGGAAGTCCAGATTAAGAGATCAAAAAAGAGAGAAGAGAGTCTCTGCCAGTAGGAGACCAGAGTGGGTCTGGGCAAGCTGACACTGAGCCATCTGCCATACCAGGTCTGGCTGTGGCCAACTTCTGCAGCATGAGCCACTTCTGGGAAATTGGAACCTGACTCCAAGTGACATGGAGGTACCTTAAGCTAAGTGAACGAGTGCTGTGTCAGTGTGTCCAAGGGTGGAGAAGGGAGCTTTGGTGATAGCAAGTGAATGGGAGCAGCACATCTCTTCATTCTTCCCTTCTACAATTCTCCAACAATGAAACAATGCAAGCTACAGCTTGCCTTCAAAAACACCAGCTGGCGGGAGATTGGAAAATTCATCCCCTGGAGCCACCATGGATCTGAAACTTTATTGGTCAGTCACACAAATACTATGGCAGGTCAAAGGTTAGTTATTCTGGCAAGTGACTCACCTCCTGAGTCCAAAGCCTGTCTACCATTTGCAAAGGCAAAGGAATATGATGGAATTCCTTTCACTTGCCTAGACAAGTGCAGCTATTGCAACACTCAAGCTTGACACCATCCAGGATGAAGCAGTTCACTTGATTATGCACCCCATCCATCACCTTAAATTCCCTCCACTGCTCGTGCACAATGTTGCAGCGTGTACTGTTTACAAGCTGTGCTGCAGCAACTCACCAATGCTCTTTTCATAGCACATGCCAAACCTGCAGTCTCTCCCATTTAGAGGGACAATTGCAACAAATACACAGAAACATCATGCCATATTCTAGCAATAACACTGAAGATCTGCACTCCAGAACTCGCCACACCCCTAGAAACGCTGTTCCAGTACAGCTACAACACTGGCTTCTACCCAATATGGAAAATTGCCTAGGAATGTCCTGTACACAAAGAATAGTAACAAATCCAACCCAGCTAATTACTACTTCATCTGTCTACTCTTCGTCATTAGTAAATTGATAAAAAGGACCATCAATAATGTTATCAAGCAGCACTTACTTGGCAATAACCTGTACACAGATGCTCTGCCAACATGAAGCTCCTAACTTTATTACAGCCTTGGGTTCAAACAAGAACAAAACTAGACATCACAGATTTAAGGTGAGGGGGAGAGATACAAAAGTGTCCAGAGAGGTAATTTTTTTCACACAGAAGGTGGTGAATGTCTGGAGCAAACTGCCAGTGGTGGTAGTAGAGATGGGTACAATTTTGTCTTTTAAAAACCATTTAGATAGTCACATGGGTACGATGGGTATAAAGGGATATGGGCCAAATGTGGGCAATTGGGATTAGCTTAGGGGTTTTAAAAAAGGGTAGCATGGACAAGCTGGACCAAAGGGCATGACTCTATGACTCTAGTACAGAGGGAAGATGAGAGATGACTGCCTTTGAAATCAGGATAGCATTTGACTTGAGTTTGACAACAAGGAAGAGTCCTAGCAAAACTGGAGTCAATGGGAATCCACTGGCTGGAGTCATACCTGGTACAAAGGAAGATGCTTTCCATTTCCCTCTCTGATGTTCAACAAGATGTTTAGCAAAACTCATTTTCATAGCCATATTTCATTCCTCAGCGACTCTTTCCATGTCATCCCACATGGATTCCAAATGAAGCTCCATCCCTCATCTTTCAAATCCACCCAGTTATTATAGATATCTCCAGGACAGACAATGCTCCTCAGCTGCGTCTCTCGCTGCTTCCTGATAATGGCTACCCTCAAGATCTCTCCCTAATAGCATTCTTTCTTAAAGCTGTCCTAGTCCCCAGTTTCACTTCATTCTTTGTCTTATCTGATGCATTACAAAGAGACTTTTTCTCTTCCTTTTAGGTGTTAAGCTGCATATTCCAACAGCTCAGGCACCGACAGCCATCCAGTACCATTTACTTTCTCCTGTGCCTCGGATCCCATCCTCCTAACCCCAACTCTTGCTGCTTATTCATTATACCTTCTGACCTTGCCCCCTCTGAGGCTGAGTGTGCTATTCTCAGCAAAGGACTTTGTATCCTTATGTTCTCACCTTAATAAATTTTCTGAGTTACCTCATGATGCTGAACCCTTTCGCCTCACAACAATTTCTCCTTTATCCCATTTCCTCCAAATAAAAGGTGTGGCTATGGGCACCTGCATGGGTCCCAGTAATGCCCATCTTTATGGGTTATGTGGAGCATTCCTGATCCAATCCTACTCCAGCCCTTTCTCACAACTCCTTGATTGGTACATCAATGACCATTTCTATGCATTTTATGCTCTTGTCTGGACCTGGAAAAATTTTATCAATTTTGCTTCCAATTTTCAGCCTTCTATCACCTTCACATGGTCAATGTCTAACATTTCTCTTCCCTTCCATGACTTCTCTGTTTCCATGATAAACTGCCCACTGGTATCCTTTACAAGTCCAACTCCCACAGTTACCTTGACTAAAGTTCTTCAAACCCCACATCCATCTCATTCTCTCAGTTCTTTTGCATCTGTTCTGATGATGCTGTTTTCCAAAACAGTGCTGCTGATATTTCTTCCTTCTTCCTCATTCATGGTTTTCCAACCATTGTGGTTGACAAGGCTCTCAACGATGTCCAACCATCCCCTGGGCCACTGCTGTCACCCCCTCTCCCCCCAGAACTAGGATAGGGTCCCCCTTGTCACCTCACCAGTCCCTGCATTCAAAGAATCATGCTCCGCTATTTTCACCAACTCCAGCACGATGCCACCACTTAACACATCTTCCCCTTACCGTGCTCCCCAGCAGCATTCTGCAAGGACCATTCTCTTCTGGACACTCCTCCATCACACTCAAACACTCACCCCCTGTCCACGGCATTTCTCATGCAATCGTAGAAGGTGCAACACCTGTTCTTTTACCTCCTCCCTGTTTACCGTCCCATTCTAAACACCCATTTCAGGTGGAGCACCACTTCACATGCACCTCCTTCAATCTGGTCTACTGTATTCGCTGCTCCCAATGCGGTTTACTCCGCATCAGACAGACCAAATGTAGACTGTTTGAATCTTTGCACACAAGTAGGATCCAGACCTCCCTGTTGCTTGCCACTTCAACACACCACCCTGCTCTCCTGTCCACATTTCGTCCTAGACCCTTTGCAAAGTTTAGCAAACTCCAGCACAAACTACAAGAAAAACACCTCATCTTTCAATTGGGCACCTTGCAGTCTTCTGGGCTGAACAACTAGAGAATAAACTCTCTCCCCCTTCAGAACCCCATTTTCATTTATTTTATTTCATTTCATTTCATCTCATTCATCTATTTTATAGAATCATAGAAACCCTACAGAACAGAAAGAGGGCCCTTCGAGTATGCACCAACCACAATCCCATCCAAGCCCTACCCCCCCATATCCCAACACATTTTATCCACTAATCCCTCTAACCTACACATATTAGGACACTAAGGAACAATTTTAGCATGGCTAATCAACTTAACCCATACATTTGTGGACTGTAGGAGGAAACCAGAGCAACTGGAGGGAACCCAGACAGACATGAGGAGAATGTGCAAACTCCACACAGACTGTGACCTAAGGTGGGAATCGAACCCAGGTCCCTGGAGCTGTGAAGCAGCAGTACTAACCACTGCGCTACCATGCTGCCCCCATACATTTTAGCATCCTTCTCTCCCATTTCCATTTTTCCACTTCTCACTTCCAGCTCTCCTTCTTGTCTCCTTCCCACTCCATCAGGGCAACGGCCATAATCCCGAGGCAGTCCCATCTGTAACACTTTTCTGCCATTCATGCATTTTGATCATTTGATGGGAGCTGTCATCACCTTCTGTATCCTCGTTTACATTTCCTTTGTCCCATTTTCCCAGCTCCCCCTACCCCCGAACCTCATAGTATAAATTTCTGCTGACTCTCTTTGCTTTTAGTTCTGACAAAGGGTCATCTGGACTCAAAACATTAACTTTATTCTCTTCCCACAGATGCTGTTAGACCTGCTAAGATTTTCCAGCATTTTCTCTTTTTCGTTCATTGCCAATGAGTCAGAAACCTCAAACTTGTTACCAAACAGCATTGTGGGTGCACCTACACCACATATTCTGCAGTAATTGTAAATGGCAGTTCATCATAATCTCTTAAAAGGAAATTAGGAACAGACAGTAAATCTGGCCTTGCCAGCAACAACCATATCTTGTGAAAGAGTCATATTTTTAAAAAGTAAATCAGAGTCTTCAATCTCTATCCAATGGCTTCCACTGGAAAGCAAATGAAAACATCAAAAAGATAGAAATCAGATTCAGGTGAGATGAATTAACTGTCAGTGCTCACTTTCTGGGCTGATAGGTAAAGAATGATGACTTGGAGAAAGTCCCAACAGAATCTAACTCATGATGAACCAATGCTTCCAGATGATATATATATTTTGGAATTCGACAAAATGGTCTTTCAATTAAGGATATATTTAAAAATTAAGTCAGAAAGAGATATAAATTTGATTGGAATCTTAAAATTAGTTTAGGCTTAAACGAATCTTCCTTGACATTACACATGGGTTGTCAAAATCAAAAGTGATTTTGATAGCGTGGGATTACAAGGAAGGAAATAGTTGGGTCTAGGTGCGCAAATACAATTCAGTCTCCATTTTAAAGTCACCTTACTTTTCTTCTTTATGCAGTATAAATTCCTGCACTTAAAATAGAAACTGCCTATATTAACTCGCCAATCTGTAACTATAACCATTACCCAAGTCAATGAAGGCATTGCAGCGTCTATCTGTTGGTAGGAGGTTGTAACTATAATGTGTCTAATTTAAAACAGCAGTTTTCAGTATACATGTGAACACACAAACTTAGAAGAGAAAATGTTAATAGTAAGTGTGCACAGATATTACATATTTATAATACACTAGAACATGATGAATTTAGTGTTTCCCACATGCTGAATATTCCCAAAATTTCCCCAAGTCAATAATTATATTTCGCTACAACTAAACTTTATCTACATCAGTAATCTGCTCCTTAGAAATTATTCAATTTGATTAATATTTCTCCTGAAATTTCAATCACAATCATCTGCCAGGCTCAATAGAGTCCTTTGGGTAAATATATAGACCATTTCAGATTACAATACTGAGGCAAAAGAAAGATTCAGATCTGTTCAGTTTTAGAATGTCAATATTATCAAGTTAGTACTTTGAGCTGAAACAAGGAAGATAACCTTAGGAATTCACTGCCCATGCAGCTTAATTTCATCACATCAGGATTACTCAGTATTGTTACGTGATGCTCCAATTAGAATTTTCAAATCATCTTTGTAACTGTTACTCTGATTGAAAACCAAAGTCTGTGTGACTTGTTCTTATCTGGCTTCGTATCAATTAAGACAAGAAACTAAACCGTACCATTTTACTTTGCACAATGTTTGACTGATCTTCTTTCCCGCTACCATCTTTGCACTTATGTTCTGAAATATCCCAGTGACAGGTCCACTTGCTCCTCACACAAGAGTCACACCTAAAAAGTAGATGCATGTATTATATATAAAGATCAAATTAGAAAATCACAACAATTATTGTGTCGCTGGTTAGCATAGTTGTTTGTTAATCTGAAGCTTCTTAGCCCAAAATTAAGAAAGAAACGCCTATTTAACAAACATTGGGAACGTGAGATATCTGAAATCACAATACAACTGCTGGAAATATTCTGCAGGTTCAGCAGTATCAATGGAGTGAGAAACGATTAACATTTTGGACTGTTGGCTTTTCATCAGAAATGAAATAAAGATACGCATGCGACAAATTTTAAGTACAATAATCAAGAAATGACCATGTAACTACTGATTATCATGAGACTGGATCAGTTTAAGAGAACGGGCCAGTGACCTGGGACCAAGTTCTACTCTGGATGGAGCTTGTCAAGCCAGTCTATTACTGGTTGTGCTAAGATAAAGACCTGTTAAAGTTTATTTATTAGACACAAGACTTGGCCTACGTGTGACTCCAGATACACAACCATGTGGATGATGTCCCAAAGTGGCCTAGCAAGCCACTCAGTTGCACACAGCAAGATGACTCACCTCAGGGGCAATAAGAAAAGGGGAATAAATGCTGGCCTCTGTGACGCCGAGATATAGGGAAGCAATTTTTAAAAATCCTGACCTCAGGGCAACCAATGATAACATGGAATCATCACCTATCTTTTGACCTTTGGATCTCATATAGCTCCCTTACCTGTTTCTGTCAGCAGATCAACTCATTTATTCCTTGCCAACTCCTTAATTTCTAAGTTCACAAGATGTACACTGCACTACAGTTTTGCACCCCACTACTGGCTAGTTCCCTCCGTTATGATCCTCAGAGATCAACCACTTCCTCTTTCTAGCACTGCCTCACAACCCTCACTGCTAAGTTGGTCCTCATGAGGTTATAGGCTAACAACTTTGCCTAGCTTTTCAGTGCCTCTACAACATGCTATCTTTTATCCCTAAACCTCCTATTTTCTCAAGTAGTCATGTGTTATATTCATAACTGATGATTCCATTCATTTTTCAACTGCTACATTAGCCACACTCCTACATTGCATACATTATGTTTGAAGTCTGATTTTGAAACTAATAATACACCACTAGGCTAGTGGTAATACGTTATCTGGGAGTTTATTAACAGGTCTTTATCCTAGCACAGCCAACATAAGACTGGTTCAGCAAGTTCCACCCACGGTGGAGCTCATGTCCCAAAGTCACCTGACCCATTCTCTTAAAGGGGCATGCCCCAACATACACAACAGGGTATTATTCTTGTCGATTTAAAAATGACTAATTGTAAACTGTAAGGCATTGACAGAGTGAGCTCAAGAAGTTGAGAGATGTACTCCTATTATGTTTTCATGTAAGCTTGTGTGGTCTTTCTTCAGTTAAGATGGTGCTTAGTTGTTCCTTTGTTTGCATGTCTCACACCTACTGTGTAATAGCTTGATGATTAAATGTATTAAAGCACTTATCATTACAAGTACTTGTACATGGGATACCTTCTCGATTTCTAATATCATAAAATACTTGCACTTGCTTTTTATCAGCTAAATTTACATTTTGGTTGTTACATCAAAGGCACATGTTAAGATGTTCTATATAAAATATATAAATAGAAAATGTCCTAAATAATTTTGTCAATTACTTCTTGGAAGGAAAAATACTTACGGAATATTTGGAAATAGTGCCGTTGTTGCATTACAATCATAAAATGAATAGGTGGTTTTTGTGAAAGGCACTGAATTTCCTCCATTGACAATGTTCAGTTTCACCTCAACATCAACATAATCTACATAGAAGAAAATGCACATTGGTATCTTTTCAATGCTAATTGAAGTATGAGCTTAGCATTTTGAAAAGGAACACTTTTGTATGTTACAACAGAAAACAATTTGGTGTCTTGCATTTTAAATTGGTGAGAAGAATAAATCCATTATTTATGGCCTGTATTGTTTATCTCCAAGATAAAACCCATGGATGTTTCTCTCAAAATCGCCAATTTGTAATGCAAGCATCTCAAAACTCAGCAAACACAATCAAGACCAGAAGCTTCCCATAATCAATTCAAATAATGGAGCTAAAAAGAAAATGCAAATATTGTAAAACCGATTTAAAGTTGAAAATGCTGGATATAGGCAAAAGTTGATTCGAAAAGAAACAGGTCAACCATCTGATGGAGACTCCATAAAAATATTAATCTGTTTTTCTCTTTCAGGTGAATTTACAACATTTTCTGTTTATACTTTAATCACAACTGTTGTTACAAAATCACACAATGAATAAAAATAAACACACCATGGGAATATTATATTTCCAATATATTCTGCTATTGTGATACCAATACTTTTGCATCAATGTTCAGCAAAGAACAGTACAGCACAGCAACAGGCCCTTCGGTCCACCAAGTCTGTGGCAACACAGACACCTTGCTAATCTAATATTTTCTTCCCTCTAAGTGGTCCATATCCCTCCATTCTTTGCCTATTCATGTATCAATGATGTAGAGATGCCGGCGTTGGACTGGGGTAAACTCAGTAAAGTTTCACAACACCAATTTTAAATCCAACCAATTTATTTGATAGTAAATTTGCGAGCTTTCGACACTATGGCGCTCGTCAGGCAAATGCAGTGTTCTGGTCTGCAATAGTACTCATATCAACACAGACAGTCACAGATTGCTGATTAGAATGCGAATCCTTACATCTAACCTGCTATTCAAGTGTTAAAGTGGCTAACAATATGTGTGAAGGGAATCTTGTAATCGGGATCTTGGCTTCATGACACATTATCTGTAACCCCTGGAACTTGCCTGGGTTAGCAAAAAACCTCACTTACTGTGTTGTCTGGAGAAAATACACAATTCTCTAACCAACGCTCAGGATTCCCTTCACACACATTGTTAGCCACTTTAACACTTGAATAGCAGGTTAGGTGTAAGGATTCGCATTCTAATCAGCAATCTGTAACTGTCTATGTTGATATGAGTGCTATTGCAGACCAGAACACTGCATTTGCCTGACGAAGGCCATAGTGTCGAAAGCTCGCGAATTTACTATCAAATAAATTGGTTGGATTTAAAATTGGTGTTGTAAAACTTTACTGTATTCATGTATCTATCCAGATGCCTTTTGAACATTGTTTATAGAATCTGCTTCCACCATCTCCTTCAGCAATGTGTTCCAAGCATTCTCCACTCTGAAAAATCTTCCCCCCTCACTTTCAACCTATGCCTCTGAGTAATTGACCCTTTGAGCCTGGGAAAAAGACTCCGACTATTCACTCTATCCAAGCCTGTCATAATCTTGTAAACCTCTATTAGATTTCCCCTCATCCTCCGATACTCCAATGAAAATAATCCAAGTTTGCTCAGCCTTTCTTCCTAGTCCATATCCTTCAAACCAGGCAACATCCTGGTAAATCTCTTCTGCACTCTTTTGATGCAACAACATCCTTCCAATGGTATGGGGATCAGTATTGCACACAATACTTCAAATGCAGACTAACCAAAGTCTTGTACAGCTGCAACATGATTTTCTAATTATTCTACTCAACACCCCAACTGAGGAAAGTCAACATGCCATAGCCTTCTTGACCACTTTGTCCACCTGAGCTGCCACCTTCAAGGAACTCTAGATCCCTCTGTATGGTAATATTTCTAAGGGTCTACCATTTACAACGTACTTTCCTTCTATGGAGAACCTTTCAAATCACTTCA
This sequence comes from Sphyrna mokarran, assembly GCA_024679065.1. Taxonomy (NCBI): domain Eukaryota; kingdom Metazoa; phylum Chordata; class Chondrichthyes; order Carcharhiniformes; family Carcharhinidae; genus Sphyrna; species Sphyrna mokarran. The sequence continues at coordinate 31,661,634 of JAGIQG010000019.1, forward strand.
AATTTGTCCGGGTTACATTCCGTCTGCCAGCTTTTGGCTCAGGTCTCCAGTCGATTTATATCTGCTGTATCCTTTGTCAATCATCGTCACTATCCGCTACTCTAAATTTTGTATAATCTGTAAATTTACTAATCAGATCACCTACAGTTTCCTCATATTACAAACATAATAAACAATATACTGATCTTTGTGGAACACCACTTGTCATAGACCTCCAGTTAGAAAAGTATCCATCTATTGCTACTCTCTGCTTTCTATGTCCAAGCCAGTTTTGTATCCATCTTACCAGCTCACTTCAGATTCCCCATGATTTTACATTTTGTATCAACTTGCTATGAGGAACCTTATCGAAGTTTAACTAAAGTCCATGCATACATAAAACTTCCACTACCCTCCCTAGTCAATTTTTCTCATCACTTCTGCAAAAAACTCAATCAAGTTTATGTTATACAACTTCCTCTTCACAAAACCATAAGCCTATTCTCTTCCAGATGTGAGTACATCCTGTCCCTAACAATCTTTTCCAATAATTTTCCCATCACTGATGTAAGGTTCACAGGCTTATAATTTCCCAGATTGTCTCTGTTCTTCTGTTTTAAGAGGAGCCAATGTTAACTACTCTCCAGTCCTCTGGTGCCTTGCCTGTAGCTAAAGAGGACACAAGGATTTTGGCTAAGGCCTCAGCAATTTGTTCCCTCACCTCTCTCAATATTCTGGGATAGACTCTATGTGGCCCTGGGGTCTTGTCCACCTTAAATGTTTTTCAAAACCTCCAATACCTCCTCCCTTTTATCTCAACATGTCCTAGATTGTCAGCATCCTCCTTTCTACATTCCTCCTTTCACCATCCATCACATCCTTCTCCTTTGTGAATACTGGTGCAAAGTATTTGTTAAGGACCTCATCCACCTCATCTGGCTCCACGCACAAATCCCCTCCACTGTCCTTGAGTGGACCTAACCATTTCCAATTATCTTCTTCCTTCTTATATACACATATAAAGCCTTAGAATTCTCCTTAATCCTGTCTGTCAAAGACATTTCATGGCCCTCCTGCCCTCCCGCCCTCCCAAGTTCCTGTTTAAACTCTTTGCTGTTATCCTTGTATCCTTGTTATCCTCAAGAGACTTATCCATTTTCAATTTCCTGAAATGTATGCCTCCTCTTTTTTCACTCAGCTCACAATCTCTCTGGTCATCCAGGGTTGCTAAATTTTGCCATCTTTGTACTTCATTTTTACAGGGACATACTTGTTCTGAATTGTTTATAGCTGATTTTTAAAAAACTTCCACATATCGGATGCAGATTTACCCTCAAACTGCTGCTCACAGTCTATATTGCCTGGCTCCTGCCTAATACTGTCGTAGTTAGCCTTCCCCCAGTTAGCACTTTCACTCTAGGACTACTTCCATCCTTTTCTACAAGTACCTTAAACTTGTAGAATTGTGATCACCATTCCCAAATGGTCCTCCACTGAGGCATCAATCACCTCGTTTCCCAGAACCAGGGCCACAATAACTCCTAACGACATATTGCATCAAGAAGCACTCTTCGACATGCTGAACAAACTCTGCCTTATCCAAGCCCCTATCTATGTTGAAGTTAAAATTGCCTATCACAACAACCCTGTTGTTTTTACATCTTCTCACATCTGTTGACGTATCAGTTCTTGCAATTCATGCTGGCTGTTGGAGGTCTGTAGTACAATCCCAACAACGTGACTGCACTGCTCCTGTTCCAGAGTTCTAACCATATGGCCTCACTGTATGATCCCATCAAGGGGTCCTTTCTCTGTCTAGCTGTGACATTCTTCCTAATCAGTAAAACATCTCCAGCTCTTTTGTCACCCTAGCTCGTCTGAGCATCTAACTCCTGGAATGCAAGCTGCTAGTCCTGTTCTTCTTTCATCCAAGCCTCCATAATTGCCACAACACCAAAGTTCCATGCAGTATTCCAAGCTTTAAGTTCACCCACTGACTAGCATGTGACACTGGTAACAATCCTGAGATTACTATCTTGGAAGACCCACTTTTTAGTTTAACTAATTCTCTAAATTCAGCTTGTAGGACCTCATTCCATTTTTTTTTTTAACCTATATCGTTGGTGTCTATATGCACCACGGTAGCTGACCGTTCACCCTCCCCGCTCCAGAATGCCCTGCAGCCGCTCTAAAACATCCCTGATTCTTACACTCGGGAGGCAACATACCATCATAGAGTCTCATTTGTGTCCGCAGAAATACTTGTCTATTCCTCTTACAACTGAATCCCCTATCAGTATAGCTCTGCCCTCCTGTGCAGCAGAGCCAGCCACAGTGCCATGAATCTGGCTGTTGTTATGGTGTTCTGGTATCTTGTGCAACGTTCAGTTTTAAAAAAACCAAATCTCATCACTTCTATTTCCATCCAACTCCAAATATAAATTCCCTTTCTGTGATCAAATACAAGCAATAATAATTCAAAAATTGTACAGGATATTGTTGAGATCGTAACAGCTAAAATCTTGGTATAGTATTGGTCTCCTTATTCAAGGGGAAATGTAAATGCATTAGAAACATTATACTGAATTCATAACTCCAATGTTCCCAAAAACATCTTTTTGGGAAGTTCCTTCAAACAAGTATATTCTTTCATTGGACAACTCACCTTGGCCCAGAGGAGTAGGAGCTATTCTACGGACAGATGGAGACATACAAGTAACAGATCCTGGTGAGCGTTCCAGTTTGCTGCTTCTGGTATTATTAAAAAAACACTCGATCTGTTCTTGGTCCGTTAAAGCCGGGAATAGATTGATATTCAGTTGCACCTAAACACATGGAAACAATAATAGAAACTACGCACAATGATTTTGTTTCAAAGACATGTTACAAATACATATAGCTCAAAAGCAATCAATTCAAGAATGTTTCAAACTTTATTAAAAATTTTCTGATGGTGTTAATTGCGCATTAATATTAGAAAGCACATTTTATAATCACAAACAGACAAGAAATTTTTATATTTACTTCAGCAGAGTTTGGTTTACTCAGCAATTCTGAGGCTTCAGTCCAACAGAACGGTCAGAACAAATCTGACTATCTTTATTGGTATCCACTCGTTGGGATGATTGGGTACAATTAATAGGAAGATTGAATGCACTTACCAGCTATCCTCTAATTGGCCATTTTTGGCATTAAAGTTTGGACCAACCACATTGGAAACTTTACATTCACCCAGTATTGTTCATGGAAACAAATATCATTGAACAAATGAAACATTAATACAACTTTAGAAACTGAAAGCTGCGTGTAACGAAGCATACCTGGCCTTCTTCATTTCGACTCATATTCTGAGGAACAGCGCTAGTAACCTCCACACATTTTTTGTCCAGACTCCACAACCAACGGTCCTTTTCATCTGCTTTTGTACAATTCGACTTCCTGGAGCAACTGAACAGATGGGATTATGGATGTCAGTATGAATGACAGAACTAGCCTATATTTATCCAGGAATACAAATTGTATTTGCTGTGATGTCTCTCTAGGTTTTCATCATGCCTATATTCTACTACATTGAAATCAAGACTTATTCTAACTTATTTGTTCTCAGGACATTAAAATGATGGAATACAGCACACTCCCACTTTCTTTTCACCTAAATCTGCAGGTTTTTAATATTTAAGCTTAGTATATAATCACCAGATCTCGATTTATTACAGGCTTTTCTGCATTTAAAGAAATGCATCTATTTTAAACAACTACATAATTTTGCATTTAACATTCTCACTTGAATTTATCTATTTCATACTGTGCAAATATATACCAATGAGGATCATTGGAAGCTGTGAAAATCTAATGCAAGAAAAGTTTATCTTGATAGACAGCAAGTTCTGAAATATTGAATTCTAGTTATTTAGTTCTGAAAGACGTGCACGAGTACAATTGGGGTCCTAAAAAAGAAATTGGTATTAGACCCATTTTTAAAACTGGAAATGCAAATACCTTCACTAATTATCTAATTTGTTTTTCTCGCAAGCCTCAGAGTTTAAGACAGAAACAGTACTAAATACTAAACAGTACTCCAAATATGCAAGGGAACATCACTGGTTGTCTAATAATTCAAAGAGAGGCAATGAGGGTGATGTTGGGGCTCTCAATTCTATCTTCAAAGAAGCTAACTCAAAAGCTCATCCAGCTTTTGCTGTAGAAAAAAATTTAAAAAAAACTTTTTGAAATGTTAGATACAGATAAGAAGCTTGATTATTGCTGAGTAAAGAACCTCAGGATTTAAACTTTAAAAAGTGTCAGTCAAGACTGAAGCTAGGAAGCAATTGTCCAGATTTTTAATGGATATATATGAAACAGTAGAGTATGTGAAGTTCTTGGAGTGAAAATTGGATAGATGCAAAAAGAAATTGCAGTTGCTTTTGTAAAACAAGCAAAACATTTGAGATTTCAGGTCAGGTAGTCGTCTGCGGACAAAAAAACCCGAGTTCAGATTTGAGATGAATACCTTACATTAGTTGGAATGCCACAAAGGAGCAACAGAGAGGATAAAGCAAAAAAAATACAACTGAGAACATGAGAGTTAAAAGAAATTAAGATAGAAAATGCTGAAATATACATAGCCAGCTGAGAACAAGTTAATGGGCCAAAATCAAGGATGTGCGCCAGTAGTTAAACTTCTGCATTTTTTACTCAAATATAATTTAATGAAAAATATACTGTAAATAGGACTGGCATATCAGGCAGCATTCATATACTAATACTGAAAATTGTTGCACAGAAATTACAATGATCGTTTTGTGTTGATATTTAATTTCCACATGAGCAGCATACTTCTGGAAGAAATCATACCAACTTGCATTTGATTTAATCAAAGCTAACTAACTGTTGCCATCATTTTATTAAGGAACCTGTTTACTGATTGAATAGCCTCAACATTATCCTTAAAGAATAAATTAAATACTTTCAAAAAGTAAAACTTACATTCCCTCCGTTATACACCAGCCACAATAAGGATCTCTAGATGCAATGCAAGACTCACAACTTTTGTAACTTGTGCATTCCTGTACTGGCAGAAGAGTGATCTAAAACACAAGTTTTCAACAACAAAAAAAATAAAATTCCACACACTATTAAAATATAGAAACTAAACTGTTTAACAGAATTGCTATTTGCTGTATAATTAATTAACTGCAACAAGAAATCTCAGTTATACAAAATCAAAACGGACAGGTTTCTGACTTTATCTGCTGAATGCAAAGTATGCTCTGTAGCATACACCTGATACTGAGAGGACAATATCATTCTTAAATCATCTACTAGGAAGCAAGTGAGATTTCATCTTCCCTATACAGTGCCCATGGCACAAATTGATTGGCACTTATGGAGTTACCAACTAAGGGCATTTAACATACATTGTGGGTTTTTTGTAACTGGCAGTCCACAGAACATTTGGGCCCGTCTAACTCTCTTGCTCATTGTTTCATGTACTGATTTACAATATAGATTTACAATATAGGCAATGAAACACAAAAAAGAATACCAGGACACAAGAAATTCAGACAGACGTGTTTAAAATGGGAAATGTGTCTTCAACTCAAATGTATTCAAACTAAATTCATAAAATGCTTGTATACAAATTGAATAGCTTATTCTTTGCCCCAGACAATAACAACTGTTTCTTTTGATATGTGAGCAGTTAATTTCTAGTGAGCCTAATTTTAAACCAATATGTACTGTAACAGTTAAAAGTAAACCAATATCATGATAACTGTGCAGGCAAATTTGTATGTATGGAATCAAAATGTGGCTCAATTGAATGAGAATATTGGAAGATAAAATAATGATTACCTTTCTTTCAGTCATGACGTACAGATGATCTCTTTTCGCATTGAAGAAAAGGTCACTGTTCACCTTGCTGTCTCGCATCACAGAAATAACCTGATATTCATCTGCTATAACATTCAGCTGTTCTGCTCTGCCCAGGAATACCTATTGGATAATGAATATTTGTAGGTGTTGTGCAAGAAAGTGCATGGAATTGTCACACCTACATAATTACTTGCCACTAAGAAAACCTCGATCTTTGGGCTGGTTATTGTGCTGTTTTAAGGGGGAAAAATTAAATCTTTTATTGTGCAGAAACTTCAATGTTTAATAAAAAATTTTTAAAAAATATTGTCACAACATTCACCCTATTCCTCCATCCTTACCCTTCAAACAATTGTATTTTAATTTCTGGAAACTTACAAGAACTTTCAAATTACTTGAGGGGACAATGAAAGGAAGACACTGGGGCAAACAGCCAGTAGTAATTCAAGCACAGTGTGAGAAGGAGGACATCAGGACAGACAGACAGCAGCACCTCATGCTCATTTCTGGAAATACACAAGTTCACTGGTTGATAATAAACAGCAGTTAGGGAGAGTTAACAAGTAGCTAAGAATTAGATAAAACATACTGAAAAAACAGGGCTGTGTATATTTAGCCAAAAAACAAATGATAGAAAAATAAATGGATTTTTTTTAACTTTAGCTTAAAGTTTAAGTACAGCTTAAAAGCTCTTGATATGACTCCAGGATGGTGTGTTGCCTTCCAGGTGCCAGGTTCAAGAATGTCAAGGAACTGCTGTAGGGCATTCTGAAGGGGGAAAGGTGATCAGCCAGATGTCATGGACCATGTTCAGACCAATGAAATAGGGAGAAAAAGAAATGAGCTCCTATAGGAACATTTTAGAGAGTTAGATAGGAAATTGCAAAGCAGGGCTTTATCAATATAAATCTCTGCATTACTCCTAGCACCACATAACAGTGAACATAGGAACAGAAAGCTCGAATAGATGAATGTGTGGCCAGAGAGAAGGGAGAATAGCTTAAATGGAACTCAATGTTAAAATACCAGTGACTTTGAAAGACAGTAGAAATATAGGCTAGGGAAGAAAGTAGTGAGGCCAGCAAGGCTAAATGCACTTATTGTAATGCAGAGAGCCTTGGGAATAAGACAGATAAGATAGGCGCACGAGAGTATCATATCACAGCTATGACCAAGATTTAGCTGAAAGATGGGCAGGATTGGCAGTTCAACATTCCTGCTTATATATAGGATATTCAGAGGAGAGGGAGGGAGGAATAAAAGAGGAAAGGCATGGGGAGGTCACAATATTGATCATGGAATAGATTATAGCAGTAGGAAGGGACGATATTCTGAAAAGATCATTAAAATGAAGCCATTTGGATGGAAATAAAAAATGCAATAGTGCAAACACATTGTTGGGTGTGTACTATGGACCCCAAATAAAAGAGGAGAGATAGAGGATCAAATATGTAATCAAAATTCAGACGTGCAGGAACAATAAGGCAATAAGAGTCGGGGATTTTAACTACCAAATATTAACTGGGATAGTTTTAGTATGCAAGGTAGGGAGTGAGGAAAAATTCTTAAATTGCATCCAGAATATTTTTTTAGCTAAGTATATAGAAAATCCAACAAGAGGAGGGGCAATATTCAAAGATGAGCCCAGGCAGATGGAGTGCACATCAGAAGGCAAGCATTTTGGAGACAGTGACCATAATAGTCATCTTTACAATGGTTTTGGAAAAGGATATAAAAAGGTTGGTGATAAAATTCTTAACTGTGGAAGGTTAAGTTTACTAAGATTTGTCCCATGTGGACTGGAAAAAGCTACTTGCAGATACAATTATTAAAATCTATTGACCCTTTTGAAAGATCATGCCTAATTTAGGCTTACAGCTTGTGTGTCATGCATACAATGGTATGTGCTTTGGACACACTACATTTGGAACTCCTGGGTGTTTTATCTGTCACCAACTGAGGTATCTTTAGTTATTTAACAGGGTGTGTCACTATGCATCTATAAGCTTAAGCCATCTAACTTCCCTCAAATATCTGTGTAGTTTATTGGTTCTCAGATACATCATTCCAGATTCATCTGGGGAATTTTTGAAGGCTCAGTTGTCTCTTTCACAGTCTCATCTCTGTATCTATAGCCATTCTCACTTTAAAGATATTTTCATCCTTTGCTCTTTCAGATTACACTAAACCTCACTTGTTCCTGCAATGCAAGGGCGAATACTTATACCCTGATTGCTATTACCTTTGATATGCAGCATGAACAATTAGCTGATAAGACCCATTTCGTATTCATCTACTTTCAACCAACCACATGCATTCTTAATCATACAAAGCAATTCTGGTCAGAATAAATTTCCAGAAAATGCTGGAAAATCTCAGTAGATCTGACAGGATCAACGGAGAGAGAATACAGCCAATGTTTCAAGTCTGGATGATCCTTTGCAAAGCTGTTCTTGGGGCTCTGATGAAGAGTCATCTAAACATTGGCTCTATTGTCTCTCGACAGATGCTGTCAAATCAGCTGAGATTTTCCAGCATTTTCTGTTTTTGTTTCAGATTCCAGCATCCACAGTGTTTTGCTTTTAGCTTCCTGTTTTTAAACATGGATATAAAGTCTCACCACTATAGATATATCTCTCTCTCTCCTGAAAATAAAATAAACCCAATCACTACGAAACCCCATCAATCCAGTATAATCAAGACAAATGAAGTTACTGGTAAAGAAAGACATTGTTTTATGATCTACCACAGCTGGTAAGATCAGCAAGTTTGTTATTTTGGTTTTAATGGCAATCCTTTTCATCAGAAATTCTACTTACAGAACTAGATCATGAGATGTTTGAAGTCGGCCTGAGTTTTTCTTTTTGCTATGATAGAAATACGTCCATGGTGAACTTCTCAACGACAAACACCAAATCATTCTGAACGAAATCAGATTTTGCACTGATGCTTGGATTTACCAGTAAATCTTTTCATTGTTGGTTCTTACACTTGAGCACCCAAAATCCAGCTATTATGATACTGGTGTCCACCTTCATTACCCTGTTGATCATCATTTATCCTGCATTAATCTCAAGTTCTTGGGTGTCATTAGTACAGAGCTGGATCCAACTTACTGTGCAATGTTAATTTAAAAAACAAACACATTTACAATCCTCAGTTTCAAATGCTGGCTACTATTGGGAAGGGTGTCTTGCTTAATTTGCCAAATAGTATTTGAGCTGGTTTTCTGTTCAGTAATTCATTTGCCACATTTTATTATTTGAGAGATGTAAGCCGAGGGTTTATACCAAACTCTCTGGCTGTGATTTTACACTCCCATTCGCATCAGGACGGTTTGGCAATGGGAACAGAAAATATCCTAAGGCAGCCAAAGTCATTCTTCACAATCATGTAAATGAAAAAACGAGTGTCCCCTCCCACTTGTCAGTGATGAGTCGCATTTCCCGATGTTCAATATCAGGAATTTTATTGTAATAAATTAACATTTAATTATTAGGCCCATATGTCAGAGTCATACCTCATCAACAGCAGCGTGATGTCAGAATAACATGATGCACACTGATCTCAGAAGGTGCACACCTGAAGAACAGTATACCCAGGCGAGTTTGGAGGCCAGTGCAACACTCAGGGGGAGATAGCTATCAGGTTGGTACCAGCAGGAGTAACACTGTTTCCTGGTTAACTCGCTATGTGCTGGGATGGCCTACAAATGGCGCTAGATCACCAAGTGTCTGATTTGATGGAGGGGCAGGCAAATCAGAGGCTTCCTGCCAGTAATACAAGACTGAACACATAGTTGCAAATTTTTTCAAAATTCCAGACCACTTTGCAGAAAAGGTCGTCCATGCTGTCAGCGACCTCACACTTGACATCAGGTTTTGCCGATAAAGGAGAAAATCTTGCCTCCTGCATTTCAAGGTGCAGAATTTTAGCAGTGATCTTTGCCTTGCCATTTTGAACATTGATACTTTGCTGAAGTAGTGACATGATTGATCTCTTGAATGAGTTAGTGTTTTTTTTCTAATATACCTTCATTTGGATTTGAACAACATGCAAAATAAAAGTCAGTTCTAATGGTCACAAATCAATACAGATTATGAAACAGATTTCTGGCAATTCTAACAATTATGAGTGATGGTTTTGTCAAATAAGCCAGCACCTGTTCATGAGGCAGAATTTGGCATGGCCAATACACCTAACCAGCACATCTTTCTGATTGTGGAAGGAAACCCATGCAGACACGGGAGAACGTGCAGACTCCATGCAAACAGTAACCTAAACCAAGAATTGAACCAAGGTCTCTGGCGTTGTGAGACAGTAGTGCTAACCACTGTGCCAATCCTGCTTTAGTTTCTTTCCCAGGTGATGGAAAAGCAAAAATGTATTTTCCTACGATTTAGTTCTACGAATAGAATTTCTGATCAAAAGGGTTGCCATTAACTGACAAATTAAAATTTCAGTACAGATTCCACACACCTGCTTTCTTTTTAAAAAGGGAAGCTTGTACTTCAAGTCTTACCTTATGAATTTCTCCTTTTACATTGCCTAAAAAGGCTATTGTATTTTCATTCTCCACAGCCACAGCTATTGCTGATAAGTTTGTGTCGTATTGTTTCAGTGATTCAGCAACAATTCCTTCTTTACTTGCAATGGGATATGGAAGATGTTCACCACTGCAAGGATAAATCTTTGCTTGTCCCTGAGGTAGCAGAGGAAGAAAAAAATTAAGTTAGCTCTAATTTTAATAAATCAAGACAGATTAGTAAACAAATAATATTGAAAGTGCTAATATTGAAGTGCTGCTTTTGTGAAATGAATACACTGATTAAAAAAGGAATTTGTCTTCAAAAGAAACGTTCAGAAAAATAACTGCTCGTTGCTTTGCCATTTCTGCATGAAGTAGTTCTCCCATCTTTGGGCCTACTTTGAAAACAAAATCTAAGCTTAAGATACAGTAGGCAACAAAATAAACAAGACACTTTAGATCAGCTATCACAACCCACTCCATTTTTATTTTCATCCATCCACTGAAGTTTCCCAGAGTTTCAGTTATGTTGACATATTCCTAGGATAACCAAGTCTATATTAGACATTGATATACAATGAAAATGAAGTACAGGTTATATAATACTCTCCTGGAGACATTTGAAAAAAATCTCAATTGCAGTGACAGTAAATGCTGTGAGAGGAAAAGAGAATTTTTTTGCATCTCATCAGCATCTTTGATCTTAATTCTAAGAACCTCTGCACGTGCTTTCATTGGCTTAGTCCACAGCTGACAGGTGTCAGAAAAATCAATGGACTCCAAACAAAGTTTTCACTATCTTTAATTAAGAAAGATTTGCATTTAACTGGTATTTTTCAGAACCCAGGTAACTCAAAACGCTTTACAGCAAATGAAGTATTTCTAAAGTTGTAACGTATGAAATGTAGTAGCCAGTGAGTACAGCAAACCCCCATAATGTGATATGATGTTGATTGATGAATCAACGTTGACCAAGACACCAGGGAAAACTTCCCAATTATCTTAAAATAGTGCCATGGGATCGATTACAATCATTCAAGCAGACCTTGGTTCAACATCTCATGCAAAGTACAAATCCTCAAATGACAGTGCACTCTCTCACTGCTGCACTGCAAACGTCAACCCTGATTTTTGTGCTTAAGTCCTGGAGTGGGCTTGAACCCAGAATCTTGTGTCTCAGAGGCCACAGTGCTATCTACCAAATCACAGCTGACAGTGGGGATATGACAGTGGCCATAATATTTCTCCCCACACCAGTATCTGGGAGCTGGTGCCTATTTAGACGATGTGCTTGAAATGTATAATCCGAGTCAATGCATATTGAATAAACACAGCCAAATCAGTGGACTACAAAATAAGGGATGTCATATTAAACATTACCAATGTTCAAGCCAGGAGACATCAGAATCCCTACAGTGCAGAAGGACACCATTCGGTCTACAAAATCTGCATCCACCACAATCCATCCAGGTCCTATCCCCATGACCCAACATATTTACTCCACTAATTCCCTGACACTAGGGTCAATTTAGCATGGCTAATCAACCTAACCTGCATCTTTGGACTGTGGGAAGAAACAGTAGCACTCAGAAAACCCACACAGACAAGGGAAGAAAGTGTAAACTCCACTCACACAGTGACCTGAGGCTGGAATTGAACCTGGGTCCCTAGCAGTTTGGGGCAGCAGTGCCAACCACAAATGTTGGGCCACATGTCTACATCTGGTCATGCAAGTTAGTCAAGCTCTTTAAGTGGTGTAGAGAAAGGCCAAAAGAAACGGAAATTTTATTGACTCTGCCAGCTTGCTATATACCATTTTGTCACCCTTTGTAGTTTTAGAATTTCAATCCCCATTCCTTGCGATGTGTAATTTCTTATTGGCCAAATAACCAGCCATCAATTCTCATAAACATATCAATTCAGTCCACATCAACTGCTTGTTAGAACAAAGATGTGGAGATGCTGGCGTTGTACTGGGCTGAGGCACAGTAAGAAGAAGTCTCACAACATCAGGTTAAAGTCCAACAGGCTTATTTGGTAGCACAAATTTTTGAAGCGCTGTTCCTTCATTAGATGAGTGAGGATTGGGTTCACAAACAGGGGACATATTAGCACAGACTCAATTTCTAAGATAATGGTTGGAATACGAGTCTTAACGGGGTTCAGGCAAGGCTGCCACTTGGACTTGTTGAAAACTATTGGCACAGGTGAATTTTTTTAAAATCCTTTTCCTCAGCTTCATTCTCCCACTCTGGTCAATTTTGAATCGAAGACTAAAATATTTTTTATAACAGAATTGGATTTCAGTGGGTCTGGCAGCCAACTGACCCCAACTGTTAAAAATTATATTCGAACCATTATCTTGTAAATTGAGTCTGTGCCTATATGTCCCCAACTCCTCACGCACCTGATGAAGCAGCAGCGTTCCGAAAGCTTGCGCTACTTAAATAAACCTGTTGCTAAAATGAAAAACAGTACAGCACAGAACAGGTATTTCAGCCTCCCAAGCCTGCGTTGATCAGATTTATCTATCTAAGCCAACAACTTATATCTCTCTATTCCCCATTTGTTCATATGCCTATCAAGATGACTATGTGGCTAACGTAACTGCCTTAATCACCTCACTTGGCAGTGCATTCCATGCCCCCACCACTCTCTGCAAAATATTTCCCCACACATTTCCATTGAAGCTTTCCCCCCTTATCTTGAGGGTTAGGTTCCGCATTTGACAATTTCAAGTTTTTCATCATTAAGGTATATCAAGATTTGTATTCAATTTACTTTAATTACAGCTCTAAGTTGTACGATGCAGGATAGAGTAGGAAGCAGAGAGCAAATAAATGGAGGAAGAGGGTGCACATCTCAGTATTTAGGGATCCTAATATTCCAATGCAAATTTGAAAATTGCTGTTTCACTGGAGGATAAATTTTGCAAGATTCAATTGCTGTTGGAAGTCTATATTGCAAACATTTATATATTTGGTTCTATATTGGCAAACATTTCTCTTATTTGCTTTCTTTCCTTGCACCTACACTACTTTATTCTTGCAATAAACTATTCAAAATGTGCCAGTCCCCAGAATTTGAGATCAGATCGCAAAGGAAGCTAAGAAGGATATTCTACACTTGCACAATGGCATCATGGAATTTCCACCCAAATACATTTGTTTGCTCAGAATTCACAGAATCACTGTATAGTTGGGGCTGACAGGAGATCATGTGACCCACCAGCTCTGCATTGGCTCTCCAAATTGGCAATTTGCCCAATATCATTCCCTCACTTTCTCCCTGTAACCCTATATTTTCCGATAACAGTCCAATTCCCTTCGATGCTTCAACTGAATTTGTCTTCGCTACCTTCTCAGGCAATAAGTTCCAAACGCTTAACACCCACTATGTTAAATGTTGTCTCATCTTTTGCATCTTTCAATAATTGCTTTAAATCTGTATATTTTCAATCTTTTAACAAGTGTGAACAGATTTTTATCCCATTCACTTTGTCCAAACAGTTCATGATTTTGAACTTTGTATCAAACCTCTTCTCAGCCTTTTCTTTAAGGAAAATTGAAGAATGAAGATCTTCATAACTGAAGTTCCCCATCCTTGGAACCATTTTTTGCAATTTTTTTCTGCAGTCTCAAATGCCTCCACATTGTTCCTGAAGTCCAGATCTGGATGCAATACTGAATTAGAGACCAAACTAGTGCCTTGTACAAGTTCAGCATAACTGCATTCCTCTCAGTCTTTGCTGTATTAATAAAACCTTGGATACGGTATGCTTCATTAACTGCTCTCTCAACTTATCTTACCATATTCAATGATTTATGCACATATACACCCAGATCCCTCTGCTCCTCCACCCTCTCTATATTGTTGCTCCATGACTCTTGTGTCAAAGCCATGTCCCTTAATTCTTATAGCAACCTTGATAAGATTATCCCTTAACCACATCATCATGTTAGAAAACCAATTTTCTAAAAAAAATTTCATTGCAGGCAAATATCTTCATTCTATTTAACATCAAAGTGAATTGTTGCCGGACTTTCTCCAAGGACAGGAAATCTATCCATTTTAAATCCAAAATCAACTCATGCTCCTAAATATTTTGCAATATTTGCATACATTGCAAGGGTTCTAAAGTCAAGGATAAATCCACTATTCTAATAGTTATCTGTATAATGATTTGCATGCATAACATTAATTGTGTTTCTAAACTATACTCTACAGGCAGTTTTCATTGTCTAACATTATTTCTAAGCTGCTAAACTACTGTAGCATGCAAAACTGCATCTATTTGACTCCTAATCAGTTTTTGTACTTGCAGACTAATTTGAAAAACACATACTGAGCCCCAATTTTCTTTGCTTATCTGATTTCCCTAACGCCTCCCTATTTACAATTCTTACATCCAGACTCTTCTGTCTCATGTTTTACTTACTTACTTACTTAATCTGTGTCCTTTTGTGTCAAGGTGTTCCACATGGGTATAATGAGCTTCTTAGAGGCAAAATATTCTAGAAAAAGTTTGGAAAATTAAGATTGATAGTGTTGACAGGACATAACCACAGGTTTGCTCTGAATGATGAGCTACAATGGCCTGAATGGACTTTCTTGCCTAGTGGATCAGATTCATTTGTGGCACACAAGGAGACCATTTAGCCCATCCAGACCATGATGCCTTCCCCCCAGTCCCACTTGCCTGCTCGATCTCTGTAGTCCTGTAAGTTTATTTCCTTCAAGTGCCCATTCAATTGAGTTTTGAAATTACTGTTTCCACTTATACCACAACTGTAGGCATTAGGTAATTACCACTCACTATATAGAGAAGTTCTTCATCACAAAACCTTAAATCTGTGTCCCCTGATCCTTATACTATCAGCGAGAACGTCTTTGATCACCTTATCCAAGCAGATCATAATCTTGCACAATTCTATCAAATTCCTTTCGATCCCTTTGCTCCAAGAACAACTTCAGCTTTTCCCTTATTAGTAATCTAATTAAGCTTACTACCCCTGGTCTATGATCAAATTTAACATAGAAACTACATAATTCATGATTCAATTGTGTTCAGATACATCGTACCACTTATTCCTTAAAGTTTCCAACATACAATAATTGCCACAAGATAAAAATACTTTGCATTTTCTCCCAGTAATGTTGCAGTTACTTTCACCTTATGCAGTCCAATAACTATCTAAAATGGATATTTGAATTTTTCTTTTAAATAAGTATAGGAAAGAAAAGTTTAACTTGGGTAAAAAAAATTCTCATGACCAATCAATTAGTGCAGATAAATAGAATCTCCTGGACACAATCAGACATTTGCTCAGAACAAATGCATCAGCACTGTGTGAGTACGATCTTGCTCAAATGTCTTTTGTGGGGCTGCAATACACAACACAATAAAATGAGTGATATAAGATTAGAGAAGGAGAGAAAAAGAAAACTAGAACAACACTAAATAATGCAAAGCAACACAATGTTTCGCTTTTAAAAAACAAGAAGATTATTAGTGTAAATAACTTCTTTTTCATTCCATCTCCTTCCCACTTAGGAACAAAACAGTTGTCTCCCAATTCATTTGTAAGGTCTGGTTGAAATACCATCCCCACTAACTTATTGCATAGCTTTTACATTGAAAGCTCTTCCTTATGCTTAACTGCCTTCTTTCAGAGGCAATATCCATCCTATGAACAAGTGTGCTGTATATTTCATAAGAGCACACAAGATCAATTCACTCTATATTCTGATCTAATTCCATTATTTTTTTCTGTAGAACAGTCAAATACCAGAGTCTTGTCCAAAAGTGCGTGGGTTAGGTTGACTGGCCATGCTAAGTTACCCTTTAGTGTCAAGGAGACTAGCAGGTAAATACGTGGGGTTACGGGAACAAGACCGGATTGTCATTGGAGCAGGCTCAATAGGACAATAGGTGGATTTTGCTGTAACTTGCCAGCTACTCATTCCACTATTAACAATATGGCTTACAGACAGATAGCCTACTACCTGAAACATTCAGCACATGGAATGTAAACTGTATATTCATCACCAGAGTAATGTTTGTGTGTTTTTTAAATACATAAAAGTCTCATGGAAGCACAACATATGACCACCCAAGTGTCAAAATACTTGATGATATGGTTCAAAAAGTGAGATGTTCTCAATTCCTAATGTTCCAGAGTTCAACAACTTTAGACTGGTGCCTTTTCACCTCTACTTTAGCACCTCACCATCTTTTTATAAACCATAAATGTTTTGTTCCTATGCAAAACTCTTCCTTGCCTACCATGCCATCTGTGACTTGTTCTTAATTTTTGTTACATCTTTATTTTATTCTCTCCCAGCTCCCACTAATCATTGTTCCAGCTGTTTCACCCTTCTTATACAACATACAATCCATTAAACATTAGCTCCAAAAAAGTGTCAAATGGATTTAAAACTTTAATTCTTTCTTCTTTCAGATGCTGCCAGATATACTGGGTTTTTTTTCCAGCATCCACAATATTTTGCTTCTATAATATTGTTCTTACACACGTTGATTGACTTGACAATGCCCACAAATAAAACAAAGTATTTCAATATGCAGTATGCTATGAAATCTCATTAAGAAAGTTTTTTTTTATATATAAAAGAAATACAGGGGCGAGGGAACAGACAGTAAATATATATCTACCTTGCCCAATTTGACAGGACACTTGTGAAAACTTTCAGATTTGTAAGGATTGTGAACGATTATTGCTTCACCAATTTTCCCTTCGTTACCATAGCAGAGTTCTCTATATTCTTCAATCTTTTCATTTATCTGCTTCAGAGAGAACATGCAGAAAGCAGATTTATCAGGAGAGGCTGACTTTGGGTTATCTCTGTTAAACACAGCAAAAAGCACTTTATCATCCGGAGTTACAGTTCCATAGGCTTCCGAACTGTTCATATACTGAGCGAGCTTCTCTCCAGGACTGGTGATGTAAGCAGCCTGTACAAAATTACAATCATCACATTCCAGGACCATTTCGATATAGGAATAGTAATTGGTATCAGCAGTGCAAATACGTGATATGTAGGTTTTAGATTTCTGACGCAATCCATCTGTTCGAGAAAAAATGAAATACACAAAGATGCCATCTTCAAATGCAAACTTAAAGTCATGTTGATACTGTGCAGAGTCTGGTTTCACAGCCGAAGAATCCTGAACGAGCACAAACAATTGGTTCGGTTTCTCTGGAATGAGTGTTCTGGTGCTCGTTATTGCATTTGCATAACTTTCAAAACTCTTTCCAACAAAAATCACCCGCATGGGTTGCCCACTTTTGTCAGTTATATTAGTTATGAGGCCCACATTCGATTTATTACTCGCAACAAATGTAACCTCTCCACCATCCTCCTTATGATATACGACGTGACTGATGTTATCCAGCTGCAATATTGAGCAAATTCCTTTATATATACTTCCACATATTATAAGTCTATTCATATCTTTATCTATTAGAAGGAGTTTATTATAATTTGGAGTTGGTTCTTGATTAGGACAGTTTGAATCTGTTATTGGTGGCAAACAATCCGGACCATCTTTTTTTGGGCCTGTTTCTCTCGTCATTTCCTTTCGGAGGTTTGAGTTTAGCTGATACAGGAAATTCACCGCCCCAACATACACTTTCCCAGTGGTGTTATCCACAGCCAAACGTAGCAGGTCAGTGGTGGTGTCATTAAATTCTTCATATCCTTCAGTTCCAGGTGTAAAGCTGACGTAAAAGACTGCAAATGCACAGAACATCCAAGTCCAAGGTGACATTTCCAAAACCGAACTATAAAGAAAACACAAATATAAATACAAGTTAATACACAACTATTTCTAAGTTTTTGAAATAATTCAGTTTGCACATTACTCATCTTTAACTAGTCTTAAAATTGATCAAATGGTTGAATGTGTCCAATGATAGATCTAAAAACAGTGATCATGGCAAGGCAAACATCTTATTTTGAGGTGCATAAAAATATCAAGGAACTAGCAAGTAACTCAACACTTGAAGTCTACTCATTTCCAAATAAAATCAGCACAAGCTGGTTACGCTAAATAATTTTTGTCCCCAAAGATGCAAAGCAAAACACCAAAATGCGCACGTGTATCTACTGTTCAACTCAGACCTGTGGCCCTCCAAAGAAACTATCCTCTATTCCAAGATCCACTGCACCCCATTATTTGATTATCTTAGTCTGCAACTTTCTTTTATAAACTTCGAAGATGCATTTGCCTCTACTACCCAGGTTACATTAACAGATTTTATCCATTGTCACGTTAGTGTCCCTTTAATATTTTTTTTAAAATCATGCTCTCTGCAATTAAGCAGCTTTGGTTTTTCTCAATGTTGCTGAGCTGCCTGATAGAAATTCTTTTACTGCTGTTTCAATGGTTTAATAGGGCTTTGTTTATTTTTACTCTGGGCCTCTGATACTTCCGAGGATTTTTTTTAAATAAGTAATTCTGCATTCTTAGGGGGAAGAAGAATGATCGACAGGTGAGGTGTCAGGAGTTTCATTTTCAATTTTTAGTTTAGAAGATGTTTGGAAATCAGACTGAAAAGCAATGTTTCTCTTTCTTTCAGGTATTGTAAATTCTGCTGGTTATCTGGAAGTAAAGCTTCTTGCCTTCCTGGAGTGAAAATTCTGCAATTGGTGGTTTGCTATTAGAATCAAGAGTCTCTCTGCCTGGTGTTTTGCAAACCTGTTCAGATTTCAAATTGTCTGAACAAAGGATCAAATGCAGTCAGAAGTGGTCTGGATAGGTAATTTACCATGACAATCTACCTAACCTGCACATCTTTGGCCCACGGGAGGAAACTGGAGCACCCGGAGGAAACCCACAGACATTTCCAGGGGGAATGTGCAGACCACAGTCACCCAAGGCTGGACTGAACCTGGATCCCTGGCACTGTGACGCAGCAGTGCTAACCACTGATTTATGCTGAGCAAAATCATCATACCAGGATTTAACATGTCTGCATCTTCTTCTGTTGGCTTAGAGAGGCACTTTAAAAAATATAAAAAAAACAATGCTAGATCTGAATACTAATCGACATTTAGGCAGTAAATGATCCTAGACAGGAAAAGCAAATATCTAGCGAGGGATGCTGCATACATTTAATAATCTCTGAATCAAGTTTACTGCACAGATTCCAGAAGGCCAGTTTGGATTTAGATATGATGTACATCTTCCCTTTTCCCTTAACCTTATGCTCATTAAAAGCTGATCCTAGAAACACTCACTTCTTTCATGTGAAGAACAGGCAAGTGCACCTTTCCAAGGTTCATCTCTTTCAAGGGAGATGGGAAAAAACAGCAAGATTGAAAGAGAACTTGAAAACCAAAGGGGCAAAGTCTGTGACGTATGATTTCTATTGAAGTGGCTGACATAGATGACAATTCTTTCAAGCAACTATCAGCTTTTTATTTAATGAAGACAGTTCTACAAGAATATATTTTTATAATATCCTATTTTCAGAGCATGAAGTATTAAATGCTATGAACAATTATACATTTTCACATTTGAAGAATTTGGTAGTTTTGCATTGAGGACAAAGTATATAGCTCCATATTTTAAAGTAACTGCAAATTGCTTTACTGCTGATTTGCCTAAAACTTGTCCAACAAGCTCATTTCAAATCAGATGCCAACTGCTTTTTAATTTTGTGCATGAGAGCTGGTGTTGGGCTTTGCTGATTCATAACTGAAAAACCCAAAGGTATATAGCACACAGTCAGAAAATGAGGCAGAGGCAATTTACATTACCTCCTTTTTCCATGTCAGAAACAATAGAGGCTTTTGCAAATAAAAGCTGCAACAAACATACCATTTTATTCATTGAAACATGGAACGATTCAGGACAAAGGAGCCTGTTGTACTTCCCCAGTTAGTCTCACTTATCCGTTCTATCCCAAGAACCCTGCAAATATTTCCCTATCACTATTTATCCGGTTTCTTTTTCAAAGTTGCTGCTTAAAGATATGGAACTTGTCAACGTTGATTGAGTACACCCAAGTCAGAGACACTTGAGTGAACTCGAGCAAGGTAACAAAAGACAAGTTAGAGACACTTGAGTGTACTCGAGCAAGGTAACAAAAGACAGTTTGCAGTGCAGCAAGCAATTCAGAAAGCAAATGTCATTTGGCCTTGGTCACAAGGGGACCAGAACACGAGAATAAATAAATCTTATTACAATTGTACTTTGATGGAATCATATTCGAAATATTGCGCAATTTTGCTCTCCATATTTAAGGAAGGGTGTACTTGCATTGGAGACAGTACGGCGAAGGTTCACTAAATTGGTTCTTAGATGAAATGATTGTCCTATGATAAAAGGTTTGTAAATTGGATCATTTTCTGTGGAGTTTTGAAAAATGAAAGATGATCTCAATAATATGTTCAAGATTATGAAGATGTTACAATTTCCATAGAGATGATTAATGGTTTATATAGAAATTCAAACTTCTAATTATTAGCTGAAGAAATGGCCTCAATATTTCACATTTCTATTTCAAGTAGAAAATAATTTCCTTTTTACAGAATCACAAGGTGCAGAAAAGGCCATTCGGCCTATCGAGTCTGCACCAACGTGTGAAACATCTGACCATCTGCCTAATCTCATTTACCAGCACTTGGTCTTGAATGTTAGGATAATAAAAAATTACACAAACTGGAAATAAAAATGGTACAGCCATCCCTGTCTAACACCAAAAGTCATGATGTAAAGATGCCGGCGTTGGATTGGGGTGGTAAGAACTCAGTAAGAATTTAGCAACACCAATTATTAATCCAACTGATTTATTTGATAGTAAAAAAGCGAGCTTTCAACACTCCCGTGTCTTCCTCAGGCAAGTGCAGTGTTCTGGTCTGCAGACCAGGTTAATAATTGGTGTTGCTAAATTCTTACTGAGTTCTTAACACCAAAAGTGCCCTGGTAGCAAAACTACTGAAAACTGCTTGAGCCCTAAAAGGCATTATCCAGGTAGAAAATGCCTTCAATTGTGTATTCATACTGGCCACTTTCCATTTTGATCCCATGAACTTCAATCTAATAACAAGTAAACATCAATGATACTATTCATTAAACTCCCTCCTCCTCAAACAAATCAACCAAGTTAACCAGTGTATGGCCTTTTACAAATCTGTATCAACTCTCACTTTTTCCAAGTGACAATTAATTATGTCTCAAATTGTCTCCAAATTCCCTCACAAAGGTGGTAAAGCAGACTGGTCTATAGTTGCTGTAATGATTAACAAAGCTCACGATGTGGTTATCTTAGAATATAAGCTCCATAATTATAGCAACAATGGCATGTCCCATCAGGGAGCATTGCCTCTGTACAGGGTATAGAGTGTCAGGACTATTGGCACTCCAGATTTATACTCTGTACGAGGAACTACCTCTCGAGTGTTGTCGACTGTATAAATATAAATCTAAAACTGGTGAAGGGACATTGGATTGGAGGAGTTATTTCAGTTGCCATGTTTACATACCCCTTTTTTGAACTTCTTACTTCCTTTTCTATTCTCCAAATATTCACCCTGCAAGGTATTGGACTTGCTATCAGCCGGTAAACACTTAAATTCAGTACTGATTTTGCAATTTGATTTCAATACTTTTCAATGAAATGTGACAATTAATAAACTGTTGAATCAAATTTCCAGCTAGGTTGAGCTCATTTATTATAGAGCCATATACAATTCATTACCACACAAAGTAATAAAAGCATTATAGGAGTGGCTCATAACTACTGACTATATTCTACTCATATTTCTCAGCAAGGTCAAACACAATTTAAAAATAATAAGTATAGTGAAACATTCAAACTACAAGTTTGAGCAGACAGTGCTAAAATGGAGGTAAATCTATTTTGAAGTAAAAATGCCAGAAAAGGAGTAATACTGATGTCACTGGATTCGTAACAAAAATTCCAGAAAAATATTCAGAACAGGAGTTCAAATCCCAACACAACATTAATTGAATTTTTAAAAATCTGGAATTTAGAAAGCAAGTCTCCAAAAGTGACCAGGAAACCATTATCAAAAGTCAGTTCTCTGTCTATTACTCTTAACAATCCTTTCCATGACAGAAAACACAAATGTCTTTTGAAAATTTGACGTTATTTATTTTAAAGGTTATTTTCACTGGCACAAAGCTAACTCAATATCTGATTGGCCTTGTGATAACAGCTGCAACATATCAAAAAATATGCCTTCCTAAATCACACTTTTCTCAGGTACATTTAAAAAGGAGCTGTTACTGCTGGAAAATTATTGGCACAACATCCCAATTTTGTTTATAAATACACATTACAGATACAATTCTTCTTTCAAATTGGCAGTCGCATGACAAGAAAGGCAAATTCTTACAACGTACAAAACGACAGAATGATTCCAGCTGCTTGTGTGCGCGCACACACAAGTGGCAACCTCCATTTTAAATTCTTAGTCTTCAAATCACATTGGTGGTGTGCTCTCCTTATATGCTAAACAGTTGCGAGTATTATCCCAAATAATGTGCTCCCAAATATGATGCATAAAAATAATAGGTTATCTTGGTCATTAACCTTTCAAGTCTCAATCAAACAGAGGCCAATAGTTTTCTTCTACCACCACCCCATTTTCCACTGCAACTATTGAGCCAAAGATAATGAGTTTATCTACAGCACCTCCTACAATTAGCCATAATTCACATGGGATGTTCAGCAAACAACATTTCTGGGAGTGAGAAGAGAACAACAGATTCAATTCATCACTTAGGAACAAAGCGATGGCATTAATTAATGTTCACGACAATCACTTGTTTGCACTGGATTATTTCCATGTTAAATATTCCAATTTAACCCATTCAACTTGACTTGCATCTCTTGGAATAGTTTGGCACTCATTGTAAATGAGGTTATCCAGACTCAATTCAACTGAGACTTGCCATTCTTATCAAATCATGAAGCTTTCATCTTAAAGTCAAGCTTGTTTCATATTCACTTAAAACAAAGCAAAAACAAGTAGATAAAAAGAACCAGACCTCTGGAAATGATTTCCACATGGAAGAGAGCACAGACCAGACATTGAATCTACAGCTCCCATCCCTACCATTTATTATTCAGAATTTGTTAATAGGTTCTTTGTCATCCAAAAGCTTTAGAAAACATACAGCAGCAGCTCATAGCCTCTGTTCATAGAACTCTATTTTTACACATCTGGCAGGATTAAACTGCTTCCAACTGCCTGTCAAATTGATACATCAACAGATGATTATCACTAAATTACAAACAAATTTTGATACAAAACATAGAAAATTCACCTGACATTACCTCTGTTACTACTGATGCTGTCCTGGAATTAAAATTAACCTTCAACTGACTCTGGTCAGCACAGAGAATGCTGAAAAGTATGGAGTGATTCCATCACATTGTTTTCTTGTGAATATTATTATACCACACCCTCCAACTCCTTCCCTCATGTTCAGGGTGTGTCCCCCGACACATTTTGCTATCTGAAACAGATAGGCAGCTCCGGTGAAGGCTCTGTACTTCAGGAAGCCACAAGTAGGCTTACGTTCACACTGCAATGAAATTACTGTGAAAATCCCCTATTTGCCACATTCCAGCATCTGTGCGGGTACATAGAGGAAAAATTTAGCATGGCCAATTCACCTAATCCACACATCTTTGGACTGTGGGAGGAAACCAGAGCACTGAGGAAACCCACACCAGGCACAGGGAAAATGTGCAAATGCCACACAGTGACCCAAGTCGGGGAATCAAACCCATGTTCTCCTACTGTCGTGATGCTATCCAGCTAGTAATTCGAACTCTCATGGAACCAGCTGAAAAAGAAAATTCCTAAAGATGTACAACTGTGACTACGAGTGCACTTGTACATCAACTGTAGAATAAAGCAATCGTAATCATTTGTATGAAGATGTCAATTATTGGGAGGGTGGGCCAGGGATAAGCACTCTGCTTTATCCAGCTGTCAAGATACACGGTAAAGAACTTCACTGCTAAATATGGGCTTTTCTTTCCTCCTTTAGCTGCCATGAGACCTAGGCTCAGGGATTAAATCGGTAAGTCAGTAAAACAAAAAAAAAGGCATGCAGCCTCAAGAACTTGTTTAAATGAAAGACCCAATTTTAACATCTTGTTGGAACTAGAAGTGGGCAGGTTTGCGATTTTAAACTGCCACCCGCTCCTTTTCCTGCTTGCTGGGACTTAAAATCGCCTAGGTTTTCATTTTTTAAAAAATGTTTTAGACATTAATCTGCAGTGCTAGAAAATTAACACTATTACACATAAAATCTCTCAAGGCTACTGTCTAGATGTAGATTCCTTGGAGCTCGGACATATGGAAAGTCAATAAAAGTGCTGAAAGGATTTACCATCGGTCAGTAGGAAGGAAAATTTCAGACTTTAGCATCTTCAGATATGTCATGGATAAGCGTGCCAACTTAAAGTAAATGATTCATTTGTAATTCTGCTTGCAAAGCTGTTGCATCCAGACGCTGACTCTGTAAACCAGCCCCACATGTTACAAGAAGTTTAAGAGATGCCATTTCCTTCCCAGTTACAGGGCACAAATCCTGTTTTTCAAAAATTCATTACGGGATGTGAGCATCACAAGCTGGACCAGGATTTATTGCCTGTTGCTGCACCCCATTTCAGATAGCTTTTTGAGAGACAACCACAGTGTGTCGAAGTTTAAAGTTTAGAAAATCTCTTAGTTACTAGACTCCACCACAGGAGAATTTAATATGGCCAATGTACCTAACCAGCACATTTTTCAGACTGTGGGAGGAAACCCACGCAGACACCTAAAGGATATTAGTGAACCAGATGGATTTTTACAACAATTGACAATGAAATCATGAAATTAAAAGTCTAATGATAACCAATCTGCCATGGAGGGAGGAGAGAAAAGTCAGGGTCCCCAGATCTTGCTCTGTCTCTCTGTGTTACTAGTCTATTGTCAATACCACTGCTTCCCTTTAGTGGAAGACCACATGTTCAAAAAAATAATTTTAAGGGGACTAAATGTGCTATTATCAATCTCTATTTCAGCTCTGGGGATCTTGCAAATCCAGATTAAAGAGGTGATGTTCATCCCATTAAAGGACTTAGTTTAGGCAATTAACTCTCAGCGTATGACACTGATAATGTATACTAAAAATGCAGTGTTCCATTTAATTAAAATGCATGTGATGAGACTGAACCTTTACAAATTTTTAAAAAACAAACAAACAGTCTGTTCCAACTGGTGTTGCTGGGTTTGTAATCGTCATTCTGTATTGTTACTGCAGCAGCGTAATTGTTCTTAATTGCTAGAATGTTTGCTTTAATCTGCACCAACGTTACTCTGTTGTTTTTAGTTTCTCCCTTTGGATTTTGCAATGTTTAACTTGATTGGGTTGATTGACAGAATAAAAATCAGGTAACTAGGTAAAGCCAGGCTTACACAGAATTCAAGCTCTGTCTGTAATTTGGGATCTTTGAGGGAGGTCACTTTGTGTCTCTCTTTCTGAATTTAGAGATAGGAATCTGACAGAAAGTAAGTCTCTTTTTCTGAGATTCTCTGTTTGGAGAGGATCTTTCTCCAGAAGTGGTTGTATATGAGAATTAAAGACATGTGTCTGTCTGGGTCTCTGCCTGGAGGAAGAAAGAACATAAGAAATAGGAGCAGGAGTAGGTCATCTAGCCCTTCGAGCCTGCCCCGCCATTCAATTAGATCATGGCTGATCTTAAGTGGATCAGTTCCACTTTCCCGCTTTTTCCCCATATCCCTTAATTCTCTTGTCTATCAGAAATCTATCTACCCGAGACTTAAATATATTCAGCAAGGTAGCCTCCACTGCTTCACTTCAGAGAATTCCAGAGATTCACCATTCTTTCAGTGAAGATGTTCCTCCTCAACTTTGTTCTGAAGTGACCACCCTTCATTTTGACACTGCCTTCTAGTTCTGTTTTCCTTTTCAAGCAGGAGGAATCTCTCTACCTCTACACTATCTAGCCCCTTCATTATCTTATATGTCTCTATAAGATTCCCCCCTCAGCCTTCTGAACTCCAACGAATACAGATCCAGTCTATTCAATCTCTCCTCATAGGTTAACTCCCTCATCTCCAGTATCAGCCTGGTGAACCTTCTCTGTATTCCCTCCAAGGTCAATATATCCTTTCACAAATAAGGGGATCAAAACTGCACACAGTGCGCCAGTTGTGGCCTCACCAGTGCCCTGTATAATTGCAGCAAGACCTCCCTGTTTTTATATTCTATCCCCTTCGCTATAAAGACCAACATTCCATTCACTTTCTTGATCACCTGCTGTACCTGCAGACTGAATTTTTCAATTTGTGCACAAAGACCCCCAGGTCCCTCTGCACCATAGCATGCTGTAGCTTTTTGCACTTTAAGTAATAACCCCTCCTACTATTATTTCTACCAAAGTGGATAACCTCACATTTGCTAACATTATGCTCCATCTGTCAGGTCCTCGCCCATTCAGCCTATCTAGATCTCTGCAGACTTTCCGCTCCTTCCACACAATTCACTTTTCCACTCATTTTTGTGTCATTAGCAAATTTCGTTACCCTACCCTCAGCCCCTTCCTCCAGATTGTCTATGTAAATGAAGAAAGCATATAGTATGTTAGCCTTTATAGGAAGGGGTATAGAGTACAACAGTTGGCCTTTAATGTTGCAGTTGTATAAAACGTTGGTTAGACCTCATTTGGAATACTGCATCCAGTTCTGGTCGCCTTACTACCGGAAGGACATGAAGACTCTGGAGAGAGTGCAGAGGAGGTTTACCAGGATGCTGCCTGGTATGGAAGGTCTGAGTTACAAGGAGAGATTAGGCAAATTGGGACTGTTTTCCTTAGAAAGACGTAGACTTAGAGGAGATCTGAAAGAGGTGTACAAGATTTTGAAGGGGATAGATAGAGTAAACAGGGCTAAGCTATTTCCTAGGATGGACTCAAATAGCACGAAGGGTCACGGGCTTAGGGTGAGGGGGTAAGGTATAATTTGGACGCTAGAGGGAGTTTTTTCACACACAGGGTGGTGGGGGAATGGAATGCGCTGCCAAGTAAAGTGGTGGAGGCAGGCACTCTGGAGTTATTTAAGAAATACTTAGATGGGCACATGAACAGAATGAGAATGGAGGGGTATAGAAAACTGATTTAAAATAGGGATCATGAGCCTTGGGAGTCCCTGGGAAGTGTGTCAATAGATGATATTGATGTACTTGTTTTTATCCTACAGGTGCTTTGGTCCACCTTGTTGTCTAACTAGGGGCATACACGCGATGGGTCATGAGAGGACTGCTCTTGGATCTTTTTCGAGAGTATCCTAGTGCTTCACGTCGTTAGTGTACGCTTGACCTGGACCATTTGATGGGCAACACGACAGCTCAGTGACTATTGCTGTGCTGTGCAGATACATGGTTTTGGGCCTGTGTCTGTGGGAGTTTGCGCATTCTCCCCGTGCTTGCGTGGGTTTTCTCCGGGTGCTCCGGTTTCCTCCCACATCCCAAAGATGTGCTCTTAGGCTAATTGGCAAAACAAATTCTCCCTACATTGTCTCAAATTTGGTTTTTAATCCATAGATCTATAAACATGGACAGGGATTGCGTGTAGAAGTGGGAACATCGAGGTGGCGGCGCGGGCTCATTGGGCCGAAGGGCCTGTTTCCCTTGCTGTTTTGTTCTTTGTTCTAAATGGTAAACAGTTGAGGCTCCAGCACCGATCCCTGCAGCACTCCACTAGTCACCAACTGCCAACCAGAAAAGCACTCATTGATTCCAACTCTCTGCTCCCTGTTAGATAACCAATCCTCAATCCACGCTAACACTTTACCCCTAACCTTCTGCAACAACCTTTTGTGAGGCACCTTATCGAACGCCTTCTGGAAATCTAAAAACACCACATCCACCGGTTCCCGTCTGTCTACTGAACTAATCACATCTTCGTAGAAATCCAATAAATTCATTAAACATGACTTCCCCTTCATGAATCCGTGCTGCGACTGCTTGATCAAACCGTTCTTTTCTAGGTGTCTTGTTATTTCTTCTTTGATGATGGATTCTAGCGTTTTTCCAACTACGGATGTTAATCTAACTGGCCTATAATTCCCTGCTTTTTGTCTGCTACCTTTTTTAAACAGCAGCACAAGATTAACCATTTTCCAATACTACAGCACTTCCCCAGAGTCCAGTGAATTTTGATAAAAAATTACTAAGGCATCAGCTATTACTTCTGCCATTTCTTTCAGAACCCTGGGATGCATTCCATCCGATACTGGGGACTTGTATACTTTCAGCCCCGTTAGTTTACCAAGCACCATCTCTCTAGTGACAATAATTGCATTAAGGATCTCATCTCCTATCATCCCTCTTTCTTTAATATTCAGTAAGCTATTTGTGTCCTCCTCCGTGAAGACTGGCACAAAAAAATTATTTAAAGCCTAAAAGATTTGAAATCTGGCAGTCACGTAAGCATATCAGTTTTTGATGCTAACTGGTTCTAAAAAAGGATTTAATTCTATGGAACGTGTTGCTAAAATTAGAACTACAGAGATTGTTAGTGATTAAAAATTATTCTTCATAATATTTTAATTGGTATAAGTTATGCTAATCCTGTGTGTTATATTCTAATCCTTTTCTTAAATAAAGTTTGTTTTGGTAAAAGCTTCCTAGTAGGTCACTTGATTCATATTTGGAGCAAAATATCTAATGCTAAAATCAGAAGAAAAAGTTAGGATTTAGGCTAACTTTAGAATATATCTTGGAGTTTTTGATCTGGTCCTGAACAAACTAGGGGCTCATTTGGAATCATAATCAATAAATGTTTGTTTGATAGTAGACTCAAAGATGAAGAAAGGTGAGTATTGGTGTCTTGTTTTTAGGTATTGCATTCGGTTGGTTTAAAGAAAGAGTGGCTTATGGAATAATGGCCTTTTCAGTGGCTAAACATTTCCTGGGGGTGAAAGAAGTCACTCAGGGTGGTTTACAAAAGACAGTTAAAGCCAAACAAGTTGCAGTTGACATTACACGAAGGGGTGAGAAAGGCAGAGAGAATTTGTACTTTGGAAACTGGCATTGAAAAGTCAACGTCAAATTAAAATGGCAGAGGTAAAGATAGTGAGGAAGAGTGAATCCATCGTGGTCAAAGGTACTGATGGGGACCGGTTTAAATACATCCAAGGTTTGAAAAGAATGTAGCTCCTTGAACCTGTTCTTCTGCCATTTAGTGTAAGACTGGTCTGTATCGGAACTCCATTCACCCACCTCATTTCCATTATCCTTAATTCCCATGCATAAAAGAATTTATAAAATAAAAAGTGAAAACATTACAATTACTCTGCAGATTTGCAGAGAGAAAAGAAAACCTCATGTTTCAGATGTGATTTTAATCAAAATTGGGAAAAACTAGAAATGTAATAGATTTTCAGCAGGTGAAACGGGATTGGTTATAAAGAACAAAGAGGAAGTGATGTATCCAGAGGAGGTGTGAATAACAGGATGCCAAATAGCTACCATTCAAAAGCAAAGGAAAATAGGACAGGGATAAGAAAGACAGAAAGAAAAGCCAGCAAGGAAACAAAAAAAAAAATGGGGGCAGAGGTTATGATCTAAAATTGTCAAACTCAATGGGCGGGAATTCACAGCCTTTCTCATTCTAAAACCAGAAAATCTCACCCACGCTTAATAGACCTTCCCATTGTCTGCCCCTCACCCATTCTAATCCCTAGGATGGACAAGGTAGTAAAGTTCTATCCAATATCTAATCCAAAAAGGCTGTAAAGATCAGGTGTCGTTCCTAGAGTGTGTTGAACTTCGAGAACATTGCAGGTGGCTGAGGACAGAGAAAACCTAGGAGGAGTAAAGTGGAGAATTAAAATGATAGGTTTGTATAGGGTCACACTTAGACTGTTCTGCATTGTGGTTACCCCAGATTGCAATGAAGAGGAGACCATCTACATTTCTCAATCTCCATTTTGAAATTCTGAATTGACCCCAGCCTCAAGTTTTTTTTAAAAACAGAAAATAGTTTCAGATTTTAATGACTCTGAAGAAATACTTCCTGACATTATCACTGAATGGCCATGCTCTAATTTTCAAGGCGACACTTGTGCTTTTTGTGCTGGACTGTCCTCAGAGGAAATAGTTTCTCTCTATCCAACATATCAAATTGTTTAAATTATTTTGAATCCCTCAATTATGCCAATTATTAACCTTCTTTACTCAAGGCAATGCAAATCCTTTCTGAACAATTTAACTTTTTAATCAGGTATCAGTCTTTTGAATACGTGTTGCAGTTCCTGAGCTGCAGTGCCTAGATTGAATGCAATGCTCTACAGTTTTATCCAACCCCTTTGAGGTAAAAGCTGGCATCCACTAGCTTTTAGTTATTTGTGTGCATTCTCTACTTCTCAGTGTGAGCTACATGTTAGGTGGAGTCATTGTGTTTTACATTACATTTCTTCCTTAGAGAACAATACACTTAGTTCATCAGATGGACAAGCGTCAGACTCCATAGTCTGTACCTATTAGTACCTGGTGGAATACTCGGCATAATGAACACTGGCATCCAAGAAACATTGTCAACTCATTGCTTCTTTTCAATGGGTAAAGTGATGAATGTCTGTGAATTATGGCTCATAAATCAATTGCATAACTTGACATTTGATAAATAATGACTATTTGCAATGGTCTGATGGTGTGCCACCAGAGGGTTCGTTCCCCTACAGAACTGCAAGTTAGGTTGATCGAGTAACAATTGATCATGACATAACTAAATGACAAACTAATTATTAAACAGAACATTTCCTACATGTTTGGCATATTCTTAACAGAGCCAAAACCAGTGATTTTGAAATCAAACTTTCCTTTAGATTATGGGCAAAACCACAAACAGGTTCAAGCCTGGGCTTGTGAAGCCGAGAAAACACTTGAAATCAACTGACTGCCTGAAACTCTGAAAATGAAAAAGAGAGATCATTCAGTTTCATCCTATTTCTGATGTATTTTTATGGGCAGGTAGTTCTTGCACTTTTCACCATTCTCAGCCATTCTGACAAGACTATAAAGCTTCTTGGGCTCAGATAACATTTCTCAGATTTTATTTGACATTTGAAGACATGAAAGCAACCACATTACAAGTTAATGGAATTCTCGGAGGGATTTTAATTTATTAAAGCTTAGTCTATTGCTTCTTAGAGTAGGGCCATAATGATTTGAAATCAGACAATATATCCCGCTGAAAAACAAAAAATGGAATCAGAAACAAGAAATGTAGGAACTTCAACAGCTGCCACATGAACTTTTGATGATAAAACTTTGAACGTTCCTAAGAGAGGATAAGCAGATTAATAAAATCAAAAAAGGAGAGAGAGAGAGGACAACACAAAATAGTACAAATGGAATGAGACTGGGATGATGTGTAGCTCCTGTGTACTTTTTTATTGTGTGGAATCCTTATATCATGAAAGCAGTGGATATTTGATCAGACAAAAACTCTTTTGCTCCTCCAACATTTCCAGTACATCTGTTTTTGCTTAGCAACTTTGACAGTCTGATTTTCTTTTTAGGCTAGGGCCT
Source organism: Sphyrna mokarran (assembly GCA_024679065.1). Taxonomy (NCBI): domain Eukaryota; kingdom Metazoa; phylum Chordata; class Chondrichthyes; order Carcharhiniformes; family Carcharhinidae; genus Sphyrna; species Sphyrna mokarran. The sequence continues at coordinate 31,693,625 of JAGIQG010000019.1, forward strand.
TTGCCCAACTTGGTGATGGAATGTTAAATCCTTACGGTGACATGGGTAAGGCGGAGTTTTAAAGTTCACATTTGCTTACTGGAGATTTAGTATCAGCCTCTGAATGAGATTCATTCAAAAGTTACATTTTTGAGGCACAGAATTCATTTGCAAACATACTCAGCAGAAGGGAATCAGAGCACTGTTTGAGAATCTGGATATAGTTAAGTGATGCACTATGTGTTCTTTATCACGGTGTCAATGCTATTCAAGTTTTTTTTAAAATCAAACTGAAGGAGTGATTTTAAAAACTGCTAGCAACCCTTTGCCAGTATAACTTTCGGAGATTATTGCTTTATACTACAGCCTGATCTTTGGCATGCACTTAATAAATGATTAACAGGACTTTTATCACTGATGTCTGCCAAGAATCAGACTTGAAAAACAAAGGACAGAAACTTCTTGCTCATAACGTGTTTTCCGAGTAAGCCAAGATTTCAGCTCTTTATCAAAAGCTGTGAATCTACTTCCTCCATCACAATATAAACACTGGAGTTTCTTATAAACCATAAATAGGTTCACACTTTCCCAGTCTGATATTTAACATGATCATGACAAATGTTGTCAGGAACTCTCACAATTAAAAGCTAGACTGCCATCAGGGAATAAGCAGAAAAACTTGTGTCTGGAAAAACCATGTCAATTCCAAAAGCATCTGAAGCAAAAATTCCAAAGCCCCCTCGTCATTCTCAACAACTATTTTAAAAGGAGAATATATAATCTGCAGCATCTCACCTTTGAAAACTCAGTACGGTTAAAAAAAAACAAATTGGGAATTCGAAATAAGCGAGCACTGAAAATTCTGGAAGCATGCAGGTCAGCTGATAGGTGAAGATACTTCAACTTTTAGGGTGAGGCCTTTCGCTGTCTGATGCTGTCAAGACCTATGTATGCCCCATCATTTTTTACTCCTGTTGCTCTAAAATTACTACTGTTGCAGTGGTTATCCCTGTTGTCTCACTGCTCCAAGTTCCTAGGGATCAACGTTCAATTCCAGTTTGGGTCACTGTTTGCATATTCTCCCTTTGTTTAGGTTTCCTCTGCATGCTCTGGTTTCTTCCCACAGTCCAAAGATGAGCAGTTTATGTGGATTGGCCATGCTAAATTGCCCCTTAGTGTTCTAACATGTCTAAGTTACATGGATTAACCATGGAAAACATGGGGGGGGGGGGGGGGGGGGGGGGGTGTGAGGACAATAGGGCAGGAGGAGAGGCCCTGGGTAAGAATCACCGTCAAAGAGGTGTAAGCTCGATGGGCCAAATGGCCTCTTCTACACTGTAGGGATTCTATAATATCCATAAATAACTTTTAAAAAATTTTAAAAGAGATTGATAAAGTAATCTTAGATCAAATGTTTCCTCTAATAGATCAATCTAGAACAAGAGGTCATAGGTATAGGTTATGAGACAGTAGATTTAAAACTGAGATGAGGAGGAATTACTTCACACAGAGTACGTTGAATTTGTGGAACTCACTCCCCTACAGTGCAATGGAGTTTAAATCATTGAATAGTTTTAAAAGGAAAATAGAACATAGAACATTACAGCGCAGTACAGGCCCTTCGGCCCTCGATGTTGCACAGGCCAGTGGACCCTCTAACCTAAACTATTCCAATATCATCCATATGCCTATCCACCGAACATTTGAATGCCCCCAAAGTAGGCGAGTCCACAACTGCTGCAGGCAGTGCATTCCACGCTCTCACCACCCTCTGTGTAAAGAACCTGCCTCTGACATCCGTCCTATAACTACCACCTCTTAATTAAAGTTATGTCCCCTCGTGTTGGTCATCACCATCCGAGGAAAAAGGCTCTCACTATCCACCCTATCCAATCCCTTGATCATCTTATACGCCTCAATTAGGTAACCGCGTAACCTTCTTCTCTCTAATGAAAATAACCTCAGGTCCCTCAGCCTTTCCTCATAAGGCCTTCCCACCATACCAGGCCACATCCTGGTAAACCTCCTCTGCACCCTTTCCAATGCTTCCACATCTTTCTTATAATGCAGCGACCAGAACTGTACGCAATACTCCAAGTTCGGCCGCACCAGAGTTTTGTACAGTTGTAACATAACCTCACGGCTCCTAAATTCAATCCCTCTACCAATAAAAGCTAACACACCGTACGCCTTCGTAACAACTTTATCAACCTGGGTGCCAACTTTCAAAGAGCTATGTACTTGTACCCCAAGATCCCTCTGCTCGACAATACTATTAAGGGTACTTCCATTAGCCCTATATTTCGTATGCCTGTTATTCCTACCAAAGTGAATCACCTCACACTTATCCATATTGAATTCCATTTGCCACCTCACGGCCCAGCTCTGCAACCTATGTCCCTCTGCAAACTGTAACATCCATCCTCGCTGTCTACAACTCCCCCCACTTTGGTATCGTCAGCAAAATAGACATATTTATAATAAAAAAGTGAAAGAAGGTTATGGGGAACAGGTGGTAAGCTGGATTTGGGATCAGGGAGAGATCAGTCATGATCTAATTGAATGGCAGAGCAGGTGTGAAAGGCTGAATTTGTCTACTTGTGTTCCTAATTCTTATGTTCCTACCTCTTTGCTCCCCTATATGCTGTGCCTATGTTGACATTGCTCCAAGACTCCCAAAGCAGTGCAAGTTCTCAGCAGTCCAAATAAATCTAACTGGGGAAGTAATGACAGGGCAATGTCAGTTGAAAAGATGATTGTGAAGTACAGCATAGACAAAAGCAAGATTCAAGACAGACAGCTAAGAAGAAATCCAAGTTTTGGGTAATAATGGTCGCAAGCTATGGTGTCAGACATTTCTTAAAATAGGAGATAGACTAAGGAATGTTTCAAAATTGGATCATGTAGTAAATCAAAAGGAGCAAATAAACCAAGCAAGATGTCAAGGAGAAAACCAGAGAAATAAACATAAAAGAGAAGTCAAGGTGTGTTTACTATGGGATGTTAATAGAAGGAAAAGTTGAATTAGACAAGCAAAAATTTGCACAAAGATCACATGAATAAATTGGAAAATAAAGAAACGCCTCATTATTCCACTGAAACTATTCCATATTGTCATTTGCACTTCTACAACACATTTCCAAGCCTCACCCGACTGTCACCCATCACCTGACTTCAGTCAGGACTCAGCACAATCCATCCCCAGTCTTACTGCGTACTCTGATTCAATGACTGGCAGGATCTTCCAGTCCTACAGCAGCAAATGGAGATTTTAATGGCTCACCGGCCCCTGCTGCGGGTATGGGCAAGGAAATTCTGGCCAATATCTCAACATAAGCCTAAGTATTTATTGGGATGAAAATATGAATACGCAAATAAAGTCTCCTCCACATAGCTAAAGAACTCTTAAAGCCTGGGAGAGTGGAGGACACATTCAAGTTGAAACATTTCAAAAATTAAAACATTTCATAAATTAATTCTACTCTGCTTCAAGAAAAAAAAACTTATCTTAATCTAATCATAGGCAATGCTTCAACGTGTCACTTTAGTCAGCTTTCTGCATCAGCCATGCACAAAAATCAACCATCAAATTACATTTTCAATTACACTATCACTATACAGTGTTGGCACCAATTGTACACCGTATCACATCATCATTAGTCAGCTAATGAGACTTATCCTGTGCATCATCATTGGGGGAAAAAAAAACAACATAGGTTGGACATACTGGGCTTGTATCTACTGGAGTTCAGAAAAGTAAGAAGTGACTTGATTGAAACATACAAGAACCCTATATGTTCTTGACCTTGATAGGGTGGATGTGGAGAAGATATTTCCTCTTGTGGGAGAAACTGGAATAAGAGGCCAGTGCTTAAAAATAAGGGGTCGCCTCCTTAAAATGGAGATTAGACAAAATCTCTTGAAGGCTCATGAGCCTTAGAACATTAGAGCACAATATAGGCCCTTCGGCCCTCAATGTTGTGCCAAGGTATGTCCAAACCCAAGATCAAGCTATCCCACTCTCTATAATTCTGGTGTGCTTCATGTGCCTATCCAATAACCGCTTAAAAGTTCCTAAAGTATCTGCCTGCTGTGATAGTGGAGTCTAGTCCACACCCCAACCACATTCTGGTGAAGAATCTACCTCAGGCATCCCTCCTATACCTCCCACTGTGAACTTTATAGTTATGCCATCTAGTAACAGCTACATCCAACTGAGGAAATAGTGTCTGCACGTTCACTCTATCAATCTGCCTCATCATCTTATAAATCTCTAAGTCGCCTCTCATCTTCCTCCGCTCTAAAGAGAGAAGCCCCAGCTCCCTCAACCTTTTCTCATGAGACCTATCCTCCAAACCAGACAGTATCCTGGTAAATCTGCTTTGCACTCTCTCCAATGGACTCTCTCTCTTATGGACTCCACTTTGTCTTATGTAACTCTCCTGCTGAAAAGGTGGTTTAAGCAGTCCTTGAATATTTTTAAGGCAAAGGTGGATAGATTCTTGTAAGCAAAGGGATGAATAGAATGCAGATTTGTGGTTAATATCAGATCCGTGTTGATCTTATTAAATGGTCGAGTCGGCTCGAGGGGCCGAATGGCCTATTCCAGTTTCTTGGTTGTACTAATAGCACCAAAAACACATTAGAATTTGCTAATAAATATAACAATTCAACTTACTCATTAAGTTATGGCTTGATGATGCTACATTTAATCTTGAACACCTTTTGTTTTGCTTGATTATGTATTATGTGATTTTAAAAAAATGATAAAAACATAGTTCCTGGTTTTGCCACTCGATTTCATTTTGTAAAACCCATTATGCTAACTTTATTATAATTTCCCACGCTCAGATTTATTAACCCTAATGCAGTAAACTTGTCCCCTATTTTTTATAACACCGGGTGGCCAATTGGTCGATTCTCAGCTGTTACATGCCAGCACAGTGATGTTGAGGTAGAGCTAAGCATCCATCAGCGTCCATGTGGAATCTGATCCAGTGGCCCTGATGTATGCAAGGAGTTGGGGATGATTCAGTAGAATGTAGTAAAATGGAGAAAGCCAAGCATGGCCAATTCTTGCAGATCCTGCCATAAAATTTGGGATGACCTTTCACTGCAATTTATCTCTTACGTTTCCCTCTTAGGAGCTAACTCAATTTAAAAGCCGGCCAGCAGGATAACCAGCAGGAGGAGAAGGCTTCAACCATCAATCTAGTGCCAGGGGTGGATGGAGGAGAGTGAGGAGTGGCAGCTTCAGAACAGAGACTGGGAAAAGGACAAAAATTGTCAACTGCAGCAAAGGAAATACAAAGTTCACAACCTGCAGAGGAGAAAATTCCAGGGAGGTACATCTGCTCTTTCAGGCCCACAAGGGATGCTATGAAAAGCACCTCCCTTTCTGAATGGCAGAGAAGCCTCCTAAGGTAACTGGGAAACCCAGCAGACAACTGTTCATTTTATAATAGTGTATCAATTACATTTGCACTGCAGGTTTGATTTTAAAATAATAATGAAGTGTCCATCGCCTTGAGAGGCAAAACACCACTTCAAACCCTCTGTCATAAAAATTGAGTGTGCAACAGGTTGCAGATATACTCCACTTGTTTAAAAAAAACGCTTAATCCCTCCATTCACATTAACCTTCTCCCATCTGTCATGGATTGGAGCAAACCTAATATTGACACCTACATCTTATGATGTTACCTAAATGCAACTTGTGGATGAGGAATTGGGTGGGGCTGAACACAGATCTTCATTCAATAAATAGTGTAACCAGTTGTGAATATTTCCACTCAGCCATCCAACAGAAGAAAGATATAAGATGAGGGTGGTGTGCCCAATTGCATCAAACACTGGTGGACAGTTTATGCAGCATGACTTGGTTGCACCAAGGTCACACTCACAAAGGACATTATTTTTGACCTTCCAGCACTTGGTTAGCAACACCCAAAAAAAATATTGATCATAGTCAGGGTTCTTAATCCTGATCATATCTTAATGTCTTGTAATAGCAGGTGGATAGGGGAGTTGGTTTAACTCAGTTAGCTAGATGGCTGGCTTGTGACACGGGGGTTCAATTCCCACACTGGCTGAAGTTATTCATGAAGGCCTGCCTTCTCAACTTTGCCCCTCACCTGAATGTGACCCTCAGGTTAAATCACCATCAATCAGCTTTCCCTCTCAAAAGGGCTTTGGTAACTTTTTTAAAGATACTAGTGGAGTAGAGAATTCAATCCACCGTGATCATCCCTACTCACCAACTCCCCAGACCTACACATTAAAATAAACTGCAAATAAGGCAAAGCACAGGAGAGCCACTCACATCTGTATAGCGCTACGTACACAACTTTCAAAACAAGGAGTCACCTTGAGAAGTGAGGGGAGGGAAAGAAAAAGGAGGAAACAAATTTTTTTTTGGGTAATCAACAATCTGCCAAACTTACAGAACAATGCAAAACATGGCATAAATAATAATGATTTGTTTTTCCTTCACCAAATGTACCATCACCTTCAAATGAACCGCAACCACATTGCTTTACAAGCATTAATTTGGAATACTAAACATATTAATACCTGTATTTTGATTCACCTGAGTTATACTCTAAGGGTTTAAACAAGTAACAAGTACCTGCAAGTAAAAATCTAATCTTTCACAGAATCTACATTGAGAAACTGGTTATTCAACTCAAGTTTAATGGACAAACTGGGATACAGCAAAAATTTTAAAAGCAGAATCGAATCATACATAGTAAACGCAATACAAAGTGACATAAAATTCACACAATTTATATTGAGGCAGTCACACAGGTGTTCATTGGATTTGGGTGTCACAGCTTTAAGTGAGCCAACATTTTGAATTCCTTCTTTTACTCAGTCAATGCAACGACTATCAGGTTTGATCAAATATTTGTGACTCACTTTATAGTGGCCCTAAATTCCAACACTGTGCGTCATGAGAAGCTGCAGTAAGTCAAGTCAAATCACAAGTTATTGGATAGCCAAGGACGCGTTAAAGTCACAGAAACGCCATTTGTGGTTGTTACAATATTGCAGAAACTGAAATTCATACTCCTGGGTGCAATCCACTCACTTGTACAGAAAGAAAAGTCTGCAAATGCCATTCATTCCTTAATGCAGTTACATGCATCTAATAAATTTCTCCTTTTAAAAAGGAAATGGTTGATTCTAAACACTTGAATATCATTCTGTCACTCAGTTATTTCAAGCTGCAACATTCAACTCTTGCATAATTTTAGATTCTAAGACCATGCAGTGACAATATTTCATCCAAGATCCACATGCAACGGAAAGTCTTCCGTATCACACTAATGAAGGATGAAGTCACATTGGTGAGGATGAAGTGAGCAAAAAGCAGATTAGATAGCTTCCTTTAGGGCACAGAGAAGGCTGGGGTGGGGAGGGAGCATGTAAAAGATAATGAAGGGTATAAGCAGGGAGCATCTGTTGTTCTTGGTTGAGTGGGTCAATCACAAGGGGTATCATTATAGGGAAGGGGCAGGAAAGTCAGAGGGGAGTTGAGGGAAAAAAGCTCTTTCAGAAGATAGTGGGAAACGGAATGTGCTGTCTGGGAAGTAGTGGAGGCTGGAAGCTTTACAACCTTTATAAAATATTTGTATGGGCACTTGAAATATCAATACATTCAAGGATATGGGTTAAGTACAGGAAAATAGGATTAGCATGCCTTTAGTGGGCCAAAAGGTCTTTTCTGTGCTATATGCCTCAATGACTCTATCTGGAGTATTACACAATATAGAAGGTATGGTTTTATGGCAAAGGAGAGGCAGTTCTCAACTAGCTGTTACTGACGACAATTACTAATTCTACTACTGATATTATGCCAGAGGGTAGTATGCAATATCTAGAAAACAAACGTAATCATAGCTTCTTATTTGATGCCATGATATTTTGAATATTAGAATGTTTGAAAGCTAGGACTAGGCAGCTGGTAACTAGATATTCAGACTGACTCACAGGTTAAATGTTTACAACAGTTCTAAAATGTAAACAAAATTTTCCAAGTTATATTACAGGGAAAGGAGGAAATGGATGCTAAATATCACTGGGATAGTGTCAAGACTGAAAACTTCGTCATAGAGCCAGATGGATATACACAAGCCTTTTGGGGAGTGGCAAGCTATTGGCGGATAAAAGGACATCTGCATTTACAATGGTCATTTATAAAGGCTACAAATGAAGAATAAACAAACAGGATGGAATAAGAATGTGGGATTTATAAATGACCATTATAAATCTGATGCACTATAGGAGGTCACAAGCATGAAGAAGCTGGGTAATTGAGACAAGATACAAACAATAACATTTTGGACTAACTGGAGTTTATTGGAGGTGAGGCCAGCAAGTTAGCAAGCTGAGTGTGGAAGAAATTGAATCTAGACATATCATCAATGTGGCTCGTCATTCATCCTACAATACTGAAGCCCATCTTTATTTGTCATTGGGCTATGTTGAGTGCAAAGGAAACTGTTAAGTTCTATCTTAGCACAAAGTCCTATTGCAGTGACAGGACAAGACAATGAAGCTGGCAGGTTAAGTGGGGATGCTGCGCTTATGGTGTTGACATGCCTTCCACTTTTGTGCCAACACCATCCATTGCTCCTCGTATGCTGATTTGCCTTTGGCAATCAAACTCCTGCAGACTAAACAATCTTGGGCAAGGGTTTCCATGTGACTTCCCACCCACCCCTCTTCATGTTCTGTCATCAACATATCCTTCTATTCCTTTCTCCCTCATGTATCTAGCATCCCCTTCAATGTATTCATGCTATTCACTTCAACCAGTGTGGTAGTATGTTTCACATTCTCACCACTCGCTAGGTAAAGAGGTTTTTCTTGAAACCCCTATTGGTCAATTTGTGTCAATTTTAAAATTCTTAAGGGAGGCTTTCAATGTACCGCCTTTGAAGAATATCTTCTGGCTGCCATGGAAGCATGCACTATTCTGCAGTTTACTGCAGAGGATTTGCTCAGAAAGTCAAATGTTAGGCCTAATGGTGACATGTCCAGCCCATCGGAGCAGTTTTTGTCATAACATCATGAAGATGTTTAGTTTGCCAGTTCTCCTGCGGACCTCTGCGTCCGAGACTTTGTCTCGCCACTTACTGTTGAGGGGCCTGTGGAGGCAGCAATGATGGAAATGATTGATGTGCGTGTCTCACTCGCATAAAGAGTGGAGAGAATGACTGCTTGGTAGAACCTCAGCCAGTTTTTAGGCTCACTCCTCTATGCTCTTATACTGAATAGCGAAGTCTCCTAAAAGGCACACTACACTTGGCAATTCTAGCACTTGTCTCAGCATCAATATTAACATGACATGAGAAAGTGCTGCCCAGGTTGGTGAGCTTGTCCACAGCAGTCAGTCTGGTCTTTTACTCTCATTGTAGGGTCTTGATAGAAATTTTCTGGAGTAGATTGGAACATATCCTGTTTTCTCTGTGCTGATGGTGAGACTGAAGTTATCATAAGATGCAGATAACCGGTCTATAACGTGCTGCATGTTTACCTCACCTCCAGCATTTAGTGCATAGTCGTTAACAAATAGGAAGTCATACAGTCTATTAATGGAGGACCTTGGTCTTAGCCTAGAGGCATCACAGGTTGACAAAAGCTTGCTGTTTATTCTAATGTTGATGCCTGAATTCTTATCTTGGAAGGTATCAGTGAGCATGGCTGAGAACATAATGCTGAAGAGGGCTGGCACCAGTACACAGCCCCGTTTCACTCCACTGGTGACAGGAAAGGTCAAAGTCTCATCTATTTTTCTGAATGAATTTATCTGAGCTCATAACTTGCTCATAACCTTCCAGCTTCCTTCACAGCTAACAGTATTGAAAGCTTTGGTTCGGTCAAAGGTGCTGTATAGGTCAGCAGTATGCGCTTGGCATTTCTGCTGTTGGCAAGCAGCATTGTTTTCAGTCGTGCTCACTGAAGCGTTCCAAGATGAGAATTCAGGCATTGATATTAGCTATTGAATAGACAGCAAGCTTTTTTCAACCTGTGACGCTTCTAGGCTAAGACCAAGGTCCTCCACTGATAGACTGCATGACTTTTTATTTGCTGATGATGCACTAAATGCTGGAGGGGAGGTAGACATGCAGCACGTTCCCACTGTTGAAACTGCACTGGCTCTCCAGAAGTAGCCCATGCTCAAGATACAATAGGAGCTGGTTTAGAAGGATTCTGGCAAGGATTGTTTCAGCAATAGACAGAAGAGATATTCCTCTGTGATTGCCTTTGCATTTGCAGATGTGAAGGTGTCTTGTGAAAGGATGCATTATTCCCATGGGGACTGGTAACGCTGGATGAATTCTCTGAGCATTAATGGCAATGATGTGGCCAGGACTAAGGTAATTGTCCAGATGCAGAGATGGGAGTCTTTCTGATCAACTAGAATAAGGGCTGAGATTTAGCTCTCGATTGCAGAGGAAGTCAATCTTGTATAGAACCTGAATAAGCAATCAAGCAGGAATGGAATTATGCATCAAGAGGTCTTTATTGATGGGTGGCAGGTTTCTCATTTCCTGTTGAAGGAAAGCCTGTCACCACCTGAGCACAGTTAAACAAATGTCATAACAGCTAAAAATTGCTTGTGAATTGGAGCAGCAATTTTGGTCAGTGTGAACAGGGCTGAAACTTGTCTGATCCACAAGCCCTTGGGGTACTGATTTGATTCTGAATCCTGGGGAATATTTTGTGGCAGAGCGTGTAGGTAGAAAGGGAGGAGTGCAATCTGGGGGAAAGCATTTATTCTTCTCTGGTCCATAAGCAATGCTGCTAAAGGTTCCTTTTAGCTGGGAGGCTTCCAGAGGCCTGGGGAACACAGTCTCCAAATGCAAAACCTGCAAGGCAGCTCTAGTCAGCAGCTGCCAGATTCATTTAAAATATTTAAGAGCTAAACTGTCTTCTGGAGGCAGTCTGGCTGTCTGCCTGTTGTCAAGCTTCTGGGATGGAGGTGGAATGGGGTTGGGTTTCAGAATTTTAAAATGTTAATATCTGCACCAATCACCACAGCCCCATTTTTGATGGTTAAAAATCAGTCCCATTAAGTCCAGAGTCTCTTGTTCCCTCAACACATGCTACACTTAAAACGCTAACTGACAAAGTGCATGTTTGCCAAAGCTTTTTTTTTAAACTAATCTTACATTTGGGACCTTTCATCCTTCCGCAATAGTACTTCCTGGTGTCTGCCAGTGTAATTACTTTGGTTCTTTCACAAGCTTTCCTTCCTGATTCTATCAAGCCTAATCCAGTAAGTATTTCCATTACTCTGGTTCTTTCTACAACTGCTCCTTTGTCATGACAACACTACCTGGTTGTATTGTTCTTGAGCAGGACTTTCCCAGAATATTTATTTTTCAGTGCCGATGCTGACTTGGTTATATTATTTGCTTGTGATGAATCATTTACTGATACAATCCAAGTAGCCACAAAAATTCCCTCACTCCTGTGTGCGCTTGTAAATTTCTGCATTTTGCACTTTGAAAGTTTTGCCTTTAGGTTTAATCATTAACAGATAGTATTTTTTACACTAATTCATTCCACTATTATATCTGCTTTTTTCAGTTGGAAACATTCCAAAACATAGGCACCTTCAGGATTCCTGCTTGCTTTTCCTTTTCTTGGCCTTTCACTTAAAAAAAACCCCAGCAGTTGCTTTTAATTTTGACTTCCCCTCCAAGTGTTGTTTAATTGGGTTTATTTCAGGGCATCTTTTCACAAAGGTTTCAAACCTCTTTCACTTTACTTCCTCCACACAGAAGCCATAACTTCTCAATGGTTCTCATATCTACTTCTGATTCTGCTCTCTTTAAGGTGATACCTCAAGCTACTGATCTGTGTGTCCTCTCTGCTTCTGTGTTACTCCACCCAATTTGCTGAATATTTGCATATATTTTTGGAAGTTCTGAAAAATGAAATGTTCCAATGCCAAAATCTTGGACTTACGTCATTAAGAATTCAGTTATGGGCCAATGCAGCTCATGACCCTTGTGTTTTATACCTGTTGGTATCATAAAATCATAAAGATTTAGTCTGGAAACAGGCCCTTGACCTCAACTTGTCCATGCTGCCTTAAGCTAGTCCCAATACCTGCATTTGGCCCATATCCCTCTATACTCATCTTACCCTTGTAACAGTCTAAACACTTTTTAAAAGACAAAATTGTAGCCCCTTCTATTACTGTCTCTGGCAGCTTGTTCCAGAGCTCACTACCCTCTGAAAAAAATTGCCTTCTTGACCTTTTTGAATCTCTCCCCTCTCACTTTATACCTAGTTTTAAGCTCCCCTACCTTTGGGCAAAGATATTGACCATCTATTTTGACTATATCCCTTATTATTTTATTGACCTGTACAAGATCACCCCTCAGTCTTCTACACTCCAGAGAAACAAGTCTTAAGTTATCAAGCGTCTCCTTATAACTCAAACCATCAAATCCTGGTAGTATCCCAGTAAGTTTCTGCAGCACTTTTTCTAATTTAATAATATCCTTTCTGTAATAGGATAATAAGAAATACACACAGTTTTCAAGAGTAGTTTTATAAATGTCTTGTACAACTTTAACTAGATGTCCCAACACCTGTATTCAATGTTCTGATCAATGAAACCAAGCATACTGAATGCCTATTTTACCAATCTGTTCACCTGTGACTCCACTTTCAAGGAACTATGAACCTGTATCCCTAGATCTCTTTGCTTTGGAACTCTCCCCACCCCCCTGAGTAAGTCTTGCCCTGGTTCAATCTACCAAAATGTATCATCTCATATTTATCTAAATTAAACTCCATCTACCATTCGTCAGCCCACTGGGCCAACCAATCAAGATCCTGTTGCAATCAGAAATAACTTTTTTCACTGTCCACTATGTCACCACCAATCTTGGTGTCATCTGCAAACTTATTAACCATACCTCCTATATTCTTTTCCAAATTATTAATATAAATGACAACTAACAGTGGACCCAGCTCTGATCCTTGAGGCACACCACTGGTTATAGGCCTCCAGTTTGAAAAACAACCTTCTACAACCACCCTCTGGCTACCATTATCAAACCAGTTTTGTATCCATTTGGCTACCTCACCTTAGATCCCATGAGATTTAACCTTATGCAACAACCTGTCATGCAGTACCTTCTCAAAGGCAAGGAGATTGGAGAGCTTTGACAGCTTGGTAGCCTGATATTTGTCAATTATTTTATGTACAACTTAGCAGCAAGAGTTCTCTTATGTAGCTGTCTTGTAGGTGGACTGGAAAGGACAAAGATGGGAAAATGACCATCCCTGCCCAGTCTGGCATACAGAATTCCCCACTAGATGCTTGACTCCTAATGCATTCTGTTTTAACAATTGAATAGCCAGTTGGCCAAAGAGGGTTTGGTCCACCACTGCTTTCTCAGAACATTTGGAAATAGTGAATAAATATTGGCCTCATTAAATCAGCTGACAAACATTTATGCTCAAAAATCATTATCATCAGTTGTGCGCATTTGGAGGTCTAATTACTTGATGAAAAACTCATTTGCATAACATTAATGAAATGAAAATAAAAACACTATGCAATTTTTGTACACATCTATTACATTTTATTCAAATATGCTGTTATGGCAACAGCATGTCAATTATTTGGCTAGTTCTGGTATAAACTGCTTGCTGACACCATACTCCAGGATTGTGAATATAAATAATCTACGTTATAAGTACATATAGAAAAAGAGTACTTCATTTAGTTTTGGTGAATCACATCTGGCAGCTATGTCACTTCAGATATATTTCCTAAAATAAATTACAGTACCATTTCACAATAAAAATTGTACTATTGAAACTTGAAAACAGAAGACATTTACTCATTTAAGTCCCCCATGTGGATCAAACAAGAATAATTCACATGGGTTAAAGGGGCTTTAGTTTATACCTAATGACAACCATTTTATACAGAATTTCCCTCTGCACTACACATATCCACTTCTCCTCCTTCCAGGTCTAAACTAATGTTTACGGATTTTGCAGAACCCAATTTAGATTCTTTCATACAAACTAAACTGTAAGTTTTTGTGGAATGCATACCAATTTATAGTAAAGTGATAGCATTGTAAGATTTAATCGTGATTATTTTTAAAAATGGTACAGAATTTCTAGAACTGAAAAAAAACACAGTACTGGGTGTATGTAAAACACTAAGAATATTCCAATCTTCTATTAACTACAATCAGTTTCCACATTTAACAGCCTTTATACAAACCCAGGGAACACCAGTGGTCACATGCTCCGTGTGAAAATAATAGTTGGAATATCTACCAGATTCAGCATTTCATCTGTAACCTTGAAATGTTTTCTCTTTAGTTTTGGAGGTGTAGCAAACTTGCAACTCATTCTATAAATCTAGTTTACCACTCGCTAATCACAGAATAAATATCAGCCAGTATTTTTCGATTCTGATCTGTATCATAAGTGTCTTAATTAATCTTATGGTGATATGACCAATGACATAAATACTGTCATGACTTATAGCTCTTAATGCATGATTCATAACAGTTTCTGACCAAATATTATACTGACCTACTCCATCCCACATCAGCTTTCTAGGCATGCCCAACAGAGAACTCAGAATTTTACACTGAAAATGGGCAGCATGGTGACATAGTGACTACCTCTGTTGCCTCAGTGCCAGGGACATAGGTTCAATTCCAGCCTTGGGTGACTGTCTGTGCAGAGCTTGCACATTCTCCTCGTGTCTGCATGGGTTTCCTCCAGCACTCCAGTTTCCTCCCACAGTCCAAAGCTGCAGGCTAGGTAGATTGGTTATGCTAAATTACTCCTTAGTGTTCTAAAATGTGTAGGCTAGGTGGATTATTGAAGAGTTGGTGCAGACTCAATGGGCCAAACGGCCTCCTCCTACACCACAGGAATTCTATGGTTCTGAAATGAAGAGATTTTACTCATGATGTCTCACAATTGTTTGAGTCCAAAAATAGGAAACACAAACAACCTGTGTTTTGAACTAGTCATCACTTCCACAAATTCAGTTTCTCTTCTCTTTTGCTGGCACATATTCTCATCTCAAACTCTGACTGTACCCACTCTACACTATCAATAAACAGTACATAAAATTCATTTTTCGCAATTGTTTTAAGGATGCAGAAGAAGCTGCAAGGCTACTTCATTGTCTATAGTTAGTTGTCCCAAGAGGCTGTTGGTTAGCCTTAATTCTTCCATCACTCATTAGAACCATAAGCAGGCCTTTTGGCCCTTCTTAGCTGTTCCGAACCATTTTTCTGCTTAGTCTCACCGATCTGCACCTGAATCTCTATACCCCTCTCATTCACATACCTGTCCAAGTTTTCTTAAATGTTAAAAGTGAGCCTGCATTTACCGTTTCATCTGGCAGCTCATTCCACACTCCCACTATTCTGCATGAAGAAGCCCCTCCTAATATTCCCTTTAAAAACTTTTCTCCCTTCACCCTTAACTCATGTCCTCTAGTTTTTTTTTCCCCTTAGCCTCAGTGGAAAAAGCTTGCTTGCATTCACTCTATCTATACCCATCATAATTTTATGCACCTCTATCAAATCTCCCCTCTTTCTTCTATGCTCCAGGGAATAAAGTCCTAATCTATTCAATTTTCTCTGTAACTCAGTTTCTCAAATCCCTGCAACATCATTGTAAACTTTCTCTGCGCTCTTTCAATCTTAATAACTTTCCTGTAATTAGGTGACCAAAACTGTACACAGTACTCTAAATTCGGCCTCACCAATGTCTTACACAACTTCACCATAACATTCCAATTTATACTCAATACTTTAACTAATAAAGGCCAATATATCAAAAGAGCTCTTTATGATCCTATCTACCTGTGATGCCACTTTTAGGAATTATGTATCTGTATTCCCAGATCCCTCTGTTCTACTGCACTCTTCAGCATCCTACTATTTATCTTGTACGTTCTACCTTGATTTGTCTTTCCAAAGTGCAATACCTCACACTTATCTACATTAAACTCCGCCTGTTACTTTTCAGCCCATTTTTCTAGCTGGTCCAAATCCCTCTGCAAGCTTTGAAAACATTCCTCACTGTCCACTACACCTCCGATCTTTGTATCATCAGCAAATTTGCTGATCCAAATTATCACATCATCATCCAGATCACTGATATAGATGACAAACAGTGGACCCAGCACTGATCCCTGTGGCACACCACTAGTCACAAGCCTCCATTCAGAGAAGCAATCCTCCTCTACAACTCTCTGGCTTCTTCCATTGAGCCAATATTTAATCCAATTTACTACCTCTCCATGCATACTAGTGACTGAGCCTTCCTAGCTAACCTCCCATGCGGGACTTTGTCAGAGGCCTTACTGAAGTCCATGTAGACAACATCCTCTGCCTTCCCTTCATCCACTTTCCTGGTGACCTCCACCAAAAACTAACAGATTGGTTAAACATGACCTACCATGCACAAAGCCATGTTGACTCTCCCTAATAAGTCCTTGTCCATCCAAATATTTGTAGATCCTATCTCTTCCTACTCATTCCAATAATTATCTACTACTGACATCAAATTTATCAGCCTATAATTTCCCAGATTACTTTCTGAGCCTTTTTTTTAAAAAAACAATGGAACAACTTGAGCTATCCTCCAATCATTCAGCACCTCACCTGTGGATACCAATATTTTAAATACATCTGCAAGGGCCCCTGCAATTTCAACACTAGTCTCCTTCAAGGTCCGAGGGAATACACTGTCTGGTCCTGGGGATTTATCTACTCTGATTTGCCTCAAGACAGCAAGCACCTCCTCCCCTTTAATCTTTATAGGTTCCATAACCTCCCGATTTGTTTGTCTTTTTCCATAACGTCCATGCCAGTTTCCTTAGTAAATACAGATGCAAAAAACCCTTTAATATCTCCCCCATTTCTTTTGGTTCCATACATAGCCAACCACTCTAATCTTCAAGAAGACCAATTTTATCCCTTATTATCCTTTTGCTCTTGATATACCTGTAGAAGCTCTTAGGATTATCCTTCACCTTGACTATCAATGAATTAAAGCCCTAATATAATCCTAACAAAGAAGGGCAATGAACACCCAAGTAAAATTATAGGGAATTTTATCTTTCCACTACGTGTTCAGAGTGGATTCTTATAACATCTCAATTCCACAGACCACTTTTAACACAATACCAGCTTATATCATGACAAGCATGACACTGACATTTAACCACTAAATAAGTTGAATTAAATTTAATTTCTGCAATCATTTCCTACTGAAGAGAGTATAGTATTGTTATAAAATAATATATTATCACATGAATAAGTATAATCATTCCATGCAAAAGGAAAGGAACATTTTCAACATATTACTGCCCTGCCTAAGTAGAGTGTTTACTGTTTTGACCATATGCAAGATCATTCATTTGGACTTTTTAAAGCTCTTTGCTTTTGATGAAACCCTCATCAATACTTGCATATCAACAAAGCAATTCATAGTCAATTGTAATCATCAGACTCCAATCACTTGATTCATCTCCCAGACAGTAAGCTCATAGCAATGCTCAACAGCAGATGGCCAGAGTAGAGAAGAATTGCAATGTAAAATAATTGCTCTCCAAGGTGAATTTACTCAAAATAACATATTTCGAAACATATTCTGTAGTTTCAGCATTAGTTATGGCACAAATGCAGCACAGACTTGTTAATGGAGGAGAAATTAGACAACAGCAGGATTTTCCAGAACTGCTCATTGCCAGGATCATCTGGTCCTGCCAAGAATCAATAGACCTTTGGTTGCAGCATTGAATTTCTCATGGTGGGTCTATACCCATTCTAGAAAATATTGGCTGACAGTTAAGTTTATGCAACTTCCCAGATATATTGCCTTTGTCCTTCCAGAAATCACAAAAGTCATCCATGAGGGAGATAGTGGAAGCAGATACAATAGTGATTTTTAAGGGGTGTCATGACAGATACATGAATAGGATGGGAATAGAGTGATATGGTCCTCAGAAGAGTAGGGATTTTAGTTCAGTCATACAGCATGATTGGTGTCAGCTTGAATGGCTGAAGGGCCTGTTCCTGTGCTGTAATTTTCTTTCCTCTGTCTTTCTGGAATTTATTTTGAGAGGATATGGTGTCCATCTTTCCGTTATGCTTCCCCCCCTCCCCTCCCCCCCGTGTCCTCTCCCCAGTTACCTCACAAGCAGGGCATGATCATGACAAGTCATCTCTTTCACTTTTCATTTAAGACCAACGTAGGCCAGAGGTATATTATGGAATATTTACAAAAAGATTGCTTTGTAAGGTGGTAACTACTGTGGATAACTGAAGAAGTGATTCTTTAAAAATTGGTTAGTGTCAAAGTTTCAACAAGGTATGCTAAATGAAGTTAAGCATATTGACCTTTTTAAATGAGATTTCAGATAATTAAGGCAAATCCAATGATACTGGATCCTTTCTTTTCCTCTTTCAACTGTTTAAGTGTCCCTAAATTTAATATCTTGATCAATAATACTTTGACTTAAGCTGCCATGGGGGTAATTCTGTTGGACCATTAATAGTCAGTGAGACATCCATTAGTAGCCCAATCCAACACTGGGCACCAGTTATACTGCAGCAGAAGCCCCGATACAATAAGTTTGAGGCCATGGGTCCATTGCTTAGATAAGATTTACTAAGCACAAGCCAGAAAGGCACAAGATATTTTACAGAATTAAAATACCTCAAAAGGCAGAAAATCCAGTTTTGAAGAATATTAGCACAGAGGAAAGCCATTGTACTCTTCACAGCAAATTAAAAATTCAAAACAATACAACATAATAAAAGCAAAAAAAACAGAATGCTGGAAACACTCAACAGGTCTGGCAGTATCTGTGAAGAGAAATAGATTCTGAAGGGTCATATTGGACTCAAAACACTGCAAATGAACCCCCTTCAGTTTGAAATTTACAGAATAGTTTTCTTTACGCTATGATTGGCAGGCTTCTACGCTTAAAATGTTAGCATAATCCATTTACATTTGGCATCATCTAGAACTGCAGCAAGAAATAGCAAAGTCTATCAAAATATCAAAAGGTTTAGCAATTTCACATCCTTATAGTTTCATGAACCAAGACAGAATTTCCAACCCATTTGCAGCAAGTGCAGTTATTGGTTTCTAATACCTCTAAGCAGCAGGAAACATTACAAAAGAGGCTTGAAAAAAAAAACCCACATGGTGAAAAGGTTACTATTGTATTGAGTGCTCTGAATGATTAATGCAATAGATGGGTTCAAGCTGCATACTAAAGAATTAACAGCTGTTTAGAGTGAAATTATGTAGGAATGCATTCACAGTGAACAGCTTTTAAAGCCAAAGAACCGATACAGATTTCTGCATCATTAGTCCAAGCTGAAAATAACAATGACTTGCACATTAATGCAGCTCTGTCACCAGGCCCATTGAACCTACTGGTACTAATGTATAACAGAGAAAAATAATCAAATCAAAGACAATATCCTCATTCTGTGAACCTCCTTTTGTCTCCTTAATATCACAATGTAGCCTTAGAATGCAAAAATAGTTTCACAGCAATGCTGTGGTTTACATAAATTTTAGTCAGAAGTTTACATCTCCAGTTGATGAGATGCATCAAGTGTGCTAATGCAGCCGGTGGTACTCAGTGGTTAGTATGCTTGGCACCTCTTGCTTTCAGCTCTTACCGCTGGCTAGCAGTACAGCATTGTGAAAAAGCAAGAGAGAGAGAGCGAGCCAACAGTATTAAACTCCGCCCTGCCAACACATAGCCTACCAGCAAGCCCTAGCTAGTGCCTCCCCATGGCAACATGTCCAAACTAATCAAGGGACTCGAGAGGCCTGGCCCCAAGATGAGAAACATGTAGACCCACCGACAAGTAGTTCTCTCCACCGTCAAGTGTCAGACTGTTTGGCATTGCACCAATCAATAGTGTATTGAGATGGATAGAAAACTGGGTGGCAGTTGGAAACAGTAAGAACAAGTAGGCCCTTTTCCAAATTTTCCAGTGACTAGTGCGGTACCACAGAGATCAGCACCGGGACCCCAGCTATTCATGATTAATATTAATGATTTAGATGAGAGAACTAAATGTAATTTCTCCCAGTTTGCAGATGATAGAAAGCTGGGTGGGAGCATGAGCTGAGAAGGGAATGCAGAGAAGCTTCAGTGTGATTTAAAAAGCTGAGTGGGCAAATGCAAGGCAGATGCTCAATTTTATAGCAAAAACAGGAAGAAAAAT
This sequence comes from Sphyrna mokarran, assembly GCA_024679065.1. Lineage (NCBI taxonomy): Eukaryota > Metazoa > Chordata > Chondrichthyes > Carcharhiniformes > Carcharhinidae > Sphyrna > Sphyrna mokarran. Next base: position 31,713,883 of record JAGIQG010000019.1, read on the forward strand.
TATCTGAATGACTATAGCTTGAGAGAGGAGAATATGCAACAAGATCTGGGGGCCCTTCTACACCAGTCACTCAAAGAAAACATACAGGTGCAGCAGACCGTAAAGCAACAAATTCTATGTTGGCCTTCAGAGTGAGAAGACCTGTACAGGAGTAAGGATGTCTTATTGTAGCTATATATCATACTATACTGAGACCATACTTGGAGTGCAGTTTTAGTCCCCTTTTCTAAGGAAGGATATAATTGCAGTAGAGAAAACGCAGCAAATGTTTATCAGACTGATTTCTGGGATGGCAGGATTGTCATATGAGGAGAGATCGGGTTGAATGGGTCTGAATTCACTTTAATTTAGACAAGTGAGGGGGATGCAATTGAAACGTATAAACGTCTGATGGTTCTGGGCAGACTGGACATGGGGATTTTGTTGCCTTGGTTATGGGGTCACAGTATCAGGATACAACTTTGGCAATTTAGTACTGAGATGAAGAGAAATTTCTTCTGAGAAGGTTGTGAAGCTGTGGAATCCAATATCACAAAAGATTGTGGATACTGTCACTAAATACGTTTAAAGGAGGAAATAGGTAGATTTTTAGACTCTTAAAGTACCAAGGGATAAGGGGAGAGAGTGAGAGTATAAGATAGAGGATCAGCCATGATCATGTTAAATGGCATAGCAGGCTTGAAGAGCCAAATGGCTGACTCCTGCTCCTATTTTCTACGTTTCTAGCATCTTAAACTGCCACCTCGACAGAATGTGTTGTATAACGACCCATAGCTTATATTATTAAGTCTACAAACAGTAGCAATAGCTATTTGATGTACTCTTAGTCTCCGTGTCAACATCACTTCTATATAACCTTCAAATAACCCACCAATGCTTGTCATGCGATTAGTACACTTACATTAAAGAAAAGAATGCAACAAATGGAGTATTTTTTTAAATTCTACACAGAAAACAAGGTTAGTAAAGAGGCTCCTTGCTCTTTTCCAGATTCCTAGTCAGCAAGGAGCTGTTCAGCAAGCCCACCATCGTACAGCTCAAAAAGGCATTGGCCATCTTGTCAGTGGTAAAGTCTGGGAAATGATGGCATTCCACCTGTCACCTGCAAATCTTGTACAAAAGGAATCATAGCGACTAACTACTACCAAGGCATCTGCCTGCATTTTCTGAGCCAGGCTGCAGACTCTGGCATCACCCTCAGCCTCAGTTTACTTCAGTGTTGGCACAAAGTCAGATTTTTTCATTTTGGCAGTTGGTGCCATGAACAGTGTAGACAACTGTACATTGCCTTCACAGGCTCACCAAGGCCTTTGATCTGATTAGTACAGATGGATTCTAAACAGTTACAGACAATAGGTATCCAGTCGAACCCTTTTGACATAAATTTCTGCTTTCCATGAGAACATTCTACCAGTTAAAAGGGAGTTAAATACCAGGCTCTTTCAAGATCAGCAACAGGGTAAAAGCAAGATTGTGTCCTGGTGTCAACTCTCTTTTGTTAATCTTTCTACAGGTTCCTATTGTGCATTTTCTGCAGCTCAAATTAGGGTGTTTACTTGCATGCCAGAGCTAACAGTGAGCTGTTCAACCTGCAAGGCTGCATGGCAAAACCACACGCCAAGACCAAAGTATGTGATGCCTTCATCTGCAAGTTGCTGAAGAAGCTGCACTGGCATTCCACATTGAACTTCCACTTACGGCAACCTGTATATCTGTTCTTCTGGATCCCGCAGGATGTTCAAACAGGTGACCAACATTAGAAAGATCAAAGTCATGGACCTTGAAGTACAGGCTCCACCTTCCATCAACAATCAATATCCTCACTCTATAGGTCATTGGCAGCTTCACGTATCCTGGATCAATGATCACCAGCAACCTGTCCCTTATTGGTGTAAGTTTCACCAAGATTTATATTACAGCAAAGCCTAGGCAAAGTTGAGAAATTAAGCATGGACCAACACTAAACTAACCAAAAATACAAAGCTCCGCCTGTACCAGGTTTGTGTTCTCAGCACCTTTGGTTACACTACTGATGTCTGGACAACAAATGGAAGCCAAGAAAAACAGCTGACCAGCTTTCATTTCCGGTGCCTCAAATGAATGTTTGGCATCGCATGGCAAGATAGAGCAAATAAGATGGTACACCAGCATGCATGATTCCCAGCTGGTTCGCTCTCTTGATTCCACTGCCTGAGAGTGCAAGGCATGGTTAATGGCCATATCCCCAAACACATGCCCTAAAGCGAGCTTACAATTGGCATGAGGCTAAGAGGTCACCCACATTTGCAAAACTAGGATGTCTTCAAGTGAGAATGTAAGTTGACTTTGATTGGAATTGGTACTTGGGAAGTCCTTGCTGCTGAGAGAAGTGCCTGGAGATGTGCAGTCAAGGTGGATGTGTAAAAATACAGAGCCTGAATAAACTACCAGTTGGTGGAAAATACAGCCAGCCACACAAAGAAAGTACCAGTTAACCGGAGGGCCATGTTATTAGTTTGTGCCAGCAATGAAATGGATTATCATTCATAATGCAGCCTCTAAGTCACAACAGATGATATTCAATCCAGAAGTGAAGCATACGTTGGATAGTTCATCATCCCCCAAAACAGACAGATATCGGAATCATTAATTCACTAACCGAAAACCTGAATTAAGCTTTTAAACAGTGGCGTGAACTCACTGACCAAGATGGCCATCACTAATTGGCATTACTACATTTTCCATATCCCAATTCATTGCAGTGAGCTTGTCTGCAAAGATAATAACTTCAAGTGAACAGAAACGACTCTTGTCTCATTAGCAAGGCATCTATGACAATCACCTGAGATATTCAGCCCCTGGTAACGGGTCATTAAAATTAATTTCCTAGACAATGGGACTGTAGCTAAGTAGAATCCATTCATGAGCTATTCAAGTCACCTTTGGAATAGGTGGACAATACCTTTTCTTTAATCCCCTGGCAGTTGGAGGAGGAAGGTCATATGACAAGCTAACCTTTCGTATGCTTTCTCAACAGAACTGAGGACAAGCAACTTAGGGAGGGATCCCTCTACTTAATTTCTCTTCAACCCATCTGTTAAGCTTCCAGCCCTGTTTGATGACCGTGATTGCCTAGGGATGCCTTGCTGCAGACAGAGATTTCTTAAAAGAATCTAATCCAATACTACCATCCCACGAAGAACAACCAATTCCATCATCTATATCTTTAATTCTTTAAGGATAAATCTGCAAAGAGTCACATGTCCTGGGAAAACCAATCAGGGAACAAAGTAGGAGGGAAAATTATCCTGGTAAGCCTGATACTCAATCACCTTAGGTGCTGATTGCAGCTATGAGACTGCAAGCCTCTGTATAATTTTAACCTCAATGAATGAGTTGTGTTTTCCCTAAATTGGTGAACAAGCATTTGACAAACAAGGTAAAGAAAAACAGACTATGCAGTTTACACTGAAGTTGAGAAAAGTGTACTTGCCAAGATGCGTCTCTTTGGATGGAGCGATCCATTTGACTTTTCTGCAGAGTACTGCACAATATGTAGAGTGCTTTGGGTGTTACTTCCAAATGAATAGAATAGGGAAGGAGGCAAAGTGCAAGTCAATACTCCTGTGTGTGTGTGGAACACAAACATAGAACCTGATTTACAGTCTCTCAGCCCCAAGCACGCTCAGATCAGTGAGGTTGTGGAATTGATAAAATTATATTTCCAACCTAAGCCAGTTAAATTCCAGAGATTCAAGTTTCATTCAAGGGGAAGAGCCCTAGGTGAAACGATTGTGACTTAAATCACTATATTGAAACAGATGTCAGAATGTTGCAATTCTCAGCCACTCTGTATGATGCATTACAAGGCAAGATTAGTTGTGGAGTTAATAACAAGGCAATTCAACAGAGATTACTTAGTGGTCAAAATAAATTTTAAATGGAGTAATGGAGATAGTGCAGGCAACGGAAAGCAGTGAAAAAGGTGCATGAAAGTTAGAGTGTGCCATTCACCAATTAGACTGGGAACCTGTAATCAAAAGTGGAGCCAAAACCAAAGTAGTAACCATAAGGCATGAAGTGAGTTCAGCCACCAATAAGACAAGATTTAGAAAAGGCAAATCAAAGCTTGAAGTGGAATATTACAATTCGAAGGTTACTACTCCCCTGAATCTTGTTGGTATAAAAGGAAGCAGATTTTTTGTCGTCATAGGAGAAGCCATTTAAGGTATAAGTGCAGAGCCAAGTCAAGTTTACCATGTAGTCAATTAAATAACATGTCACCAGTGTACAAATGTGAAAGACTCTAGCACCAACAATTTAAATATTCACTCACTGTTTAATGTAGAAAAAATGGGCAACATAGCCCCTATTACTGTAATGCTCTGGGTGAAGAAATGTGAGAGTATCTTCAATGATGAATCAGGCAAAATAAAAGATCTGCAAGCAAAGATCTATATGGACCCAGTAGCGACCCCTTGATTATTCAGGTTGAGACCAGTATTATAAAGTGGCGAGAGAAAGTAGATATGGAATTAAAGCAATTAGAGTCATAAAGTTATTGAGGTTTACACGGAAACAGGCCCTTTGACCCAACTTATCCGTGCCACCAATTTTTGTTAAAACTCCTAAACTAATTCCAACTGCCTGCATTTGGCTCATATCCCTCTATACCCATCATACCCATGTAACTACCTAAATACTTTTTAAAAGATAAAATTGCCTCTACTATTACTGGGAAAACCAATCAGGGAACAAAGTGGGAGGGAAAATTATCCTGGTAAGCCCGGTACTCAATCACCTTAGGTGCTGATTGCAGCTATGAGACTGCAAGCCTCTGTATAATTTTAACCTCAATGAATGAGTTGTGTTTTCCCTAAATTGGTGAACAAGCATTTGACAAACAAGGTAAACCTTAATAACTTTATGACTCTAATTGCTTTAATTCCATATCTACTTTCTCTCGCCACTTTATAATACTGATAGTGAGCTTGTTCCAGACACTCACTATCCTCTGAAAAAAATTACCCCACTGGAAACTTTTGTATCTCTCCCCTCTCATCTTAAACTTATGCCCTCTAGTTTTAGACTCCTCTATCTTTGGGAAAAGATATTGACGATTTATGTCCCTCATTATTTTATAAATCTCTATAAAGGTCATCCTCAGCCTCTTGCGCTCCAAAGAAGTTTATTCAGCCTGTCTTTATAATTCAATCTATCAAATTCCAGTGGCATCCTAGTAAATCTTTTTTAATATCCTTTCTATAATAGATGACCAGAATTGCACACGGTATTCCAAGTATGGCCTTATCAATGACTTGTACAACTTCAAAAAGACATTCCAATTCCTGTGTTCAATGTTCTGACCAATGAAACCAAGCATACCAAATGCCTTTTTCACCATACTGTCCATCTGTGACTCCACTTTCAAGAAACTATGAACATGTACCCCTAGATCTCTTTATTCTACAACTCTCCCCTTCACCCTACCATTAACTGATTAAATCCTGCAGTTCAATCTACCAAAATGCATTACCTTGCATTTGTCTAAATTAAACTTTTTCTGCCATTCGTCAGTCCACTGGCCCAAATGATCAAGATCCCGCTGCAATTGGAGATAACCTTCTTCACTGTCCACCAATCTTGGTGTCAGCTGCAAACTTACTAACCATACCCCTACATTCTCATTCAAATCATTAATATAAATGACAAATAACAGTAGGCCTAGCACTGATCCTTGAGACACATCACTGATCACAGGCCTGCAGTTTGAAAAACAAATTTTCTACCACCCCCCTCTGGCTTCTGTCAAGAAGCCAGTTTTGCATCTGTTTAGATATGTCATGGCCCCATGAGATTTAACTTTATGCAACAACCTATCATGCGATATCTTGTCAAAGGCCTTGCTAAAGTCCACATAGACAACATCAACTGCACTGCCCTCATCCACCTTCTTGGTTACCCCTTCAAAAGACTCAATTAAATTCACAACTTAAACTCAAAGCCATGCTGACTGTCCCTAATCAGTCTTTGCATCCCTAAATACCTGTAGATCCTGTCTCTCAAAAATATCTTCAACAATTTATCCACCACAAGTGTGGCTCACTGGCCTGTTGTTCCCAGGCTTTTCCCTGCAGCCGTTATTAAACAAAGGCACAATATTTGCCACTTTCCAATCTTCAGGCATCTCAGCCCTGACTATTGATGATTCAAATATCTCGGCTAGGAAACCTGCAATTTCCTCCCTAGCCTCCCACAATGTCCTGGGATATACCTCATCAGGTCCCGGGGATTTCACTACCTTGATGAGCTTTAAGACTTCCAACACCACCTTCTCTGTACTCCTCAAGACATCAATATTTATTTCTCCAAGTTCCCTAACATCATGATTTTCTCAACAGCAAATACTGATGAAAAATATTCATGTAGGATCTCACACATCTCTTGTGACTCCATACATAGATTACCTTGTCGATCCTTGCAAGAACTAGGCATCATCCAGCCAGTTCAGTTCTCGTACTAAAATCTGACAAGACCATATTTGCGGTGATTACAAGTCAACAGTTTCACAGGACCTCTTGTGCCATGCTGTTCATTGGTAGAAGTAATTGGACAAGGAAGTATTCAAAGTGTATCATTTCATACTTTACAGGATTAAATTCCACCTGCAACCTATCTGCCCATTCCATCTTCTTTAACTAAATTCATGTACGAAGTGCTTAATTATTTTTGGATCATATAAATTGCATATTAACATTTGTACAAAGGGACTTAAGAAGGGGAGGGATATTCTTTAAAGATCAATCTGAATAAAGGTCACGTGATCTAGAGAACCAACTGGGGAGCAGGATGGGTGATTACTCTGGTAAATGAGAGCTTTTGGACTCTGATCTCAGGAACTAATTGCAGCAATGAGGCTATAAACGTCTATCATAGGTTTAACCTGTAAATAAACGAATTGTGTTTTCCCTAGACTGGGTGAACATATTTTTGCACCATTTGAATCATTAGACTCTTTGACCAATTTACCCTTCCACACTTGTGTGTATAAGTCAGTGCATATTTCCTTATTTTACCTAGATTGGTTTTAATACAATAAAGCTAACCATTTTCTTAGTTAAATCCAAAAACCATGTCCTACTGGTTCATTTTTTTGTCACTACAGTGCACAAACAGTTAAGTATTCACTGAATTGGCAAGCTTACACTTCTCAAACAAAAAGCCTGTTGCAGCCAAACAAAGAGGGAACAAGAGAGAAGCCATTCGGCCCCTTCTCACCTGGTCATCATAAACTCTACTGGAATTGTGCTTCCACTGTGGTCCTCTTCACTGACACAGCCAGCTGGTGACATGAAGTTATGGTCAATATTTTGGACCTGGTCCTGGGTTGGTTGAATTCTTAACCCAAAGCACTCTGAACATTACAGACCTATATAGGCCTCCCACGACACTGAGAAGTGTCTGCTGCCAGATTCTGCAGAAAGCAGAACTACAAGTTTCAATTGTGTCTCAAGTTGTGGAGTTGACAAGGTGGTAGAGGGTTAGAATGACTCATCATAAAGTCATTTGCGATGACTGTATCCCACAATCACAGCTGACTTTCAGCCCATTATGGACCCCTGTTCATCAGCAGTTAGAATGTACTCCAATTTACAGCAGTGGATGTTTCAGCCCGAGTCTGGGAATCAGAAAAGGAAACTCTGGCATAAGGCACAAAGTGCACAGCTGAGAAAGCCCAGCAGTTGATCTCTTTGATAGCATGTCAGAGGGCACCTTTAGTTTACAAGTCAAGCAGGAAATGCACTATACTGCACTCAGTCCAAGGATAGGATATTTCATGCCGCAGATTAAGAATATATTAAGCACTGATAGCTTTCTAGAAGAGCAGAAAGTGAGACCAAAATGTATTAACTGTGAAAACTCAAAAAGATTTCAGTTCCACTTTTTTAAAATCAGTGTAGCAACTTTCTCCCAAGATTAAAAATACATGACAACAAAAGGCTCAGATAAATTAATGATGGATAGTGAAGCAATAATTACTTCCCTGGTCAGGAAATGTCATTTCAATGTAATATAAAGTTCCTGAAACTGACTTCCCACATTGATCTGGCCAATAACATATTATATCATACCAAACAAAACTAAAATCCCAAGCTAGCCACACTAACTCCCAACGACTATGGCAAGTTTTACAAGATGAAGACAGTTAAAATTGCAGCTCCAATGAGCTCATATTCTTCACCCGATTTGAGCAAAAAATCAGTGAGAACACACCCTCCATCCTGGAAGCCTCAGACAAATCTGTATCTGAAGTCACTATTGAAGACGCCAGAGCAGTTTCCTCAAAAATAAATCCATGAAAGGCTAGGGGCCCAGGCTAGGGGCCCAGGCGCTGCACGGACCAGCCGGCAGAGGTATTCGCAGACATTTGCAACCTCTCTTTATACCAATCTGAGGAGCCTATTTGCTTCAAAATGGCGACCATCATCCAGGTACCAAAGAAAAGCCAGGCAGTGTGTCTTAATGACTTCTGTCTGGTGGCTCCAACATCCAACATTATGAAGTGCTTCGGAAGGTTGTCATGGCATGAATCAATTCCTGGATCCACTCCAGTTTACCTATCACCACGACAGATCCACAGCAGATACCATCCCTTCGCCCTACACTCAACCCTGGAACACCGAGGTAATGGCTCTTACTTCTGTAATTGGATCTTAGACTTCCTAACCCACAGACCGCAGTCAGTACGGATAGGCAACAACACCTCTTCCACGAACCTTCTCAATACCAGTGCTCCATAAGGCTATCTTCTCAGCCCCTTACTATATTCCTTGTACATATCTGACTGTATGACCAAATTCCCCTCCTGCTGATGACACCACTATTGAAAAATCAGATCTCAATCAACAACATGACACAGTATAGGAAAAAGAGATAGAGAGAACCTGGTGAACTGGTGCAATGACAATAATCTCTCCCCTAATGTCAACAACAGGACTCATGTGATGAAAGGGCAGTGCTCTGAAAGCTCGTGTTACCAAATAAATCTGTTGGACTTTAACCTGGTATTGTGAGACTTCATGTCAACAAAACAGAGGAGACGGTCATTCACTTCAGGAAGCTTAGTGGAGAGCGTGCCCTTGTCTACATCACTGGATTCGAATCCAGTCAAAAGCTTCAAATTTTTAAGTGTCCAGATCACCAACAACCTGTCTTGGTCCTTCCATGCTGATGCTATAGTTAAGCAAGCTCACCAATGCCTCTACTTTCTCAGGTGACTAAGGAACTTTGGCATGTCCACTACAACTCTCACCCTAAAAAGCATTCTTTTTGGTTGCATCACAGCTTGATATGGCTCCTGCTCTGTCCAAGACAGCAATAAACTACAAAGGGTCATCAATGTACAATCCATCATGCAAAATAACTCCCATGACACTGTTTATACTTCCTGCTTCCTCAGGAAAGTAACCAAGGACCCCATGCATCCAGGATATCCATCCTCTTCCATCTAGAAAAAGATACAAAAGTCTGTGGACACATACCAACCGACTCAAAAGCAGCTTCTTCCCTGCTGTCATCAGACTTCTGAATGGACCTATTTCGTATCAAATTGATCTGTCTCTACACTCTAGTTATGACTAACACCACATTCTGCACCCTCTCCTTTCCTTCCCTACATATAGCATGTTTACATCTAAACAGACAAAACAGACTGTAGACTAACTGTATACTAACACGTCACTAATAAATCAAAAAATGTGCCTTAAAGAATAAATGAATACAATCAATAACAAAACAAAAAAATACAGTGTGAACAAATTCCTAATATTGCAGAACACACCTTTTAACTTTTGGGGCAGATGAATTGGCTGGAGAAATGGTATTTCATGGACCTCATCGTTATTTAGCACATTTCAATGATATTCACACTTATAATTTAAATTTATGAGAGCACAGTTGGGTCTTAACTGAACAGACCAGATTAGAGGTAACCAGATTGATTGCATGCCAAACCAGCCAACCCTGATATTCTGTGGAAGGTCAGGGATCATGCTTATGGCTGTTTCCTGTCTAGCTGAGACAGAAAATCTGGGGCAGGAGACAAAAGGTTGGACAGAAATTCCTTCTCAAAGTTAGTGATGACTAGTTTCAGAGAATATTACTAAAGCTTAGCACAATCCAAAAATAATTACATTATTCCTATGTTAAAAAGTGTGATAAATAATAGCCTGGAATTCAATTATAAATATTACCTGTTATTTCTTGAATAAATAATAAATCAGTTTGTTAGCTCACAATTAAAGTCATGTTAACAGGGTTAATCAAATCAGACTTCTGGAAAGAGTGAGAAATACACTTCAGGACACACAAGGTATACCATACAGTACACACAATAAGGAATCGTGGTTATGACACCTCCGCCCCCCACCCCAGACTGTGCTAACATACAATTCAAAACAGAACTATAAAAATAAACTTGATTATAGGGAAAATCAGGATTGCTGAGCTGAGAAATATTGACCCAAAGTTTGTATTGCACCTTTTATGCCACCTGGCAGATGATTTCAACATCAAACCCAACATTAGCCAGGATAACTAACTAATCCACCTGGCACAGAATTATTCACCGACGATAGATACAGGTCTGTATATCTCAATTCCCACTGGATCAATTCCTAACTTCAGCTGCAACACTATGAATCATCAATTTAAAAAAAGAAAGCAGGTTCAACTCGTCACATGGCAGTGACATGTAAGCTGGGATAATACCAGTTACAATAGCATAATGATATGGACCTCTGAGTTCTAAAAATATTGGGTTTAGACAATAATGCATTGATGACAATCAAGTGTGTTTAATTTTTAAACAACTATGTGGGGTAAGGCGTTTATCATAAATACAGTAATATACTGGGAAATGATATGACACCTCATTTCTTAATAGTTTCATGTCAGAGTAACCAAGTTTACACTGAAAACAGGTCAAATCAATAGCGCCTAGTGCCAGCGTTTTTTGATTAAAATTATGACTACAGTAGGTGTGTTATTGAAAATAAAGATACAATCAATTGTATTTCAGTGAGTATTTTACTCGAGTATAACAGATGTATATGCTAGAATGTAATCTTGAACATACATGTTAAATTAATCTTGAGGTTAGATCTTTCTTAGAGAATCAGAGGAAGTTCTGTATAGTCCCAGTCCAGGATTACAATAATAATTCCTTTCAGTAATCAAAGGAGCATGGAACTGCAGGCAGGCCAGTCAACATTTCAGAAGCTGAACAACCCAAGTGTAGGCCCAAAGCTTCATTGCACAATAAAGATGTTAAAGACAAAATCAACAAGGAGACAAGCAGCTTGAATATCAACAACTAGCGATTCAACTGACAATTGGAAATTAAATTTCATTATCGTTGAGGCAGGTGAAGCTTATTGACTGTCTACATTGGAAATCCAGTATTAGAACCACATAGCTACTGTACTGCATTTTGATGAAATGATTCCTACAATGTTCATCCTTGGGCTGAATCTGCATCTGTACCACTCCACTGGCAGCTGTGCTTTCAACTGCTGAAGATTGAAAGCTTAATTACCTCTTCCTAAAACTCTCCACACCTCTTTCCTCTTGCAGAGGCATTCCTGAACATTTACCTCTTTGAATACTCCAACTGCCTGTCCAAATAGCTCCTGTTATGGTTTGGTGTCAAATTTCCCAAGTGCTAAGATACTATACAAATGAAAGTTATTGTGGATCTCTTCAAAATAGTTCTTGGTAAATCGTAGACAGTGACATTATGCAACTTGTATTTTCATTTGCCACAGGTTGGAAATCTGTTAACAGAATTATTTGATAAGTCTTATTTTTGTGCCGTGTTAACAAATGATAAAAGAACTTATACTTGATCAGTCACAACTTGTCTAAAAAAAATTGAAACTTGAGATTTTAAAAATCAGTCGAAGCAACAGTCACTGTGGGACCTCTATAGAGCAACCATACACAGCCAAACATTCCTGCTACACAGATAATCTATTTTAAATGTGAGCTGCCTCCAGATTTGAGTGTGTGGGTGGATAGCAGTCATTTCTGGTTTTAAAATATTTCTTAATGCCGTGCAGCAGAAACTGCAACAGTTGCAGCATAGAGTGGTTGAATCTTATACAGCAGCACCAAGGAGTTAATAGTTTAGCTATCAACGCTGTTAACTAGTTGATTGAAATTGTACGAATAAACTGCATCCACTTACTTCCTCACGTGTACAAACTTCCATATGAATGTTATATATAATAAATACTTTGCAAAAAGATAAAAAGATGCAGGTTCACAGCTTTTTGTTTTTGATAAACAAGTTATTAAAAATAGAATGAAAGGGACATATAGACTCAATTACAACAAACAAGTATCTGCACTTTGATAATTAAAAGTATATTTTTTAAAAAGCTGTAGAGATTGAATGATAAAACTTTGCACATGATACAAAGTTGGTGAGATGGCAACTTGAGGAGATACAGAGATGGTTCTCCATGATTTGGACATACTCAGTCTGTGGGCTTACGCAAGCAGATGCAGTATAACGTGGAAAAATACATTATCCACGTTGGTATCAATAATAAAGACAGATCATCACATGAATGGGTATAAATTGAGAGAGGTGGCAACACTTTGATGTCCTCGTGCATCAGTCGCTGAAAGTAAGCATGCAGGTACAGCAGGGCAGTAAAGGCAGCAAATGCTTTCACAGCAAGAGGATTTGACTAGCGGGAATAGAAATGTTTTGCTGCAATTGAATGGGGCATTGGTGAGGCCATACCTGGAGTAGAATGTGCAGTTTTGGTGTCCTCAAAGGACTGAATGGCCAATTCCTGCTTCTAGTTTTTAATGTTTCTAGTGAAATACAGGAACCAGTTACATAAGAGGAGATTAAGGAAGGATGTATGTTACATCCAGTCACTGAAATTCATGTTCAGGATTATTGTCAACTGTCTCAATGGGAAGTCTCAACTGACCAGACAGAGTCTGTGTCAAATCAAGTCAGATTATATTTCGCATGCACTGTATGATCAAGCTGTGATTTTACTCAAGTTTGAATTTTCTTGCAGCATTCTTCATTCTGTGGAAACAGAATGATTGTGCAGTTAACTGTATAAATGGTGCAGACAGTTGTGTTGATCAGAGGAACAGTAGTTCCTCAATCTGAAATTTCCAAGTTTTGCAATTTTTGTCAGGAGTTTCTAAAGGCAGTGGCAGAAAAATACTAAAGTGAGAGACAGAAGGAGGGAAACCAAAAGATAGAACAAACCAGCTAAGAAACAACACTACAGGACAGAAACAAGTTAGAAACGAGACAAATGGTGACATGAATTGAGGATTGGAAATACAGAGGAGAGAGAGATTACACTGGTCCAGAAATAGTGCTGAAGCCATTAAAACGTCACATCTTTTGTGCTGAATTACATAATGAATGTGAATTTTTAAAGGGGATAATTGTTTTGTTTAAAAATCATTTACCAGGCTTGTAAAGAGGTGTTGACAAAAGGACAATCAAACCCATTTCTCTCTGGTTGGTTGGTTTGTTTAAATATAAGAACCAAATTTGGAAGCAATTAAAAATGTCTGATCATTGGCCAGCACTGAGCATTTAGGAACTAAGTCTGATAAAAAAAATTCCCCCAAAAAGATAACTTTTGAAAACTGACTGGTATAAGCTAATAAAATAAGGGTTCATATAAACTAAAGAAACACCTTCACAATTACAGTATTACGAAATAGGTGCATTCAAAACAAAATAACAAACGTTCTTCAAGGGGGCCTTCACAACACACGACAGCGCACAGCCGCTGAGCAGAGACTGATAGCCAAGTTCCACACACAAGGATGGTCTTAACAGGGATCTTGGCTTCATGTCACACTATCTGTAACCCCCATGACTTGCCTGGGTTAGCAAAAAAGCCTCACTTACTGTGCTGTCTGGAGACAATACACATCTCTCTAACCTGTGCTCAGTGCTCCTTCCACTCACATTGTTAGCCACTAAGACTTAAATAGCAGGTTAGGTGTAAAGATTCGCATTCTAATCAGTAATCTGTAAACAGTCTGTGCTATTATGTGTCCTGTTGGAGACCAGAACACCTCATTCACCTAACGAAGACCATGGGGTCGAAAGCTTGTAAGTTTACTATCAAATAAATCGGTTGCATTTAAACCTGATGTTGTCAGACTTCTTACTGTGTTTATCCCAGTCCAATGCTGGCATCTCTACATCATGACTACTTAAAAAAAATGCCAAGGGAGAACAGGAAAATTAAAGCTTTGAGCCATAAAAAAAAACAGTAAAGTGACAATGGTCTAATGGCCTCTGGTCTGTTCAATATTACTGTGTTTATATTTGAAATAACCATAAATAAAATCCACAGAAGATATTAAACAATCCCCTTGCAGTAAAATTACAATTTGTTGTAGATTTCAGATGAGTGTAGGTAGATAAAGCTACAAAAAAATTAGAATTTAATCAATTTACACCAATAATAATATTAAGGATCAAATACAAAAGCGAAGTCATAATCTAAAATTTATACAAGACGTTGGTTAGGATCCATCTGTGCATCTTATTTATAAAAAGAACATTATTGCAACAGACACATGTTGCCAGGGAACCTAGAGTTTATGAAGCTGGTTTTGATATAGGGATTGGAAATACCCTAGTTTTCACTGAACAAAACTGGACAGGAATTAAGGAAATAAACTTGTAGGGATACAGATTAGACCAGACAAGTGGAATTGACTGGGTTGCTGTGGACTGATGGCATGCAAGCAACGGAATAAATGGCCTCTTTCTGTATTGCAATGCCTAAATATTTGCACCAGAATAGAGAAAGCCAAAAAGAGATTGAATAGGCATATTTAAAACTCATGAAGGTTTGATTTTTAAAAAATCACATGGCAATAGGGAAAGATTATTTCCTCTAGCTCGTGAGATAGTGATGGAAAATTATCAATTTAAAATTACTAAGTGATATGGAGAAGTGTTTGAAGGAATTCCAGTACACAAGAGATTGACACCATCAGAAACTAGTTGAGGCAGAGACACACCAAGGCCAATGCAGTGGGTTAGCTTTGGATTGCTCAAGTTAAAAGCAGTATGGTTACTGTAGACCAAAATGGTCAACTTTTATGTTACCGATGAATTCTATGACCCAGAAGTTTATTTTATTAGTATCACAAATAGGCTGACATTAACATTGCAATGCAGTTACTATCAAAATCCTGGCTGGTTAAAATACAAATTCCAGATATAAACCTCTTCCAAGCTGGTGTTGATTATTTTCCAACAAAAAATACAATTGAATACGAAGATTCACGTAGACTCTCGAGAACAGTTCTAACTACATGAAAGACAGTAATATCTACTCAATCTTACACAATCACACATTCACTTGAGCCACAATGTTCTTACTCCATGGCCAAAACCAAGTAATGTGGCCCACTTGGCTTAAATCCCAAAATCAAACAAACAATAAGCTGCAAATATGACTGCAATGAGGAACAAGATAGATTCTTATTTTAAAGTCTTTGATTCCAGTTCAAGACAGCAGCTTTTTTTTCCCACCTCGCATTTTGCAACAAACTGCCCAAAAATGTTGCAAATTTATAAGATGGAATACATTTTCCCAGACCACAAAGACCGGCACGCAAGCAAAGAAATGAGAAAATGCAAAAAGGAAAACATATTACAAGATTGGGATAAAATGTAAGAGCAAATGAGATTTATTGTTTCTGGTGACAGGCAGAAAAGTTTCTTTACTCATTGGGTCAGAGCTCAAGAACAGGGCTCCCAGAATTTGCATTGCAAAACTGACTTCTTTTATCCTAGAAGGAAAAGTCATAGACCGATGAGAAACCACACTTAATGTAAACACTGAAGCAGTTCATACAGAGGATAGTGAGAATTACAAATGCCCATTTTAGGTTAGTCCATCAAACTGTAATGTAGGAATAGGATTCTTTAAGTTTACATTCTCTGTAAAGCTAACTTATTGCTTCATCCAAATTTTAAAAACATGTATTCACAAATATAGAGCTTCAACAATTAACGTTTCACATTCATACAGACTTTCATTACTTTTGAACTGCCTGCGTTTGCCATCTGGAAGCAATTTACAGGAATTTCACAAAGAATGGAATTTTAAAATACAACTGGACCTTCTGAGCTTCTGGACATTGGAAACAGCCAAGTCTGGCAGCAAGTATTTATCTTTCACCACTATCGTGCATTGAAACAAAATCTCTCAATTTCACTATCACTTAAATTGACTTTTGAAGGGAAATGTGGCTCAAGGCAACCCTTTCCTGTCTAGTTCAATTTTAGTTTAATATTTACTTTTGTCATAAAGATCAAAAACTAGCTAGAATAGTGTTAAATTACCTGCAATTTAAAACACTCAATATGAACAATTTCATATTTTTTCCATACATCAGGTAATTTTGTTGATTATCCAACATGCTAAAATCTGTGGCAAGACAAAAATAGTGGTTTCCTGCATCAAATAACATTCTCCAGTCTGTTTATTAATTCTGGTCTTAATAAAACAGAAAAAAACCATATCCTCAATTTATGTTAAATGTCTTCTAATGATAGCCACCAAAACCTGAAAATTATAATTATATATACAAGTAATCAAGAGTCACATCCACAGGATGTGATTATCCTTCAGCATTGCGGAATGGGTCTTTAAAATTAGAAAGTTTATTACATGTCTTCAAATATTTGTAAATTAACATGGCATCTATGACAATATATTTAAAATGTAAAAACATTTTTCTCCTCTACCACCTAAAAGTGATCACTATGACAGGATACACTTACACAGATGCCAGCAGCAGCTCATTCAGATGGCCATTCTCTATGAAAGTTAAGGCAGTACATTCTACTGGCCGTTTGATTCCAGTAAAGTCTGGCAACACCAATTTTAAATCCAACCAATTTATTTGATAGTAAATCTGCAAGCTTTCGGCCTTTGTGGCCTTCATCAGGCGAATGAGGTGTTCTGGTCTCCAAAAGCACAGATATCAGCACAGACAGTTTACAGATTGCTGATTGACTCCACACAGGGATACCAGCTGTACTTGATCACTTTCACCCTAATCCATTACGAAAACGAGCAAGCACAACTGCAACACCTCTTCTCCTACCTTGCCACATTTTCAATGGTTCTACGCTTAAAGATAGAAATATTTTGTTGACAATTAAATTAGATTTGGAATAAATGACATCCTGCTGCTCCAATAATTAATTGGGAAATATATTAATCAACACTGCTGTTAAAAAAACTAAGATCCACCAATACAAAAGAAAAATGAAGGTCCACTAAACAATTAGCTTCACAAAGCCTCTAGCCTGACAAGCCAGTTGTAAAATATACATTGAATTTCCTCTCATAAATCCCAAGAGATGCTGGGGAGCCTTAAAAAACCCAAGACTGATTGGCATTCATCACGCTGCTATTTCAAATATTCTTTTCCTAAAGACCTCATTGCTCCCGTAAATCAGTCCTGTTTATCTTCCTCCTTTTATTTATTTCATTGATTTACAAACTTGCACATCATTAATGCACTTAAATTGGAAATGAATAGCCAGGAGAAAGATGCCATAACCCTGTTGCACAGGAGCAGTTCATGTAAACACGTTCTCTTATACTCTTAAAATTTAAAGTTTACTTATTAGTGCCACAAGTAGGCTTACATTAACACTACAGCAAAGTTACTGTGAAAATCCAGCATCTGTTCTGGTACGCTGAGGGAAAATTTAACATAGCCAATGCACCTAACCACCTTTCAAACTGTGGGAAGAAATTGGAGCACCTGAAGGAAACTCGTGTAGGCACAGGGAGAACATGCATACTCTGCATAGTGACCTTAGCTGGAAATTGAACCGGGTCCTTGGCACTGTGAGACAGCAGTGCTAACAACTGTAACAACTATTAGTACAATGGTCTTATCTTTAGACTTATAAATAGAATAAAGACCACAATACAGAAATGTACCTTCAATCATAATTCACAATTATTTTCTTTCTTGCTCCCTTCCCTCCACGGACTGGGATCAGAGCAAAATGTAAAATGAAGTTAGATACGTGTATGGGAAGAGAATGAATTAATAATATTATTCCACAATATGAATATTTTAGTTTATGTTGAACAAACATTATATCAAATAATGCCTTCATCTCTTTTCCTTTTTCCCAGAACACAAAATAAATTTTCCATTGATCTTCAGCTCTTTTGGATAGTCCATCATCAACTTCTCTTGCAAGAAAATGATGAGTGCAACATCCTATAATTTGGTGATTTCTTCTGCCTAAACATCTGATTGTTCAACAGACTGGTCTGGAAGATAAATGTACTTCTTAGCAACGTGTCTTAAAATGGTCAAGTCAGTTATAGAATATCCAGAGCTTCTATTTTAAGCAATTGTGACCAGAGCATAGAATTTATCAACAAAATGTTTCAGTACTGATCACTGATTGTGAAATTAATAATTAATGCATTAGGTTAAATACAAGGTGCAGATATTAAATGGGACCAAGAAGAAACAATTATTCAATTACAATGCAAACTCACAGGAAAGATTTACCAGTGTAAAATTTTCTTACATCTTTCAGAGTTTATTTGTTCAATACAAGTAGGCTTACATTAACATTGCAATTAAGTTGCTGTGAAAATCCCCTAGTCACCGTACTCTGGTGCTAATTGGTTAGAGAGAGAATATAGCATGGCCAGTGCATTTAACTAGCATGTCTTTTGGATTGAAAGAAGACACTGGAGCACACATAGACACAGGAGCACACATAGACACAGGCAGAACATACAAACTCCACACAATCATCCAAGCTGGGAATTGAACCCAGTTCCCTAGCACTTAGGTGGCAGTGCTAACCACCGAGCCACCTGTGTACAACTCTTGCCCTTATTTACATGATGCATTTCTTCTGTAACTATCCTAATGAGGTCAAATAAAATTAGATCCAAGATGATTTTAGCCTCTCCTTATAACTGATATTTTCATTTCTGGAATCAATTTGAGCAACTATACAAATTTCCCCAGCACACAAAATGCACCTTTGTGATTTTTTTTTTACTCAAAAAAGTAACCAATTTTAAAACTCTTAAAATTTGTGCTGAAGTATCACTTAATGAAGCGCAGCACCACCAAATCACAACAGCAGAATATTTCAAAAGCTTTTACTGTTCAAGTACCACACTTGATTCACAACAACATATTAGCAAAAAAATTTATTCAATGTGCAATAGTTGGACATTCCATTGTGACCATCACCAATCCCAATGGAGTACTCAGAGGACCACGATAAAGAAGTCTCAAAATGTATGTAACATAAGAAAGAAGCCATAAGATCATAAAACAAAGGAGCAGAATTAGGCCATTTGACCCATCGAGTCCACTCTGCATTCAAATCATAGCTGATCAGTTTCTCAACCCCATTCTCCTGACTTTTCCCTGTAACTTTGATCTCTTACAATCAAGAACCTCTGTCTTAAATACATTCAATCACCTTGCCTCCACAACCTTTTGTGGCAATGAATTCCATAGATTCACCAGCCACTGGCTGAAGAAATTCCTTATCTCAGTTCTAAAAGTCATTCTTTTACTCTCAGGCTATGCCTTGGATCTTTGTCTCACCTGCGAACAGAAACATTTTCCATTCTATCCAGGTTTTTCAGTATTCTGTAAGTTTCAATGAGATTCGCCCCCCTCAAGGAAGGAGGCATGGTGGCACATTGGTTAGCACTACTGCCCCACAGCTCCAGGGATCTAGGTTCAATTCTGATCTGGGTCATTGTGCGAATTCCACACAAACATTCTCTCCATATCTATGTGGGTTCCCTCCAGGTGCTCTGGCATCCTCCTACAGTTCAAAGATGTGCAGTGTAGTTTGATTGGCCACGTTAAATTGACCCTTAACGTCACAGGGACTGTCAGGTAAATATGGGAGGGTTATGGGGATAGGGCCAGGATGGAATTGTGATTAATGCAGAGTTGATGGGCCAAACAAATGGCCTCCTTCTGACTGTAGGGATTCCATGAGTACAAACCCAGAGATGGAAATACTTCTCAGACGTCAAACCTTTCATTCCTGAGATCGTTCTCATGCACCTCCTCTTTTGAAGTGCCGAAGGGTCTGTTTTCTGTGCTGTATTGTTCTTTGAACCCTCTTCTGCGCCAGCACATCCATCTTTAGATATGGGGCTCAAAATTATTCACAATACTCCACACATTTCATGATAACAAATAGCCAGATCTACTATCTAGGTCAAAGGAAAATTCACAATTGGCAGGAAATCAGTAATAAGTATCATCTGCTATTAGTCATGATGAAAAGAAATGTTGCTATTTTGAAATGCTCCATATGTATTGTGCAACACCAACCACAAATTAAATGGTACAGCTGCAAGCATTTTTAAAAGGGGGAGGTAAGTAAATATTTTCATTATGTGTTTTGGAGATCA
The DNA here is from genome assembly GCA_024679065.1 of Sphyrna mokarran. Classification (NCBI taxonomy): domain Eukaryota; kingdom Metazoa; phylum Chordata; class Chondrichthyes; order Carcharhiniformes; family Carcharhinidae; genus Sphyrna; species Sphyrna mokarran. The sequence continues at coordinate 31,734,384 of JAGIQG010000019.1, forward strand.
AATATGTTGCTCTTTTCTCCCCCAAAAGGCCGGATTTGCTCCTTTTGGAAGGGGATGCAAACTGGGGATTTTAAAGATTTGGAGGGAGATTGCCAAAGTTGATCTGGACAAAGTTTTGCTTGCCATGGAAAAGGGAAAAAATGTGAAACTTTAAAAAGGTCAAGAAAGGAAGTCAGAGGAGATCTTGGCCATTAGACAAGATTTAGATTAATTAAAAGGACAGTGATTTATTGGTACTAATGATCTTCCTTTTTTGCTTAAAATCCTTATGATATTTTTCTAGCCTTGGGAACAAAACTAGATGGGATGATTTTTGATTAAAGTGATAGGATGAGTTCGATATACAATGTCATTTAATCACGTGACATTAGAAATTGTAGCTGAGGAATAAAACAGTTCAGTTGCTAGAGAGTGTTGTTTAAAGATTGGAATCTACAAGCAGCTCACTACAAAATCTCTCTGCAAACTCCAAAGTTGTTCACCCAAGTCTAGCAAGTATGCTTTGATAAAGATAAATATTGCTTAATTGGAACCAAATAGTAATAAGTGAGAAGTTAAGAGTTTCTTTTCATGTTTAAAGATTGTTCAACAGTTAGAAATTAAACTGTTTCATTTTGTTAGAAGCATATTTAAATGGTGTTATGAATAGAGCTTGTGTTGACAAAAGATCTCCCATTTGTCAATGGATTGTCACTTTTGACACGGTAGCAGAGTGGTTAGCACTTCTGCTTCACAGCTCCAGGGACCTGGGTTCAATTCCCGGCTTGGGTCACCGTCTCTGTGGAATGTGCACATTCTCCTTGTGTCTGTATGGGTTTCCTCCAGTTTCTTCCCACAGTCCAAAGATGTGCGGGTTAGGTTGAATGGCCATGCTAAAATTACTCTTAATGCCCTGAGATATATGGGTTAGAGGGATTCATGGGAAATAAATAGAGATATGGGGGTTGGGCCTGGGTGGGATCGTGGTCGGTGCAGACTCGATAAGCCAAATGGCCTCTTTCTGTACCGTAGGGTTTCTATGATTCTATGGAATCACTCCTATAGTGAAGCATCCTTTCCTCACATTATGCCAAAGTAGAAAAATTGTTGGGGTCTAGTCTTGCTTCAGCATATAACTTGGAGTTTCTGTTTTGGCATTCTAACACGAACATAAGAAGACTATTTAAGATACAAGAAGACCATTTAAGGTAGAGTTATCTCTTTGGTCACATTTACTTCTTTAGCTAAATTATATTTTCCCACTGAAGATTGATGCCTAGTTGATTCGCCAACGAAGGAAAGGTCATTGCTGGAATAATATGGAGAGGATTTTATTGGCATGGGATGTAATGTCAAAATTAGTGTTTTACCCAATACAAGATTGAAAGCTAGTAACTACAACATGTTTAAACATCTAGTTTTGTTCCCTGCCCTTTATTTTCTTACAATTCAAGAACACAATATAGACAATATGATTTAATACTAAAATGTTGTTAACAATGATAATTAATTTATTCAATATAGATTTCAGTGATGACAGTGAAGCTTTAAATCTGAAGAATTTAAAGCATATATTACATCATAAGATGGGGGATGTGAGGAAACATGTTTTTACCCAGAGGGGCTGACAGTCTAGAATATTCCACCTGAGAGGCTGGTTGCCTCACATCCTTTACAATGTACCTGGATGAGCACTTGGCACATGATAACATTTGGGATTGTGGGCCAAGTGCTGATAAATGGGATTAGATGGGGGATCAGATGTTTCCCACATGTCAGTTTAGACTCACTGGGTTGAAGCGCCTGATTCAGTGTGAGATTAATTCTGTTTCCAGTTGCTAACCAGGCTTTCCCTGGTTACACTACATCCACCACACAAACCAGCCTCCTGCCTACTGACTGTCTACATTTCCTGCTACCTCAGCAAAGTAGTCACCTGAATTAAGGATCCCATGCACACTGGGCATCCTCTCTTCCACCTTCGGGAAAGAGTTACAGAAGTCTGAGGTTATGTACCAACCGACTCAAGAACAGCTTCTTCCCTGCTGTCATCAGATTTTTGAATGGACTTACTTTGCATTAAGTTGATCTTTCTCTACACCCTAGCTACGACCTAACACTACATTCTGCACTCTCTTGCTTCCTTCTCTATGAATAATATGCTTTTTCTGTACAGTACACAAGAAACAAAACTTTTCACTGTTTGTTAATACATGTGACAATAATAAATCAAATCAAAAATCAGTATTCTGCAGACACCTCCACTGTGTGCCTTGAAGTTGGGAGACTTATGACAATTTGCAATTACTCCTTCCGCCAATCTCCACAACACATTTTTTAAAAAAATCTGAAACAATTTGGGGCCCTGACTTTTCCACAGTCGGGATGTAAATATCTCCAGATTACCCAACATATCAACAGAAAACTACTTGTTTAGCTCTGCCCACAAAACATAAAAGGTTTAACAATATCGAGTTGCAGAACCAATAGGTATCTGATACAAGTGCTACTACAATTAGAACATAAGTCAAAAAAAATCACTAAGTTGAAAACAGAATCAGCTCTTGTTCACAGCCATGGAGGTGGATGATACAAAGATTGGGAGGGGGTTCAAATAGTCTTTAGTTGTGTTTTACAACTTCTGCTTACTTTGCTTCAACTTTTAAGAAGCCATAAAGCAGTGTACATAATTGTTAGAATGATCTAAGACCATCTACTGATCAAACTCCAACAGCACTCTCTTGCTTTAAGTTTGTAATATTACGTGAACATAGGAGAAAGCAGCCACACATATTCTTGTCTCTATTGCAAGACAGTACATACCACACAGTTAGAGATAAACTATGCATGCACTGTACTATAAATAAAGCCTGTAAGCACAGAGGCAAGATCTGGAAAAGATTATAAGCTGGCTAATTAACTAAAAATGCAGGTTGTGTTTTTGTGTGTTTTGGGAAGATGTAGTCCAATAGTATAAGAAATGCACCCATTTCTTTTTTTAGTCAGATTAATATCTCTTGGGAAGACAGAAACACATACAGCAAAGTGAAGAAACACTTTGGGTCTGAAAAACCAGATTGCATTACTTAAATCACAGAATGACACAAATAATGCTGTGGAACAATTATGCAAATTGCAATATCATAACAAAGCTTATTAGAAAACCAACTTGCGCATCAGTCTTAAGTATAGCTGTCACTGGACTAGCAATTGTTGATAAATTGGTAAAATTCTGCTTGGAGCATCGAAAGCTGTGGGGTGTGATTTGGTTATGACCTAGCAACCAATCCCACTGGTGAAAAAAAGACTGGTAAGTGAACCAAACAGTTTAAAACTTTAAAGTTTATTTTTTAGTGTCACAAGTAGGCTTATGTTAACACAAGGAAGTTACTTTGAAAATCTCCTTTATTTTCTACAATGTGGCAGAACAGATCCAGCAGCGGGGGTGGGCAGCGCAATGGTATGCAGCCAGGAGGGAACTGCCCTGAGACCTCTCAGCATCAACTCTGAACTCCTTGAAGTCTCATGGCACCAGGTCAAACAGGAACAAACAAACCTCCTACTGACTACCACGTATTCCCCATTCACCTCAGTTAATGAATCAGTACTTCTCAATGTTGGACACCACTACAAGGAAGTACTGAGGGAGGCGAGGGCCCAGAATGAATTGTGTGTCTTCAATGTCCATCACTACTGACTGAGCTAGCAGAGTCCTAAAGGGCATAGTTGCTAGGCACGATCTGCTTCAGTTGATGAGGAAACCAACAGAAAGGAAAAATATACTTGACTTCATCCTCAACCTGCCTGGTGCAGATGCATTTGCCCACGACCACATCAGTAAGGGCGATTATCACACACTGCTTGATGAGGCAACAGAGGATACAGAAGCATCGTACTCAAACACTATCTGTAACCTCATGGCCTATATCCCCCAAACTACCATTACCACCAAATCAGATGGTAATCAACCTAGTTCAACTAACAGTGCAGGAGAGTGCGATATGAACAACACTAGGCATAATTAAAAGCAAGGTATCAACTGGGTGAAGCTACAAACAGGACTACTTGCAGGCTAAACAGCAAGTAATTGACAGAGCTAAACAATTCCACAACCAATGGATCAGATTAAGCTTTGCAGTCCTGCCACATCCAGTCATGAATGCTGGTGGACAATTAAACAATTCATTAGAGGAGGAAGCTCCACAAACATTCCCATCCTCACCGAGTCCAGCACATCAGTGCAAGAGACAAGGTTGAAGCATTCACAATGATCTTCAGCCAGAAGTGCATAGTCAAGTCATTTCTTGCACAAAGAAAGGTGATTGGGATGTTTGGAGGTCAATAGGATAGAATCCTAGGCCCAACCATCTTCAGCTGCTTCATCAATGACCGTCTTTCCATCATAAAGTCATAAGTGGAGATGTTCGTTGCTAACTGTGCGATGTTGAGTATCATTCGTGACTCCTCCAATACTGAAATAGTCCATGTCCAAATATAACAAGATACAGAAAATATTCAGGCTTGGGCTGGTAAGTGGCAAGCAACATGTGTGTGACAAGTGCCAAGTGATGACCACTTCCAACAAGATGGAATCTAATTATCACCCCATGGCATTCAATGGGATTACAATCGCTGAACCCACCACTAACAAAATCGTGATGGTTATCACTGGCCAGAAATTGAACTGGACAAACCACATAAATACTGCAGCTACAAAAGCAGGTCAGAAGCTGGCGATTCCACACAACAACTGACCTTCTGATTCCCCAAAGCCTCTTCTCCAACTGCAAGGCACAAGTGTAGTGGAATACTTTCCATTTGCTTGGATGAGTGCAATTATAAAACACAAGAATTTCAACAGCATCTCGGGCAAAGCAGTCCACATGATTGGCACCCGATCCACAAACATTCACTCTCTCCATCACCAATGCAGAGTGGCAGCATTGTGTACCATTAATAAGACGCACCACAGGAACTTACCAAGACTCCTTAGGCAGCATCTTCCAAGCCCATAATTACTGTCATCTAAAAGGACATGGTAACTCCACAACCTTGAAGCTCCCCTCCAAGTCACTTAACATCCTGACTTGGAAATATAGTGCCATTCCTTTTCTGTCAAATGGCTCAATCTATTAGAACTTCCTGCCCAACAGCACTGTGGATGTGCCTACAGTGGTTCAAGGCGGCTGCTCATCACCACCCTCGAGGACAATAATGGATGGCCTAGTCAGCGACACCCATATCCTATGAAATTAATTTATAAAAAACACAAGTGGAAAAATCATTAGGTCTGTGCACTCCCTCAACTGAGTAAATTGAGCAGTGAGATGCTTGCAACATCAAGCAAATGGAAGCATTTAAAAAAGAAAAAAAAATAGAAAGCTATTGTTGTACCCTGGCAAGTGTATTAATTATAAAAGACACAATTAGAGGCAGAGATCAAACACTGCCCTAGACTGCAAACCTAATTAAGTGAAAAATGGAATAATTTAAAATTTTAGCCATGTCAGTGGATTATCTTCAAACCAAACATGTAAGGAAATCCAGAATGTCAGAAGCTCATAAGAGCAAAAAAAGACTTTAAATAAGTAAGTTGTTGGAATAAATGTCCAAGAATTGGGCATTGCACTACCTGGAAACATGGAGCATAAGCAAGAGGGCCAATGAAGTATAGAGAGAAAAGCAGACTATATACACAGTCAGTTAAAATAAAAACAGAAGTTGGAGGAAAGATTGAACAGTTCATAAACTGCTAACCAGACTAATTGTGATAATTTAGCACCGCACAAGAAGAATGTCATTTAGCAGAGGCTGCTTATCAGTACCAGTTTTTTATTCATTCATGGGACATGGACATCGCTAGCTGGCCAGTATGTATCCCTTGTTGCCCAAAGGCAGCTGAAAGTCAACCACGTTGCTGTGGCTCTGGAGTCATAGACCAGACCAGGTAAGGATGGCAGATATTCTTCCCTAAAGGACATTAGTGAACTAGATAGATTTTTCTGACAATTGACAATCAGTAGATTCTTAATTCCAGATACTGGTTACAGAATTCAAATTCCACCATCTGCCATGACCGGATTCAAACCAGGGATTCAGAATATTAGCTGAGTTTCTGGATTAATAATCTAGTAATAAAACTACTAGGATATCACCTCCGAGACAGCAAGAGATATTGAGCAGGAATATGCAATTTCAGCTTAGTTTCAGAATTCTCCTCATCAAATGCTCAACTGATCTATGGCTATCACTCATGTCTTTGAAACAATCCTATATTGGGTATTCAATGTTCCAAAATGAATGGCCGGCTCCAGCCCCAATTCTTACGATTTTACATCATTGATACAATAGTGACAAACTTTGAGACTACAGAAGAGAAAATGTGTCATTTTCCAGGATCAAGCATGAAAGAAATTTACTTTTATTAATCTGCCAATTTAAAAAAATGGCAACTGAATATTGAAAGAAAATAGTAATAACTAATTTTGTCTACAAATAAATCTCACTAACTGATAACAAAGAAAACAGCACGGGAAACAGGCCCTTCGGCCCAACGAGCCCGTGCCGCCGCCTCAATGTTCCCACCTCTACCCATGATCCCTGTCTATGTTTATAGATCTATGCACTGGAACCAAATGAGACAATTTAGGGAGAATTTGTTCTGCCAATCAGCCTAAGAGCACATCTTCAGGATGTGGGAGGAAACCGGAGCACCCAGAGAAAACCCATGCAAGCATGGGGAAAATGCGCAAACTCCCACAAAAACAGGCCCAAATCCATGCATCTGCACAGCACAGCGATAGTCACTGAGCTGTCGTGTTGCCCATCAAATGGTCCAGGTCAAGCGTACACTAACGATGTGAAGCACTAGGCGACTCTCGAAAAATCCAAGAGCAGCCCTCTCACGACCCATCACGTGTATGCCCCTTGTTAGACAACAAGGTGGACCGAAGTACCTGTAGGGTAAAACAAACACATCAATATCATCGACAATTTACACACTTCCCAGAGAACTCCCAAGGCTCATGATCTCTATTTTAAATCAGTTTTCTATGTCCCTCCATTCCCATTCTGTTCATGTGCCCATCTAAGTACTCTTAAATAACTCCAGAGTGCCTGCCTCCACCACTTGGCAGCATATTCCATACCCCCACCACCCTCTGTGTGAAAAAACTCCCTCTAGTATCCAAATTATACCTTACCCTCCTCACCCTAAGCCTGTGACCCCTTGTGCTATTTGAGTCCATCCTAGGAAAAAGCTTAACCCTGTTTACTCTATCGATACCCCCCAATCTTGTACACCTCAATTAGATCTCCTCTAAGTCTACGTCTTTCTAAGGAAAACAGCCCCAATTTTCCTAACCTCTCCTCGTAACTCAGACCTTCCATACCGGGCAGCATCCTGGTAAACCTCCTCTGCACTCTCTCCAGAGTCTCCACATTCTTCCGGTAGTAAGGTGACCAGAACTCGACGCAGTATTCCAAATGAGGTCTAACCAACGTTTTATACAACTGCAACATTAAAGGCCAGCTCTTGTACTCTATACCCTTCCCTCTATACCATATGCTTTCTTCACAGTCTTCTCCACCTGCTCTGTCACCTTCAGAGACTTGTTCACCTGCACCCCCAGGTCCCTCTGCATTTCTACACTCTTAATAGGTCTACCCTTTATCACGTACCTCCCCCCTACATTCTTTCTCCCAAAATGCATCACCTTGCATTTATCAGGATTGAATCCCACCTGCCATCTGTCTGCTCAAGCTACCAGCCTATGTCCTGCTGCATCGCCTGACAATGCTCCTCACTATCCGGAAGTTCAGCCATCTTTGTATCGTCTGCAAACTTGCTGATCACTCCACTTACTCTCTCTTCCAAGTCATTGATATATAATACAAGTAGAAGAGGTCCCAGTACCGAGCCCTGCAGCACACCACTAGCGACCGATCTCCAGCTAGAAAAACACCCTTCCACTATTACTCTGTCTCCTATTACCAAGACAGTTACTTATCCATCTAGCTACCTGTACTTGTATCCTATTAGCCTTGACCTTTTCAACTAACCTCCCATGAGGGACTTTGTCAAATGCCTTACTGAAATCCATATAGATGACATCAATGGCTTGCCCTTTGACCGTTTTCGTCACCTCCTCAAAAAATTCTATCAGATTCGTAAGGCACGACCTCCCCTTAACAAAGCCATGCTGAGTATCCCTAATCAGATCACAACGCTCTAAATGCCTATACATCCTAAGAATCCCCTCCAACAGCTCCAACAGAAACTGCTCATCAAATATTGACCAGAACTAGTTTATAGGTTAAAGACTATTTTCTAGCCCAGTAATTATGTCTATTTATTTAACAGATGCACAAATACAATCTACATGCAAAAACCTATTTAAAATAACATCTTCATTACAATTTTGTTTTCTTAGAAAATATGGAAGCTGAAAAGAAATTTATTGAGTTGAATGTTTCCACAGTTAATTTACAAAACTTAACATATTCACTTGTGATCAGTACACTGAAGGAACGGATCATCGACAGTGTCATCAAGCAATAAGCTGCTCACCGAATCTCAGATTGGGTTCCACCAGGCTCAATTCCTGACCTCATTATAGCCTTGGTCCAAACATTGATAAAATAGCTGAATTCCAGAGAATGATTGCTCTTGACATCAAGGCAGCATTTGGCAGTGTTGCATCAAGGAGCTCTAGCAAAACTGAAGTCAATAGGAAATTGTAAAAAGGCTTTCTGCTGGTTGGAGTTATACCTGGCACAAAGGAAATTGGTTGTAGTAATTGGAAGGCAATCATCTCAATCCAGGACATTGCTGCAAGAACTCCTCAGGATAGTTTCCCATACCCAACCATTTTCAGCCACTTCCTCAATGATTTGTAATGCTTCTGTAAGATCAGAAGGGAGATGTTTGCACAATATTCAGCACCATTCACAAGACCTGGACAATATTCAGGCTTGGACTGACAAGTAGCAAGTGATTTTCATGCCTCAATTGTCAAGCAATGAGCATTTCCAACAAGGGAGGCATCTGTCACTTCTTGACATTCAATGGCATTACTATCTCCGAATCTCCCACTATCAACATCCTCTCTCAACAAATCATTCCCACTTTTAACTGTTGTTGGACAGCCATATCTGTATCCTCCCACTCCTATTTTATCTCCAGTCACAAGGAAACTCTAATATCACAACGGCAACACAGCCTTCAGACCGCTCAGTCATGACTACAGGAACAATATCTTTCCCTGACTATCCTGCACGCAACACTACCATATTCCTTTTCAGTCTCAGTTAAATGGCTACACCATAGTACTATGGATAATTTAGCCACTCAGGTAGCAAGTGTCTCACATCTGTGTTGGATACAATCAAGATCCAAGACCCACTATCACTGCTTCCTAGATTCTGATGTGTCTAACTTGCAGTCACACCTTCAAGTCTTTGATTAACTCTATAAAGTTCTATTTAACTTTGTATGATTGCCTGGAGGGAGGGGGGGGAATTATTAAAGTTGCAGCCACTCATCCCAGAAAAAGTTGTTCAAATTGCAGGGCTTTCAACAAATCTGCACATTGAAGTCATGGCACACAACCTGCCCTACCATCTATCCTCATTTACTTTAAATTATTAGTCTACCAAATCATTAACTGGCCAAGTAATAGCAAGGTACAGTTTCTTGCATTGAAGGCAAAAAAAAACTCCAGGTATCAGAGGCAAAATAAAAATCAAAAGCAACTCTCTCCCATTCTGTGTCAAATACCTGACTGTTGCACACTTTTTGCAAAGTACCCTGTTGCCAAATCACTATGTGGGAGCGAACACTGTGTAGTCATATATACAGAGCTTATGACACACACCCATGTTACAATTGCAAAATCAGCACTCTACTCCACCTACTAACATTTATTCAGAGCAACCACTTGCAGCTGATTGACAATTAACCAACATATTCTTAACTAGATATTTTAACAGCTTGCTGTTAAAGTTTGAAGTCAAATTGTTAATCTAAATAACAGCTTGGGAAATACTGACCTCAGAGACTGAAGGTATAGCTAGTCTGGGAAGCTTCATTAAGGGGAAATGTGTCATCCTTGTCCAGGCCTTTGCCAAGGGAAAAGTGTCAAAGCAACCATCCTCAATAAATTGATGGATAGCAATGGCTTCATTAGCAAAACGAACATATAGATGTGCAAGGCAGCGGTGATAGCCTATCAAATGGACATAGTTTACAGAGTTAATGCTGAGAGCAACAGGGAAGAGCTGCAAGATTAGCCCATGACACTAATGTAGGCGAGGAAAAACACCAGAACAGGCATGAGTGTTTCTATCAAGGAAGGTTAAGGAGAGAAAAAGGGGAGTGGAAGGAAGAGGGATATAGGAAAGTGATGGTAGGGTTTGGAGTGGCAGCTAAAACATGCATGATAGGACCTGGCTGAATATACCAAAGCTAGGTAGACTGCAAGGTTCCAAATTAGATCGATAGGTAAAATTGAAATTGTGGAGATGGAAATACACAAGGCAACACGAGCAAACAAAAACTAGATTTAAAGCCAAAGGCTGATATAAAAAAAATTGATGAAATGAAATGCCAATAATCTAAAGATCCCAGAGGAGTGGAAATTTACATCTATGGATGAATCCCTCAGGAATTACAGTGGGTATATTGCACAGTTGTTACAGAAGCTAGACTTATCTCAAGGTGGGGGAGGGTGAACAGCATGTCCTGATGGATCTCTGAATTTCCATATATGCTCAGACAGGTAGAGGGCTGCACGCTTTATCTACGTCTGCACATGCACAGATCGATACTTTTGAGATTTTTGGGACGAGGATGGGCCCAGTGAGCCTGCACAGAAACAGAAGTGGAGTCAAAACCTGGATCATCGTGACCAGAAGCAGAGCATCATGGCAGAAAGGTACCAGGTAGGGGTAAGGACGTGGTTCCAATGCAGTTAAAAAAAAGTGTGCCCCCCCCCCCCACTCACACACAGGTGGAACACCCAGGGCCAAGCAAAGGGCCCTTTCACCAGTGAATGTTGGGACAGCAGAGTTCTGCTTCAAATAGCTGAAGAGCTGTTATTATACTTGGGAGTTGGTGCTCAATTGCACATTTAGGAATCTGTGCCCTTTTTTTTTGAAAACTTCATTTGTGGGACATGGGTGTCACTGGTTGGCTAACATTTATTATCCACCCTGAGTTGTCCTCGAGAAAATGGTGATGAGCTGCCTTCTTAAATCACTCCAGTCCACGAGCTGTGGATTGACCCACAATGCCATTAGGGAGGAAAGTTCAGGATTTTGACGCAGTAACTGAAGGAACATTTCCAAGCCAGGCTGCTGAATGGCTTGGAGAGGAACATGCAGATGGTGGTGTTCCCTTTTTCCTGCTGCCCTTGTTCCTCTAGGTGAAAGTGGTTGAGAGTTTGGAAAGTGCACTCTAAAAGGATCTGGTAAATTACTGCAGTACAACTTGCCAATAATACACACTGCTGCTATTCAGCGCCAGTAGCGCAGAGAGTGGTTGTGGTGCCAATCAAGCAAGCTGCTTTGTCCTGGGGTGTCAAGCTTCTCAAGTTGTTGGATCTGTATCTATTCAGGCAAGTGGGGAATATTCCATCACACTCTTGACTTATGTCTTGCCGATGGTGGACAGGCTTTGGGAAGTCAAGAGGGGAGTTACTTGCCACAGTATTCTTAGCCTCTGACCTGCTCTTGTAGCTACTGTGTTTATGTAGCGAGTCAAATTCAGTTTCTGGTCAATGGTAACCCCAAGGATATTGACAGTGGGGGACTCAGTGATGGTAACACCATTAAATGTCATGAGGCAGTGGTTAGTGTGTCTCTTATGGCAATGGTCATTGCCTGGCATTTTTGTGTGGTGTGAATATTTCTTGTCAGCCCAAGGTTGACTTTTGTCCATTTTATCTGGACCCAATCCAGGTTTTGTTGTATTTGAACATGGATTATTTCAGTAGGTGAGGCAATAGAATCTCTTGAGATGAAACTGAGATCCTAAGAGGTGAGGTGTCATTGATGCTATCTGAGTTGGACCATCTTTTGAAGAGAATTTCAATATTAGATCTTCCAAGGAGGTCTAAAATTCCTTACAAAAGAATTTGAGAGAGGTTGGCTGACCCTGTTGGGTGGGTTGTTGAGGAATCCATGGATTCTGTTTTGATTTCATCTGCTATTTATTGTGCAATGTGTATTCAACACCAATTTGTCTGTTAATTCACATGTACCTTATTAACCCTGAATGTTAGAGTATAAGATAGATTTTGTAAATTGTTTACATTTCTGACCTTGTAACGTTTAATTGTAATTATTCAAAACCTGCAGAATCTTGTGGGCCTTGAGCCTCAAAGTTTGTCCACTTTGAAGTTTTATTGGTCCCTAATTGAATTTTGCCAAAAACCTGGGGGTCTGGTAACAGTTGGGGGAAAAAAAGAACAAGACACCATTTTCAACCAAAACAGCAAATCAAAGGCATCATTCAAACCTTTGATTAAGATTTGAAATAATATCAGAAACTGAAGAAACTCCCAAACAGCTTCAGCTATATAATCCAGATCTAAATAGTACAACAAAGCACAAAAGTTTAGTATGGCTAACTAGAAGAACAAATTGACTGAAATAGGCCAGAGCTGTGAAATAGAATGATGGCCACACAGATATAAACATTTTCAATTTTAGTCACTATGCCAGCATCAAAATCCAACAAACTTATCTTGGTCCAACAAGCAAAAGCAATTCAATATTAGATTTCAATGAGAATGATTAGTATCATTAATAATGCTTTACTTTGTCACAGTATAGGAATTAACAGTTTTTTTTGGGACAGGCAGTGGAATTGTGTTAATGTCACTGGACTAGCAACCCTGACTGATGCCCAGGCTCAATCTCTGCAACATGGGTTCAATCCCATCATGGCAGCTGTTAGAATTTGAATTCCAATCAATCTGGAATTGAAAGTTAGTCTCAGTGATGGTGATCACAAAACCATCATTGATTGTCATAAAAGTTTATTTATTAATCACAAGTACGGCTTACATTAACATTGCAATGAAGTTACTCAAATTCCCCCTATTCACCACACTCTGGTGCCTGTTCAGTCGGTTAATGCACCTAACCAGCTCATCTTTCAGACTGTGGGAGGAAACCAGAATATCTGGGGGAAACCTATGCAGACCTGGGGAGAACTCCACAGACAATGACAAAAACCAGGAATCAACCACAGGTCCCTGGCAATGCTAATCACTATGTTGCCCCAGTGTCCTTTAGGGAAGCAAATCTGTTGTCCTTGCCTGTTCTGGCTCCACATGATTCCAGACGCACAGCGATGTGGCTGACTCTTAATTGCCCACCAAAATGGGTGAACAAGCAATTCAATTCAAGGGAATTCGAGACGGGTAACGAACATCACAGTGTCACCTACACCCCATGAAAAGAATAAAGGAAAACTACTTTAGGATAGAAAAAGATAGGTATTCATCATTTAGAGGGATTGGTTTTAATGCATGAAGAGAATGAAATGAGCACGCCGATAATTGTTACATTTCCAACTCTTGCAACACATGAGAACAAAATCATGCAAACTGGTGTGTGCATGAAATCAAGCTTACTCGTTATATATATTCAACCCCAGGTTGTCTGTTAATTCACATGTCTTATTAAGCCTGAATGTTAGAATATAAGATAGATATTGTAAATTGTTTACATTTCTGACCTTGTAATGTTTAACTGTAATTATTCAAAACTTGCAGAATCTTATGGGCCTCAGATTTTATTGGTAAATTGGTTATACAGTTGCAATATTTTTATATACTGCTTACAAATCTGGCAAATGGAACAAAGAAAATAATCGACATGGTCTTAATTCAGCATGTATTGAAGCACTTTGATTATACCCTATTGCAATAACGAAATGCTAGATTCAGAGCAAAATAATTTCAGCAACCATACTGTTAATGCAAAAGGATTGTTAAATACCGTAAAAATGTAATTGTGTTTCAGGAATTGGTCAGTGTATTTCACAAGAACAATTTGCAGAAATATTTACTGCTATTGTGTTATATAACTCAACTTACAACATCTTGAACTAAATAAACCATGCCAATGTCTTTAGAAGTATGGACAGTTATTGCAGATTAGAGAGAGATGGGGTAAAGAGATTAGGGGACCTGATCAAAATAATAGGTAGGATCTTTTTTAAGGGGACTTTTGAACAAGGAGACATAGCAAGGTAGTGGGATCCAAGTGGAATGGTCTACATGCAGAGGAACATGGGATCACAAGCAGCTCAGTGTCCTACAACTGAAAGGAAACAAAGACCAAGGGATGCAAAAGGAGGTCACAAGTCAGAAGAGAACAGAGACACATAGGGCTAAAATGAAAATTAACATCATGGTGGATTCCACAGAAGGCAGCCATTCAGCTTATTTATTCTATGGCAGCTCTCTGGTCAATCCTGTTCCTTTACTGAATCCCTCAGACGCCGAAAGTTTCTCTCAAGTACTGATGCCAATTTTCTGAAATTGATTGTCTCCACTTCAATCATCTTCACAAGCAGGGCGTTCCTAGCCATTATCATTAACTGCACATTCTCCCCACCAACCACATACCTCTGGCCCAAAATCTGAAATGTGTCCCCTAATCCTTGTGTGATTAGCTGATGGCAACAGCTTTTCTTTGCCCACTTAATTAAGCACATCAATCAAATCACCCCATGAGCTTCTTTCTCCAAAGGAGAAACTTTGGGCTTAAATCTCTCAATCCAGAACCATTCTGGTAAATCTTCTCTCAGATTCTCACATCCCTCAGTGTGGTGACTAGAACTAGACAATGCTCTAGTTGTGGATTAAGCAAAGCTTTATACAGGTTCAAAACAGCATCCCAGCAGCAAATTTTACCTGTGCCTGCTTCTGTTACTGCAAAAGGTTAGAGCTTAGCCCAACAGACTCACTACATGTGAATTGCTGTTTCCTAACCCACAGGAATAATAGAAAATCAGGGCTATCTGAGCACGGAGTCTTTAAGTACTATACTACTCAGCTCTTGGCTTGCTCCTTGGGAAATCAAATGCTGCCAAAGTGGGTGCAAAATTGTGATCTGACTGTTTTTGAGCGATGACAACCTCACATCTTGTTTTAGGCAAGAAATGGCAGCGATGAATGTGAATTTGAGGGAAGGGATAAAGTGGGACAAAATGAACTCCAAATTGATGGGACTAGGGTAGAAGAGGAAGAAAAAGATTACATCAATAGTAACAGCATAAACAGAGAATTTATAAATTTTAAAACAAGTGCTGGTTTAAAAACACAGAACATTACAGCACAGTACAGACCCTTTGGTCCTCAATGAGCTATGTCCAATCCCAAGATCAAGGTATCCCACTCCCTATAATTCTGGTGTGCCCCATGTGCCTATCCAATAACCACTTGAAAGTTCCTAAAGTGTCCAACTCCACTATCCCAGCAGGCGTAGGAAAGGAGATCATAGAATGAAAAGAGATCAAAGAAGAAAATTACTCTATCAGCTTGGGGGTGGGGTGGGGAGGAAGTACTAAACAATTAAATTCTATACATCAATTTGAGTATTGTTGTCAAAGACTTTCATTTTGCACTCATCAGAGCAGATGCCAAATTTCAATGGGAGCAACAAGGTATACTGCACAATAAAAGGTGCTGTTGTTTATTGGAAAGTCAACTTTGGTTGAGGCATGCCATAGAGAATACACTGAGGAACTTTTTCCTGCATCAGATAGGTCCCTGTATATCAACGTACGTAGCTTCAAACAACCATTGCGAGCCTGAATAACAGAGAACCCATTAGTCGATTTCTCACCTAACATGTTAAGGAAAAGGCACTCATTAGACTGTTCAATTTCAAAGAAAATTTGGTTCTACCAAGAAAAAAATAATTTATTAGACTTTATGGCACGTGCCAAAAAGCTTCCCATAATTCTTCTGCACTTAAGTGTCAACATTGCAGAACAGATGACAGGAGAATACAAGAGTTGAGATACTAAAGAATGCAAATGTATGTCTTCTTATTACTAACCGGTAGCTGATAAGATACAAAGTTAAGGCTCTGCATAAGAAAGCAACGGTGAGAAGGGACGCAGATGAATGGGACATATTCATGGATGGAACTGGCTGTCTCACTTGTGATGACAAGTACATAACATTACAGTATCTCAAGGAATCCAGATACCAAACTGAATTTCTGCTTGATCTTTTGTATACTAATAAAACTGGAGGTTTTTGCAAACCCATTGATTAAAGTTAAGATATTTGTTCCATCACCATTCCAAAACCACAAACATTTTTTAGAATATATTCTTCCCAGGATGTGAGCCTGACTGGTAGGCCCACACTGATTGTCCATTCCCAATTGCACTTAGAGGGCACTTAAGAGTGAACCATATCACTACGGGTCTGGAGTCACATGTAGGCCAGGTCGGACAAGTACAGCAGATTTCCTTTCTTAAGGGAAATAGTTAATCGGATGGGTTTTTACAACAAATCGATAATAGCTTCGTGGGTCACTGTTACTGAGACTAGCTTTTAATTCCAGATTTTGTTAATGGAATTTAAATTCCATGGTGGGATCTCTCCAAAGTACCATTGTTTCAAAAGGGTAGTAGGGATAACCCTGGAAATTATAGGCCAGTGAGTTTGATGTCAGTGGTAGGGAAGCTGCTGGAGGGGATTCTTAGAGATAGGATGTATAGGCACTTACAGCGTTGCGATCTGATTAGGGATACGCAGCATGGATTTAAGGGGAGGTCGTGCCTTACAAATCTGGTACAATTTTTTGAGGAGGTGACGAAAACGGTGGACGAAGGGCAAGCTGTTGATGTTGTCTATATGGATTTTAGTAAAGCGTTTGACAAAGTCCCTCATGGGAGGTTAGTTGAGAAGGTCAAGGCTCATGGGATACAAGGACAGGTAGCTAGATGGATAAGTAACTGGCTTGGTAATAGGAGACAAAGATTAATAGTGGAAGGGTGTTTCTCTAGCTGGACGTCGGTCACCAGTGGTGTGCCGCAGGACTCGGTACTGGGACCTCTTCTATCTGTAAGATATATAAATGACTTGGAAGAGAGAGTAAGTGGAGTGATCAGCAAGTTTGCAGACGATACAAAGATGGCTGGACTTGCGGATAGTGAGGAGCATTGTCAGGCGATGCAGCAGGACTTAGATAGGCTGGTAGCTTGGGCAGACAGATGGCAGATGGAATTCAATCCTGATAAATGTGAGGTGATGCATTTCGGGAGAAAGAATGTAGGGGGGAGGTATATGATAAAGGGTAGACCTATTAAGAGTACAGAAACACAGAGGGACCTGGGGGTGCAGGTGAACAAGTCTCTGAAGGTGGCAGAGCAAGTGGAGAAGGTTGTGAAGAAAGCATATGGTATGCTAGCCTTTATAGGAAGGGGTATAGAGTACAAGAACTGGCCTTTAATGTTGCAGTTGTATAAAACATTGGTTAGACCTCATTTGGAATACTGCGTCCAGTTCTGGTCGCCTTACTACCGGAAGGACGTGGAGAGTCTGGAGAAAGTGCAGAGGAGGTTTACCAGGATGCTGCCTGGTATGGAAGGTCTGAGTTACGAGGAGAGATTAGGCAAATTGGGGCTGTTTCCCTTAGAAAGACATAGACTTAGAGGAGATCTAATAGAGGTGTACAAGATTATGAGGGGTATAGATAGAGTAAACAGGGTTCAGCTTTTTCCTAGGATGGACTCAAATAGCACGAGGGGTCACGGGCTTAGAGTGAGGGGGGGTAAGGTATAATTTGGATGCTAGAGGGAGTTTTTTCACACAGACGGTGGTGGGGGTATGGAATGCACTGCCAAGTAAAGTGTTGGAGGCAGGTACTCTGGAGTTATTTAAGAAATACTTAGATGGGCACATGAACAGAATGGGAATGGCGGGGTATAGAAAACTGATTTAAAATAGGGATCATGAGCCTTGGGAGTCCCTGGGAAATGTGTAAATAGATGATGATATTGATGTACTTGTTTTTATCCTACAGGTGCTTTGCTCCAACTTATTGTCTAACAAGGGGCATACACGCGGTGGGTCGTGAGAGGGCTGCTCTTGGATTTTTTTTGAGAGTATCCTAGTGCTTCACGTCGTTAGTGTACGCTTGACCTGGACCATTTGATGGGCAACACGACAGCTCAGTGACTATCGCTGTGCTGTGCAGATACATGGATTTGGGCCTGTGTCTGTGGGAGTTTGTGCATTCTCCCTGTGCTTGCGTGGGTTTTCTCCGGGTGCTCCGGTTTCCTCCCACATCCAAAGATGTGCTCTTAGGCTAATTGGCAAAACAAATTCTCCCTAAATTGTCTCAAATTTGGTTTTTAATCCATAGATGTATAAACATGGACAGGGATCGCGGGTAGAGGTGGGAACATCGGGCTGGTGGCGCGGGCTCGTTGGGCTGAAGGGCCTGTTTCCCGAGCTGTTTTGTTCTTTGTTCTTTATTCACTTGGTTTACTAGTCAAGTGACATCATTACTATGCCGCCATTTCTCAGTTTACTGAACTCTTCCTCAAAGCTTAATTCAGACTTACCACACCCTCTTTAGGGGAATCGATTACTGAAACTGTCATTTACACTGATGCAAGAATTCATTTGACCTTGCACCATATAAATCTTTAATTTAAAAAGGCCTGAAATTGTTCATGAAGGAAAAATCTGCCAAAGTTTCCTGCCTATTTTCAAAGGTTTCAATAATTTTTCTCAAGTTAAATCCTCTCCTCCCATCAGCAGCCCAATATCATTGGCTGTGAACAGTAACAGGCAATTCAGCCTCTCAAAGGAATTCCACCACTCTGTTGAACAGTCATGATCTCAATCTAACTCCATAAACGCGCCTTCACTCTTTGTCTCTTAATACCATGGATTCCAGTTTCAGATTTATTATCCATGGACCTAGTGTTCATTGCTATTTTCAGAAAAGGGGGAATAGTTTCTATCAGTCCAATCCCATCCCCTTAATATCATGAAAGTTGCTATCAGATTGTCCTTAACAATCCTAGTTATAACTTGATCTTTTGGAATCCAGAGGAGCCTTGCACTTCTTGTTTCTCACTCTCTTATTCCTTATAATTGTAAAAATTGTATTGACTTTGATATCTCTTGCAAGTTTGTTTTCATATTCCCTTTTTGTAACTATCTAGATTGTCATCCTTCACTGTACCATTCCCATTTTGCCAGAATTAGGGCAATTTTTTGCATTTGTGTATGCTTTTGCTTTTAGTTTCATGTTGTCTCCAAACTGTTTAGTTCTTCAAGGCATTTTTCCCCCCAGCAAGTAAAATCCATAGATTTTCTTTTACATTCAATTATTTTCTGAATACCCAACACCTTTCATCCACTAATCTACTATAATTTTATCTATTAACAGATTTGATCAGTTTATGGAGGACAGTCTCTAGTCCGTCCCATTTGAGTCAGTTTCGAATAAACCTGGAATTTTAGTAGCTGGCTAAGAACAGGATCGAATCAGTGTTGAGGGCAAAAGAATTTGTAGCATTTACTGAAAATTACTGTTATGGAAGTTATTATGTAGCTCTTTGAAATCACGCTCAGTTACATTCCACTTGAAAACCTTCCTGTCACATCATTCGTTAAAAATTCAATTTACTTTGTGTTTAAAAAATGCTCCAATCTGCACATTTGATTTTATTCCCCGATTCCTCAGCTTTTCTTTGCCATGCGTTACTTCCAAATAAAGGCTAATTTTTAACAGATTTTGACCACTGTTGAACAAACACCAAGAGCACAACAGCATTATGAAACTGAACCACCTAGATTTTCCTTCTCTACAAAATGTTGGTCAAGTTTAGATTCAAGCCTGTCAATCTAAGTAGAACTTGTATATCCTTCAAGTGGGCCAGTTTCGTTTTACTTTAACCTTTCAAATAGGGCTACTATAACTGCATCAAACTTTGAAGTTCAAAATCAACAATGAAGCCCAGGTGGTTTTCAGAGAAAATGGAGGGGGTGGGAGCAGAAAAAAAAACGTAAAGTAACTCCTCCAGCAAATGCTTTTGCAACAGCAGAGTTGGCTTCTTTCCAGTAACTTTCTTCAATAAATATAAAATGTTCAAATTAGCAAGCACAGAATTTAAGTAAATTCATCAGCCCAACATTTTCTTAGTTGTTCTAAACAGTATTACAGATAATTGTTTTGACATTTTAATCATCTTGACATTGCAGAACTTTTCTTGGGGCCTCTTAAAGGGAGTGCAGCACATTCATTTGACAATTCCAGCAATGTAACTGTGACCCAAAATAGATGCAAACTTAGTTCTATGAGCTACATTGAAGGAGTCATTGTGTAATTTCAGTGCTTTGGCTAACAGGAGCAGGTATGCAGCCATTGTTTGAATGTACAAACGCATGAAACTGGACCACAAGTCTGTAATCAGAGTATGAAAAGAAAAGGTGCTTGTTGTACACAATTCCTTGGATGAGAGAAAAGTCCCGCAACGTGTAGATGGCAAATGTTACTCTGCTTTCAAGGAAAGGATGGAGAGGGAAAACAGTGAAGTATAGGTCAGTTAGCCTGCAGTTATTGGCAAAATACTCAAACATATCATAAGAATCTTAACAATGCACTTAGAAGAGTGTAACATGATTAGAACAAGCCAGCTTGGTTTTATTTTAGGGAAGCCCTGCTTGACAAACTTAAAGTTTTTGAAATACAGGAGAACCAATGTAGTATATACCTGGATTTCTAAAAGGCATGCAATAATGGGTACTGCGAAAAAAACTTCATATGCAAGATAATAACTCACGGAAGTAATAGATTAGCATGAATAGAAGATTACCTAATGCATTGTTTCCCCAACTTTTCCAACCATTTTTGACTTCCCATGAGTACTGATGAACCTCGAAGAAAAATTATATTGAAGAATTAAAATACAAAAAGGAGTATCATTGCATAATTGGCACAAACATACAAAAACAGATGTGCACAGACGCAAACACACACACACCTCATCCAACACCTATCAGTAGCCAGCAAAACGAAACCACCACTTTGGTTAAGCTGGAAGAATACCTTTTTAAAAAAATTTAAAACAGCTTAAAATCAACCAGAAAACTCAATTTTGGAATCCGAGTTAATGGAAAGAAAACAAGAGTAAGTATAAACAGACCTTTTTCAAGTTTGCATGCAATAAATAGTGGAGTACCACCTGGGTCAGTGCAGCAACTCAGCTATTTAAAATTTATATGAATTACTTAGATGGAGTTAGAATAAGTTTGCTGATGAGAAGGTGAACCGTGGGAAGAATAGAGGCTGCGAAGACAGGTTATGCGAGTGGGCAACACAGTGGCAGATTGAGTGTAATAGAAATGTGAAGTTTTTCACTTTGGCTATAAGAATTAAAAAGAATTTGTTTTTAAGAAAGATGGGAAACGTGTAAATGTTAACATTCAAAGAGTCTTTTGGGTGTGCTCATACAAGGAACAGAATGATAGTATGTAGACACACCAAGCAATTAGGAAGGAAATGACATATTTGCCTTTATGCAAGGGAACTGGATTACAGGAACAAAGTCTTCATTGTACAAAGATTTCATAAGACTACATCTGGAATACTGTGTGCAGTTTTGGTCTCCATATTTAAGAAAGGATATGCTTGCATTGAAGATGGTGCAGCAAAGGTTCATAAAATTGGTCCCTGGAATAGGAGGTTCTCTTCAATGATGGGCTGAGGAAATTGGGCTTATAATCTCTGGAATTTAGAAGAATAAGAGACAATCTCATTGAAACGTAAGATTCTGAAGGAGTTTGACATGGGAGAGCAGATTTTATGGACAATCTGGTCTATGGTGGTCCCTATTTCTTGTGTTCAAATCTCTGCACATCTGTAAATTGTCAAGATGGGGAATGTTTCAGATGTTTTGTCATAAGAATCATTCTGGCACTGCACTGCTTCAATGAAGTAACTGGATGGGAATAGAACAATTACAAATAACAATTATAAATTCTGAATTCTTAGCAAACAAAATCTAGCTGACTGATAACTTCAGAACTTTGACATAGCCCTTAAAAATCTGATGCCTCAAGAACTCTGATCATAAGCATATAGCATTGCAAAAATAAGTTGTTACATGGGATTGTTACACAAGTTGTCAACAAAGTCTTTCATTCTTACTGGAGAGAAAAAATAATGAAAGCAAAGCCTGAAGAGACAAATCAAATGTTGAAGACAAGAATTTTAGTTTCAGAATGGTCCAGAATATTATAGCTAGTTTTAAGCTAGCCTGTACTTTATGATACATTTTCAGGTCTTATAAAAGGAAGGCAATGGAAATCAGGACAAGTAGATTCTCACTGATCTGAAATTTATCTCAACACCTTTCCCAATTCAGAGATTACCTTTTCCAGACCTAGTCCTGAGAGAACACTGAACCATGTCCAACCTCCCCTTTCAAGCCAATCTATTTCAGCATTCAATTCTTTCCCCTTGACACACATTTCTGGCATTCCCCTCCATTTGAGCTATGAACCAATTCTACCACCCAACTCCCCTCTGGACTCCCATTTCACCACCAGTATACAGCAGCTGAGATCACTGTTATGAAGAACAAGGAAGAAGAAAGGTGCTTCAGTCCTGTCTTATTTATAGTGAGTGAGGAAGGGGAGAGGTAGAGGAGGAAGGAGGATACAGATTTGAGTAATTGTAGGGGAGCAGTGGGAAGGATCATTTGTTGATGCATAAAAATTTAAAAAGCCAAGCACTTCCAGTCAGACAACTGCACTTGAATAGCAATGTCAAGAAACTCACGCAGAGAAAGAGTTCAATACAACTGGAAATGGACAGGTTGGGTTAGAGTTAATAATCAACATTCTAGTTTAACAGATTCTGTTCTGCGATGGATCTATTCACTAAAACTGGGAAATATGTTGCAGTGTCATCTTAACACCTCATCACAGTTGGAGAAAACTTTAGATTCTTATATGCATGAAGCAGTTGGTGCTTTGCAAATGCCTGGCCAAAATGGAATTACAGAAAAGTAGAAAGGAATCAAAAATATGTAATCCTGCCTCTGGTATTGATATAAGGTTGCATACTGTGCTCTGCACCAGAGATCAAAAATCTTTATAAAGTTTGAATTTACAAATTGGATTTAAATTTCAATAAAAAAGGTAGCATAGGATAGTAATAAAACAGACATTGATTAGCATTTGAAAGCTAAAGGTCTTAGATAAATAAAGAGAGTCGGCCCTGTTCTTAGCAGGCATGATCTCAAAGCACAAATGCTGCATTCACCAATAACTTCTTTTATTGTGGCCACAGAATCATAGAACTCTACAGTGCAGAAAGAGGCCCTTTGGCCCATCGAGTCTGCACCGACAACAATCCCATCCAGATCCTATATATATATATCCCTACATATTTTACCCACTAACCCCTCTAACCTAAGCATCTCAGGATATTAAGGGGCAATTTTAGCATGGCCAATCAACCTAACCCACACATCTTTGGACTGAGGGAAGAAACCGGAGCACCCAGAGGAAACCCACGCAGACATGAGGAGAATGTGCAAACTCCACACAGACAGTGACCCGATCCAGAAATAGAACCCAGATCCTGGAGCTGTAAAGCAGTAGTGCTAATCATTGTGCTACCAGGCTGCCCCTGAATCCTGGGTCAGAAAGAGAAAACCCATCATTATGGAAAGCAGATGTTTCTTCTAAGGTTGGGTCTCAGGCACGTCATTGAACCGAGTACATGAAGCTTTACTGTTCAGTCCTAGGAACTCAATGTGAACTTATGAATTAGGCCACTCAGCCTTTTGAACCTGCTCCACTACTCAATAAGATCATGGGTGATCTGATTGTAACATCTATCCCACATTCCTGCCTACCCTTTGTTGATCAAGAATCTACAGTAAGTAGTCTGACAACACCAGGTTTAAATCCAATCGATTTATTTGATAGTAAACTCGCAAGCTTTCAACTTTATGGCCTTCGTCAGGCGAATGATGTGTTCTGGTCTCCAACAGCACACATATCAGCACAGACAGTTTACAGATAACTGATTAGAATGCGAATCTTTACACCTAACCTGCTATTCAAGTCTTAAAGTGGTTAACAATGTGAGTGGAAGGAGCACTGAGCACAGGTTAGAGAGATGTGTATTATCTCCAGACAGCACAGTAAGTGAGGCTTTTTTGCTAACCCAGGCAAGTCATAGGGGTTACAGATAGTGTGACATGAAGCCAAGATCCCTGTTAAGACCATCCTCATCTGCGCGGAACTTGGCTATCAGTCTCTGCTCAGTGGCTCTGCACTTTTGTGTGTTGTGAAGGCCCCCTTGAAGAACATTTACCCGTTCTTGCCTGGGTTAGCAAAAAACCTCACTTATTGTGCTGTCTGGAGACAATACTTTATTTACAACACATTTCTTTAACCTGTGCTTAGTGCTCCTTCCACTCACATTGTTAGCCACTTTAAGACTTGAATAGCAGGTTAGGTATAAAGATTTGCATTCTAATCAGTAATCTGTAAACAGTCTGTGCTGTTGGAGACCAGAACACCTCATTCGTCTGACGAAAACCATAGAGTCGAAAGCTTGTGAGTTTACTATCAAATAAAATCGGTTGGATTTAAACCTGGTGTTATCAGACTACTTACTGTGTTTACCCCAGTCCAACCCCGGCATCGCTACATCATGATCAAGAATCTATCCAGCTCTATTTTAAAAATATTCAGAGTCTGCTTCCACTGCCTTTTGTAGAAGAGCATTCAAAGACTCTTAGCCCTCAGAAAAAAATTCTCCTCATCTGTCTTATTTTCACAAGAGCACCTATTTCTACATATTCCCAGAAGAGGAAACATTTTCTCCACATCCACCTTATCAACACCCTCAGGATCATAAAGATGCAAATCAAGTCACCTCTTTTTCTTCTAAACTCCAGTGGATACAAACCCAACCTCCCCAACCTTTCCTCATAAGGCAACCCATCCATACCTGGTATTGTTCTAGTAAACTTGCATTGAACTGCTTCTAATGCATTTACATCTTTCCTTAAATAAGGAGATCAATACTATACCCAAGAGTTTAGCTATTATAATCTCACAAATATCCTGTACAACTCCCAGCAGCATGGCGGCATAGTGATTAGCTCTGTTGCTTCACAGCTCCAGAGACTTGGGTTCGACTCCCAGCTTGGGTCACCAGTGTGTGTGGAGTTTGCACAATTCTCTGTGTCTCCTCCCACAGTCCAAAGATGTGCAGGTTAGGTCGATTGGCCATGCTAAAATTTGCCTCAGTGTCCTGAGATGCGTAGGTTAGGAAGGACTAGTGGGTAAATATGTGGGGGTAGGGCCTGGGTAGGATTGTGGTCAGTGCAGACTCAATGGGCCCAATGGCTTCTTTCTGCATAGTAGGGTTTTTGTGATTTCTATGATTCGCGATCTCTTGTAGTAAACAACATTCTATTAGCTGCCCGAATTACTTGCTATACCTGTGTATTGGCTTTGCATGTTTCATGCACTAGGACACCCAGATCCTTCTGCACCCCACAGCACTGCAATCCCTCACCAGTTAGATAATTAGCTTTTTTTTTAATTACTCTTCCTGCTAAAAAGGACATTTCACATTATATCCATTTGTCAGATTTTTTTCCCCTGCTCACGTCAGGGGCATACAAAGGAATAGGCTATGTCCTCTTCACAATTTACTTTCCTACGTATCTTTGTGCCATCAGCAAATTTAGTAACCATACCTTCAGTCACTTCATCCAAGTCGTTTATATAAATTGTAAAGAGTTGAAAGCCTAGCACTGATCTCCTTGGCAACTACTTATCACATCCTGGTAACAAGAAAAAGATCTATTTTAGCCAACTCTGTTTCCTGTTAGCTAGCCAATCTTCCATCCATGTCAATAAAGTTAACCTCTACACCATGAGCTTTTATTTTCCACAGTAACTTTTGATTTGGGACCTTATCAAGTGTTTTCTAGAAATCTAAACATAGTACATCTACCTTTCATTCACAGTACATATGAATCCTCTAAAGGACTTCAACAATTCAAACACAAGTTTTTTTTTTTTACAGGTACATTGCCTTTTCATTGGCAACCTCAGGGCTCGGTGTCAGATTTTGGACCTAGCCAGTTTTTGGGTCAAACAATTCACGTCAAGGGTAATTTGGCCTCTTGTCATGTTGTCCCCCAATCCAAGCCTCCACTGACAGGGGCTTAGGGTAATTCTACCTTCTATACCTGTAATAATAATGTGTCCCCAAAATAAGAAAGGGGGGGGGAGGGGGAGTGTATTCCCCTTCATTATCTTGCAAAAATTAAAAACACTAACCTCAACATTGATGACATTGAACCTAAAAAGGCAATTGGCTTATTACCTCTCCTGTCTCGCATTAAAAATAGTTTGTTCAAATATTTTTAAAAATGTCACGATTATATTTTGATACTGGAAACTGTAAGAGGGGACGGTGTCAAATTTATAACACAGTAACAATGACATTGTTTATGTTCCTCATGAGCCTGAAGCATCTAACATGCTCATCTGAAATTGTTCTCATTGCTATGTTAATGGAGCACTAATCTATTTATTTTATATGGCAAAATGTTATGGCCACAAGGAATTCAGATATGTTAAGCCTTCAAACACTAAATATTTCAGAGCATATATTTCTGCAGTTTGAAGCCTTTTCCTAATGTAGATTAGCAGTCTAGAAGATCCTTCCTGTTAGCACTGAAATAGACCATAAACCATGGAATGACTCATTTCCAGCTGGGCAATATTTGTCTTGTAACAACAGGCAGACAAAAAAGAGATTACAGACTTCTGTTTATTCAAAGGCGCAGTTGATTGGAATGCAAAAATCCATCCAAACAAATACTCAACAGAAAAAAAGGGTCAAGTTCACTTTATGAAATAGTATTTACACACGAATGCTAATCAAGCATGATCAACATGTTTTTTGGAAGAAAAAGGGCTTCAGATGCTCATGAGATTTGTTTTTCTTAAGTTCCATAAATAAACAAATTTTTTTTAATATATATAAAAAAAGGTTTAGACTTTCTAGATGCTTTACTAAGACGAAGCGATGATCAAACGGACTATCTTGGAATAAAAACAGAGTGCAAGAAGTTATTTGTCAGTTATTAAAGTTTCTACCCTTCCCGAGAGAGGGGGGAGGGGGTGGGGGGCTTTGTATTTGCTATGAAAACAGATGTTAACACTTAAAAAGCAGGGCACAATATTTTGTTCTGGAGAATGGAATGGCAATGGAATTACTCCCTTCCTTCTTGGCCAATTATTATTGGACCTTTGCTGGTTGTATTGTTATTTGCTTCATAAATCTGTCCCTTAAATATCAGCAGTTGCAACAGAAGGCCACTTTGGACTATTGCTCCTGCAGCAGTTTCAATATTTACTAGCTGCAGGTTAATGGTTAGTCAGCTTCTCCAAATGCAGATCCATGAAGACTCGCTTAATTCAACAGTAATTTTGCTTACAATACTGGGAGTTACTGCAAACAATAAACTCAGCTATCTTCATTCACACATGCTTCTCCTTTAGAAGATGACATTAAATTTTCGCACACTAAGACAACGAGCATGCATCAAAAGAATCTCTTTTCCTTGCTATCTTTCAAATGCTATTATATGGAATAATAACC
Organism: Sphyrna mokarran; assembly: GCA_024679065.1. Classification (NCBI taxonomy): domain Eukaryota; kingdom Metazoa; phylum Chordata; class Chondrichthyes; order Carcharhiniformes; family Carcharhinidae; genus Sphyrna; species Sphyrna mokarran. The sequence continues at coordinate 31,762,062 of JAGIQG010000019.1, forward strand.
AAAACTGGTACTAAAGTAGATCAAGCACAATGGATACATTAAAAATCTAGTAGATATTTCACATTCTGTAAAAATTGAGGACTGTAAACATCAGGAGGGTCACAGCAAGGGAAATGCAACATTTTCCAACAGGTACAGCTGGTGGACAAGTTCCAATGCATAGAATTAAATCAGAGTCATTATAGAATCTTTAACGCAAAAGACAACCATTCAGCCCATCAAGCTCACACTGACAACAATTCTCCCCAGGCCCTATCCCTATAACCCCACGTATTTACCATGCAAATCCTTCTGACACGAAGGAGCAATTTAGCATGGCCAATCCACGCAAGCTGCAGTTCAGACTGCGAGAGCAAATAGGAGAACTTGGAAGAAACCCACATCGACAAGGGGAGAACGTGCAAACACCTCACAGTCACCCAATCCCAGAAATGAATCTGCGATCCTGGCTCTGTGAAGCAGCAGTGCTAAACTTAGCTTCCTGTGTCTCCATTCTGATCAACACTAGAACACATAAGAGAAAAACAAGCTGGCATAATAAAGCTCAGTGTTTCATTCTGCAGTATGAGCTTTTGGTAATGGTACAGGCATGACCTTCCTTGATATAGCAGCAGGGATTGGGTTCAATTCCAGCTTTGGGTTATGTCTGCGTGGGTTTCCTCTGATTACTCCAGTTTCCTACTCCCCTCCACAGTCCAAATGTGTACAGGTTAGGTTGATTGGCCATGCTAAATCGACTTAGTGTCAGGGGGATTAGGAGGGCAAATATGTGGGGTTAGGGGAGTAGGACCTAGATGGGATTGTTATCAGAGCAGGCTTGATGGGTCAAATCACCTCATTCTGTGCTGCAGGTTCTATGAAAACACCCATCAAATCAAGTGACAACAATTGGGATAGCCAATTAATTGGAGCTACAGTGCTGAGATCCGACTACAGATTGGCTTTGAACACTGCAAGTATAATATCTGCTCACAGATTTCCAGTCCTTTCGTGCAATCAGCCCTTGAAAAAAGTTTATCTTCATTATCATCTTAAATGCTTGCATGAATGCAGGGTAGAATTGAACAGGCTCTGAAATCCTTTCCTTGAATAGGAGTTCCAATAGAATACCACTTGTGAAAAATTCTGTTCTGCCACCACAAATCATCAGATTTGACAGAAATGTACATATTATACATATATATATATACACACACACACACACAAATATAAGAGCAATGTTTCATAATGATTATTTGTACATTCAAAAACTGACTCTGCTATTTGTTTTCTTCATGACAGAAAAACTTTGCCCTAACCTGTCCAGTAGGTTTTGGATTTGCTCTTGTACAAGGTCATGAGGTACGTTTTAGTTATACAGCGCCTTTCGTGTGTAAAGAAAATAGAGTTACTCAAATTTCAGGTGCCGGATATTTATCAGAACTGACTGTTAAGTGGGTGCCATTAAAAAAAAAAACAATGAATCATAATTCACATAATAAACCTTTAACCCTGGCTGGAATTCTCCAGCTGCTCATACCAATGGGATTCTCTAGTCTCGCCAATAGTACACGCCTGCCAATGAGTTTCCTGATGGCGTCGGGTGGCTTCAAGGTGAAATCCCACTGACAGCTGTGGGATTAGAGAATCCCACCGCCTGCAAACAGTGAGTTACCTCTCACCACAAAGAAACCCACAGCTAGGAGGCCAGATAATTCCGCCCTATCTTAGAAATGGGCTAAAATAATCAATACGATAGACCAACAAGCCATCAGTTTAGTTTCATATATTGTATATGGTCACATTTACGCTTTCCCTTGTTCTATGCTTTAAACCATTTTAAAATCTGAGATACATTCTTATTGACATAATTACTTCTCCAGAGTCAAAACTATAAATTTAAAACAGTTTAACTATACTATTTGACAATTTAATTGTATGGCCACTTTAACTAATATTTTGTACTGTTCTATAACCAGCAGGCATTACTAACAAAATGGCAACTTAGCAATGCTATGCTACAAGTTGAGATTGACATTTGACCATTCAGACCAAACTGAAGCAAATCCAAATACCATTCTAATCCCCTTCCTCTGATGTGGGGGCCCAAAACCAAATTTAACACATCAACTACTGACTTAGCTGAGATCAACTAAATTCGGATGGAGTAAGAATCCAACCATAGAAAGATTACAGCACAGAAAGAGGCCATTTGGCCTATCATGCCCATGTCAGCCTGAGAACATACAGGTATCCTTCCTAACTCCACCCTCCTGCATCCGTCCATAACGCTGTAGCTTACAGCACCAGATGCAGATCCAGATATGTTTAAAAGAGCTTTGTCTCTTTTCCTCCGCTAAGAACTCAAGCGGTGCATTCCAGGCACCCACTATATAAAAATGTTCTTCCTCATGTCCCCTCTACATCTTCTGCCATTTATCTTGATTCTATGTTTCCTGGCTCTAGAATTTTCCACTAAGGGAAATGATTTAATCCTGTCTACACTCTCATAATTTTGTATCTTTTGTATTTGTGTAGATTACTCTATCAAGTCATCCCTCATCCTTCTTTGTTCTAAGGAAAATAACCACAATCTATTCAATCCCTCCTTGTGGCTACACTTCTCTAGCCCTGGCAACATTCTTGTAAACCTCCTAGGCACTCTCTCTCCACAGCAATTATCTTCTTCCTGAAAAGGTGGTGACCAGAACTGCACACACTACTCCAGTTGTAGTCTCACCTGTGTTTTGTACAATTCCAGCATTATATCCTAACTTTATATTCTACGTTTTTGTCAGTGAAAGAGAACATTCCATATATCTTCTTTACAATCTTGTCCACTTGAACTGCTGCTCTTAGAGACTTGGGAACTTGTATGCCAAGATCTCTCACTTCATCTGCTCAAGTATATTCATTCATTCATTGTATAGTCCCTGTTTGATCTTCCTAAATGCATGATTTCACATTTTGTTAAAATCCATCTGCCACTTTACCAACCCATCTATATTGTTTTGGAGATTACAGCCATTGTGTTGTCTGAAAATTTCATAATCATGCCACCCCCCCCATTTCATTTCCAAATTGTTAATATATAACACAAACAGTACCAGTCCCAACACTGAGCCCTGTGGATCATTACTTGAAACAATTCTCTACTTGCAAAGGCATCCAGTGACCATTACCCTTTGTTTTCTGTTCCTAAACCATTTTTTTAAATCCAGTTTGCCACATTACTCTGTATCCCACGGACTCTTACTTTTTAACTAATCTACCATATGGAACCTTGTCAAACACCTTGCTAAAATCCAATACTCAACATCCACTGCACTAACTTCATCAACCCTTCTTGCCACTTCCTCAATTCAAATCAAATTTGAGGCAAAGCCTTCCTTTAACAAATTCACGCTGACTATCCCTGACTGGTCCACGCCTTTCTACATGACAGTTAATGCCATCTCTCAGGATTGATTTTACTAATTTGCCCACCACTGATGTAAGACTAACTATTTATCTCTATCCTTTTCCATGGTAATGCTAAATATAACTGAATTGTGATCACCATCCCCGATATGGTTGCCAACTATCATTTCACCCATTTGCCTTTCTTTATTCCCCAAGACTAGATTTAGAATTGCATTTCCTCTCATTGGCTTCAATCACTAATTGGTTGAAAAGAATTTCCAGGACACACTGAATTTTTTCTCCCTCAGTATCCCTTATATTGTTTGAATCCCAGTTAATTTTGGGATAGTTGAAGTCTCCTATTATCATTGCCCTTTTGTTCTTACAGGCAGAAAATTTGCCTACATACCTGTTCTCCTATCTTGCTTTTTTGCATTTGCGGGTCTGTAGTGTACTGCCAAAAACGTAATTGCCCCTTTAAGTTCAATCCATAAAGCCTCATTTTTTGGTGCGTTTAGTCTATTATCTCTTCTCACAACTGGAACTGATTCTTTAACCATTAGTTCTACTCTCCCTCATTTTTTTTTTAATCTCCCACTCTATTATATTTGAAGACTCTCCAATCAGGGATTTTGAGATGTTAATTTTTCCTCTCTTTCAGCCTGGTTTCCATTATAACATTTATCTACCTGAGCTTGCAACTCAACTACCTTGTTTATAAATACTCCTTGCATTTAAACATACAGTTTAACCCTATCAGTTCCCCTTTCCAAACACTTTAAGCTTTGCTTCTCCTGTAATTCCAAGTATATTCCACATCACTAGCTAGCGTTCTCATTTTCCTGATCTGAATCTGACCTCTCTGATCCCACTCCTGGGATTCCATCCCCCACCACACTATTTTAAATATTCTCCAAAAGAACAAGCAAAACCCCCTGCAACGACATAAATTTCAGCTCATCCAGTGCAACCTATCCAGTTTGTAAACATCCTACCTTCCCCAGAACCTGTCCCAGTGCCTCAAAAATTTGAATCCCTCCCAGCTGCACTATTACTCTAACCACATGTTTATTTGGTCCATCCTCTTATTCTGCCCTTGCTAATGTAGAACTGTTAGTAATCCTGACATAACTACATTTGAGATCCTACATTCTAATTTGTCACTTAACTTCCTGTACTCAACTTGCAGGTTCTCATCCTTTAGTTTACCTATGTCATTAGTACCAACGTGTACCTCCACCACTAGCTGTTCACAACCCTCCGTAGAGAATGCCCTGCAGCTACTCTGTGACATCCTGGACCCTGATTCCAAAGATGGAATATATCATCCTCGATTCACAGTTGCAACCACAGAAGCACATGTCTATGTCGCTTATCAAATCCCCTACTACTGTTGCCTGCTAAACCTGGGACCTTTTAGGAGGATGCATTACTCACTACACAAAAATACTGAGAATCTCAATCAAACTTTTAACCATTCTCCTTTCTCCTCAAAGGAGGCAAGTGAAGACATGAATTCACGAGAAGAAATCACAGTGTAGTATTACCAGCACTTTGTTTTTATTCCCATTTTCCAGCATCTGCAGTGGTTTGCTTTTATTTATATCCATACAATTTAAGACAATTTGATGTTGCACAGTAGGTGAGCATTTAGTGGAGCCAGAAGCTACAACGTTAAGCCACATCATAATATTTTGATTAATTCAAATTCATGGTAACCAGGTTCATGCCCAGTCTGCGATTGGTAGCAGGGAAGATCTTAAACCGAGATCTCTTCACCGCAAATCCAGTCACAGTTCTCATGAGATTCAGTGGCCATAATGGGATTTGCACCTGAAACAAATGGGCCCACAAAACCAGGCCTCTTAGTCTTTACACTACTGACTCCTATACTGGCAATATGGTTAAGTTTCCTTTTCTCATTCAGATGTACTCAATCCAACTAAAATGTGACAAAATGATATTTATGGTCTACAGCAAATATTCAATTTTGGAATAATAATACCCATGAGAAGCATATTTAATACAAAGAAAAACAGAACACTTGACTTTCACATGCATCAACTGGAACATAAGCTAATTATGTTTGGAAAATTGTATTCAAGTTCCTTTTTGATGGTTATCATTCTTGATATTGTTGAGACCTATGTGGCTGGCTGTAGCCAAAAGTACTTGTTTCTTTCATCAGTTCTATCTCCAGCAGCAAACATTTTAAAACGTGACCAACACTACTTTCTCAAGAAATCCTATCAATAAATGGTGATCTGATGCACAAAATAAAAATTAGCACAATCCAAGCAAAACAAATATCTTTTAACTTTCACTGATGCACAATTTGTCTTTGAAAATACTGCCGAATGCAACATCATTGTATGCGTACTCATCAACAGGGTTTTAAAAATAAAACTTGTTATTATCTCAAGTTAGCTTCACATCATTGTGTAAACTGTACAACAGGGGTGAGGAAGAGACATGGCGACAGTCTGCTAGATCGTACACTAAAGCAAATCAAATCAGTGTATTTTAAAAAAATACCAAAAACCTGCTATTTTGAACAGGACTTCTTGGTTTCATATTTTAATAGTAGGATTTCAGAAGTATGCTTTAAAACTGTGCCACAGAACTAAAGTATTTGCCTCACTGGGTTTTGTTATACATTAAAATTTCAATTTGTTCCAGTCCCACGTAAAAACCCCGCACTTGCTCTGTACAAATTTGAATTGTATAGAAAGATGTTTGTTTTTGCCAGTCACACACATTTCTGAAGTCTTTGTATCAGACACAGGAGGAGGTGAGAACCAAAAACTCTCAACTTCTGAAATGAGCCAGCCTTACAGTTAACAAAACATGTGTACTTCTTTGCCTGTTCCTTTCACCCCTGATGCAACATCTATTACTGCATTCTATATACATCAGCTTTCCATTCTACTTGGTTCATCTTCCCATTCCAGGCCCAGACTTTCACTTTGCCTGTGCAAAGCTGAATTCCAAATATAGCTACAATCTGCATGTATGGCAGGATTGGCAAGGTCACAACTCAAACACAGAATAGGTCAATTCATGCTTGGAATGTTTGTGTATTGGATTTTGTTTTCTTATCTAACATGATCATGTCCATGAAACTATGGAAAAATGCATCAGCTGATAAATTATACATCCACATCCCTGTACTTATTATAGCCATGCTTCCACTCCTCTATATGAATCAAAAAGTTTGAAGAACATTTAAAAAATTTTTAAACTTGGTTTTGGACAAAATCAAGGCCCTGGACCTCAACTTGTATTCCTCCCATCCAATTAACTATTCTTTGTCTCAACTCAGTAAAGTTCCTACTTCTACTACACCCCCTCTCCCAAATTCTCCAAACTCAACCCATCCAAATGAATCCTTCTGCCCATCACTTGCAATTCGATAAGAACTTGGCAAGCTATATTATTTTTTAAAAAGCTACCTCAAATGTATGATAAGCCATCTTAAATCATATTATGCAGCCTTTCATGACACTGTAGTACACTCCAGTAATATTCCATGACTTGAGATAAATGCTATAATTCCTCCTTCCTCCTTGCCAATCCCAAAGAATCAGATTTTGTGCCATGTTTTGTGTCAAAATCTCTTGCACTTATGTAGAAAACTGCCTGCAGATCCCATTAACGTGGTTATGACATTTGGATAGAAAACACCCACAAGGCTTTTTTCCGTTCTCTTCCCAACTGAATTAATTTTGTTAAACTTGTAAAGAATCTGATACTTTTGGAAAAACAACATATGGTTTTACTCAGGAATTCCTACATTCCAATATGGACTGCTTTATATTATCAAGTCAGTTTTCCAATAAAATTAAGCTTGTTCTTCTGCATATTTCACAATGGTCAAGGACAACAGGATTTTGTTAGAAAGCTGGTTAGCTGCTGTTTGGTTTGATTGCTGACAACATGATTTGTCCCTATGTTACGAGTTAGGTTCCATCAGTGCTGTTACACTGCAGTTATTGATCTCAGGTCAACAACCCCAGTTTCAATTTGTAGTTACAGCACCTTATTTATACAACAACTAGGATGCCCAAATGCAAGTGAGAGAAAAAAAAATGCTGTGTAAAATGATCCTCTTAACATTTAAAGATAAATCAAGTGCATTGAATCAGACTCTACACAATAACACTTAAAATAAAAATTTTGAAAGTTTCAACTGACCGTAGAATCCCAATAGTGCAGACAGGCCATTCGGCCCATCAATTATGCATCAAATTGTCAAGAAGAGGATCCCACCCAGGCTTCCCCTCTGCCCTATTCCTGTAACCCCACACATTTTGCAAGCTAGCAAATTCACCTAACTTGCACATTTTTAGACTACAGGAGGATACCAGGGCACTCAAAACCTATGTAGACATGGGGAGAACATATAACTTCCACACAGATAGACAGTCATCCAAGGCAAGGATTGAACCCAAATTCCTGATGCTAAAAAGGCAGCAGTGGTAACCGCTCTGCCACACGCTGTCACATAAGCGACTGAATATTTTACAAACCAGATGTGACATCATATTGGAGCACACACCCAAGTGGTGCACAATGGCCTCTTCCAGTGAGTCACATCGAAAACCAAATCCAGACTACGTTGCAATTTGAGCATTGCTGCAGTCGTTCTGCAGAATTTCAAGACCTTATCATCACTTTTAATTATTTGTATGTGAAAGCTACAACTAACTTGCTTCCAATCCAGTTTATACAAAATTATCAGTATTCCCAAGAATGGACACAGGAGTGTGAAAAGGCCACCTCATTGCATCAAACCAGTACCTTTCATCGACAATGGGCAAAATCCTCCGACCTTTTGTCTGTGGCTGAGATTCTCTCGGTGCCACTTCGGTGAAAGGAGTTTTGGCTGAGCACCAATTTCTTCATTCTCATTGGCAGCAGAGTGGGAAGGGATGAGATTGGAGAATTCTCCTGACAGTTTGTTCTGCCATGGATCTTTTTCAATCCGGTTCATCTCTTAAAGAATATCTACAGTGTCACTTTTTCTCACTCCCTCCTGGTTATTTTGAAGAAGACTATCAAGCTGAATTAGCTTTCTAATCAGATAATCAAGAATCTGAGCAGGACAATTCCATGTGCACAAAAGCTCAGAACATGATGTTCCATCTCCATTTATATTTACAATAATTGTCACCCTAATAAGCACTAATTAACTGCTCTAGTCAAATCTATTCACATAAGCCACATTCAGCTTTTTGTTTCAATTTTGCTTTAGCCTAGTTTATGTTGTTCAGCTCTGTATTTATTATCCAAAGTTAATAAATCTACTTACACCTACATCTGCCACTCCTCCTAGCAGTTGAAGTCTGAATCATGCACTTGAATTGCTCACTGTTGTGCAGTTGGCCTTTTATTTCATCGGCTTTTATTTGCTCAATAAATTACATTTCTATAAAAAAGATTCATAATACTATTACTTGGGAATACAGCTGACTTTAATATTGTCAAAAATACAAAGCAACCTCAATATATGCTGACAGCAGCATATCAACTCACGAATGGAAACATTGTTAATTTTACAGAAGATAACAACCAGACAGCACTTTCCAATGCAAAAATCAAGTCCATTTGTTCGTCTCACTGCCAACGCACAGCTTCCTGAAAGTTGCCTCAATGCGTCTTACAGCTATTTGAACATGTTGAACCATTATGAAGAACTCATCTTCCTCAAACATATGAGCAGTGAGGAAGTATCTTTCTTCAGCTCACCTGGGTTTCGTATTTAGGTTAAAGCCAATGCTGTGTCTTGTTAGAACAAAAAGAGCTTTGAAGTGACAAACCAGGTTCAAGTTCCACAATATAGCCACATGGACAAGAACAAAGTAGTATTGGGTGAAAAAAGTCTGAAAATATTCGGTATCATCGTGAAAAAACAGACCCAATCCAAAACGGTCAGATATGACTTTACAGGTATAGACAAGTCTGCTGCCAAACCAAAAACAAAATTCTGACCTCAGCACTTGCAGCTGAAATGCAAAAGCCAGACCATATCTACAATGAATCAATCACTACAAGAAGAGACATTCACATAATACAGCATCAGCCCTACAAGGTGATGCACCAAGCACAAGTCACTTTGAAATCAATCTACACCGGTGCCTTTTAATATTTTTCCACATCCTAGTAAACACTCAAAAGTGTAAGGGAGTAAAGAAGAATACTGACATTTGTAAGTAGGATTCAGAAAATACTTTATGCTTAAATGATAAACAGGTTGTTTACTTAATATTTTTCCTATCCACAGTCAGAAGATAAACATAGCTTGCATGACATGGTAACTTCTTTTACTGCAGTCTACTGCGGAAAAGTTGTTCTTATATCAGTATAGAGCAGAAAAACCACCAAGTACAACTGTTTAAAAACACTGCACTTACAGCAGCAGTAAAACTGACAAAGTTAATGTGAACTGGCAAAATTCTATTTGCACGTGCAAGAAATAATCCAACACATTTAGCTGTAGTTCACTATATTCAAAAATTTGAAACTGAAGACTAGGCACAAAGCAGCAAATGTGAACTTAACAAATAGATATGATAATTACAAAGTATTGTTTTGCTGTGAGGAAGCTTCTCTTGTACAATTGGAAAGTATTTTTTAAGCAGTCATTTAACTATCCTAATGTTTGAAAACCTGAATAAAATGGGCAAATATGAATATTGTGGTCTTGTGCATTATTTTGAGAAATAATCAAGAAATTAATAATGTATTCAAAAACACTTTACTCTCCAGAATATGGTTCTGTACTTCTAACTCCATCTAAATGTACAATGTAATCACTCAACACCACAGTACAATGCATTAGCATGGTTCTGTAAACTAAATAACCTCAGTGACAGTATATCCCTCATACCTTTAAAATAGCCTTAATATCCCGATTTTCTAGCTGTCACGTCAGCTTGTTCTGTAGTTAGCAGAGATGGGTGATGTTATGCGACCACATTGATCAAAGCCTCCTAGAAAGAAAAATGCACCCGTTAAATCCTGGAGCAAACTTTGGTGTACATATTTAAGGATCCCCCCCATTCAACAGTCAGAGGGTTTAGCAAAATTGGAACATAATATTGGATTATTCTGTCATGAAATTCCCAAATAAGTATGCATCCACGTGGAAGATTCTGTGATGGTGTGTACTGAAAAGATGGAGCTGTAAAATTTATTTCACTGAAAATATAAATATATGCACAGTACATATGTAACATTACTATCTGATGCATCAGATAGTAATCAGTGAATCAGAGCTTTTGGAGAATAAATAAGTTCTAGCATTGAATAACTGAATTGAACTGGTCTAGGCTGACACCCCATATCAAAGAAATCCTTTTGAAATATCGTCGCCCTGGCAATTCTAGTCACTGCAAGTATGTTCTTTTTTCATCTCAATATACACTGAGGTTCAATATCCAAGTCAGCAATACCTGGTTGGTCTATGAAAATAAAATGCAAATCCAGGGAGTCTCGACAAATGCTGTCAGTTTAATCACATTAAGATCTGCTGACTCTGTAGGGTACCAGAAACTGCAAATTGCAGAAAGAACTGTTGTTGATGGTTTCTTTTCACAAATCTTTGACTAGGATTGCCAACTGTCCAGGATGCCTTGAAGTCTCCAGGGATTGAAATCAATCTCCAAGACACTGCTGTGTGGAGTCCTAGCACATTTTTTTTTCAACATTTCTCTATACCAGATATAAAAAAACTCCAACAAACAAGCATCATTCTATTGGATAATGAATCATTTTGCTTTCCAATTGGTGCAGCAAGGTAGTGTATCACAAGAATGGATGTGTTGACCAACAAATGGCTGGAACTTGGCACCAAGTCATGTGATGAAACCTTCAGGAATACATTTAATCACAGTTGGCAACCCCATACGTACTGTGTTTCACATGATTAAAAGGAGAGAGGACACAATGAAGAATAACCAAACAATTGCAAAAAGCCAACTAATTTGGGGAAGTAATGGTATCCTTGGATAATAATTTTGACAAACGAACTCAATGAAAATAGTACAAAATTACACCTTACAAAATCAAGGAATATGATCACTGCTGTTGTTATAATTTGGGACCAGGCTAACTAAAATGAGAAAGAAGTTTTAAAAATACTGAAAGGTTTTATGCAGGATTTTAATCAAATGGGAATGTTTGGGAAATTCCATACTTGAATCAGGTGACTTTATCTCAGAACACTGATAGCAGCATCTGGCCTGCCAAAACACAATCCAGAAATATCATTACATGCAACTTCCTGTTTAGAAATGGAGATTAAGGTTTTAGTTCCAAGTACAGAGATATTATAACCACACTAATTTTTATGAACAAAGATAGACCAAGAATTTTTAGTTCTATAAATATCAGGACTGTACAATTTCTTTTAACACAAAAGTACTAAGTTGCAGAAGGGAAACAAAGTAGGAAAAGGGAAACAAAGGGTTTGACTGGCGATGTTGTATCGAATATAGAGCACAGAAACTGGCCATTCAGCACAACAGTTCCATGCTGATGTTTATGCCCCATATGAGCTGCCACTCAACCCCCTTCAGGAAAGCCCATCAGCATATCTTGTATATTTTTCTCCATCTGTTTGTACAACTTCACCTTAAATGCACCTCTGCTACCCTTAACTACTCTTTGGGGAACTAAGTTCCACATTTTTACCATACTCTGGTGAAAAGTTAAATTCCCTATTGGAATAATTGGTAACTATTTTATATTGATGGTCCCTAGTTTTTGTCTCTACCGTAAGTGGAAACATCTTCTCAAATGTCTACCCCAACATTATCTTAAAGACCTTCAACAAGTCACCCAGCCTTATTTTCCTAACAAAAAGAACACCAGCCTGTTCCTTCTTTTAGAAGTATATCTTCTCAATATTGATATCACCTTCATGACTATTTTGAACCTTCTGTACTTTCCCTATATCCTTTTATATAAAAGTCTGAACTGCATAATGTTAAACCTACAAATTCAACTGCTTTTTGTTCTACTGGCTGGTTGATCTGGCTTTGCCAGACAACACATGAAAGCCTATCGACTGTGTAATATGGGGAGAATTGATTGCATTGTCCAAATCATAAAAGGTCAGAAAGTGCCTTGTAATACAAACACTTCCACTGCTCAGCAAGCTTGTTTATTCATGGACAGATTGTAGGGACATTGGATAGTCTGCCTTTTCATCCGTGTAAGAACTCAGTAAGAATTTAGCAATACCAATTTTTTAAATCCAACCAATTTATTTGATAGTAAATTTGCGAGCTTTCAACACTCTGTGTCTTTGTCAGGCAAATGCAGTGTTCTGGTCTGCAATAGCACTCATATCAGCACAGACAGTCGCAGATTGCTGATTAGAATGCGAATCCTTACATCTAACCTGCTATTCAAGTGTTAAAGTGGCTAACAATGTGTGTGAAGGGAATCCTAAGCATTGGTTAGAGAATTGTGTATTTTCTCCAGACAGCACAGTAAGTGAGGTTTTTTGCTAACCCAGGCAAGTTACGGGGGTTACAGATAGTATGTCATGAAGCCAAGATCCCTATTAAGACGGTCGTCATGTGTGCGGAACTTGGTTATCAATCTCTGCTCAGCGACTCTGCGCTGTGTGTCACGAAGGCCCCCTTGAAGAACATTTACCCGCAGGTTGGAGGCCGAATGCCCATGACTGCTGAAGTGTTCGCCCACAGGAAGGGAACTGTTTTGCCTGGTGATTGTTGAGCGATGCTCATTCGTCCGCTGTCGTAGTGTCTGCATGGTCTCCCCAATGTACCATGCTTCGGGACATCCTTTTTTGCAACGTATTAGGCAGACAACGTTGGCCGAGTTGCAAGAGTATGTACCGTGCACCTGGTGAATGCTATCCTCACGTTTGATGATGTCGTCCATGTCTATGATCTGGCATGTCTTGCAGAGGTTGCTGTGGCAGGGTTGTGTGGTATTGTGGTCACTGTTCTCCTGAAGGTTGGGTAGTTTGCTGCAAACAATGATCTGTTTGAGATTGTGCTGTTGTCTGAAAGCAAGAAGTGGCTTCATGACACACTATCTGTAACCCCCGTAACTTGCCTGGTTTAGCAAAAAACCTCACTTACTGTGCTGTCTGGAGATACACAATTCTCTAACCAATGCTCAGGATTCCCTTCACACACATTGTTAGCCACTTTAACACTTGAATAGCAGGTTAGATGTAAGGATTCGCATTCTAATCAGCAATCTGTGACTGTCTGTGTTGATATGTGTGCTATTGCAGACCAGAACACTGCATTTGCCTGACAAAGACACAGAGTGTTGAAAGCTCACAAATTTACTATCAAATAAATTGGTTGGATTTAAAATTGGTGTTGCTAAATTCTTACTACCCCAGTCCAACGCCGGCATCTCTACATCATGACTACTATTTTCATCCGTGGCACAGTGCCTCAAAGTCTCCTCCTTGCCAACTGCAAGCAATTCCTATAGAATTAATCTGTCCAGTCTTAATTTACTCCCTCAGCAAAAATCTGTGCATGTTTCAGCACAAATTGACGATCCAAGACAGATCACAATGGAAAATGAAATGGGATGAATAAAGTTCCATTATGTAATACTGGATGTTCTTTGGAAGTTGGAGCTCTGGTAAATTATGCTAGCAGAATAAAAGCAATTCTAATCTGCAAATATGGTGTTATTCCTGATTAAACAAAGTTCATTCTTAAGCACAAATATTTCCAACTTTACCCAACACACACACATACACAACTGGAGTTGGGGAAAAGAAAACACTAGAGTTTAAAGACCTTTGGTAAGCTTTTTCCACACGTTCTCTCCTAATTACCCAGCAAACATGAGCCTTCCTGTTAACTAGTCAGAATTGCAAAGTTCTTGAAACCAAAATATCTCCCTCACCATAATGCTGACACCACAATGTGACTTCAAAACCACAGCAAGTGAGACTTAAAAGAGGAAGCCCTTTCATATGCTGAACAATCAATTATGCCTTCAATCCAAAAATAATCTGACCATTCTTAATCCTTTGGAATGTTCCAGATACCTGCAAGTTGCATTGGATATTCATTTAAATTACAGATTCAGCCTATCTGACACTGTGCACACAGGTTCATAGAGCTACTAGATTTCCAGTCAGCACATGCTAATGAACTATACATAATTCAGCAATACAACATTGCCTTGTCAAAGTTCACAAAGATCGTTGTTAGCAGTTTAACCCAAGTATCGTAGTGTAACAGGGAAATTTTCTTGTTTCGCACTTGGAAAACTTTAAATGCATACAGTAGTTTCATAAGTAGAAATCCTAAGCTGCTATTTTACATCCATATTGGATGAATACAAAGTAAGCCTTTGATTTGACAACTATACAATGACCACATCAAAACAGTTCAGTCTTCCTGTGGTAGGTATTGGTAGACTAGGAGCCTACGGCAAGCCGTCTATAATCTCTTGATTCATTGGCACGCTGTTTTTTGGCTTTGTAGATAGCAATACACTGTTATATTTTCTTATACTTTTGCAAAATTATGCTGAGTTAATTGCTGGGTTGCTGCATTCTACATTTCTCAAAACATTCTTCACATTTGAACTCCTGCCTTTCTCCTGACCTCGTCTTTAAATGCTTTCATGTCTTATGATCAACTCATTCTTTGACGAGTTAGGATTCCAATTAAAATTGCAGATCATTTGTACAATACATGCAGTTTCTAAAAATACACATGCCACTGAAAGTTGAGCTGAGGATACAGTATTTCTTCCACAAACGAGTGTGTACATAATGAAGTAGTAGATTCTTAAAGAGTCTTTCACCTCATGTCTCAATAAAAGATCAACATTACATTGCAAAATTAAAATACACATTATGCATTGCAAAACCCATTCAGATCCTTCACATCTGCAAAAATTAATGTTAGCAAGGTATATGCTTTTGTTGATAATGTTGGGCAGTATGGTGACACAGTGGTTAGCATGACTGCCTCACAGCACCAGGTACCCAAGTTCAATTCTCGGCCAAGGTCACTGTCTGAACGACATTTGCATGTTTTCTCCATGTCTGTATGGGTTTCCTCCAGATGCTCCGTTTTCCTCCCACAGTCCAAAAGATGTGTGGTTAGGTGCATTGGCCATACTCAATTCTCCTTCAGGTGTACCCAAACAGGTGCCCGAGTGTGGCAAGTAGGAGATTTTCACAGCAACTTCATTGCAGTGTTAACATAAGCTACTTGTGACATTAATAAATAAACTTTGCTTTGATGGAAGAAGCAGCTATCCTAATTATACTACTCTGGTCATCTAAGTATCAAGCTCAAATTCAGGTAGAGCTCCAAACTACCTTATCGTCAATCAAAAGGATATAGGCAGACCTCAGGCTTAGAATTAGTTGGTTCTTGAAAACCATATCAAAGAAGAACAAAGAACAAAACAGCATGAGAAACAGGCCCTTCGGCCCAACTAGCCCGCGCCGCCACCCCGATGTTCCCACCTCCACTACCCGCGATCCCTGTCCATGTTTATAGATCTATGGATTAAAAACCAAATTTGAGACAATTTAGGGAGAATTTGTTTTGCCAATTAGCCTAAGAGCACATCTTTGGGATGTGGGAGGAAACCAGAGCACCAGGAGAAAACCCATGCAAACACAGGGAGAATGCGCAAACCCCCACAGACACAGGCCCAAATCCATATATCTGCACAGCCATAGTCACTGAGCTGTCGTGTTGCCTATCAAATGGTCCAGGTCAAGCGTACACTAACGACGTGAAGCACTAGCATAAGGCAAAATGTTGCAAGTTAGAAACAACTACTCCATTGGAACTATGTTACAAATGGGGGATTGGTTCCTAAGCCAAGGACTGAAATCATTCATGGAGCATGTGGCAGTGTTGCATGGAATCAGCTCTTGACCTGACAAGTTGCAGGGTGACTGTTGATACCTGCACACCTTAGCACAATTTGTTTGATTAACGTGGGGGATATAATGAAGCCACTGTCAGTTGCCTGTTTACTTTGTGAGCACATAATAGGTAACGCACAGAATGCTGTAGTGATGATAATTGTGCTAAAAATACCTGAACAGAATAAAACATTTGCTTCCAACCAAATAAAATGGTTTGACCAAATAGAAGTGATACAGTGTCTGGAGTGATACTGTCCAGTTGTATGGATTGGTTGTACAGAATGTTGATGCATACATATAGTGTGGCATTGTAAAGTCAAAACCGTCATTGCAAAGTCAAAACAGGATGTCAATTTATAAATTATGAGTACCAATCACCACAACTTGAATGTCATAAAGCTGAGGACTGCCTGCATCGAAATTAAGCTCTTTAAACAAATTTATGATAGTTTCCTACAATCAAATTTACAAATTTACCAACGAGATTTAAAACTTCATTTGTTCGTCATTTTCTGATTTTTCTTTAATCATAGAAAATGTTTAAGTACTAAAGTGATGTGTAATTAAAGATGCACAAATTGTTTCATATTCCTGTGCTCACTCATCACCAAAAAAATTAGAAAACTACTTCTGTAATCCTCCTTTTCACTTTTGGTGTCTTAATGTGCAGAGAAAAGGTTGTCTACGTAACCAGTTTTTAGGCTTCTTCTGCTGCCACTAAGCACCAGAAGACAGACAACATTTATCTACTCATCGTTTTGTTGACAAATTCTTAACCTATTAGCAATACAAGAAACAGGAGCAGACTTCAGTAATTTGGCCCCTCAAACCTACTCCTCTGTTCGATATCGCGGCTGAAATTTGTACATCAATTCTACTTTTTATTGTTTCCTGGATTCCTTTTGTGGCAAAAACCTATTGACCTCTTTAAGCATATTCATTGATTGACTATCCACGGCCCTTTATGTTAGAGGATTCCAAAAGAATTCCAAAGGTTTACAACACTTTGAATCAATAATTTTTTTTCTTTCCAGTCCTACATGTTGACCCCTTAAACTAAGGCAACTACCCCTAATTATACACTCTCTGACCATAGGAGGCAGCATTTACCCTGTTAAGAATTCTAACAATATCGTATATTTCAATGCAATCACCTAACATTCTTCAAAACTCTCCACATTGTTGCTTGAGATGAGAGGATTTCCCAATTTAGGTGAATATTTATTATGCCTATTATAAAGACAAGCAAATCCTTTGGCAAGGAAAACTGAAGTGTATAGGATTTCAGGTGTGGTATCTAAGTCCCATAACAATTGCAGCAAAACTTCCTGACAGCAATAATCACTGAATGCTTCAGGACTGAGAGGCAGCCAAGCTGGATTTCAGCTGAAAAGCTAGTCTAGGTCAGATCTATCTCAGCAAAAGATTTGAAGGAATAAATTCCCATAAGCTTGTTAACCAACTGATTGACACTTTAAATAGCTGCTAATGCCCACAGAGGCTGCCCAATATTTTGGTAGCTAATGTTTCAATTAGTGTTCTCTCAGTGATCAACTGTTCAGTAGCACACATGACACTGATGTTCATTACATTGCTCCTTAAAAGGGACCATTTCACATTTGTTGCTGGAGCTTTGAAAAAGGACCTGTGTCACATCAAGAGACTTTTCTGGGATGTTTTCATCAACACTTGAGCAATATTCAGTCTGGGAGTTCTGAGTTTTCACCCAAAAAAAAAGTGCTGTGTACCTCCACCTCGTAGGAATCACCGAGGGAAAGGAAGTATTTGGTCTTGGGCATCTTGCTTGGAGTCTGGATTGGAAGTCAAATAGTTTGTTGCAAGTCTTTTTAAATGCATGAATGACTTCAAACAAGCAATGCCGACATTTATTTTTTGCATGTCTGCAGGCACTTGCTGCACAGCCAGGTAAAACAGCTCCAACTGCTTCATGAGGGATGAACAAAAGAGAAAAGGATGGAACAGTAACATCCATCTCCTCAAAACTTTTTCAAAACTCCAGCAACAAATGTGAAATGGTCCCTTTTAAGGAGCAATGTAATGAACATCAGTGTCATGTGTGCTACTGAACAGTTGATCACTGAGAGAACACTAATTGAAACATTAGCTACCAAAATATTGGGCAGCCTCTGTGGGCATTAGCAGCTAGTTAAAGTGTCAATCAGTTGGTTAACAAGCTTATGGGAATTTATTCCTTCAAATCTTTTGCTGAGATAGATCTGGTCTAGACTAGCTTTTCATCTTTCCTTTTCTGGACTTCTTCCACAAGGACATTCGCTGCATCCAGAACCTGTGCATTCCTTCCTCTGAGTGCCCAAGCCATTGTGCCATTTGGTGTCCGTCAGAACACTCCACACTTTTACTGGACACCAGGAGATGCCATTGACTTATTGTTTTATGAAAATTGCATCTAATCACTGTTCAAGTGCTAAAACTGGAACTTTCTGTTTACCATAATTTGAATTTGCCTATTCGTGCTAATCAGTAATTAGAACCAAAATTGTGCACGATTTCAAATAGCCTAGTCTTATTAGCATTCCAACCATTTTCAATTCTTTTGCTAAAATAATGTTCCTTTACTTTTAAGGAATACTTTAATCCCCTTGCATTTAAAACTAGCATCAATTTACTTTACTAATTATTTGTTGTATTTTTCTTTGTGGTTCTTTAACAGCAGTAAGGCAGAGATCAATAATTAATCAACAGAATCTTCTGAATGGTCACACATTTTCATGCCTCAGTATTTGACGTTGTTATGAACCACTACTACTTCTATTGCTATCTTGTCTCTCATTAAAATCCTCAATCACTTGTAGCCATAGATCACTTACAGGCTGCATATATATTTTGAGAGAAATAATTAAGCCATCTGCTATCTTGTTCAACTTTTTGAATGGGTAGAAAATTTAAACATTTTGTGGCAGACAAAATTATGAAAAATTCCTTCAACTTTTGCTGCTCCAATTCTCTTACTTCAAGCTGCAAAGCCAATGCGGAACAGATAAAGATCAATCCATCTCTTTGTTTGCTCCAAAAACCAAATTCAATTTGAATTCAATTCACGGTCCCCACAAGGGAGACAAACAAGATCTAAGCTGACAAGATAAGTTGTTGCAAACATCTTGGGCTTGATCCCAGCCAAAAGTCCAAGATGCAATTCTTTTCCGCCCCCCCATCTCGCTTAAGTGTAGCTCCTTGAATTTCTCTTTTGGTATGTCTCACTTGCAATCTCCTGCCCAACACTAAGACGAGCTTCACCAATCACTGATGTTTCACATGTTCACTCTTGTTGCTATCAAATTCTTTAGTCAGTCACAAAATTGCCTGCAACACTCATTCTGATGAGCCATTCTGCTCTCAAATATTCTAGACAATTTCAAATTTTCCCTTTGCTTTGCATTTCAGAATGTAGTGTCATTTACCACAGTGTTTCAATCACCATGATAATTTTCCAGTCTGTATTGGCAAATCTATACTTAACTTACTTAGCATGCTAAAACATGGGTGAAGTAGGAACTAGATGCTGGGATTCTTCCAATTTGACTTAATCTTCAGAAGCAATGCATTAATCAGCAGGTTGAATTTAACCAGACAAGCAACAGGAAGTTGATCTACACTCTGTTCTAGCAAGCTGCACTGAGTCAGTTGATTAAGCTCAAATTGCAACCCCGCACACATTTTAGGATCTTGGGGCTGCCACCTCCATGTAGGACAGTGAAGCAGGCTACATCCTGATGGAAGAGCATGCACATGAAATGACAGCATATACCATTTTGGAAATGGTATATGCTGCTGACAATGTACTCAGTTAGTAAGGGGTGAAATGTTTATGGTGGTGAATGGGATGCCTTGTACAGGACTTAAGTTTTTTTGAATCTGCATCACATATTTCAGCTTTTTGCTTCAGAGACTGAACAAACTGCTGAGCTTGCCTTACACATGGCAAGGCAAAACAAAATGGTATAAAGCTCTGAAATTTTGAAAGTCCTTGCTTGGGGGTCCACTGGTTACGATCCTTAGAAAATTTACTTTTGAGATACCAGTTTGGACTATTAGACATTTCTAGTGTGCTAAAGCCATCCTATGTTCTACTGTTACTCAATTTTAGCAAATTAGGACACCTTTCTAAACTGAACAAAAGAACTAGCTACTATGTAGTCAATGTTTTGGAACAATAAGTGCAGCAGATGTTCAAATGAACAAAAGCATTTAGGAGCACTGTTTAATTATTCATGCACAAGATATGAATGTCACTTGTAAAGCTAACATTAAACGATGAACCACTTTCTTGAACTGCTGCAGTCCATGTGGTGATGCTACTCTCATGATGCTGTTAGTTGGGAGTTCCAGAAGGTTGACCCAGTGACCAAAAAAAGGAGAATGGTGACCTCCAAGTCAGAATGGTGAGTAATTTGGGAGGGGAGCTTGCAGATAATGGTGTTCTGATGTACCAGTTCCCTTGTCTTTCTAATCCACATGGTAGAGGTCACAGGTTTGGAAGGTGTTGTCACCACCGTACTCTGGTGGTAGAGATGAATACTTAAAGTGGTGAATGGGATACCAAATAAGTGAATGCTTTGTCTGGAATGGGTGTTATTGCCACTGCACTCTACAAAAAAGGGGGGAGTATTCCATCACTCTCCTGATCTATACCTGGAAAATAGTGTAAAGACTGGCGAGTCAGAAGGTGAGTTACTCAGTGCAGAATTTCCAGCCTCTGACTAACTGGACCAGCCATATCTATACTAAAAACAGCAATGGTTCATGGGATTGCCAAGATCAGTGCGCAATGAGTTAGAACAGCTTTCTGTGAGCATAGAATGTAAGCAATGTACTGTCCAAGAGAATTTAAAAGACAAAATGTACCTGAGCAGTTAACAAGGGTGATGGAATGTGCAATGTTTCTCGGTCATGATTGTGATGGTGTGAAAATTTACTGACCTATTCTCACATTCATGGAGAATGAATGATCGGAAGAGTTTACGAAGACAACGTAATCATCGTAACAAGAAAATTGGAAGAGATTGATAAGTGCACTTTGCTAATATCATGTGAAATTATTCTGCTGTCCCTCATCTGTATTTCACAATTTATGGATGCAATGCAGTGATCAAAGCTAACAACAGTACATAAATGTGAATGAGTCACTGTCTAGTGGCACTTGTGTGGGAATCAAGAGTAAGGTGCTTCAATTAAAACCTGATCCTAAATTGTTATTGTTATGTGCATATCTGATTTGTTATTTAAGATAACAAGACAAATCTAGAGGTAAAAACAGTCCACACTAGGTACATATCTAGCCAGTCCACAGTTTATCTTGTGATTCCCACTGATTTCAATTTTATAAGGGCTCCAAGATGCCACATTTGGTCAAATGCTGCCGTGATGTCAAGACAGTCACTCACCCCAACTTTGGTCTTCAGTTCTTTTGTCCATGTTTGGTCCTAGGCTGTAATGAGGGCTGCAGCAGACTCATTCTGCAGAACCCAAATTGAGCACCAATTATTGATAAGTGCCACTTGTAGCACTATGATATGTGCCTAGTGAACCAGATTGGAATTTGTCTTAAACAAAAACAGGCAAAGCTGAAAAAACTCAGTAAGTCTTGAGAACATCTGTGGAGAGAGAATAGAGCCAATGTTGTGTGTCAGGATGACCCTTCATCAAAGTTCAAACCAGACTGGATTTAGTCTTGTCACTTTCTGGACCAGGGCAATTTTTGTTTTATTGGACAGATATTTCTGGTGCACCTGTACAGGAACAGCTTGGTTACAGATATAGCTAACTTTGTAGCACAATTCGTTAGTACTACAGTTGATAAGCAGTGACACAAGTAATAAAACAACTATTAATCAGGGTGATTAAACATCAAAGTGCTGCTTGAATTTCAATTTTTTTGATAAAATAAACCCGAAACTCTTTCACTGGAAAATATGCTCAATTTTAAAAACATAATTCTATACACTTGTCAAACATTTAAAAACTGACTACATGTACTAAGATATAGCTGTCTGTGTGACAGACATCAGATTTAAATTCCACTACTAAAAGCAAAATACTGTGAATGCTGGAAATCTGAAAATAAAAAAAAAACACTGGATAAACTCAGCAGATTTGGCAGCATCTATAGGGAGAAATAGTTCATGTTTCAGATCTAAAAATTCCTTCTAAAAAACTAAATTCCACCAAGTTACTGTTTCCACACAGGTGTTCCCTCCCCCTTCATTTTCCTTGGTCTCTGTTTAAGAATACTCTCATTTAATTCAGCTGCCTCTTCTCCCTTCGCGCCATGAAAGTGACTTCTCTCCCCTCTTCCTCTGTCCATTTCACCAAAAGTAGCATCTGTCACTACTTCCCCTTCTTTCCCCACATTGATTCCTGACTTCTTCAGGAGCATGCAATGCATCAGGTACAGGCTCCTGTTCAACAAGGCTGGAACTCATTCAGTTAATACTTCTCCACTTCTCATCATTTCTAACTTTGAGGGCTAAATGTGAATTTTCTTTTTTGATGCTAAGTTTGTACACCCTCCAGTTATAGATAATTAGGACCAATCAAATCTGGAAAACAAAGTCTCTCCATGGTATTTTTCACCACACTCTCCCTGTTGAACTCATTTTTCAATATCATTTACTTTTACTTGAGTCCCTGTGTTTATTTCTATCTCATAAATGTTTACTATCCCCAAAAACAGTGCATCTGTATTTTACCCACCATTTTAATTCCCTTGGAGAATTAAATACCCAGAAGGAAAAGTCCAAGTGTATATCTATCAGTATTAATTTCCCTTCCAATGTTACTCTCTCTTACTAAGTACAGATTCTTCTCTCGATGAGGATGGTATGGAAGACAGAAGATGGATTCCCTCCCTTTTTGAAATAAAATTTAGTTTTGGTGTCAACTCAGACAAAATGAAAAACTTTAAAATCAAAAGCTGCATCGAAATCCAAACTTTCACACAGTGATGTCATCATCTGCAATAGAGGCTTGGATCACCCTTGCCTTTACAAAGAATTCTCTCAGAACTGTAAATCCTCTGTGAATTGATTTACATCAAACTGAGTAGTTACGTGGTGTAGGTTGAGAGGGACGCTGTAACCTGCACTGAATTCTTTCTAAATGACAGAACTTCTACAAAGCTCAAAAGGGTTCAGTACAGGATTGAACACAGGAAGTCGACTGGTTATCTGAACATGTGCCGACATGTCCTTACACACACACAGTGAAGGAGAGAACACTGTTGGAGCCAAGTTTAAGGGCAAGCTAGCAAACTTGTTTTGTATGTTAAAAGCAAAATATTGCAGCTGCTGGAAATCTGTGGAGAGAGAAAGAGTTGGACTCAACGTTTCACTTTCCATAGAGTCCAATATGACTCTTCTTTGAAACCATTTCTTTCTCCACAGACAATTCTGGACTTGCTGAATTTTTCCAGCATTTTCTGTTTTAGCTTGTACATTTTTGTTACTTGATCAATTTATTTTAGAAACTGCACATTAGTTATATCTCAGAGCATGTTTAATCCTGAAATGTAAATTGGATATTTTCTAATCAAGAGATCATATGTGGCAAATTAAATTTAATGCAGAAAAAAAATAAAGTGATACATATCTTTAGGAAAAAAGAAGAAATGTAATCTAAAGTATCACTATTTTAAAAGTGTGTGCACAAAATGAGTCGGAGGATGATTGGGCATAAGATTTCTGAAGGTGGATTTTTATTTAGTGGTCAGGATTTGGAATGTCTCTCTTCAAAAGCTAATTGAATAAATATTGGGGGAAAATAAGTTCTAGTGATATGAAGAAAAGCAAGGGAATGAAACTCACTAGACTGTTCTGCAAGAAGAGTTGCAAGAAATTTGATGAGCTGAATGGCTTCATATATCAATGATCCTAACCTTGGGGGGGGGGGGATTTGGTAAATTGGACAACTATGGATATAGTAAACTTGTCCAAAATGGTCCATATGTAAACATTTTCATATCCTGGATTTTTTTCCAAATCCCTGACCTGGGATCACTGAGGCCAAGGGGCACACCTGGGTTAGAAAATACCAGCATAAAATCAGGGATCAAACCCAACAATTTAAGTATAGACTGCTCATTCTACACTATGGGATGCATCAAATCACTAACCAACTGACAATTTTGGATAGTTTGGTTAATCTCATTTTATAATTCCTAGCCTAGAGAACAAATTTTCTGTGAATGAGTTAATTAGAACATAGAACATTACAGCGCAGAACAGGCCCTTCGGCCTTCGATGTTGCGCCGACCAATTAGGAAAAAACAATGAACCTCCAAACTAAACCATTCCCTTTTCGTCCATAAACTTATCTACTAACCTCTTAAACGCCACCAAACTTGGCATATCTACAACTGCTGCAGGCAGGGCATTCCATACCCTAATCACCCTCTGGGTAAAGAACCTACCTCTGATATCCGTCCTATAACTACCACCCCTTAATTTAAAGCTATGTCCCCTCGTGCTAGCTTTCTCCATCCTAGGAAAAAGGCTATCACTGTCCACCCTATCTAAACCTCTAATCATCTTATATGTTTCAATAAGGTCTCCTCTTAGCCGCCTTCTTTCTAACGAAAACAACCTCAAATCCCTCAGCCTCTCTTCATAAGACCTGCCCTCCATACCAGGCAACATCCTGGTAAACCTCCTCTGTACCCTCTCCAATGCCTCCACATCTTTCTTATAATGCGGGGACTAGAACTGCACACAATACTCCAAGTGCGGCCGCACTAGAGTTTTGTGCAGTTGCAACATGACATTGCGGCTCCGAAATTCAATCCCCCTACCAATAAAAGCTAAGACTCCATATGCCTTCTTAACAACCTTATCGACCCTATCGAAGACAGCCAAAATGTAATATTTTTCTGAATGTTTTATAAGAAAAATCATACACCCCACATGCATGTTGTTAGTGTGCCTCGAAACAAAATTATGCATTATATTACTATATTTCATAAGGAGGTAATGGCATAGTGGTAATGTCATTGGACTAGTAATCCAGAGGCCCAGGCTAATCCTTTGGGGTTCAAATCCCACCCCAGCAGTTGGTGAAAATTAAAACTCAAAATCAATAAAATCTGGAATTGAAAGCTAGTTTTAGTGATGGTGACCACGAAACTACTATTGATTGTAAAACTGGATGCCTTATAAAGGTAAGAAAATGTGTTATTCCTTCCTTTATCAGACTTGCATGTGATTCCAGATCCAAAGCAAAGAGATAGACACTTGAATACTCTCCAATGACTGAACAAACCACTCAGTTCCAAGACATTAGGGATAGACAACAAATGTTGGCCTTGCCAGCAACACCCACATTTCATGAAATTATATATATGTACTTTTTAAAATATTGATGCTATCATTATCCAAGCACTTCAATGAGTCAGGTCTCTGACTCAAAGTGCAGTCAATGTCATTAGAGACTTCACCTACTCAGTAGGGTGCCTCATACTCTACGGGCTTCACAGCAGGTGTACAACTCCAATCTGGTACATAGCTATATATTTAAAAAGAGAATGAAATAAATCACTGCAGTAAGGAGTTATTTTTGTATTGCAGAAGCTACCTGAACTAATTAACAATAAAATACAACCACCTGCTCCAGCAGCATAACTTTCACTATTATGCGTCGTATAGGGACTAGTTTCTGATCAGTATATGCAGTAGAGTAGCAAGCCAAATGTAATGCAGGACAGCACACAGGACTTTCTCCATTCTGACAAAAATAAAGCTGAAAGGGATAAGCATAGGCAAGACACTCAAGACTCCCATATGAAAATGTACAAACCAGTGTTGTTTATCCAGTGCTTCCCATCCAGGAAATTAACAAAAAGGAATTAAGTCGGTTCACCTTTAAGTGGGAAAAATCTTTATTGTGGCAAAGGTTCAAAATGGCCTCCTTATATTACAGAATGCTAAATTATTCAGGCTTATTTCCAAAACAGCCTTACTTTAAAACACACAGAATGTACCCCAATGCAAATTTGTGCTTTGATAGACAATGATAAAGGTTTCCCAAGTGACATATGCAAAGTGATATGAGTAAACTAAAATCTACCAAAAGAAACATTACACAAACATTTCATTGATTCTGTTCAGTGAATAATCACCACAGTGTTTCAGCATGGCTGGGAGATTTTCAACAATAAGAAAGAAAACTATTTGTAATTCATACAATGAATCTTTCTCATTTACAAATCTCCAGATCATTTGGCATTAACTATAGAACCAGGGGTCACAATCTAAGGATGCAGGGTAAACCATACAGCACTGAGATGAAGAGCAATTTCTTCGCTCAGACAGTGGTCACCCTGCAAAATTCGCTATCACAGATAGTAGTTGAGGCCAAAACATGATGTTTTCATGAAGATGATAGATATAGTTCTTGGTCCACTCATGTCCTTTAGGGAAGGAAATCTGTTGTCCTTATCTGGTCTAGCTTGCATGTGATTTCGGAGCCACAGCAATGTGGCTGATTCAACTATCCTAGCAAGCTACTCCATTGTATCAATCGCTACAAAATCTCAAAGAAATGAAACCGGATGGAGCACCTGGCATCAACCTAGACAATGGTAAAACAACAGCCCTGTTGACCCTGCAAAGTCCTCCTTACTAACGTCTGGGGGCTAGTACCAAAATTTGGGAAACTGTCTCACAAACGAGTCAAGCTGACAGATATTCTCACAGAATTGTACTTTACAAATAATACCCCAAATACCATCCAGAACAAAGCAACCCACTTGACTGGCATCACATCCACAAATATCCACTCCCTCCACCACCAACACTCAGTAGCATGTACTATCTGTAAGATGCACTGCAGCAGTTCAAAGATCCTTGGGAAGCACCTTACAAACTCATGACTACTTTCATCTTGAAGGACAAGGGCAGCACGTACATGGGAACGCCACCACCTGCAAGCTACTCACCGTTCTGACTTGGAAATATATCGCCATTCCTTCACAGTCACTGGGTCAAAATCTGGAATTCCCTCCCTAACGGCATTGTGGGTTAACCCTCAGTGCATGGACTACAGCAATTCAAGGCAGCAACTCACCACCACCTTCTCATGGGGAACTAGGGATAGATAATAAATGCTGGCCAGCCAACGACATCCATGTCCCACAAATGAATAAAAATATGGTGGGGCACGTAGGAACAGGTTACTGAGTTGGATGAACATAATGAATTGTGGAGCAGACTCAAAGGGCCAAATGACCTACTTCTGTTCCTATTTTCTATGTTTCTATATTTAACCTTAGCACAGAATCTAAGGGCACACTAAGCACAGCGTTGAGACATTGCTGAAAATGCTGTCTTTATTATGAGAGCACTAATGGTCAAGGATCTTCTGGCATTAATTTACGAAGAGCAGACAGTTTTCACAATACTCCATCCTCAGCTTCCAAATAATAGACATGTTTATTCATCCCAAAGCCATTTGCAAGATCACGCAATGAACAGAACAATTGTCACAAATGTGAAAAATGCTGCTGCAATTCAAGCAAATTTGATATATGCGAGTCACTTGATGTTTGAACAAACAAAGATGCTTTACAAATGTAGGTCTTCAATCCAAAAGCAGCTATCAATTGGAGCTTCTATATTTTGTATTCCTTTTACATAGGCAGATGTGTAGTTTCATTCAAGACAAAGGGACAGCAAGGAGTTGCTTCACAGTTCCAGGGACCAGAGTTCGATTCCTGGCTTGGGTCACAGTGACATTTGCACATTCTCCTGGTGTCTGTGTGGGTTTTCTCCAGGTGCCCTGGTTTCCTCCTACAGTCCAAAGATGTGCAGGTTAGGTTGATGGGCAATATTAAAATTGCCCTTTAGTGTCTTAAGATACTTAAATTAGAGGGGATCGTAGGTAAATATGTAGGGATATGGGGGTAAGGCCTGGGTGGGATAGTGGTCAATGCAGACTCGATGGGTCAAATGGCCTCTTTCTGTACTGTAAGGGTTTCTATGATATAAAGACAGCCATGCCTCACGCGTGTGCAGACTCTTATCTGCACATGGCAATTCTTTAATGGGTTTCCTTCAGAAGGAACTGTTTTGTGGAGGTAAAGCAGAAAGAAAATTAACAAAGCCCAATACTGCTTTATAATGAAATGCCTTCATACTATTCGTCCTAACAATAAATAAAAGGCATGTTCTTTTTTCCTCCCTTCCCAGAACCCACAAGATGGGATGGTTAACTGTTTACTGAGGTATTTGGAATTCAATCTGGCAACCATATGATCAGAATCTAATGCTGCACATTCACTAAACTATCGTAACAAGACAGTTCTGTAAAATTAACTACAAAGAAATGTTGATTAATTTTAGTATAGTCATTCCTTTGATTTATCACATGTATTAGCATAGTGAAAAGTACAGTTCCTTGCATGCCAAACAGACAAAGCATACCATTCATAGAAAAGGAAATGAGAGAGTGCTTTTATACTGCAATTTTATTCTTTAATTTTAGATTAGCATCAATAAACTGATTCCCAAAATCTAGCTTTCTTGTCCTAAAAATAAAATCATAGATTCAGAGATAGGTCTATTATGGGGTAAAGCTACAGGAAATGGTCACCGAATGTTGCAATAATGTCAATTGGAACCAACTCAGCACCAGAGCATGTCAACTTCTTGCAAGCTGTGCACTGCAAACCCTCAAATTTTATCTTTTACTTTTGTTCTACTGTTCTAAAATTCTATTCTACATCTTAAATCTTTCTCTATATTCTAACTATGACTGTAAAATTGTATTCTGCACTCTATCCTTTCCTTCCCCTTTATCTGTACAGCACACAAGAAACAATACTTTTCACTGTATACACACATGACAATAATAAATCATACATACAGAAAAAAGTGAGCAAAATTCACTGGGTAACGCGTGGTAGCAGAAGGCAGCCTACCATCAGCAGACAGTGAGATCTTTTAGTCTATCCGTTGTCAATGATGTTTTCCATTGAAAGCACCCCTCACTACCACAACAGCTGGCAGGTTCCAGACAGTGATTTTTGAAAGAAAGAATATACCACTCCAAGTTAAAATGCCCCAACAAGTCAAATTAACAGTAGTTTGTCTTTGTATAAAATTTGGAGAAATATATTCGTGTTTCCATCATCCTCGATTGAAGAGCAGGGAAATGATGTCAAACATACACCACACTGACATGTAGAAGGTGAGTCACAATCCTGTAGTTATTGACTTAACTATTAATTTAAGCCTGCTTTTTCCATTTTTAAGTGGGAATGGGGAGATGGTGGTTTGGTGATAATGTCATTGAATTAAGAGCTAATACTCTGGGGATAAGAGTTCAAATTCCACCATGGCAGCTGGTGGAATTTAAGTTCAATTAAAAACTCATCTGGTTCATGAACGTCCATTAGGGAAAGAAATCTGCCATCCTTAACTGGTGTGGCCTACATGTGACTGCAGTCCTACAGCAATGCCATTGATTTTTAACTGCTCTCAAAAAGGCCAAAAAAGGATCAGAAACAAATACTGACACTACCAGCAATGCCCACATCTCAGGCAAATAATAAAACTGTAAAGTTTCAGAAGACTAGTAACCACACTGTCAAAAAAGATACCCTTACACTAGAAGGCATATTTCATCAGAATCAACTCCTGGAACCAGACCAGCACAAAAGGTCCTTGACACAAGTGGAATGCAACTGACTGCAGATAGATGAGTTTCCCTATGTCAACTGCACTCAAAGTATAAACAATCCCAAATTCCAGAATTATAAATCCATGAAACATGCAAGTCAACAATTCTGCTGTTAGATTAAGGCTGCTCCCTGGAGCATAATGTGGAGATGCCGGCATTGGATTGGGGTAAAAAGTCTCAACACCAGGTTAAAGTCTAACAGATTTATTTGATGTGACTTTTACTACCAAACAAACCTGTTGGACTTTAACCTGGTGTTATGAAACTTCTTACCCTTGAACATAAACAGAGACCCAACCCACTGCATTTCCTCTCCACAGAGTGGATTTTACACTGGATGAATTTACCTGTCCTTTTGATACTGTATTCATCACTTGCTAGTCTAATTTAGTTTTTACCTTGACTGAACCAGGGCCGAGAAGTTTCTGCATTAACCTCAGTTCCTATAAAAGTCTGCTCCAAAAACTGATGTGAAAACAAAGCCACGTTTTGCCATCTGGCTAGTACACACTGCAGCAGATGCATATTTTTGAAATGAGCTCTTAGCTTTCTGTAAAAGCAAAGCTGAACTTGAATGGCAGACATGATTCATGCAGATCATAAAATGGTACAAATCTGGCTGAAGTCACAAGTAAAACAGGGTGCAACAATGTCCTTTTTTAAAAAAAAAAGTAGAAATAGCTTGTAATAACATACATCTTTAAATATTTTAAACATAGCCTACAAGGAGCAGGAACACTTAAGCAGTGGAACAAAGGACAAATCCAAACCAGATTCATTCTGCCACGTGCTCTATATTTTAATGTAAGTGTTACAGTGGAGAGATGTTGGATTGAGATTCATACCTTTTTCCTGTTGAATCCATGTTCAATTAAAAACCAAAACATTTTCTTTCAGCTAAAAGATTAATTTAGACTCAAACTCTGTCCACCACGATATCTAAACAAAGAGGGACAATTTCAAAACCAAGATCTTTTGATCTCCAGTCACTGAAAACTTCCCAAAAACTAAAATACACCAAAAGCACAGCAAATATTGGGATCATCTGGTCAAATGATTTGCAGACAAGCTCAAAATCTCACAATGACACTTGGGATGCAAGTGTTTAGATAAATCAGGAATTTAAAAAAAATATTGCTAATGCTGATCCTGCAATTGCCAGTTTGTCATAGCAATCCATTTGGTTCACAACATTCTTTCAGGAAGAAAATCTGCCATCCTTACTCAGTCTGGCCAGAATGTTACTCAGACACACAGTAATGTGGTTAATTCTTACCTGTCCCCTAAAGTAGCTGAGTAAGCCATTCAGGTATACCACATTTCCATGACAAGATATGTAAAACCAACTAGGCCAACAAACAGTGACCTAAGCATTTAATCTGGATATAAGGTACGTCCATCCCACAGCAAAGTCCTTCCCACTAACATCGAGCAATGTGCCAAAATTGAGATAGCTCTCTCTCAAACTAGTCAAGCAACAGCCTGACAGAGTCAATCACACTGAATCAAAACTTTCAGCCAATGTCTCAGACTCCTCCACTAGTATGACTTGTCCCACCATACACTGACCTTCAGTCAGGAAGGAGTGCCCTTTAGAATCCTCAACATAGGAACTGGATCCCACATAATCTCATGGCATTAAATCAAACATGGACAAGGAAATCTCGTCAAGGTCTTTGTCACAAAGGTGAAGGATTGTGTTCTAGCAGCATATCTCACCAATAACATGCTTATTGATGTTGCTCAGTTTGGGTTCTGCATGACAGCCTTCATCCCAAATGCGGTCAAAGGTGAAATTCACTGTCCTTGATAGAAATAATGTTGCAAATAAAACTGAAGTTACTGGAAATCTGAGGAAGATCTCCACAGGTTGAAATAATACCCACACAAGGTAAGATGGTTATATTTAGATAAAAGCAAAATATTATGGATGCTGGAATCTTGAACAAAAACAGAAAATGCTGGAAAATCTCACCTAATAGCAGCTGTGAAGAGAAAATAGAGCCAACATTTCAAATCTGGATGACCCTGCATCAGAGCTGAGCTCAGCTCAACTCTCAGGGCATGAGTGTGATAGAAAAGTACCCCACTGGCCTCAAGGGATGTAACTCCAACAACATCCAAAAAGCTGAACACAACTCAGAATTAAGCAACCTGGGTGACTTGTACGTCCATTCATATCATCATCCATTGCCACAATGTGGCTGCAGCATGAACTGTTACAACGCTGAGGTTAATTTCCTTTTCCTCGCTCTGTAATGTGTTAAATTTTGTTTGGGAAAGTGTTAACTGTTCTTCATTAATGTTTAGAAGTTGATTAACAGAGAGACCGAACACTCACTTTAAGTGAATAGTTAACTAATCATTTATTTAACCAACTAGGAACTTTAACTAAACAAGGAACGTACCAATTGGAAGTAGGATTCGACTGGAATGCTGTTCAAATAAATACAAGGACCATTTTGTTACTGAAGAATACTACTACTAATTTAGTCACCCTCAAAAAACATACAAACAGGTTTTGTTGCTTTGGAAAAACCTTTGGATTTTTTTTAATCGATGTCACTGTCGGTAAACTCTTTCTGATTCGATACCTTTCTAGTAGAGAGATCTCTTAAGAAATATTTTAAGCTGGCAGAGAGCCACTCTTGCCCTCTCTACATATTGAGATGGCAGTTGTTCCATTCCACTCCCCTTGCAATTGAGTTCCTCTTTATAACCCCGATAACCTATCCATTTTTCTATAATAGGACTGTCTGATGGTGTCAGCAACAGCAAATTCAAATCTGATAAGGTCCTGATCACCAAGTATCTTCTTTAAACTGATAAGCCATTAAAATGCAAAAGCCTACAAAATCTGTTACCAAGGCAACAATGATGCTTGGTCCTAGTTACAAATGTTACAATCGGTGTACTCTATATTTTAAACATTCAAGTGCTGAACACAAAACCAGCTTTTACAGGGACCACACTTCATAAGCTCAACTTCACAACAGTACCACCTATAAAAATGCATTGCAGCAACTGGTCAAGTTTTTATGATAACACAGTCCTAATCCATGATCTGCGATGCCCACTAAGATAAGGTGAGCAGGTATTGGAAACAACATGACCACAACATTTTCCTCGAAGTCACACAGCATCTCAATTTGGAAATATAAATCATCATTCCTTCATTGTCACAGAGTCAAAAGTTCAAAAGAGTCAAAAAAGTTACCATAATATTCTGTTAAGTTAGTTGCCATGAGGGGGAAAGAGTGATAACTGTGTTCTATTAGTATTTCCATATCACTGCTGCATGAAGTGGTGGCAATTTTATAAAGCACAGAAGCATAAGGAGGAAACCATGCTGAAAATAACTGTACAAGGAGGGGTGAAAAAAAAGGGAACAGTGGCATCACTGCCAGCAAAACAGGTGAAAAAGGAAACTGCAGAAAACCACCTGATGACTTCTAATATGCATATATACTGCTAAATTCGCAGCAGCAAACTACTCCAAATGATTTTACAATGGAGGAAGAATTCCAGACATTTTTATGGGGTAGAGTTTCAGCTGTAGGCTTCTGAATTTCATTTTCTTGATTGTCCATCCCAGAGCTGTCAGAAAATAACTAGTAATTGGAAGGAAGATCAAAACTTGCATGTTATCAATTAGGGGAAGTTCCAGCAGGAACTGTCAGCAGCTATAAAATGGTATCCCAGAGCAAGGCAGTAACTTCAGGGCAGACAAAAAATATACAGCTTCATACATCTTCAGAAAGATAGTGATGTTTTAGGCTACATTAACGCATAAGGACATAACATGGACTGTAATTAAAGATCTGCCACAAACGACTTGTAGCAATACCACATCAGCTGTTTTTCCTGGAACATACTAGTCACTGGCTTCAGAGGAACTGATAAGTTGCCACTAGTTTAACAGCACCAAGTCCAACAAAAGCAGTTAAACAGTTAACAGATTCTGTCACCACCTCATTCATACCTTTATCAACAAGGCACTTCCTCCAGAGAACACATGGAAAAATGAAAACCAATCCTATTTGGTTTTCAAAACTACATTTTCTGCAGAACCTGTCACCCTGCCTGGAGGTTCAGTCAGGCCAAACCTGACAACCTCCCAGATCAGAATCAACCTCTACAAACCAACATGGCTCACTATTATTGAAACTATAAATATCTTCATTCCCTTTATTAATTTTTTTCCACTCACTTCCAGAATTTGTTCCTATACTCCACAACACATTCCACTTGCTGGTGATGCCCACACAACAATCATTATTGGTTGGTGGCCTCCAACATTCCAAATTCAAAACTGTTCTCTTAATTTATAACTTCCTCCATGAGCATACCCGGCTTCCAAAATCACACCTCAGTCCATATCCTATGGTTGTCTGCCTCTGCAATTCAACCTGGTATTCTTGACTTAAAAGAAGCTTTCAGCAACTTTTGGAACACTCACTACGCAAACCTCTTCAACCAAACTACTTTTCTTTCTATCTTTAAGGCAATTATGTAACTGAACATTTTGACTGTGCTTTCGAAAGTGTTGCTATTTCTTCTGTGATTACTTGACCACAGAGACATGAATACTCCATTGTTGAGTATATTCAAAAATAGAAATCGATATACATTTGGATACTAAAGGAATCACGCAACAGGAGTACCACGGGAAAGGTGGAGTCGAGATTGAGGATCAATCACAATTCTATTGAATGCTGGAGAAAGTTTGAAGGGCTGAATGGCCTTTTCCTATTCCCACTTAGTATATCTTTAACAAGGACTTGAGGATTCTTTTAATGCTCATATTAGAAGACACATTTACAAATGTGATTGTTGTTCCAATAACTAGATGGGAATGTCCCTGCTGGGACTTCAGGCCAAGCCAGATAACTGTGGGTGTGAAGGACAGACAGTCAGAGGGTTTGCTAACATTTTATTCACAGTTGATCACTTTCCCTTGGGAGACAAATCAAGTGAATACATCATACAGGACAACAAATGGAATAACGGTCTGTGGAAAGAATGGAGTTCTTGGTATATATGCATTCCAAGTTAATGAAAATGATACAACATACTTTGTACCTGACTTGGTGATCAGCAACAAATGCACAGCATGCATCTTTCATCACCACTTGTATTTGCTCACGGATGTTTTTTAAAAATCAGTCTCTTCACTAGAACTTACAGTAATTGAGGCACCATTTCAGTGCATTGTCCTCTGCAGGGCAAACAATGCAATTGGGCCAAAGCTATACTTGCTGCTCAGGTGGGACCTGTCTGTTCCCCATGCAACATGTTTGTAATTATTAATTGGCAACATGGCTATGCACCCATATAGTGTGGCATAAAACTTGTACAAGACTGATAGAACAAAGTTAACATTCTAAGAAAAACATATTATGGGATGCAGAACATATGAGTAGCTGAAACAATTTAGTTGGGGGTGCAGAAAGAACAAAGAATGCCTGAAGTTGAAATAGGCAAAATAAAGCAGATTCCTGCAGCCCAGGGGGAAAAAAACATCTGAAGGTTTCCAGTTTAAATGATCTAGTGGAGGTTGCATCTTAGTCATTCTTCCCCTACATCAATAATTCTTATCAAATCATGATATAATTTGAAAAAAAAATCAAGAACCATGAATATCAGATATCCATTAATAAAATCAACTAGTGAAATAAGAAGAATCTCTTTAGAAAGTGATTAAGCTATGAAACACCAACAACCACAGGAAGTCATTGAGGCAGTACCTTAGATGTTTTCAAATATAAACTAGATGAGTACGTTGAAAGAAAAGATACGCTGAAAGACTGAAATTAGACACAGGGAACGATAGTAAAACATAAACAGCACAAAATAGTTGGTCTGAGTGGTCTGTTCTTGGGTCGTATTTTCTATGGAATGGCAAATTACAAATTGGTTTCAGCCTGTAAGGTCAACCGAATTTCTCTTGAAAATACAAGCTCTAACATTTTTGAAATATTCATCTTTTGCAACATTTGAAATATTAAAAAGATCTTTGCATTGTTGCCCTTTTTACTGTCTTCTGGTACGTCTGGATTATTTTGCTATCTCAGAAAATGCTAATTACTGCAACTGAGGCCTGTCTCTGTAAGAATATAGTGATCTTTGTCAACTTGACAGTTTTGAAATTCAGTCTCGCCCCCATTGGGTTAAAATGTATTTTGAGCATAGAATGGTCCCAGCAAGTCTCAGCTGCATTTTGAGTCACACTTACGCTAAACTTCAAAAAACTAAAATCAGTAAACCAAGAAATATATAGACACATTATTAATTTTACTTTTTTGGGAGGAACAGAAAGTTAAGATCTTATTCAGCTCTAACGTCATCTGTACTCTGCTGAATAACTTGTAAGGACTCGTCAACTAGTTTATTCCTGAATAAAATATTTAAACAATGCATGCAAGACTGTCAGATGCTTGAAATATTACCTATTAGTAAAGAGGGGAAAATTGGAAGGAGGATTGGGGAGTTTGACTATCTTGAAGCATTCTACACGAGAGCTGTAGATGGCTTGGTTTTTAAATTCTTCCATGACCCTATCCCTCCTCATCTATTTCCAACCCCTCCAGCTCTGTTTCTGTTTCTCACCCCCATCCACAACTCCAGCCTTTTGTGCATCACCAAAAAAAAAAATCACTCTATTAGTGGCCATGCATTCAGCTGCCTAAACCCCAAGGCTTCAGAATTCTCTCCTCAAAACCTCACGCTCTCTTTTCAAAATCACTCCAAAACAAAGTTCTTACTTGTCTTAATGTCTCTACAGTAGTAGCCCGATGACTTTCCTCAAAAGTACCATGTGATGTTTTTAAATATGTTGAAGGTATTATATAAAAATGCACGTTGATGATGTTCAGTTTGATAAAATAGATTTGAGGAAAATATCCAAAAGAAACAATGAAAATAAGTTAGCCTTTCACTTGTGCCTTGGGGAATTGCAGTACAATTCCACCAGATTGGTTGAGTGTTTAAAGAGTTTGGCAGCCCAGCTCTTTAACAGTCAGAAATTCACTGTTAAATTGAATTTAACAGTGAAATTAAATTTCACTGTTTAATTCACTAATCAAAGCAAGGTTTATAGGTGTGCGCATCTGTGGCTGGAAGACTGTTTCCGGGGAACTCTGTGGCACTGCAACGTTAGATCCTTTGCTGTTTGCAGAATACATCAATGATTTAGACTTAGATGTAGGGGCATAAATCGAGAAGTTTGCATGTGATACAAAAATTGGATGTGCAGTGGATAATATGGGAAAAAATTTGTGGGGAATGTAAATATCAAAATAAATTCAATTTCAGGGAAATGCAAGGTAATACATTTTGGAAGCGATACAAGGCAAGGAAATAAACAGTAAATTGTAGGATTCTGAAAAGTTTATAGAACCAGGGGGACCTTGGAATGTATATTCACAGATCCCAGCAAGTAGTAGGGGTGTAGAAAAGTTAAAGAAGGAGGCATATGGAATATTTTTCCTTTATTAGTTGAAGACCTGGAATATAAAGCTGGGGAGGCGTAGTGGCATTGTCACTGAACTAGAAATCCGGATACCCAAGGTAATTGTCCTGGGGGTCCAGGTTCGAATCCCAGAGTGAAATTTAAATTCAATGAAAATTTGGGATCAAAAGTTTATTGATGACCATGAAACAACTGCTGGTGACTGTAAAAACTCATGTGGTTCAGTAAATGTTCTTTAGGGAAGAAATCTATCGCCCTTACCTGGCCTACATGAGTGCAGATCCATAACAGCGTGGTGACCCTGAAACTGTCTAGCAAGGACTCAGTCCAATGCAATTGAGAATGGCCCATAAATACTGGCTCAGCAAATGACACACACATCCCATGAATGGATTAAAACAAAATGACTATGATTAGTCAGAACGAGGAATTACACCCGAGTGTTTTTATGTTGATCAGAGATTGCAGATATCACGTAAACAAAGGTATCTCAGAAAATGCAGCACACCCTCAGTGCCATACCAGTGTGTCAACCTTGAGTATGTGCTCAAGTTTCTGGACCTGAATTAGTGACCTGGTGACTCAGAGATGAGTGCTACTTACAAGCGTATGGGAGATAAACGTGACACAGCTCAAGGACATATTCAAAAACCTATTGTTTAAGCAATGCTGAGTCTAGAGTGTCCTGGAGGTAATTCGTGCTACATCTAATGCAGGACCACTTCATGTGGACGGCGGACACAACATAAAAATGTTATCTTCTTCATATTGAATTCAAAAATCCAACAAACTGCGAAGCAAGCAAGCAACACCTGTAGTTGGGAGCTGTTTTTTGTCAGTAAATAAAATATTTTGAGCAACTTAATGTGGGCGAAACATTGCCTTTAGTCATCAGCTTCCCAGATAGCTTGTGAAAATGTATGCTGGCACAACAGTTCCAAATATGCCATCCCATACACACTTCACAATCCTGCCTGCAGTGTTTGTCTGATGACAGTGAGCAAGATTCTAAATTGAATCACACCAATTACTGCAAGTGTGGATGACATTAGCCTCAACACCCTTCAGAAAGGCAAAGGAAATGGACTCCTCCTGATTTCCCTCCAGTAACTCTGGCTGGAGATATACATGTGGCGATTAGTGATCACATCCAGCTTGGCCAAGATATCCTACAGTTGCACAAAAATCACTTGGGCATAGCACCAGAAATTATCTGCGGAGTATCGCAGTCAACTTCAGGAGAAAGTGGTGGGCATTGTGAACTAGGGAGCAAGAAGCAAGCCAGTAAGACAGAAAAACAACAGAGTATGCTGGAAATGCTCAGTAGGGCATGTAGTGTAACATTTCAGACCAGTAATTGGTTGTCAGTGATTCCAGCATTTTCTGTTTCTATTTCAGATTTCTGCAATCTGCATATTAAAAGAAAAAGGAAGCTTCATCCTCCATTCCCACCCCAGTTCCCAATCATTTCATGACCTCATCATGGAGGCATTTTGCACCTCTTTTTACTCTTTTATTATTTTTTTCTCCAACCTTAAAAACACAGCTTGGATTATTTCTCACATCTTCTATTGACACCAAATTGCTTGATATTGGACTCTGATTATGCAGTCAAGGGTTTCCCACCATATAGCAGGACAGTGCAGGCTGGATGACACACCCACCCCACCATTTTGTCCAGACTCCATATTTAAAAAGGAAGCCAGACTTCAACACCTTCATCACAAATCCACCATGTAAGGAGATGGTCTTGAGATCCCAGCGAATTCCAGCTCCTGGATTCTGCAACGTGCTCTCAATGCAGTCCTGTATCCAGAGGACAAAAGAAAGAAGTTGAGCTACGTGTGACCAACCCTGCATGGGAAGGAGCTGCCAGTATGGTCAGCGCTCACAGCTTCCACCAGAGGACCATTCTGCAGTGGCAGAAGTTGATGAATGGCTTCATCTATACCAGTGAACCTGCAACTACTCATTTTAACTTCACTTAGTGGCAGAGTGGATATGGGCCTCACTGGCAATGACATCATCCATGTGGCCCATGCATAGAAGAGCTACTCAACATGACAGGATAATGCCTCATAGCCCCAGTGCAATCCATTTAGCCTGCAGGCGGAGAGGTTACCGTGGGTTCCTGACCCTTCACACAGAGTTCAGATGCTGTTGGGGCAGGGGTTGTGGGATGGTCCCATTATTCTGTAAGGTGGTGCCCCAGAATGCTTGTGAACAATCTACAATACATCAGTTGCATAACAAACATTTCAGTGAGTTATTCGTAAGAGTGGAAGCATAAGAAAGATACCCGAAACCCTGTTCTCATCCCCGTTTCTCTCTTTGCATAGAACAAATTATGGCACAACAGGACTAAAAGCGAGTGAAAACGGGAGTGGGCTCGTCTGAGCAGAGGAAGTTTAGAGTTTGAGGAGCAGGTTGCCAATCTGGCAGAGAAGGAACCAGACAATCTGTGCAGATGGAGAGGTTGGCAGGCAACCCCATTCAATAAGGATCCATGCATAATGTAGTCACAGAAACCTGTCTCCATGTTTGAAGCAGCTCACAAAGTCATTCACTCACTTATATGTGCCAACAGGAAGAAGGGCAGGCCTGAAAAGGAAGCTGTGTCCAGCTGTACTTTCAGTCTCTAGCGGACCCAGGACATTGGGGAAAAAATGCAGCTGTAGAGCCATCTCCTGCACCTTCCACCAGCACACAGACACTAGATCTAGTTCAGACACAATCTCACATTTTAGTGGTCACTGCATGGATACATCTATGCAGAAGGAGGAGGAAAGGTCAGCAAAGCTCACCAGCACTCAGAGGACTGCTGGGGAAGAAGAATCTTGAAGTCCAAGTTGAATGATGAGTCCTTAAGATCAGCCCTAGGTGAGACACTTTGAGAACAAAGAACAAAAAAGCACGGGAAAACAGGCCCTTCGGCTCAACAAGCCCAGGCCGCCATCTCAATGTTCCCACTTCTTCCCGTGATCCCTGTCTATGTTTATAGATCTATGCATTGGATAGAAATTTGAGACAACTTAGGGAGAATTTGCTCTGCCAATCAGCCTAAGAGCACATCTTTGGAATGTGGGAGGAAACGGAGCACCCAGAGAAAACCCATGCAAGCACAGGGAGTATGCGCAAACTCTCATAGACACAGGCCCAAATCCATGTATCTCCACAGCACAGCAATAGTCACTGAGCTGTCATGTTGCCCATCAAATGGTCCAGGTCAAGCATACACTAACGACGTGAAGCACTAGGCTACTCTCAAAAAATCCAAGAGCAGCCCTCTCACAACCCATCGCGTGTAGGCCCTTGTTAACAACAAGACGGACTGAAGTACCTATAGGATAAAACAAATACATCAATATCATCGACAATTTACACACTTCCCAGAGAACTCCTAAGGCTCGTGATCCCTACTTTAAAATCAGTTTTCTATATCCCCCCATTCCCATTCTGTTCATGTGCCCATCTAAGTTTCTCTTAAATAACTCCAGAGTACCTGCCTCCACCACCTTACCTGGCAGTGCATTCTATACCCCCACCACCCTCTGTGTGAAAAAACTCCCTCTAGCATCCAAATTATACCTTACCCCCCTCACCCTAAGCCCGTGACCCCTCGTGCTATTTGAGTCCATCCTAGGAAAAAGCTTAACCCTGTTTACTCTATCTATACCCCTCATAATCTTGTACACCTCTATTAGATCTCCTCTAAGTCTACGTCTTTCTAAGGAAAACAGTCCCAATTTGCCTAACCTCTCCTCGTAACTCAGACCTTCCATACCAGACAGCATCCTGGTAAACCTCCTCTGCACTCTCTCCAGAGTCTCCACGTCCTTCCGGTAGTAAGGCGACCAGAACTGGACACAGTATTCCAAATGAGGTCTAACCAACGTTTTATACAACTGCAACATTAAAGGCCAGCTCCTGTACTCTATACCCCTTCCTATAAAGGCTAGCATACCATATGCTTTCTTCACAACCTTCTCCACTTGCTCTGCCACCTTCAGAGACTTGTTCACCTGTACCCCCAGGTCCCTCTGCGTTTCTATACTCTTAATAGGTCTACCCTTTATCATATACCTCCCCGCTACATTCTTTCTCCCGAAATGCATCACCTCGCATTTATCAGGATTGAATTCCATCTGCCATCTATCTGCCCAAGCTACCAGCCTATCTATGTCCTGCTGTATCACCTGACAATGCTCCTCACTATCCGCAAGTCCAGCCATCTTTGTATCGTCTGCAAACTTGCTGATCACTCCACTTACTCCCTCTTCCAAGTCATTTATATATATTACAAATAGAAGAGGTCCCAGTACCGAGCCCTGCAGCACACCACTAGCGACCGATCTCCAGCTAGAAAAACACCCTTCCACTATTACTCTGTCTCCTATTACCAAGACAGTTACTTATCCATCTAGCTACCTGTACTTGTATCCTATTAGCCTTGACCTTTTCAACTAACCTCCCATGAGGGACTTTGTCAAACGCCTTACTGAAATCCATATAGATGACATCAACGGCTCGCCCTTCGTCGACCGTTTTCGTCATCTCCTCAAAAAATT
Organism: Sphyrna mokarran; assembly: GCA_024679065.1. Taxonomy (NCBI): domain Eukaryota; kingdom Metazoa; phylum Chordata; class Chondrichthyes; order Carcharhiniformes; family Carcharhinidae; genus Sphyrna; species Sphyrna mokarran. The sequence goes on from JAGIQG010000019.1 coordinate 31,804,099, forward strand.
CTACCCAGATCTGTAAGGCACGACCTCCCCTTAACAAAGCCATGCTGCATGTCCCTAATCAGATGGCAATACTCTTAAGTGCCTATACATCCTATTTCTAAGAATCCCCACCAACAGCTTCCCTACCACTGATGTCAAACTCACCGGCCTATAATTTCCAGGGTTATCTCTGCTACCCTTTTTAAAAAACGGTGCAACATTAGCTATTCTCCAGTCCTTTGGGACCTCACCTGTGTCCAAAGAGACAAAAAGTTGTGTCGAGGCCCAGTAATTTCACCTCACACTTCCCTAAGCAGCCTGGGATAAATGCCATCAGGCCCCGGAGATTTATCAGTTTTAATGCTACCTAGAAGCTCTGGCACTTCCTCCCTCAGTATAGATATTTCCCTCAACTGATCTACAGCTCCCTCAGAGACAGGACGGTCAACAAGCTCCTTTCCTTTGTGAATACTGATTCAAAGTATTCATTCAGGATCTCCCCCATTGCCTCGGGCTCTAAGCACAGTTCCCCTCCTCTGTCCCTAAGAGGTCCGATTTTTCCTCTAACCGCCCTTTTATTCCTAACATGGGATTAAGGAAAATCCAAAGGCTTTTTACTCCTATCTGCCAAAACCATTTCATGCCTGCTTTTTGCTCTTAGTGGAGGAATATCAGGCAGAAGCTCTCAATAGAACGGCAAGCAAGGCAGAGGGATCTGTTCACCTAGTCTCCGAAGAAGTGATTCCAAGGTCTCCATTAGGGCAATGGCAAATGTTGTGGACAGCTCTGTCCAACAGAACGTCTACTCTCTGTCAAAGGTACACCCAGACCTATGCTCCAAATTGCTGTGGACAGGGGCGAGATCTTGCTGTGCCTATGTGATAGGATGATGGGCGTCTTGACTTCCCTCTGATTTCCATAACCCTTCAAAGAGTCAGGCAAGGGCCTCTGGGGCACCTAAAAGAAAGAGGAGTGTCTGTTGGGTGCCTCTTGGACCTCCAATTAGGATTATTGAGGGTGCTTGAACTTTCAGAATCTTCCTGATCTAATTGTCTTTCAGCTTCATTCTTTGAGATCAGAAGGAGCAGCTGCTCCACCAGGGGATGGCCATAGTAAGCAGAGATAAACCAGATCTTGGATTCCAGAGGATGCCTGCCAAAGCCATCTAAGATAACAAAGCAAACTGGTGAGCAGACTGCCTCCATGCCTGCGGACAGGAGCACTTGGAAGTGGCGGGGGAAGGTTATGTAGTTATTTCACATCTAGTTGCACAGGTGAATTATAACTGCTAATATTCTTATACTTTTGTAAATGGAATACACTTACACTTTAATGAGATTTGATGTTTAATTATGATTCGTAATTGTTAAATTTTGTGCACCCCTCCCTACATCTTTAAGGTGGAGTTATATCCTCTGGAATCATGGTATGTGCAGGGAGGCAAGGATCTTTGCCAGGACTCATCTGTTGAAACACCTCAGCATTTCTTGTACTACCCTCCCCTTTAATCGTCCAGCTGAATTGGTCTCTCATATCACCCATCCCAGCTGATCAAACTCCCATGGTATTTACTCACCATCAGGCTAAAAGCTGAGATTTCATTAGATACATCAATATATCTTTTAAACTCTGCATCTGCAAAACAGCTATTAAAGCATCAGATTAGGCAGAAGATTATTATATGGAATATGCATTTGAATACTGCATCTAATTAACTCTGTCTGAAGTCCCATAGTACTGTTCCCTGCGGTAAAACTATGCAGATCATCGGCTGCTAATGTGGATCTGGATGCTTCTTAAGGCTGTCCCACATGAGATAAATCAAATGCATTCTTAAAGATAAATAATCATACCTGTCAGTTTACTGGGCAGCTTCAATTATCAGTGGGATACCCAGGATATTTTGAATAATTTTCACTAGTTTAATGGCTTTGTTGCTTTGATTACAATACTTCTTTAAAAGTTAGCTAACCCACCCCAAAATAATAAATCTTCCCCTTGAAAGCACGATGCTTGGCGAATGACTCTGGATTTAAGACAATCTCACAAGATTGGCAAAATAAGATCTTTAAAATCAGGAATAACAATTTGACAAAAACAAAAATTGGATCATCATTTCTTGCCCAATCCACTTTAACCTGAAGGCCTATCAAGCACTCAATTAGTCATATTAGCACATTGCATAAAGCTGTAGCAGCTCTATTAGGTTAATATTTCACATGATCTTTTGTACATGAATCCTATTGAAACAAGTGCTTAATTAAGACTGGAGACAGTCATGTTCGCAAGTGATCAACCACTGCACTTCACATCTGATGTCCTGTTGTCAAGCTAAAATATTAGTTTCCCAGTTAAATGCTGATTTTAGAACCAGATCGATACACCAATATTTACATCTGGGCTGCCAGTAAGAAGAAAACAAAGCTAAAATACATTTTCCTGCTGCTTTTGCTAATACTGCATATCATTGTATAATATAACAAACATCCTTTAGATAATCTAATAGGCAAGTTTCAAATTTTGCAAACATTGTTTATTTTTCCTAGAATACCTCTATACATTTAACAAAACCTGGTAATTACAACTTGTATATTTTAGTGCATCAAATTGCATATTGCCACCCTTAACACAACTGATATTACATTTTTAAATCTTCGTTTAGTTTTATTGTGCTGCACACCATTGCTTTTGCTATAGTCATTTTACAAGTTGTCAATGTAGTAATACAATAAAAGTAAAACAATAACGTAAAACAAAAGTTAAAAAAAAGTAATACAATAAAAGTAAAACAGATGTCTTCTAATTGTAAGAGTGGTGCTAAAAGAACACCTTTCATATACCATAAAAATATCAACTTGAAAAAACAGTGAGTTGGGCAGGATTACTGGCCACGGATCAACAGGGTATTGAGTGCTGCAGTTCTGGATCATGCACCTTACAAACTAGGAAGCCATTTAGTCTAAGAATTGGCATCTCCATAATAAAAGATGGAGCCTGTGAATAGCAGCCTACAAAGTTTACAAAGCGCTGAAATAGCAGGAATTTGAATGAAGCGTCATTTAAGTAGTCTTGGCCTCAGCTCAATGAGCCGGCCAAGTATTCCTCACTTTCTTCTTGAACAATATCTGTAGGCATCTTTTAAAAGAAAACATTCTAGAAATAGCAAGCAAGCAAGAGGGTTGAAAACCACAGGCCTTTGGGTCACATCACATACAAGATGTCAAGGCACATCTGCAGATCATCACAATCATGTACGTAGCAGTATTTGCAGCAAACTAACAGCACAGCTGGAGCAAAACAAATTAGCTTTCGTGAATAGCCATTTCAGAGTTTAAAAATGATGAATTTGCTTTGCTACAGGCACACAACCCACTATCATTTGATCTATCCAGTCTCCCAATGCTTCGAAACTGCTCTGCCATTGTTTTAAAAAAAATCTTATGCTGTCTGAACACTTGAGTTTTACTTCTTTAAAATAAATTATATTTCCTTTGAAGTATGTCATCATAGTACAAACACAACTAATCTACTGACAACAGTGGGTGCCAGTCACGGCTACATGGACAGAACACCTCATACGCCTGACAAAGGCACAAACGCCAAAAGCTAGTAGGTTTACTATCAAATAAATCGGTTGGATTTAAAATTGGTGTTGCCAGACCTCTTACTGACATTATGCTAATACCAGGTTAGAGTGAAATTCAACTTTGGATAAATAAAATTACTGAACAGATCAAGTGAGCTAACTATAGTAGATAGATTCGTTTTAAGCAAAGTTAACTGAGGAACTTTCCCCAACTTGGGTTTTCATTGGAAGTACAGCAGTGAAATATTTCCATACATATAACCTCATTATTACCTGGTCTCTTGGAATTATAAAATAGTTACAGAACAGGTGGCCACTTGGCCCATCATATCTCTGCTGGTCCCCTGAGAGATCAATTTACCCAAACTATGCCTTTTCCCCATGGCCCTGCACATTTTCCTTTTCAAATAATGATCCAATTTCTTTTTGAAAGCCTCAATTGACTCTGCCTTCACCACACTCAAGTGGATTCCAGATCCTAACTGCTTACCAAAAAATACGCTTGTTCACAATGCTTCCAAATTTAGTGTCATCTGCAAATTTTGGAATTATGCCATGTACACAAAAGGTCTAGGTCATTTATATATAAGCATAGGGCCCAGTGATCCCTAAGGTACTTTACCACAAACCTTCTTTGTGTCCAAAACACTAATGTTCACCACTACTTTATTTCTTGTCAGTCAATTTTGTATCCATGGTACTACTGTTCCTTTTACACCATGATTTCTACTGTTGTTTGCAAATTTGTGCAGCACTTTATCAAATGTCATAATCGCATTACCTTGATCAACCCCTACCTGTTATGTCATCAAAAATTCATCAAGATGGTTAACCATGATTTTCCCTTAATGAATCCATGCTCGTTTTCCTTTATTAACTCATTTACTCAAATGCCTACTAATTTTGTGGAGAGAGAAAAGAGTTAACACAGTCTTTATAACTCTTCTTCAAATCCTCTGGCACCACCCCTGAATCCAAAGAAAACTGGAAAAATATGGCTAGTGTCATTATCCTTGGATGAATCTCACCTGGTCCCAATGCCTCGTCAAAAAATATAAAAATGTTGACAGTCAGTCCTGAACAATTTTGAATCCTTTAAGCGTTTGATGTACCTCCTCTTTTCACCATAATCTGAGCAGCATTTTCTTCCTTGGTAAAGACAAATGCAACATAGCATAGCCATACTCCCTGTCTCTATGCATGAATCACCTTTTTGGATGCTTTCAGCCAACTTCTCTTTCATCGTTTTGCCAAAAATATTCCTTTTATGTTTTCTGCCAATTATTTCTTACACTCTCTCTCATTTGCTTTTTCAATGCCTTCTTTATAAAGCCTGGTTCTCCACTGTACTGCCCAACTGCTATCAGCCATTTTCACAGTGTTCACATTTTCATCTTAATTTTGGGTTATTGAGGGAATTCTGGATTGGTTTGCCCTATTTTTCTCCTTCTTGGGAAGGGCAGTCCACAGTTCTGCTAACTTTGATTTCAATTCATCCAGACCAAATCCATACTTGCCTCATTGAAGTTCACTTTTCCCAGTTAATAATTCTTATTCCAGATTGCTCCTTGTCCTTTTCCATAGCCAACCTAAACCTTTTAATGCAATGATCACTGAGCCCTGATGTTCCCAAGCACACTTCATTCCCAAGAGGTCGGTCAACAAACACACTAGAAAATTATCCTGAACAAACTCTAGAAACTCTTGTCCCTCCTGGTTTAGATATTCAGTTAATTAAAATCTCTCAATTTAACTATGAAATAATTCCGGCACTTTTCTGAAATTTCCTTGCAAATTTGTTCCTCTACATCTTTCAAGGACGACCTATAGGCAACAAGGTTGCCTATAAATGGATCTTTTGTGGTCTTTAGCTCTAGCCCAGTGACCCCATTTTGAGACTTGAAAATTGCCACGTCCTCTTGGTAACAGAAGCTGTGAAAGAGGTGTTGTAATCTTCTAAAATACTTCAATTTTCAGTGGCTTTTTAGAGCAGCAGTTAAAGCGTGCCTCAAAGCTCACGACCCCAGAATTTTGTCACAATTCCCAGTTTGAGAGGCTCTGCTCTAGCCAAGTGGATTCTATCTTTGATCCTGCTGGAACATTCACTCTCTAGTGCTGCAATTTAAATCAAAAGTCCTTATCTTAATCAATTTAATCCTTAATCAATACTACCACTCTCTTCTTTTCCTTCTTTTGAGGTTTTGTGGACATTCTGTATTCAGGAATATTTGCTGTCCATTTGTACCCCATTTTTGAACCAGGTTTTTTGTCACAACTTTATCATATTTCCATGCGGCTTTTTTCACCTGCAACTCACTTTTTTTTTTAAATTTACCACACTCTGCACATTCACACACATGCATTGCCATCCTAATTTAAAGTTTACTTTCCCCTCTTATGCTGAATCCTAATATCATACTAATTCCTATTTCACTACTATCTGTCTCTCCCAATATTCTTTGCACTGTTACAATAAGACTAGCAAGTCACCCTCCAAGGAAATTGATCCTGGCTCCATTTGGGAAACTCTTAAATCCCCCACCAATTAAATTTCTAGAGAAGCTAAGACCCAAAGGTGGTAACAGCCACGAGGTCCTCTAAAAGGTCGTGAAGGCACATAGCTTAACAACATAATTCACTACCGTGCTTCCTTCCCACTAACTTACTTAGTGGGATCCAGTTGATTTGTAATAAATGAATCTTAAATTAAAAGGATGTCAATCCCTGACATTTCATTACCATGCCAGGTGTACTCAGTTTCTTTCCAGCTATATTATCATAAGCCAACCTGTCCTCAAGGACTATAGCCATCATTTGATAATTCGACAATTGAAAGAGGCCAGCTTTGAATTCTAGCTAGACAAGCAACAGATAGCAGCATAACCTCCTTGCAAAAGTGACCAAATTGTACTGCAAAAAAAAAAATGAACAGTGCATTTTATAATCCTCCCTAATCCATAAATTCCATACCTCGTTAAACCATCGTTCTATTCTGTATGAATTTACTGAACAATTAAATGAATTCCTGATTTCATAATGAAATCAGATTTTAAAATATGTAAGGGTAACTAGGCAACAGATTTCAGGATTAGGGTGGAAGACGATAGCTGAAGTTTAATGATTAAATAACACAGACCTCAATAGAAAGTCTGATTTGTGAAGTTTTTTGTTGAATGGACACTAGCAGACTGTAGATTATACAATTACCACAGTTTCACTGGATGCTATTTGAACTAGAAAGGGATTTTCAATTAGATCAAAAATCTAACAAACAAGTCAGACTGAAATTATCTTGGTTGGAAAGAGCAATGTGCAGCGATGCAACATCACAAACCCATAAAGCATCTCTATGACTGAGGAACTTTGATGGCGCTAAATTTTTGGTACAAATTCAAACACACAAAAAATTACAAATTTCAAGATGTTTGAGGTTTCATTCAGGAAGCTAAAATAATCTAGTTAAACCCACCCATGTATTCAAAGCTCACTCACTCTGGGCAGCAAAATAATTTTTTTTAAAAAAGGTTTTTCCTTTTGTTGAAAACCTACGATATCACATTTCTTGAATTTGTCACCATTAAAGGCATACAAAAAAAAAGTGGCTCAAAGGACAATTCATTCTCATCTGCTGTTGCACATGAAATACTAAATTGATTTTATTTTCTTTAATGGAAATCTACTGCTCCTTGTCTTGGCTCTGAGTAATAGCCTCAAATGGAATTAAGACAAAAGCAATCCTCAAGAAGCATTTATAGCTTCAAGACAAGAGGATAGAAATTCAACTGCTTTTTAAAAAAAGCAATGCTACTCAACGAAATAAAGTCAACATAAAATGCATGTTCATTAGGAATTCATCCCAGCCTGTTGTTAGAATGCTCACCTTATGCCATAATTTTCTGCAGCTGATCTATGGAAAAACTATGGAAAAACACCATCTTTGGTCTCCAGTGACATCAAACACTTGAAACTGCTTCCATAGCCTGCACCCTGCCACCCCACCCCCTCTCAGATATTCTCAACATTACATTTAAAGCAGAGAGATGCTCACCAAATATCAGCACGAACAAAAACTAATTTCATTTCTGCAACAACCTTAGCCCACTTTCTGCTGAAGTCCTCATCCATTTCTTTACCACCTCCAGAACTGATTATTCTGATCCTCTTAGTCATCCTCCACCTCCAAAAAATTCAGCTGCTTGTATCCTATCCAGCACCAAATGCTGTTTATACACCACCTGCCTTCTTGATCTGCATAGTCAAATTTAAAATTTACATTTAGAGATTTAAATTTCTTCAGTCTTTTTAAATTAACGTATTCCCAGCATGCAAACATCACTACAAGTCCTGCATCTATTGCCCACCCATTCCAAATCTAGCAAGCTTATCCAGTTAGTGCCTGCTAAATGCTGAATGAACCCCTGACTGGCGTCCACCACCCCACCGATTAGTTTTGTAATATTCTGGGTCACTCAGAGAATTCTTCCCCTGAATCCCTTTATTCTTCTCTACTTCATCCTACTGTCCTTCAAGACTCTATTCCAACCTCACTATTTTGACTAGAACAAAAAGTACAGCAAAGAAACAGGCCCTTCAGCCCTCCAAGCCTGTGCCAATAATGATGCCTTAACTAAAAAAACACTTCTGTCTTTACTTGGGCCATATCCCTCCATTCCCTCCCTTTTCATGTACCTATCCTGCTGCCTCTGAAATGTTGCTAATGTGGCTGCTTACACCACATTCTCTGGCAACACATTCCAGGCATCTACCACCTTCTGCATGAAAAATTTTCCCCCCTCACCTTGAACTGTGACCCCTTGTAATTGATACCTGCACCCTAGGAAAAAGCTTTTGATCATCCACCTGTCTGTGCAGGTTATGATTTTGTAGATCTCTATCAGATATCCCTTCAGTTTCTGTCTTTCCAGTGAAAACAATCCTAGTTTATTCAACCTCTCCTCAGGACCAGGCTACACTCTAGTGCAAATAAGGTTCGCTTTCTCCAAAGCTTCCACATCCTTCCGATAGTGTGGTGACCCTGAAGTGCACACAATGCTTCAAATGCAGCCTACAAAGGTTTTATGTAACTGCAACATGATTTCTTAATTCCTTAATCAATGCCCTAGTTGACAAAGGCAAGAACACTTTATGCCATCTTAATCACCTTGGCCATGTGTTGCACTTTTAGTGGACCTACACAGCCTGATCCCTTTGAATGTCAATGTTCCTGAGGGTTCTGGCATTTACACAGTATAATTCACACCTAAATTTGATCCTCCAAAATGCATTGTCTTGCTTTGTCCAGACTAAACTTTATCTGCCATTTCTGTGCCCAAATCTCCAATCTATATCCTGTTGTATTATCTGACAATCCCCAGCATTATCAGCAACTCCAATCTTCATGTCATCTGCAAATTTAGTCAGACTACCCACATTTTCCTTTGGATCATTTATACATACGACAAAAAAGAGGTCCCAGCACTGATTCCTATGGAACACTTATAGCTACTGATCTCCGTTCTGAGAAGCACCATTCCTCCACTACTTTGTCTTCCAGATGGATAAGAACTGATTTGGTTATGAACAGCCCACCCAAATCCCATGTAAAATCTTGTCAAACACGTTACTAAAGTCATATAAAAGCCCTTCTCTCAGTTTTCTTTGTTACCTCTTCAAAAAACTCAATCAAGTTAGCAAGGCATGACAAAGAACAAAGAACAAAACAGCATGGGAAACAGGCCCTTCGGCCCAATAAATCCACGCCTCCATCTCGATGTTCCCCATTTCTGCCTGTGATCCTTGTCTGTGTTCATAGATCTATGGATTGAACCAAATTTGAGACAATTTAGGGAGAGTTTGTTCTGCCAATCAGCCTAAGAGCACATCTTTGGGATGCGGGAGGAAACCGGAGCACCCAGAGAAAACCCACGCAAGCACAGGGAGAATGCGCAAACTCCCACAGACATGCATCTGCACAGCACAGTGACAGTCACTGAGCTGTCATGTTGCCCATCAAATGGTCCAGGTCAAGCATACACTAATGACAAGAAGCACTAGGATACTCTCAAAAAGAATCCAAGAGCAGCCCTCCCATGACCCATCATGTGTATGCCCCTTGTTAGGCAATAAGGTGGACCAAAGGATAAAAACAAATACATCAATATCATTGACTATTTACACACTTCCCAGGGACTCCCAAGGCTCATGATGCCCATTTTAAATCAGTTTTCTTTACCCCTCCATTCCCATTCTGTTCATGTGCCCATCTAAGTATCTCTTAAATAACTCCAGAGTACCTGCCTTCACCACTTTACTTGACAGCGCGTTCCATACCCCCACCATCCTCTGTGTGAAAAAACTCCCTATAGCATCCAAATTATACCTCATCCCCCTCACCCTAAGCCTGTGACGCCTCGTGCTATTTGAGTCCATCCTAGGAAAAAGCTTAACCCTGTCTACTCTATCTATACCCCTCATAATCTTGTACACCTTTATTAGGTCTCCTCTAAGTCTACGTCTTTCTCAGGAAAACAGCCCCAATTTGCTTAACCTCTCCTCGTAACTCAGACCTTCCATACCAGGAACCATCCTGGTAAACCTCCTCTGCACTCTCTCCAGAGTCTCCACGCCCTTCCGGTAGTAAGGCGACCAGAACTGGACGCAGTATTCCAAATGAGGTCTAACCAACGTTTTATACAACTGCAACATTAAAGGCCAGCTCTTGTATTCTATACCTCTTCCTATAAAGGCTAGCATACCATGTGCTTTCTTCACAACCTTCTCCATCTGCTCTGCCACCTTCAGAGACTTGTGCACCTGCACCCCCAGGTCCCTCTGCATTTCTAAACTGTTAATAGGTCTACCCTTTATCATATATTTACCCCCCTACATTTTATCTCCCAAAATGCATCACCTCACATTTATCAGAATTGAATTCCATCTGCCATTTATCTGCCCAAGCTACCAGCCTAAGTCCCTTAGCTACCAAGCAACAATCTGTGTGGGAGCCTGCATTTGCAATACAGTGGACAGTATCTGTGTGTGCAATGAATCAATAAGTATATTTTATCATGCTGGAGGCAGTTTGTCAGGTCCACCTGAGACCCAAAATTCAGCTCTCCGTGCCTAATCCTATAAATCTTGTTTCTGCACGCTTTTTCTTTTAGTGACTAACAATACGTCAAAATATTTCATCTTATCTGGTACGTTTAAGATGCTTATTTGACATTTCCTTGCTTACCTTAAAGAAAGCATTAACCCATAGATTTCAATTGTGCAGAAGCATCAATCTATTTAAAAATAAAGTTACTTTAAACCATTATTTAAAGTGTATTCAATAAATCCTGACTTCAGCAGCCAAAGTTCCTATCAGAGGCAGACATGAGCCTGATACATATAAGAACATAATAATAAGGATCACAACTAGGCCATCTGGCTCCGTGAGCCTGCTCCACCATTTAATAAGGTCATAGCTGATTTTCTTGTGGACTCAAGTCAAGGTTCTATAAAAATATTTAATTAAATAGATGAGGTTGGATAGAGAGGGCATGGCTGAAGATGTGCTGTGACTGCAATATGTGGGAATTTGTGGAATGCACAATCTTTCCAGATGACTGCGTTTGTGCTAAGAGTTGGCAGCTGGAATGGCTTTGGTTTAGGGTTGAGAACTGGAGTCTGGGTTGCAGTAATAAGAACAGGAAGTGCTGGAAAACTCAGCTGGTCTGGCAGCATCTGTGGAGAGAGAAACTGAGTTAATGTTTTGAGTCCGATATGACTCTTCAAGATTTCCAAAGTACTTGGAAGTATCTCCCCTTTCACTCTGGCCTGGGCAGCTGAATCTTCAATGGTGAAGACAGATACAAAGTATTCACTTCATACCCTTGCTTCCATGCGTAGATCCCCTTTCTGGTGCCTAATCAGTTCTATACCTCTTTTACCACTCTTTTACTATTTATACTGAAGAATTTGTATTCCGTTTTATGCTTGCCGTCAGTGTATTTTCATACTCCTTTATTTGCTTTTTTGATTTCTCCTCTATCCTCTGATCCTTCTATATTCAGGCTGCTTCTCCATTGGATTGCCTTCCTGACATCTGTCATAAAACAGTTTTTTTCTCTTTACCTTAATCTCTGTCACTTTTGTCATCCAAGGTACTCTGGATTTGTTTGCACTATCTTGCTCATTTGAGGGAATATATCTTGACTGTGCCTGAACTCTCTCTTCTTTCAATGTAACTTAATCTTCACCTACCATTTTTCCAGCCAACCTTTGATTCCAACTTATTAGCTCAGATCTAATCCTACCTCATTGAAATTAACTGTGTCTTTGGTTTTTTTTTTACTCTAGATTATTCTTTGTCCTTTTCCGTAGCCAACTGAAAACTTATGACACAATGATCGCAATTCCCCAACATATTCTCCCGGTGACATTTCATCCATAAGTCCAGCTTCGTTCCCAAGAACCAAGTCAGTAGTGCCTCCTTTCACTGCTGTACAAAGTTTTCATGGACACATTCTAGGAATTCCTGCCTCTCGCTGCCCCTCACATTATGACTATTCCAGTCTATTTGGATAATTGAAGTCTCCCAATATCTTGTACCTCCTTGCTAAGTTGTTTCACTACATCCTTTCCATTAGTTGGTGGCCTACAGATTATACTGAGCAATGTAACTGCATCTTTTTTTTCATTAAATGGGATCTGTCCTTGACTTCTTAAGAACACTCTCTTTCTCTAGCGCTGCAACCTTCCCATTCAAAACCATGCTGCCACTCACAAACTAGTCCATTTTTTTTCCCCAAATGTGCTCATAACTTGTCCCACAGTATCTTTACCAAAAGCTTACCCATCACTGATGTCAGGCTCATCCTATAAATTTGCTAGATTGTCCCTACTTTCTTTCTTAAACAAGGGAACAACATTGACCTGAAGGCTGGAGAATAGCCAAAGAGCTTGGTTAAGACCCCAGCTATTTCTTCCCTAGGATCCCATCTGGCCTGGGGACTTGTCAATCTTAATGAAATTTAGGACAGGCAACATTTCTTCCTTTGATATATTGACATTTTCTAAAGTGTTCACACACATATCCCTGACCTCAACATCTGTCATGTCCTTCTCCTTGATGAATACCAATACAAAGTACTCATTAAGGATCTTACCCACTTCCTGTGGTTCCAAGAATAATTTCCCTCCATTGTCCTTGAGTGGACCTATTCTTTCTACTGATTTCACTTTTCTTATTCCTGAGCTCCACCCATAATGCCTCACAACATGATCCCTTCAATGTCTCCTCCCTCAACACAGATGTGATGTGCTTCCTCATCAGATGTAACTACACCTCTGTTGTCTCCCCTGTCCCATCTAAAATAACGATATCCTAAACGTTAAGCTGTCAGTCCTGATTGCTCTTAACCATGTCTCCATAGTTGTAATTACATCATAATTTCATACCGTAATACAGTTCATCTGCTTTATCTCTGTTATACTTCTTGCACTGAAGCCAACACACTCCAGACCTACAGTCACACTGAGCCCTGTGGCTTCCCTCTAACCTGTTTATCTCAGTCTTACTTTTATCCCTCTCAATCTCCATCTTTACTGCCTGCTTCTTAGTTCCCATCCCTCCCCCCCCATACCCTAGTTTAAACCCTCCCATTCAGGATATTGGTATCCCTCCAATTCAGGTGCAACCCATCCTTTTTGTACAGGTCCCACATTCCCAAGAAGATATCACAGTGATCTCTATAGAGAGCTCTCCCTCCTATACCAGCTCTTTAGCCACTTGTTCAACTACTATCTCCCTGTTCCAAATCTCATAGCATGTGACACAGGGAGTAATCTTGAGATTACTATCCTAGAGGTCTTTTTTTAAAACATCCAATCTAACTCCCTCAATTGCCTGTCTTCATAGGACTTCTTCCCACCTATGTCATTAATACCAATGTGGACAATGTCCTCGGTTTACTCTCCCATTTCAGGATGCCCTGTACCTGTTTAGAGACATGCAGGACCCTGGCATCCAGGAGGCAACACACCATCCTAGAAAAGCATCAAGATTGTGAATGAAGCAAAGTCCATTACACAAACCAGCCTCCCACCCATCGACACTGTCTAAATTTCACACTGTCTCTGAAAAGCAATCAGCATAATTAAGGATCCTACACACCACGGACATGCTCTCTTCTGCCTTCGTTTGTCAGTAAAGATATAAAAGTCTGACGACACTTACTAATGAACTCAAGAACAGTTTCTTCTCTGCTGCCTTCAGGCTTTTGAATGGCTCTACCAAGTCAATCTTTTTCTATACCCTAGCTACGGTCGTAACGCACTCTCCTTTTCTTCACTACCTACAGTATGCTGACTGTGTAGCACACAAGAAACAATACTTTTCATTGTATACAAGGACATATTACAATAAACCAAATCAAAATCAAATCTCGTTTGTGGCCATAGAAACATCTGCCTGTGCCCCTGACAGAGTCTCCTACTAGTCACTCACTTTAACTTAGCCCAACTATGCTCTATAGCAGTACTAGTCGTGGAGTCAAGGCCTGACTGTCACTGGTATCTTCTCCTGAGGGGCCACTGCACACCCCCCACCCCTCAAACTCCAAAACAATGTATCTGTTTGAGAGGTGAATAGCCACAGGAGACTCTTACCGTACCTGCCTATCATGACATCACCCATCTAGCTGTCTGGACCTGTGGTGTGACCACCTCCCTGAAGCTGTCTATCACACTCTGTCCCCTATATGCACTGCAGTGTGTCCAGCTGCTGCTCCAACTGAACCACACAATCTCAGGAGCTGCAGTTGGTCACATGTCCCGCAGACAGTCGTCAGGGATACTGGAAAACTCCCTCATCTCTCACATCTGGCAGGAGGAGCAATTCACTGTCTTGCCATTTCTGCCCTTGTATACTTAAGATATAATAAGAATCTTACCTTGTTTATCCTCCTCATAGTCCTTATTGTTTGGGTTAGAGGAGGGAGAGAAACACTAATGCAGTACCTCAGGCTGAAGTGCTCCTTGACACTAAGAGTCTAGACAAGGACATTGAGAACGCGGTCAAACAATGTGACCCAAAACAGCTGCAGTAACAGTTACTCCCCTCAGCCCAGTTACACCCTTTGAATAATCTGTGGTTGACCATGGACATGGATCAATATTGATTTTGTGGGACCCTATCTCTAGGTGCCATGTTCCTTATCATTGATGCTTCTTCAAAATGGATGGATGTGCATGACAAGATCCACAGCCTCAATGGCGATGACAGAAAAGTTGCGGCAGATGTTTGCCGACCATTGGTTATTGGTGCTCGTGTCAGTGGCCACAGAACAGAGTTTGGAATGAGGGCTGCAGATGGCGGCTTCAACCTTCCTAATATTTAATTGGAGAACATTTTTGCTCATCCACTATTAGGTGTCTGATAGTTTAGTAACAGATGTGGTGAGATAGAGCTGGGTATCATGAGCGTAAATTAACAACGTGTTTTTGGATGATGTTGCCAAGGAGTAGCACATAGATGAGAAATAGGAGGGATCCAAGGTTAGGTCCTGGGAAGGCACCAGAAGTAGCTGTGAGCGTGCAGCTCAGCTAGACAATGAGGAAGAGGATTTTGGAGGTCGATTGGTATGATTACCCATGTCAAGGTTGCAGGTAGGACAAGGAAGGAAATGATGGGTCGTGAGAGGGCTGCTGTTGGATTTTTTGAGAGTATCCTAGTGCTTCACATCGTCAGTGTATGCTTGACCTGAACCATTTGATAAGCAACACGACCGCTCAGTGACTATTGCTGTGCTGTGCAGATACATGGATTTGGGTCTGTGTCTGCGGGAGTTTGCGCATTCTCCTCGTGCTTGTGTGGGTTTTATCTGGGTGCTCCAGTTTCCTCCCACATCCCAAAAATGTGCTCTTAGGCTAATTGGCAGAACAAATTCTCCACAAATTGTCTCAAATTTGGTTTAATCCATAGATCTATAAACAGACAGGGATCACGGGTAGAGTTGGGAGCATCGGGGTGGCGGCGTGGGCTCGTTGGGCCGAAGGGCCTGTTTCCCGTGCTGTTTTGTTCTTTGTTCTTTGTTTTTCAGCTACCCACGGTAGTCAAGGTGACTAAGTCAACTTCTCCCAGAATCATCATCTGCTGTCTCTACTATCTAAACCTTTCTTTACTCAGCTAATCTACTTTGATTCACATTTTTGTTTATAGAAAGATTTACTATGTTAATAAAGGTTGTTATTGTTTACCCATAATGATCTCAGGATAGATTATTTGCACATACACAGAAATCACTATTGACCTCAAGCACTCTAGAACTAAAGGAGGACAACATACTGGGGATCCACCAATACCCATAACATACTCAGAATATGTCTGTGCATCAAATTAAGAACGATGCAGTAATAATTAGGGAAATTGGATAGTTTAATATAGGTTAATAAAGCCTTCTCATCAACTCTTAAAAATAACCCTGGGTTCATTTCATAGTTATTCCCCTCCCCCACCCTAAAAACTAACATGTTTTTCTTTAAACAAGGTATCACATTTCAAACTTACACAATGGGATTTACATTCATATTCAAATCAACTCTGCCATCTGGTATGATGCATCAGGGTTTACAAATCTCTGACAGCGATCAAAGAACTTAGAGCCATGTATTGTCATCATATGAATAACTACTGTATCTGGTCAGAGATTTCTTGTCCCCATCCTCTTACACCCACGAAGAAACGCTTGCCCGAGGCAGCTTAAAGAGTTACAGGACCTAGCAGTCATATTCAGAAAATGAAGAGGCAGCTGAGCTTAAATTATTTATTAGACATCACAGAATCTTGACAATTTTCCATTTGAAATTCTGCTTTCCTTTGATCAAGTCACATTTTTGACCGCAAGACACTCCTCAGTTTCTGCGCATGGATTTCAGAAAGCAAGTCTCGGACTGTGGGGGTGGAAACCCAAGCAAAGCTAAACAAACAGTCTGCAATTCCTACTTGCTAAAATCAATTGGCATAACATGGGAGGCTCAAACTCACGTCTTAATTTATGTACTTGAAACTAGTTTGAATTTGACCAGGGCTCCTCAAAGCAATGAATTCCAAAACACAGTTTAAAAGTAATTGTGAATTGGTCCAAGAAGATGGTAGATGGGGAGGTGTCTATATGAGGTGTGAAAATTGAGTATTTTTTAGTTAATTTGCTCAACATTCAGCATTAGAAAACTGAAAGAAACAAAATGTAATATATCTTCTGGAAAGTATCAAACAGCTTTCCTTTTTAAGGAATCTTTGAACATGAAACAAATTGTCCTCTTCACCACTCAAAATGGAAGATCTGTTGTGAGTTAGTTTCATTCACATCATTAGCAACAAATACACTGCAACAAAATCACAAACAACATTGTAACCAAATTGCTTGATTCCTCCCGCAGTCTTTGAAAAAGTTGACCATACCATCCTCTGCTAACACCAATCCTCTGATGTACAAACCACTTAGTTCCACTCTGACTTATCCAACCATAGAGAAATAATCTCCAGCATTGCTTTCCTTATCCATGACTGGGGGACTTTGGTTCGAGCACAGTACATCATCACAGAAGGCTGTTTGACTCATCATGTCTGTGCTGGCTCTCAGAAAAAGTTATTCACCAACAGCCATTTTTCAGCTTTCTCCCTGTGGTCCTGCTCTTCCTTCCTTTTCGGATGATCTATTACCCTCTTGCATGGTTTGATTGAATCATTACACTCTCAAGTAATGCACTGCAGCTCCTAACCACTTGCTTATATGAAGGTGCCGGTCTTCAGGCAAATTGATTCATTCCACCTAATATTCCAAAAGTGACAAAAGCCAACAAGTACAGCAAAGGCTAGTTGGTCCTGACAACATCAACGGACTGTAGTAGCGAAGACTTACCAAAACTTATTAAGCCCTTAGCCAAGCTGTTTTGATGCATATACTACATTAGCATCTGCAGTGGCATGGTGGCACAGTGTTCAGCACTGTGGCCTCACAGCACCAGGCTCTGGGTTCAATTCTCAGCTTGGGTTACTGTGTGGAATTTGCACGTCTCCCCTCCCTCCCCCACCATGTTCGGTGGGCTTCCTCTGCATGTGCCGTTTTTCTCCCACAGTCCCAAAGATTTGTGCGTTTGATTGGCCATGCTAAATTGACCCTAATTTCAGAGGGATTAACAGTGTGAACATATGGGTTACAGGGATATGGCCTGGCGTGGATTGTTGTCAATGCAAGCTTGATAGGCCAAATGACATCCCTCTGCACTGTACGGATTCAATGCATGACCTTGCCTGTGCCGCCCCCACTGCCTGATCCATCTTGGCCTCTCTTCTTCCTCCTCTTTTGGTGAGACAATCTGCAAACAAGGTTTGCAACATCACAAATCTGTTTCCTCTATTGCAAAATGATTGCATCTTACCCAAGACTGGACATTGGACAAACAACAAAAATGGTGCAGACTGAAGCCAGTGTCTTCAGCCCTTGTCACAAACTCCACATCTTGCAGCAGATTCCAACCACTACCTCACTGCTGCCCTCTCCTCAGATCCGGACCTTCAGAACACCCTCCGGGCTCTCATTCCATGTACTCCCCGCATTGGAGATCTCTACTGCCTCCCAAAGATACACAAGGCAAACATACCCGGCCGTCCCATCATATCGGGCAATGGGACCCTGTGTGAGAACCTCTCCGGCTATATCGAGGGCATCCTGAAACCCATTATACAAAGAACCCCCAGCTTTTGTCTTGACACTACGGACTTCCTACAGAAACTCAGCACACATGAAGCAGTTGAACCAGGGACACTCCTTGTCACAATGGATGTCTCGGCGCTCTACACCAACATCCCCCACGACAATGGTATTGCTGCAACTGCCTCAGTACTCAATGCCAACAACTGCCAGTTTCTGGATGCAATTTTACAACTCATCCGCTTCATCTTGGACCACAATGTCTTCACCTTCACAATCAGCTTTTCATCCAGACACACGGAACAGCCACGGGGACCAAATTCACACCTCAGTATGCCAACATCTTCATGCACAGGTTCGAACAAGACTTCTTCACTACACGAGATCTTCAACCAAGGTTATATACTAGATACATTGATGACATCTTTTTCCTTTGGACTCATGGTGAACAATCATTGAAACAACTGTATGATGATATCAACAAGTTCCATCCCACCATCAGACTCACCATGGACTATTCTCCAGAATCAGTTGCATTCTTGGACACACGCATCTCCATCAAGGACGGTCACCTCAGCACCTCACTGTACCGAAAACCGACAGACAACCTCACAATGCTCCACTTCTCCAGCTTCCACCCTAGACACGTTAAAGAAGCCATTCCCTATGGACAAGCCCTCCGTATACACAGAATTTGCTCAGATGAGGAGGATCGTGACAGACACCTCCAGACGCTGAAGGATGCCCTCGTGAGAACAGGATATGGCGCTTGACTCATCGATCGACAGTTCCGACGTGCCACAGCGATAAACCGCACTGACCTCCTCAGAAGACGAACACAGGACACGGTGGACAGAGTACCCTTTGTTGTCCAGTACTTCCCCGGAGCGGAGAAGCTACGACATCTTCTCCGGAGTCTTCAACATATCATTGATGACGATGAACATCTCGCTAGGGCCATCTCCACCCCCCCACTTCTTGCTTTCAGACAACCGCACAACCTCAAACAGATCATTGTTCGCAGCAAACTACCCAACCTTCAGGAGAACAGTGACCACAATACCACACAACCCTGCCACAGCAACCTCTGCAAGACATGCCGGATCATAGACATGGACGACATCATCAAACGTGAGGATACCATTCAACAGGTACACGGTACATACACTTGCAACTCGGCCAACGTTGTCTACCTAATACGTTGCAAGAAAGGATGTCCCGAAGCATGGTACATTGGGGATACCATGCAGACACTACGACAGCGGATGAATGAGCATCGCTCAACAATCACCAGGCAAAACAGTTCCCTTCCTGTGGGCGAACACTTCAGCAGTCATGGGCATTCGGCCTCCGACCTGCGGGTAAATGTTCTTCAAGGGGGCTTTCGTGATACACGACAGCGCAGAGTCGCTGAGCAGAGACTGATAACCAAGCTCCGCACACGAGGACGGTCTTAACAGGGATCTTGGCTTCGTGACACACTATCTGTAACCCCCGTAACTTGCCTGGGTTAGCAAAAAACCTCACTTACTGTGCTGTCTGGAGAAAATACACAATTCTCTAACCAATGCTCAGGATTCCCTTCACACACATTGTTAGCCACTTTAACACTTGAATAGCAGGTTAGATGTAAGGATTCGCATTCTAATCAGCAATCTCTGACTGTCTGTGCTGATGTGTGCTATTGCAGACCAGAACACTGTATTTGCCTGAGGAAGACACGGAGTGTTGAAAGCTCGCAATTTTACTATCAAATAAATCGGTTGGATTAAAAATTGGTGTTGCTAAATTCTTACTGAGTTCTCTCCTCAAAATGCCAAGTTGAATCAAACTGCTTGCAATCTTGGCCTATTTGATCCAGAGTGGAGCTACTGACATTCTTTGCTCATTATCACCAATGATGATCAGCATGCCCACATGCTGATGAAACTACATCCAAATTTGATCATCCCAATGTCATCCTAGTCAGCCTCCTACCACAAAGCCAAGTTCAATGTTGTTGTCCATATACTAAATTACACCAAATCCCCTCTATCCATCACTCCTGAGCCTATTGATCTACATTGGCTCCCAGTCCATTAGTGCCTCAGTTTTAATATATTCAGCTTAGACAGTCATATGTGTCCATGGCCTTATTTCCCTGTGACCTCCTATAATTCTCCACTATTAGCAACTATTCTACTGCATGCAACCAAAATTACGATTTCCCCATAAATCATAAGTTTCTCTCTGCTTCTTTTAAACCCTCATTCCTCGAGTGAATGTCAGACAAGCAGCTTAGCTCAAAGAGATCTCAAGCAAGGGACACAGTGATATCGTGATAATGTCATTGGACAGGTAATCCAGAAACTCATGCTCTGGGGGTATAGGTTCAAATCCCACCACAGCAGGCAGCTGGAGAAATTTGAATTCAGTTCACAACTGGGTAGTGACATTGGGTGAGAAAAGGCAATGAGTTGTGGTACCCAAACTGCTATAAAATGTCTTGCACGTAGCTAAAATGGAGTAATCTTTACATACAAAAATATATCATAGAATCAGTGTTTTGAGACTTCATAAAGTCTGGAATTTGTTAATATCATAAAGACATTTTTAAATTTTAAAGATAAAGTGACAGACCCAATATTTTTAGAACTGTGAAAATGACTGGATAATGAAGTGAAATTAGATGCTGCACCTGGATAACATGCATAATTTAAATTACTAACCGTATAGTGTCATAACTTCACTATGATGCAAGTTGCCAAGCCTCAGTTCCAACTACCTTCAAGCATGGCACATTGGCTAGCAATCAAAACATCCCAGATATCAACTCCACAAAGCTAAACTTATTAGTAATTGCTGCAATACCTAGGAACACACCAATGCTTAAAAGAAAATTATTCACAAAAGGAATGTGCCACAATGAATGAGGATCAAATGTGAACCCAATAATATATCTTCTGTCATTAACTTTAAACTGCAAATTAGCTATCGTTGGCATCTAATACTATGCCCTGTATACCCTTACATTCAGCACATTCCAGGTAAGCTATGTATATGGTCAGGCATTTACAAAAATTAAAAATGTGACTGCCCAATATACAAGATACTATCTGCCAATTTGGTATGTCTCAGGTGCGACTGACCTATTTTTAAATTGGACTGCATCAGTTCAACAAGTTAGCACAAAATTTGAGTTAGCATTTCATACAAAAAAGTCTCATTGTCTGTAAAACTTGATGAATGCTGAAGCTAAATCAATCCAAAAGGCTCATCTGGAACTCCAATGGATTGCTAAAAATATAAAGAATAACTAATAACTAACCATTCCCACAGGGAGAATTGTGCATAATATTTCAGCTACTAATAAAGAAGAAAGTTACAGCATTAAAACAGGACCTTCGGCCCTCCAAGCCTGCACTGACTATGCAGCCTGATGCATTAAAACCAAAAGAATAAAGAAAACCACAACCCAGGAACAGACCCATCAGCCCTAATCTGTGTGGCAAAGAAGAAAATGTGTTACACATACCTAAATTCCTTTGGTACAGTTAAAGCTGCTACTTATATTGAGACTAGCCAATCAAATAAACAGACTGTTTTCAAAACAGATATTTTCTCAGGGACGAAAGAAACATCACTGACCCATTTAAGTCCAAGAACTATGTAACGGTAATCTATTTTAAAAACAAGCCTTTCAATTACAGAACTTTATAGGCTGCTCTGAAGTTTTTTCTATCCTATGTGATTAGATGTACATATTTTACACAGTATAATTCACTTCAAAAACAAATATTTCATTTATATGGCATTTGTCATGACCACAGGTCATCCCAAAATGCTTTACAGCTAATCATTGTTGCAACAGTTGATTTACATACAACAGACTCACAGAAACAGTAGTGTGATTGGATAAGCTGTTCCTGTGATATTGATTGTGGGATAAACGCTGACCAGGACAACATAGGTAGTTTAAATCATAGAATCCCTACAGTGCAGGAGGGGCCATTTGGTTCATCGAGTCTGCACTCTCTAATCACAGCATCCCACCAGGCCCTATTCCCATGTATTTAACCTGTTAATCTCCTTGACAGGAAGTGGCAATTTAGCATGTCCAATCAGCTTCACCCACATATCTGTGGACTGTGGGAGGAAACTCACACAGACACAAGGACAATGTGCAAACTCCACATAGTCACCCATTGAACCCAGGTCCCTGGCTACGTGAGGCAACAGTACAGACCACTGTGCTACCCTAGAGCTTGCCTCACTTCTTCACAATAGGACTATTGGATCTTTTATATGCACCCGAGTGAAAAATGGGCCTCAATTTCATGTTTCATCTGACAGATCAGCAACTCCCTCAGAATTATACTGAAATGTCAGCCTTGTTTATCATGCAAAGTAAAAAGTGAAAAGTAAAAAGATGAGAAGAGAAGGGATAGGAACTATAAAAGGTGAAGGGGGAAAAGTCTGTATGGAACCGGAAGAAATGGCAGAGGTGCTTAATGAGTACTTTGCCTCAGTATTCACGGTGGAAAGTGATCTGGGAGGATGCACTACAAGTTTGCGGCAGACTGGAAAGATTGAGTATGTAGATATTAAGGAAGCGGATGTGTTAGAACTTCTAAATGCTATCAAGATAGACAAGTCTCCGGGACCAGATGGGATGTACCCCAGGTTATTGTGGGAGGTGAAGGATGTCATTGCAGAGCCCCTGGCGATGATCTTTGCGTCGTCGATGGAGACGGAAGAGGTTCCGGAGGATTGGAGGATTGCGGATGTGGTCCCTATTTTCAAGAAAGGGAACAGGGATAGTCCTGGAAATTACCGACCGGTGAGTCTGACCTCAGTGGTTGGTAAGCTGATGGAGAGGCTTCTGAGGGACAAGATTTACGAGCATTTGGAGAATTTTAGGTTGATTAGAAATAGTCAGCATGCTTTTGTAAAAGGCAGGTCATGCCTTACGAGCTTAATTGAGTTCTTCGAAAATGTGACTGAACACATTGACGAAGGAAGAGCAGTGGACGTGGTGTACATGGATTTCAGCAAGGCATTTGACAAGGTCCTCCATGCAAGACTTCTTGAGAAGGTGAGAGGGCATGGGATCCAAGGGGCTTTGGCCTTGTGGATCCAGAACTGGCTTGCCTGCAGAAGGCAGAGGGTGGTTGTGGATGGCTCTTTTTCTGCATGGAGGTCGGTACCAGTGGAGTGCCCCAGGGATCTGTTCTAGGACCCTTGCTGTTTGTCATTTTCATAAATGACCTGGATGAGGAAATGGAGGGATGGGTGAGTAAGTTCGCCAATGACACGAAGGTCGGTGGTGTTGTGGATGGTCTGGAGGGATGTCAGAAGTTGCAGCAGGACATCGACAGGATGCAAAACTGGGCGGAGAAGTGGCAGATGAACTTCAACGCGGATAAATGTGTTGTGGTCCATTTTGGCAGATCCAACGGGATGAATGAGTACACTATCAAAGGTAGGAGTCTTAGCTGTGTGGAAGAGCAGAGGATCTTGGGGTCCGGGTCCATAAGACTCTCAAATCGGCCTCCCAGGTGGAGGATGTGGTTAAGAAAGCTTATGGTGTACTGGCCTTCATTCATCGAGGGATTGAGTTCAGGAGTCAGGAGGTAATACTGCAGCTTTATAGGACCCTTGTCAGACCACACTTGGAGTACTGTGCGCAGTTCTGGTCGCCTCACTATAGGAAGGACGGGGAAGCTATTGAAAGGGTGCAGAGGAGATTTACAAGGATGTTGCCTGGATTGGGAGGCATGCCTTATGAAGACAGGTTGAGGGAGCTGGGACTGTTCTCCTGGAGAGACGAAGGTTGAGAGGCGACCTGATAGAGGTTTACAAGATGTTGAGAGGAATAGATAGGGTGGACTCTCAGAGACTATTTCCAGGGCTGAAATGGTCGTGACGAGAGGGCACAGATTTAAGGTGCAGGGAAGCAAGTACAGAGGGGATGCTAGGGGAAAGTTTTCCACTCAGAGGGTGGTGAGTGAATGGAATCGGCTGCCGTCGGTGGTGGTCGAGGCGAACTCGCTGGGGTCTTTTAAAAGACTTCTGGATGAGTATATGGGATCCAATGGGATTGGGGGTATAGATAGGTCTATGGCTGGGTAGGTTTTGATGTGTTCGGCACAACTTGTGGGCCGAAGGGCCTGTTTGTGCTGTAGTGTTCTATGTTCTATGTTCTATGCTCAAGTCCTGGAATGGGATTTGAATCTGAAACCTTATGACCCAGAAGCCAGAATGCTATCAACTGAGCCACAGCTGACATATCGTTTAACACAGGCAAAGATTAAATTCAATAGGCTACTAACCAAAACCAAGCTGCCTCATTTCCTCTTCAGCTACCCTCCATTGCTACACGTGACTGCTTGTTTGGAGTGTTTTTGCTTCATTGAACAGAGTAAATCATTAGCTCTCCAATGTGAGTTTATTCTATAGAAATGAAATTGAAACCTAGACCTCAATAGCAACTATACTATTCCAATCCCAAAAACCACACTATGTGGGACACCAATAATACCTTGAATGATTCATTCGTATCTCCTCCTACAGGGATTCTTTTCCTGCAACAACAGCACACGGATTTAATTTCTGACCAACTCCTCTGTTTTGGTACTTTGATGCACAGAATAACAAGTTAAAATAAATCATAAGTAGAAAGCAACCATATGTATTAGCCCTTTAGTGCAATCACTAAAAATCATTTTTAACGGCTGCGGCATAAAAAAAAAAGGGGATATTTGATAACTGTTGGTCTCTTGCATTCCTCCAACACTCGTACCTTCAATCATAGCCACTATTATAAAATGGCCCCTATTTGCTACCAAAGAACATGGCGAATAGTCTTGTCACTTTAGGTGACGGTACAGGCACAGTTTAATGAGGAAATCGAAAAGATGTGCCATTCCGTTTAATGAAAAACAGCACCTCACCATTTCATTTCATTGACTCTTGGGAGGTTTCCTGTACTTGCATGTTTGATATGAACCAAACTGTCTTCAGAAAATATAATTTCAGTCAAAGTACCTTACGTCATACCTATTGTTAAAGTATCCATCCTGCACTGAAAGTTAACTACTACAGGTATGGAGTCTCATTTCTTCAGTTTGAATTGGAGATTTTAAAATTGACAAATTTTAAGTTAGACTTTAAAAGAATTTTGATCCCGCCTCTCTTTCAATTTAATAATTTTCCTTCATTTCTCTTTCTTAGCTCGATTTCTTTGCTCTGATTGGCAATTGAATTCACCTCTTTTAATTGACTCCTCATTCTGCTGTCAATTTCACAATCCTTCAATCTAATTGGTTAAAGAGATAATGGTTTGCCCTGTTTACTCAGGTCCCCAATTTCAAATGATGCGACAGTATCAGTTTGCACTTTCACTTTCTTGCCATACAAAGTCAAAAATCTAAATGAGCAAAGGCAAATATAACTGGCAGACATGGGTGATACCCTGTTACTGCAAATTATCTTTTTATTTTGTCCATTGTAGTAGCACATAGGTTGCCTCTAACCTTTGCACTATCATTATCTCACTGAGGCGGCATGGCAGCAAACACTGCTGCCCAGGTTCAATTCCAGCTTCTAGTAATGGAGTTTGCACTTTGTCCCCATGTCTGCTTGGGTTTCCTTCAGGTGCTCCAGTTTCCTCCCACAGTCCAAAGCTATGAGAGTTTATGGTCAATTGACCATAACATCAGAGATTAGCAGGGTAAGCGTGTGGATGTACAGGAATATGGCCTGCATGGGATGTAGTCTGTAAAGACTCAATGAGCTGAATGGCCTCTTTCTGCACTGTAGGGATTCTATGATTACTAGCTCTCTTATAAAGTGTTCAAACCCTGGCTCATTTTGCAATCCCAGTTTAAAGTAGCATTGAAACCAACATGAAGCAGTGATTTAAAAAAAAATAAATTTAACAAGAGCAACCAAATCAGAAGCACATAACGCAGGCATCAAGTAGAAAAGATTGTAGAGTCAAAAACTGACCCACTTTACAAAATGTGATAGGCTAAGAGTTGTAGATAGGGAACAAGAATTTAGAAGTCTAACTCTTCTGGCTGCAATTGTGGTAGGGGCAGGAAGGAGGGGGAAAGTGAAAAATAAAAGGACAAGCTTTAATTCAGAGAATGAAATCATTAATTTTAGATTGAGTATCACAAGATAGCACTTATAATCATTTCTAGTTTTGTTCTAAAACCTATAACCATATTTACACTGACAGCCAAAGATCACATTAGATGCACAATCCTACTTCCATCCAACAACGTGTGAAATTCTTCAGCACAGGTCCAATGCCAATAATTTGGAAGGAAATAAACTTGCAGCGCTACAGGGAGTGAGTGGAGGAGTGGAACTGATTGGATTGCTCCACCAGCATTGGCTCAATAGATCAAATCACCTTGTGCTGTAATGATTCTATGATTCTACTCTATGACAAATCAAGATTGAAGCACCTTGGCACTGGGTTGCATGCCCAGACTAATGCTGCCATTTGACAATAATAAAAAGCCATAGGTAAACTTTCATAGCCTTGTTTGGAACACAGAACATATTTAAACAAGTTAAAAGTATCATACAAGTGATCCTACAGTCCCAACAAGAAAGTAAAATGGCTGATATCTGATACTCCAGATTAGTTGCCAGATCATTTTCATAACTTGTCACTCCAAACCACAGGCCCTGAAAAGGTCTGCATCTATTCGGATTTCTTCTTACCCATAGCTGGCTGCAATGGGATGTTAACAGGACACAGGTTTAAAGTGCTGGGGGGCAAGTACAGAGGAGATGTTAGAGATAAGTTTTTCACTCAGAGGGCAGTGAGTGAATGGAATCGGTTGCCATCAGTGGTGGTAGAGACGAACTCACTGGGGTCTTTTAAAAGACTTCTGGAAGAGTACGTGGGATTTAATGGGATTGGGAGTTACAGATAGTTCTATGGCCTATCTGTAGGTCATAGATATGATCGGCACAACTTGTGGGCCGAAGGGCCTGTTTGTGCTGTAGTGTTCTATGATTGTGACTTCAATATAACAGATTCAATCCTATTCAAAGATTACAGCACCAAGCCCTAGTATAAAGATTGCAAAATATAGCCGAAATCATTCTGTAGGAACAGTGATGTCATATAGACCTTTGGATTAGGTCAAATTACTAAAATCTTTGATGCTGTTTTGATAATGCAACATCAGAATGTGAATTAATGCCTTGACTATTTATCCCAAATGTATAATTTCACCAAAGCTTTTTGGGAACCTATGTTTTTGTAGCAACAGATTCATTGCACAATTATACTACATGTGGGTTTTTTGGGGGCAACCTTCCATCTTCCCCTCTTCTAGGCACTAACTTGCATCAAACATAATTCTGTTTGGGTGTCACCAAACAGAAAACACAATCTGGTATCTCAATTGGAGACATGATCTTCCAGAAAACTGTGAATCTTCCATTAAAATATTTAATTCTAGTTAACTCACTGTTATTCCTCATGCTAAATTGAAGCTGTTCCTCAAAGTCATCATGATGTAGAGATGCCGGCGTTGGACTGGGGTAAACTCAGTAAGAGGTCTGACAACACCAATTTTAAATCCAATCGATTTATTTGATAGTAAACTTGTTAGCTTTTGGCGTTTGTGCTTTCGTCAGGCGAATGAGGTGTTCTGGTCTCCAAAAGCACACGTATCAGCACAGACAGTTTATAGATTACTGATTAGAATGCAAATCCTTACACCTAACCTGCTATTCAAGTCTTAAAGTGGCTAACAATGTGAGTGGAAGGAACACTGAGCACAGGTTAAAGAGATGTGTATTGTCTCCAGACAGCACAGTAAGTGAGGTTTTTTGCTACCCTAGGCAAGTCATTGGGGTTACAGATAGTGTAACATGAAGACAAGATCCCTCTTAAGATTGTCCTCATGTGTGCGGAACTTCGCAGCAAACTACCCAACCTTCAGGAGAACAGTGACCACAATACCACACAGCCCTGCCACAGCAACCTCTGCAAGACATGCCGGATCATCGACATGGATGACATCATCAAACATGAGAATACCATTCACCAGGTACACGGTACATACTCTTGCAACTCGGCCAACGTTGTCTACCTAATACGTTGCAAGAAAGGATGTCCCGAAGCATGGTACATTGGGGAGACCATGCAGACACTACAACAGCGGACGAATGAACATCGTTCGACAATCACCAGGCAAAACAGTTCCCTTCCTGTGGGTGAACACTTCAGCGGTCACAGGCATTCGGCCTCCAACCTTCGGGTAAACGTTCTTCACGACACACAACAGCGCAGAGCCTCTGAGCAGAGACTGATAGCCAAGTTCCGCACACATGAGGACAGTCTTAACAGGGATCTTGGCTTCATGTCACTATCTGTAACCCCCATGACTTGCCTAGATTAGCAAAAAACCTCACTTACTGTGCTGTCTGGAGACAATACACATCTCTCTAACCTGTGCTCAGTGCTCCTTCCACTCACATTGTTAGCCACTTTAACACTTGAATAGCAGGTTAGGTGTAAGGATTTGCATTCTAATCAGCAATCTGTAAACTGTCTGTGCTGATACGTGTGCTTTTGGAGACCAGAACACCTCATTTGCCTGATGAAGGCACAAACACCGAAAGCTAGCAAGTTTACTATCAAATAAATTGGTTGGATTTAAAATTGGTGTTGTCAGACCTCCTCAAAGTCATCACATTATTATTATGAAGTAAATTGGTCTGTAACTTTCAACATTCGTATAAGCACAGTTAAATGGACAGCAGCTCTCTGACTTCCACAATTTGTCCTGCTAACCCTGGAGATTTCACTGCACTGGTACTTCACTGATAAAACATATGAAGAGCTTGAATAAAGCTGTAGTTCTTGACTATCCAATATTCTTAAATTGCAGAGGCACTTTTGTCATCCTGCCATCTCATACTGACACTCATCTTCCTCATTACTAAAGCAGGTAAACAGTTACTTTTGCATTCCCACACCTTTCCCACCTCTTATTTACGTCAGCTCTAATATACTTACTTCAATTCAAACTTCACCCTTTTCCTCATCCAGGTATTCTTCCCCTATGATGCAATTTCAAATTGGCACACTTTCCCATCCAGTTTCCACAGGCACTCTCAATCCTCCCCAAGCCAAGTGATGCTCCCTCCTTCTGCTGTCTGGACTTGAATTATCCTAACATTGCCATTCATTCCATCTCTTTTGGTCTTCAACTCCAAACAAACAGCCTTTAGTCACCACATGGTGTAGGTGAGAACTCCTTTTCTCAAAGGAATTTCTTAACTGAGGTTTACAGCAGCACAGATTATTTTTATTAGCATGAAGACTCTTACAGAATTAGTACTAAGGGAAAAATGGCCTTTTTTTGTCAGTAGCTTGTGAAGTGGTTTACAGTTCAAAATGCTGACGGCATACATGCCAACTTCAAAGAGGGAAGGAAAGAAATTGTATTTAAATGAATAATCTGTCCTTTTGATGATATTCTTACCTCAGTAAAATTCCCCCACTGCTGTTGTGCTTCATTCCAGTACGAAAAAACTCAAAGCACACAGTCGTCAAAAGTCTATAAATCTACTGTAGGTCTTTACCCACAAGTCAAATTCCACATACTATTTTTATGCCATTAAAAGTTGCACAATTCTGGCAAACACTGATCGTATGCTTGCTCAGCAAAAAATCTTAATTCCCAAAACAGTAATGGCCAGATGCAAATGACTTTATGCTGTTGGTTAAAGTTTGTGGCATATCCTCACTTTGAAACAGAAAAAAAATCTTGCAAATTTGTCACTGCATTGCCATTTTGCTAACAAAGGAACAGGAGCAAATCATTCAGTCCCTTCAACCTGTTCTGCCATTTAATTAAATCATGACTCATCTGGAGCTTGACCCCATTTACCCACTTGGTTCTACAACCCTTAATACTTTTGCCCAACAAAAATCTACCAATCTTAGATTTGATATTTTTAAATCAACCTAGCCTCAGCCTTTTGGGAGAAGAAACATTTCAGATGTTTATTACCTGTTTGTGAAGAGGTGATCCTTGAACTGCCTAGCTTTAATATTAAATTTATACCTTTTTTTCTACTTCTTTACCCATTTCAAGTGTTTCAATTAATTCTCTCAAATCTTCCTTTTGTAGGGAAATAGCCTAGTCTGTGCAATCTTTCAGTTCATGTCTCTGACCTCCAGCCATAAAGCTTGTTTTCACCTTATCGTTCAAATAAACATGGGTCTTCAGAATTTTTTTTGGTTTTGTAATGAATTTTTAATTAGAATATCCATGCCTTAGGCAGCATGGTCACACAATGGTTAGCGCTGCTGCTTTATAGCTCCAGGACTCAGGTTCAATTGACAGCATGGGTCACCATCTATGTAGTGTTTGCACATTCTCCCTGTGTCTACATGGGTTTCCTCTGGGTGCTCCAGTTTCCTCCCACAGTCCAAAAGATGTGCGAGTTAGGTTAATAGGCCATGTTAAATTATCCCTTAGTGTCCCGAGATGCATAGCTCAGAGGTATTACTGGGTAAATATGTAGGGATACAGGGGTAGGACTGTGGTCAGTGCAGACTTGATGGGCCTAATGGCCTCCTTCTGCACTGTGGGATTTCTATGATTCTATTATTTTTATTCTCTACATGAAAAACAGTACTTAGAAGCTCATCAAGTTCTTCTGTTAATTGGAATCACCCAAAAAAGGCAAAGGGAGAGGTTTATCTTGAGAGTACACATAAGAGTAAAAGGTATTCTTTTGAAGGGCACATTATGTACATGATTTCTTTTACTAAATGTAATGAGTTATCCAATCGACACAAAGTGCAACTTTTTTTGAAAATTGCACATCCTGGTCCACTACTACTAGAAAGTTACAGATATTAAAACATTGCTCCATTGCAATTTAAAGCCATAGAGTACAGAAGTAACCAGATCAGAGCTCGACTCCATACAAACAGGAAGATGCAAAAAAAAAAGGGGACCATCAATAAACACCCTGCTCATTGTATCGTACTGTCTGTGAACTAGCCTTCCAGATATTAAGACTTCATCACCTTTAACGTATTTCCAACACTAGTCCTTTCTTAGCCTAGATTTTTTTTTAAACTCTGCAAATGCATCATTTTAACAACTTTGCTTGTGGTTACAGGATGCATGCGGGAGTGGTGGTGGGAGGAGAATGTAGAAGGTAATAAAGCTATAGCCAAGACAACAACTTTTGAATAATTTCTGAAGTACACTCTAAACATGCAGACTTTTTTAAATATAGAAATAAAAGTAACATTTAGTCCTTACTGAATGGGTGAGAATTAGTTAAATTTGTAGGATCATAAGAAATACAAGCAGGAGTAAGCCATTCAATCCCCGAGCCTGCTCCCCTATCCAATAAAATTATGGCTGATCGGATTACGACCTTAATTCCACTTTTCAGCCTGCTCCTATACCAAACAACAGCATCCTCCTCTCCACCAAATTTTCTTGCAGATCAAAACCCTGTCTAAGAGATGCCTGAAGTCTTAAAGTGCATCAAGGTAGATAAGTCCCCAGAACCTAAAGAAGTGTATCTCAGGACATTGTGGGAGGCTAGGGAGAAAATTGCAGGTCTCCTAGCAGAGATATTTGAATCATCGATAGTCACAGATGAGGTACGTGAAGATCAGAGGGTGGCAAACGTTGTGCCTTTGTTTGAAAAGGGCTGTGGGGAAAGCCTGGGAATTACAGGCTACTGAGCCTCATATCTGTGGTGGTTAAGTTATTGGAAGGTATTTTGAGGGACAGGATCTACAGGCATTTGGAGATGCAAGGACTGACAGTCAGGTTGGCTTGTTAGAGTGAAAAATCATGTCTCTCAAATTTGAGAGAGTTTTTTGAAGAGGTAAGCAAGAAGATAGATGAGGGTAGTGCAGTTGATGTTGTCTACACGGACTTTAGCAAGGCCTTTGATAAAGGTACTGCACGTTGGTTGTTTTTTTATTCTAATTCAATCAAATCAAGTTCAATTCAGAGTCTCAACAAGTTGAGACATTCCCAATCAAGCTAACAAAACAGGGCTCTCACCTCCTGTCTTGAACTTGATCCACATGATCTAAGCTGATTGGAGTAGGCATAGCTCCTCTTCCAAGGCTTGATCTCATTTGCATTTTAGTGAAAAGGTCAAGATGCCAAACGTTAAAAATTGTTTCAAAACCCATGGGATCCAGGATGAGGTAGCCAAATGGATATAAAATTGACTTCTGTCATTGGAGGGTTGTTTTTCAAACTGGAGGCCTATGGCCAGCAGTGCACTATAGGGATTAGTGCTGGGTCCACTGTAATTTGTCATTTACATTAATGATTTGGATGAAAATATAGATGGCACAGTTAGTAAGTTTGCAGATGACACCAAGATCAGTGGCATTGTTAATAGTGAAGAAAGTTGTCTCCAATTGCAACAGGATCTTGATCAACTGGGCCAGTGTGCTGACAAATGGCAGGAGGAGTTTAATTTAGATAAATGCATCACCTTGTATTTTGGCACATTGAATCTGGGCAGGACTTACTCAACCAATGGTAGGGCACTGGGGAGAGTTACAGAACAAACAGATCAAGGATACATGTTCATAGCATGGAGTCACAGTGGACAGAGTGGTTAAGAATGCATTCAGCATGCTTAGTTTCATTGGTCAGAACACTGAATATAGGAGTTCGGATGTCTTGCTGAAGTTGCACAAGATATTGATAAGGCCACACTTGGAATACTGTGCGCAGTTCTGGTCACCATATTATACAAAAGATATTATTAAACTAGAAAGAACACAGAAAGCATTTACAAGGATGCTATCAGGATTTGATGGTTTGAGATACATGGAGAGGCTTGATAGATTGGGACTTTTTCTCTGGAGTGTAGAAGGCGAAGGGGTGATATTATAGAGGTCTATAAAATAACAAGGGGCATAGATTAGCTAGATACTCAATATCTTTTCCAAAAGGTAGGGGAGTCTAAAAATACAGGGCAGAGGTTTAAGGTGAGAGGGGAGAGAGACAAAAGTGTCCAGAGGGGCAATTTTTTCACACAGAGGGTAGTAATTGTCTGGAACCAAGTGCCAGAGATAGTAGAGGTGGGTACAATTTTGTCTTTGAAAAAGCATTGGGACATTTACATGGTAAGATGGGTATAGAGGGAAATGGGACAAATGTGGGCAATTGGGATTAGCTTAGGGGTTTAAAAAGGCAGCATGGATAAATTGGGCCAAGGGCCAGTTTCCATGCTGTAAACGTCTATGACTCAGTTCTAAATGTATTCAAGACCTAGCCTTCACTGTTCTCCCTACAACTTGCTTTCATACCTAGCATATCATCGATAAATGTGGTTGCAATACAAGATCACAATTAGTTGAGGCTAGCATCGATCCCTGTGTCAGTCAACCAGTTACAGTTTGCTGACATGAATATGATCAATTTATCCCAATTCAGTTTACTGTTAGCTAAGCAATCTATCCATGCTAATACATCACCCTTAATACCATGAGTACTTATTTTGTGCAGTCATTTTCTAGTGACACCTTATTGAATGTCATTTGGAGATTTAAGTAAACTGCATCTACTTTATCCACTCTGCTTATTCCGTCCTAATAAAATCTGTCAGGCACAATTTCTCTTTCATGAAACCATGTAGGCTCTGAAATATATTATCTAAATGCCTTGCTGCTACTTCCTTAATAATAGATTCTAGCATTTTTTTCAATGATTGACATTAGACTAACTGCTTTTTAGTTCCTTCTTTCTCTCACCCTCCTTTTTGAAGTGTTGTCACATTTGCAGTTCACCTGTCCAAAGCGAACTTCCCCAAATCTAGGGAATTTTGGAAGATAACCACCAATACAACCACCATCGTGCAACCATTTATTTATTTTAAGTCTCTCGGATGCAGACCATCAGATCTAGGGCACTTGATTGGTGATAAGTAGTTTATTTTCCATGCTTCATTCTCTGCCCAAAATTAACAATTTATAATGAACTATTTTGTACACAAACTGAGGGTTAAGTATAGCAAAATAACCAAATTCAGATGAGTTATATCCAATTGCATCAAGTCAATATCAGCACATTACTACATGTTGTGTATAATTATCGGTTGAAGTGTGATTTCACACGTAGTAAAACAAAGATGGAAAATTTAAAAATTATTTCATTGTCAATAATGTCGTAACAGCTGAAAACTGACATCTCAAAATGGGTCCACTAGTCTAGCAATGAATGCATTCAGCACCAACCAATGTTGCTCGATTAAGTATTAAGCACTTTTCAAAAGACAAAGGAGCAGACGAATGACTCTTGTAATATCTAAACCAAGCTGGCACAAAAAAGAGAATTGTCAAGAATATTTAATGCAGTAAATTCAAACAAGAAGAAAAAAATTGATAACGTGGGGGAAAGGTGTCAAAGAAAGCTGGAAGGAAATCCAGATTTCTTGTATGGTAAAAAAAAATCAACAGATGAATTTAGTTATTTTACTTAGGCATCTTTATTGTGTAGAAAAAACAAGGGGCATTCTGAGACCACCAGCTCAGCAAAACAAAAAATATTTGAATAAAACGGGCAGGATGATAACATAGAAAAGTAGCTAGTTTCATGGTTGGCTTCAAATCAATTGAACATAAACTTGGAAAACTCCAAAAACAGTTTAGTGTCACAAGTCAGTAATAAGGTGCATGCCTACTTTGAGAGGCAAGGAAAACACAAGATTATGAATACAGAGTCTGTATTTGTTAATGCACTGTATGTGGAAATGACTACATTCTTCAGATCCAGCAACCACAAATCGTTGATTTCAGCATCATCTATGAACCCAACATACAGACATTAGGAGTCAGAAAAATAAATAACTAATTCAACACAAAAAAAAGGAACAAAGCAAATCAGTAGAGAACAAAAAACATCACGAAGCAAATTACCTATTTATTAACTTAGTAAAACAACAAACAGAAATTAGCATGATTTGAATTTCTGTCTGGTCAATCTCTTTGGGGAAATATTAACAGACAGTAAAAAGTTCTTCAATGTGGTATACTTAAAATTTCCAAAAAGGGATTTGCAGGCTAACTAGTTCTGTACCCAAGGAGGAACAGAATAGAAACATGATGTTGTAAGAAGGGCGTGAAGCAACTCACATGAGCACAGAACTGGCATTGACTAGTTTGGGCTGAATAGCCTCTTCTGCTCTGTCCAAGTAATCTCAAAGCTATGGGTGTTTAGGTAAAATCTTGGAATGAATAGGAAATTGATTGCAAGGTAGGAAACAATATATTCAAGTCAAGTCCACTTGGGTCAGGTCAGAGCAGAAGAGAAAGAATACAGGAGATTACTATGCAGGCTGCTTGTCAGAACTGCAATTTTTTTTATAATTTATGATAACTCACATCCAGTAGATGAATTGAAATTGATCCATTTAGGAGATGCCATACAAGGCAAAATAAATGAAATTGGAGGAGACAATTCACATATCTTGAACAAAAATATGTATTTCAGAAACTGGAATGTGCAGTTTAACACAGGTAACTGTGAAATAAGGACTTCATGAAAAGAGTGGTGTTGAAATAACCACGGATAAATGGGAGATTTACAAGACCTGACAATCAATGTATCAAACCAATATAAAGCAACAAACAAAAATTGGATCTTGAAGTATTTAACTGAAACAATAGAATGCCACCAAAGGCATACTCAAGCACTGAAGGGCACACAGTGACAAATTACAATAAAAAAATTGGGCAGAACATGATAACAATAATCTTGGAATTTATTTTATTGAGATGCAAAAGAATTTGGTAGGATGGAACAGATAGAACAGGAATGCTTTAACTTAACCAAGTCAACACAGATTGAACTAGTAAAAACAATTTAGGGAACATACAGGAAAATTCTTCACAGAGAGGCACATGGATTGGATTTCCAGATTTTTTGGGGGGGGGGGGGGGGGGGGGGAAAGAGAGAGAGGAGAGAGGAGAGGAGGAAATAGGGGTCACAATTTACCAACCCTTTCACCATAGTCTAGGTCTCCCAACTCTTTCCACAAGAGGTTGGGGAGGTTAACAAATCCATGGCTTCTGTTAAACTAGAGTGACTCAGGTGTTAGCAGGCATACAAGACTGCCAGGGAGTGATTTCCCAGCAGGATTTGTCTTTTTCTCCCTGCAGGGATGCATCTGGCCTCTGCTTTATACCACTTCCTAGAAGACACAGCTTTAGGAACTCAGTTTATAACAAAGAGATGGACAGACTAGCATCCCTCAGCTCTGTGGGATAGCACTCCACCACACACATTCACGAACGCAGTATATGTATCCACACTCTGGATACATTGAAACTATTGTACAAAGCACTCTTTCACTCAGGTCACTAGCCTGGACATATTCAGCTTAGCACTAATTCATCTCTGAATCATTTATGCTGAGCAGAGAATTTCCCAGTAATCAAGAACCAAGCAGCCTCAAAAGTGGTAATCCTCTTGTGTAAACGATCAGAAGCACTGTGCCCAGAGATGGCAGCAAACAACACGATATTATGGAGGTGTGGAAACATAAAGAGTTGTACATTTTTCAAGACCTACTTGAATCAGAAAGATCCTCTGAAAAATCAACTTTTCACTAAAATATGCCAACCGAAGCTCATTACTAAAATTCAAACTTTACAACAGTGACCAGTGGCCCACCTAGAAATACACACGTATGTCAGCAATAGACAATATCAAACACCAATCTCTGGATGCATACGAGGCTATCTTCCCGATTTCAGACAAAATTTGAATAAATACTTAGTTTTTTGTAGATTCACTAAATCTGGACGAAAAACAAACTTATTTGTAAGAAAAACAAAAAATAAAATCTTGATTAAGGTTTTATTAATTTGATTCCCACGCCGAGATGTATTTATTTTCCAGACCGTACATAAAAGACCGCAAAATTTTGACAAAAAAAAAGAGAACTTATGAATAGCAGGAGCTGACAGTGTCGACACTTCTGTGCTTACCTTGTAACGCCACTTGTGTCGGCAAAAAACAAAGATTCCTGCTGGAAATAGGCTAGGCTGCTTTCAACAATGAAAGGACTGGCTCAGTGGAAACACAGATCTTCCGCGGCACAGTTCTTCCAAATCAAAAGGTTAGTGTCACATCAAAGTTCGCTTCGAGAAGTTGGGGAGAATGTCAAGCATTAAAATTGACAACAGCCTCCAAATTCTCAAGACAAAAAAAAACCCAAGATGAGTGAGATCGCCACCACGCCCAACGCACGAATACCTCGCCTTGAAACAATCAGTGCCAGAGAGAAAGAGAAAAAAGTCAAACTTTCTGATAAAAAAAAGGGAACAGACGGCCCTGTATATACCTATCGCATTTTTCAGCTGGGGGTACAAATGTTGGGAAGAAAGAAATCCATTGGAAAAGCAGAACGTGGAGCCAAGTGATTCGGTCACTAAATGGTTAAAGGGAGGCTGACGTCAAGATCAAACTTGAAATCTAGGGATTAAGACCCAACAATATTTATCTTAATTTGTCACAATCTGTATGTGATTTTGCCCCCTCCCCCTTCCTTCTAGATTATGGACAAAGGAGGGGGGGGGGGTCGCTTCAACAATAGGAATCAGTCGATGTTCTCTAGTGACAGGGTTGGGCTGGGAGCCCGGTTAATCATAAACCTTCGTCTTCCGTGAAGAAACTTGTTTTTTTTTTAATATAAATTAAATCCATTTAAACCGGAGTCAAAGGATAGACATTTCAGGTTTTTGTTGCGCTC
This sequence comes from Sphyrna mokarran, assembly GCA_024679065.1. Lineage (NCBI taxonomy): Eukaryota > Metazoa > Chordata > Chondrichthyes > Carcharhiniformes > Carcharhinidae > Sphyrna > Sphyrna mokarran. The sequence goes on from JAGIQG010000019.1 coordinate 31,842,139, forward strand.
CGAGAGCAGCGCAACCCGAGCAAGAAGTTAGCTTTGCTTTTCCAAAGTTGAAAGCCGAAAAAAAGGGCAGTCGCCACGCGCCCTAGCTTCATTTAACTTTTTTAAAAATTTAATTTTTCTTCTTTACATGTTCAGTCAAACCAACCAGGGGATGAAGAGGGAGGGAAAATAGTGAGGAGAGAAACCAGCAAGAATTTAAACCAATAAATAAACAAGCATTGATGTGCCAGGACAAGGCAGCTCCTCACCTTAACGTTTGGAGCTTGCTTCAATCGGAGAACTACAGGAAGGTGAGTTACTTCTCATAACTCGATCTGGGTTTTAATCCGGGAAGGGGGAGGAAGGACTCACCTGTGGGCGATGCACACATCCGCTCCTGGAGTAACAACGACACGAGGAACAGGAAATGGAATCGGCCGATTCGTGGCGAATAATTGAAGAGGAGCAGAGAGGCTCTCCCGCCTCGGACAAGTTGTGTGTGTGTGTGGATTTTCTCCCTGTGGCTTCGAGTGCAGAGGAGACTAAGGCTGAACAGCTCATCGGTGGAGCTTAACCCATTCCTCTCCCGGGATGTTCAGTGAGGTTTAACCCCCTGCTC